>CM075193.1:10890616-11490616 GCA_037577475.1 Chaunax sp. Z400
GTGAACAAAAGTGTAAAACAAATATTGAATGTTCTGTTAATGAATGACTTTCTATATTACCCCCCCCAGTCTTTCCGGCACAGGATGATCCAGAATGTGAAAACTGTTTTAGAGGTGTTATAAATCAACCAATGAATTTAATGAACGCTGGAAAGATCTGGTTCATTCTTCACACTGGCAGAGTGAAAGATTCATTAGGCTAGCATAGAATGTGCGACATGTGGATCAATTAAATTTGGTTTATTTTGAAATGAATACTGCACTAGTATCACTAAAGGACAACTCCATTAATATGAAAACAATATGTGATCTATCAGGACATCATATGGGTGTTGAAATGTGAATGTTCGATTAAACCACTTTCATTTTCTGAGGAATCTTTGAGAAGTTGGTGTTTTTGTTCCTCTGATAAATGCTGGACACCACTTCTTTCACATAAAAACAAAAACAGTAGTTTAAGAATAACATTCTTTTATTTAGTTTGGCTTGTATTAAAAAAAATCACAATATATCAACTTTATTTCTTTAAGACATTTGAGCAGTGACGAATGCACATTATATTTTAAACTTGTTCTTTTTTCAACCATTTAAATATTTCAGCTCACTGACAGACAACAGCCTGATGTTGTAGTGTAGAACATAAAACTGTACCAAGACAAAAAACAGCATCCACAACACTGACATGCATCTGTTGTGCTGCCAACACTGGATTACTAGTTAATCTGAAATCTGTTAAACAAGGTAGCTTTTGTATGGTTTCTGGTCACAAGAAAGTTATCACACAAAACAGGAGGTTTAGTGTGCTAACTGGGAATGGTGTTTCCTTAAAAAGAAGGGTTGTTTATTGATAAAAGGCCCTCCATCTGGTCAGTGCTGTTCCAGCAGTCACACCACGATGAGTAGTAGGAGCCGAAACACCATCAACAAACTGAGAAAAAGAAAGAAAATCAAATAAATGTATAATAAGTGTGTCAAATTATTTCACAATTGCTCAATTCTTGTTTCACAATAAAAATTGAATGATCAGCCTTCCAATAATCATATGTTTAGGGGAGACAACAGAGAGAATACTGGACTCTCATTTAAATACTGTCTCTGCTGCTTCTCATGGGAGGTAAACTAAGCTGTGCAGATGTGCAGCTGCCCTGATGTTGGAGGACAAATTCTCTAACATTCCTCACTGACTTTCCTAATGTCAAGTGTGGATGATTCATTATGGTCTTCTGCATGTTGAACAAGTTTGACTCTGACCTTAGACCTGACATAATACCAGCTGGCATCAACTTCCCAGATTTCCTGTATCTCATTCCCATCACGAATGAGAGGACTCCCGAGGTCACTGGAAGGAAGAAAACACCATGACATGACACTGACGGGACGTTTTATACAGGTCTTGGCATATTAGAGCGGGCTTCACCAGACTCACACAATGAAACCTTGATGTCCTTTGTGTCATTAGAGATGTTGAATGCACCATAAGCAGATAATCCCCCAAAAACTAAACCAGCCATCAGGGACATCACACTGCCTACAATAAGACATAAAAAACATGGTGATAATTAGAGTTAGGGTTAATTGTTTCATATATGTATCATGTGGCAAAGAATTCTTTGATTGAGCTTTCTGACAAAAATAAATATATATACGATCATCAAGTGTGAGCTTCCACCTTTTCTCTTGTATCCCATAAATCCTCCAAAGGCGATGGCTGCAGCATAGCTAAATCCAATCCAGTCCACTGCCATCCTTATGCTGTCAACAGGAGTCAGGCGTGCTTGTTGTTAAGGGTTGAATTAAGACTTTGAAAAGCAATGCAGACCGGCAATGTAATTTATTTCTGAAACTGATTGATTTTTGAGATTAAAAAAAAGAAATAAAACGAGTAAATATTCTTTAAACAAAGAAAATATTGCCCCTCTATATCTTACTATTGTAAAAAAAAAATATTTTGGTTAAACGATAAGCCTAGCTAATTTATAAACTATTTAGATATTAGCAATAACAAGTTTGTCTCGTCGTAAACTTAAAAGCACAAAAACACTTCACTTTTATACGCTAACCCTGCAGTAAGTCTGACAGGTCTCTAGATGTCGCTGTAAGACTTTTAAAACCAAAATAATAAGGCAACGACAGGGCACGTACAGACAAATGCATGTACACGCGTATTCACGATAATACTTTACTTGATGTGAAGTTCAAATTATTGTTTTAAAATGATTCTTACCGCTCTTATATTCGTCATGGTGTGTTACGTACCTTGAATTCAATCAAATGAGCAGCAGCACTTGACGTTATCCTAAATTCGTGACTGCACTTCCTTGTTTCCTGTCACAAACCGTGACACGCATGCGCTCATTGGTTTGCGATGTGTTCGCTGACTTTTGAAAAAGTGGGAAAGTAGTATTCCATGTAGTATCATTCGAAATGAAGTAGCACCAGTTAATCTCTGTGTTCTCATGATTAAAATAAAGCTACCTGTAGTCTGTTGTGTCCTCTGTACTAAGAAGCTACATACACAATGCAGTTATATCGGGTGTGGAGGTGCTTGGTTTGTATGGACCCAATGGCAAATCTAGCCATGATCTGTCTTGTCTGGTAGCTCACGCACTTTAGACCTAAAATACACACTTTAAAATTCTAGTTTTGAAAATTATGTATCAAAATATGAGAAATTCTTAAATATACGGCATGTAAAATTTTTCATTTAATGTGAACATGCAATTACAAAAAATGGCATCCTGGGTGTGCATGTTTAAATCAGTCAACATGCCTCTTGGCCAGATCTATAAATGCTTGTCTACAATAAGTATTAAGTGTTCAGTCTTGTAATAATCATGTAATCAGCAGAGTAGGACAACAGAGAGAATCTTCCTAAAGAAAGCAACTTTATTTCACTCTGAACCCCATTTCTAGAACTTACATATATTAAAGGATTCAGAAATTAAGTGTAACTCAATGCATTCTTACAGCAAAATAAGCCACTATGAACTGCAAACAATGTGACCACAGGCTGAGGATCAATCTGTTGGTATTTAAAAACTGTCTACACAGAGTTTCCTGATGAGTTACAGTCTGATCTTGTCAGTAAGTCCAACTTCAGAGGGAGACAAGACAGCACACATGTAGAGTGACATGGAAAAATACAATACTTACAAGTAATGTATAAATGTATATAAAGGTAATGCAACCATTATAAAACAAACCCATGATTTGATTTCAATAATTAGATTCAGCCTCCTAGATGTTTCTTAGGCCTGTTAAAAAGCAGTTTTTCCTCACTACTGTGGCCAAGAGACTGCTCATGGGGGGCGGCCGGCACAGCCTGCAGACTCGGATAAGAGGAGCAGTGACCTGGCCACCGCTGCCGGCCTGCCAACCAGAGAGCGTGGATGAAGGCCAAAACACTAGGTAAAGGTTATTTAATATTTGTGTAAACTTTGTAAACATTAAACAAATAAACCATGCAATTTGTGTCAGGTATTCCTGTTCTATTGGCTGAATGTATTGAAAGGGAGTGCAAGGATGGGTGGTGTCCAAATGATTGTAGTCGGCCAGTCTGGGCATCAGGAAGCAGAGGGCTGATTTTTTTTTTTTATCCCAGTCCAGCCCTGACCAATGCTTTTCTTTTTATGTAAAAGGAGTGGTGTCCAAAATTTGTCAGAGAAATAAGGGAGACTGAACAAAAACAGCAACTTCTCAAACATTCCTCAAATTTAAAAGCTGTTTAATAGAACTTTCACATCACCCACATAAGGTCGTGACACATTACATTGATGGTTTTCATGATAATGGAGTTGTTGTTTTGTGCTGATAGTGCAGTTTTCATCTCAACATAAACAAATTTGCCGTACATTCTATGCTGTCATAATGAATCTTTCACGTTGCCAATGTGAGGAATGAACCCGATCAGATCTGGATCATGGCAATGGGAGTTTCATTTGGAACACTTCTAAAACAGTCTTCACATAGACTTCATCTGGCTGAGGCTTTCTCTTGCTGCCTGGCAGCAGGAACCTGTTGATGGCGGGAATCTGGGTCATTCTGCCCTGGAAAGACTGGGGGGAAAACAGAAAGTCATCTATAAACAGAGCATTCAGTATTTATTGTATATCACTGATATGACCTTTAACATTCTGCAGTTTCATAGTTCAAATAATTACTTTTAATTTGTTTTTGTTTATTTATTTATGTATTTATGTTTGTTTCCAGTTTGCCACTTTTCCAAATTTACCTTTACGTTGGGAAAGTCTGCAAGAATTCCAGGGAATTTCTCCTCCAACATCAGGGTGCATTCAAGCAGCTGCACATCTGCACAGCTTAGTCTACCTCCCACAAGATATATGGACCCAGACACCACCTGTGAAGTTTGTAGAGACAGACAATATCTCATTTAGTTATCCGAAATAATCATATATAATCATCACAGGTCAATTTCCCATCTTGACATTTTTCAAATCCATTTCATGTAACATATACAGGAAACAGTGATACCTGTTCAAACACTGGAAGGTAGCGCTCTTTAGCTTTACTCTGAATGTTGTCCAGTTTTGGTTTTGGATCTTCAACGAAGGGCAACATCATGATCATTTCCATGAGATCCATCAGTCCCTCTGTGTACATGTTGATCCTGAGGAAAAGCATCACTTTATAATGTAACACATTGATCCACTAAGATCCCATCATACAGTAACAGCTCCCTTCATTGCACTGCTAGAGAAATGGACCTACATGACACGGTCTTTGAGATCTTTTCCATGAAGATTGTACTTTTCTGCGATGTAATTCAAGATAGCTTTTGTCTGAATGAGCTTCATGCCATCGATTTCCACCATAGGAACCTGTTGAAACATTAGCGCTCCATCTGTAGAGGAAACACAGTGGCCGGCACTCACATTGGTAAAAGATTAATTTACTTTATGAGGCCTTCACCTCCAACTCCACGTTCTCTGTGGGTTAAGGGTAACAGACCAACAAATGGCAAGAATCAAACATGGGACATGGAAATAGTCCAGAGACATGATTTTAGCCAAAAACACTTTTTTGAAACCAGCTCACCACTCAGGAGTTTTTCATACTGCTCACGAGTTGTCAGATGAACCTCATCAAACTGTGAACAGAAAGAACAGATTCATATTACTGTTTCTACAAAATCCTTATCCATCACTGCAAGAAACAATCAAATTAATTGAATCATACTCCAACGTCTCTGGCTACTCTATTAACTGGAATAAATCTTCTATCCTCCCATTACATAATAGTAACTGGGATGTGGCAGCCCATACGCCACCTATCCCTTTACGCTCTGATCACATTACATATTTAGGCATTAACGTTTCCCCCAGGTTGTCAGAGCTGTTTGGACTAAACTTCACTCCACTTATTAAAACAATAAATGACGATCTTCAACATTGGATGCAGCTCCCACTATCCCCCTCAATCTTTTTGCTAGGAGACATATCAACAATCAACCTTAATACAACAAACAAAAGATTACTCCTCATAGCCTTTCCAAACCTACTTATCAGCCTGTACCCTCTGTTTTAGTATTATTGTTTATTATTATTTTGTTCCACTGTCTATTGTCTATTATATACACAGTCTTAGAATTGTTATTTATTATTGTGTTGTCCTACTGTTTATGCACATTGCAAATAAAAATGTAAAAAAGAACAGGTTCAGGGAAAAAGCTGCAGGTTTGGCATTAATAAAGGACAACAAGGCTTTAGTTTACACTTACCTCCACTTCTGCAACAGTCAAAAGCCAGCGAATGGACTCCATCTTCCCTCTTCCATTGAAGTAATACAGCACAACGTTTCCAGCCATGGCGTTGGTAATTTTTAAATGTTAATCCTGAAACTATAAAGAGAAAATATCAAATATTACTGACTTTGCAACATTACCAGCACTGAGGTGATGTGTTTGGCAATACGTGTGCACCACCGACCCTACCATGGAGAAATCAAGGTGAAGTGGGCAGTCAAACTAAAGTTGAAGGGGTCGTATAAGAGTGAAGCAATGAAAAAATGCTGAAGGTGGAGAAAAAATCTGAAGACTCTGATTGGTTGGTTGTGGCCAATAGAAACACGGTTCATTTACACATGATTTATTCATCATATTAACTCAAATAATAGTTATTTTTAAGCATTAAAAAAGTTTTTTTTAGTGTTCTTGTTTAAAATGAAGCTGCTTATGTCTAGATACACAAGAGATATTAGCAGAGACATTACATATTCTAGATACTTTATGTGTGACAGCCCCAGGAGTGTTGTTGGCTGTGGTTTTTCTTTGTTCCAGGCAATTGATGGGTGGACCTTTGTCTTAATCAGAGATACCACTCACCTGAGCAGGCTGGGCTCAGGAGGCTCTATAGTAGACCTGCAGATCGCTCAGTCTCTCTCTGACCTTTGCCCTAACGTGCCAACGGACCTTGCACTTGTTTGTATTTTGTGTTTCACACATACACACACACCTCTCTTACTACTCGCTCACGCACACACTGCCTGCATACTTTAATAAAAATATTTAACTTTATTTGCCAGACTATGTGTGGTCTCCCTTTTTGTCACATGCTTTTGAGCCAGGTTGTGACATATGAAAGACTACACTCAGTTCTTTTTAATGGAAAAATATTGGCTCTATTTTTCTAATTTGATACAGTTACGTCTCTAGAGATTGACTTTGCATGATGTCTGTATGTGACGTAATGTTATTAGGTATTGATTAAGCATGCCTTTAAAATGAATACATCTCTATTGCTATCTCCAGTACTTGCTGCTGTATGACCTCATGGACTGCATCCATAATGCCGGCTCGTTCACGTGAATTAATTAACGAGCTCGTTCATCCGTCCAATGTCAGACTGGTAAACTTGAAATGTGAAGTAAAATGTGAAGTTGAATTGCCTTTCTTTTGATTCAGTTTGAGTAAAGAGTTGAAATGCATGGCAAAATGAGGTATCCCTATTTATTATTTTTATTTTCACTGCAAGATTAACTCAGAACCTTTACATTAAAACGCCCACATGATTCATGACAGATTACATAGATGGTTTCCGAGATAGCGGAGTTTTTCTTTTGTGCAAATTTGCCGTACATTCTGTGCTAGCATAATGAATCTTTCACATTGTCAATGTGAGGAATGAACCAGATCCGATCCGGATCATGGCAATGGGAATTTTATTTGGAACACCTCCGAGACAGTCTTCACATAGATTTCATCTGGCTGAGGCTTTCTCTGGTCAGCAAGAATTCCAGGGAATTTCTCCTAAAAACTAAATAAATAGTAGTACAAGTCGAGGCAGCATCCCTGCTTAATACTTAATACCTGCTTTTTTTACTGAGCAAAGCCATGGGAGTGGCTATATTAATAGCAGTTTGAATTTACAGAGCCATTCATTCACCACCATCACCTCATGTTGAAGCTTGATAATGCATGGCCCCATGTTGCAAGAATCCTGGCGGCTTAAATATGTTCTTGCATGGCCTGCACACCCCACTGAGATTTTGATTTGCCTCATCTTAAACTTTTCTGAAAAAACCCCCATTGTTTTATATTCTAACCCTGTAATAAATATGACAGATCTCTAGATGTCGCTGTAAGACCTGTCTGAACCTACATCACTACAAGTTCCAAATGGAATTACTGTACATTGCAGGTGTGCACAGTCAGAAACATTTTGAGTTCTTTTCAATTTTCTAAACATGAAAAAAAAAAAATCTTAAGTTTTGATTTGGTGACTGTGCAATTACATAGAACGGCATCTTGGGTGTGCATGTTTGAATCAGTCAACATGGCTTTTGCACAGATCAGTAAGCATTTAGTGATCAGTCTTGTAGCAATCACAATCAGAGTAAGACACCAAGAGAATCTCACCAAAGAAAACTGCTTTATTTCACCCTGAACCCCATTTCCAGAACTTACATACATTAAAGGTTTTGTCATTTATTAACTCTTTCAAAAGTGTAAATCAATGCATTCTTAGAGCAAAATAAGCCACTATGAACTGTAGACAATGTGACCACATGCTGCAGTGAGCAGCAGCTCTTCATGCAGTCACCTGCTGGAAACAAAAGCCACTGGTCCTCTGTGAGAGGGCTGAGGATCAGCTCCTCCAAAGAGAAGGCACTCATTTACAAAATCTGTTGGCATTTAAATACACAGAGTTTCCTGATGAGTTACAGTCTGATCTTGTCAGCATAAAAAGTTCTATAAAATGGCTGACAAGGGTCTCTTAAGAGGGAAGGATCATTCAAGTGAGGTATTGGAGCGACATGTAAAAACTATGAGTTTTGCATGAGGACAACATCAAAATGTTACTTCACAGGGAGACAAGACGACATATACTGTATGTAAAGTGACATGTGGAAAATGCAACAGTTTCATTACAGTAAACAACGACGATGGAAAAACAGTGCATTTCACAATACAATGGTAATTATAACACAAATGGCTTTGAGAGCACAGCAACCTGTGATATACTGTTTACATGGCTTTGTCAGCTTTTTGCAAGGTAGATTATTTCATGTGAGCTGTAGCATTCAAAGTAAAAAATGCATACAAAAAGCAATGGAACCATCAAAAAATAAATGTATTTAAAATGTCATCAGGCCAAAAAAGGAAGAAAAAGACATCAAGTTGCTTTGTTGTCTGACATTTAAACAAGTATTGCTCAAATTACACATATGGAACATCGTGGCAAATACAGCAAGTTTTGGCAATGACTGACATTTTAACAGTTAAGTAATATTTTACATTGGTGGAACACTGTTATCATGCATTCCTCCATAAGCTTACTGTGGCATCCTAGGTGACAAAGACTCTAAAATGTAGAATAAATAGTATTTTTTTTTAAAGATATTAAGATCAGTAAAATCAAAATCTTGGTTGTAGAAAATTAAGTTACTCTTTTATATTTGCATAATTGACATTTCTTAACAGCTACATTCATTTTCAGTATAAAACAAAGTGATGCCACTATAAATATTATGCAGCTGGTGTCATGTTGTTTGAGAAGCTGTAGAGGAATGCATGCATTTTATTTTGTTCTACTAATGTGGGGGGGAAAAAATCACTTCAAATGAGCAAAGTGCATAATCCTCCTGACAAGGGACTTGGCATAAATAACAGATATTACAACCAATGTCAACGAGTCAGTGTGTTTCATGATCCATCATCATTAAACTGTCAGTTACATACAGTAGCTGACAGTCATCATTAAATATGTTTAAGTTCTCAAAAATAAATGTCATAAGAGCTTTAGCGTTGGCCAAATTTCTGATGGGAAAGTGAACGTGCAAAAATACTAATCTTGGCTAAATATGATGAAGGAGGGAATCATTTCAAGAGGCGTTTAGAGCTATTTATATTTCATAGTAGAGATTGAGGGATATTTAAGGAATCTAATACGTTTCAAGAAATCCACTCATGTTTTCTCGCCATCTTAGGCTACAAATCCAAATAACATGAGGGAACAAGAAGCACAAAAAGCCATTTCAGCTTTAAGCTCAAGCCCATCAGGGAGCAAGACATTTGGGCTGAATCTCAGCCTCGGCATCTGGAACACACCGTGTGTTGATCTGATACTGGAAAATGGCAACGTCTCTCCGTGTCTTTGTGCATCACATCGTAGCAGCCTTTGGCCCTGTTCGTTAAGAAAAAAAGTTCACCCACAACCAGCCCAGCAGTGTCCCGTACACCCAGCTTCTCACGTACAGTTTCCTGCCGTTCTCCGTCAAAAGTAACGGCAGTGACAGTCCCCCCAGGATAACCACAGATGGGAGGGTTTTAGAGAGGTTTAGTGGAGAGTGTTTGCCTTCCCCAGGGAACTTGCATATTTTGTCTGCATTCTCCGAGTTGTAGAACTCCGTCAGCAGCCTTTGAAAAGACAGATAACTCTGTTAGGAATTAAGCCCATCATAGAAATGCACAAGGAATAAAAAAGAAAAAGAAAAAGGCAAGTGAAATGAAATGGTTCACTCATCCCTCCAGTTTGAGAGCCACTGTTCTATGCTGAACATAATCACATTTTCAGAATTAACTCTAAGACTATAGTTTTCACACAGAAGCTAAAACAGAAATCTGTTCCTCAAACTGCTGTCACGTGGGGAAAAAAAGCGTCATTGCAGTTTACATATTGATCAACGTCAACGTGATCAATTGTTCCTTCCACCCACACACTCACCCACACACTCACCCACACACTTACCGGTCCTTGATTTCGAACCGCTCGTGCAGCCACCTGCGGAAAAACACAGGCTCTGCAGGAATTTCCTTTATGTCCACACGGTCGAAGTGTATGTGGACTCGAGGACATTCTTTGCACAGGAATTCTGTCAAAAACAAAAAATAAAGAGACTAAACAAAAACAGGAAAAGCCTTTCAGCAAAACGGCACGTAGAGTAAGCGCTTAAAATTGGCACGAGGTGACAATGAGAGAACAGTAAGATACAACAGCTTGTTGGTCAAATTGGTGCATCGCAGTTAGAATCTATGACAGAAACAAACCAAATAAGCAGATCAGGTCAAATCTAAGCCCAAATAAAGTCAAGTGTTAATGTAGAAATGTCCTTCCTGTTTAATATCTGAAAGACTACAGATTCAAATCAATATTCTTCACATCAAGTTTCACCTTGTAAATGTTGCTAAAATAAATCTTTTCAATCTCAGAGCGCTAAGTGAAGGAAGAAAACCAAGGTGTCTGAGACGGTCACACATTAAAACCTAACAAGTGTGAACACTCAAGGCTACGCGTGTGTCCCCAGAGACCTTCAAGTTCCTGTTTCCACAACATGCAATATTATCAGGAAACTTGCCTCAGTGGCCAAAAGAGGAAACTTGATCGAAGTCAGCAGTGAAAGGGGGGGGGGGGGGGGGGGGGGGGGGCGGCGGTCAGGAGGAGAGAAGAACTAACACATGATTTATATCATGCGAAAAAGCAAAAGTCATCCTTAAAAGTAAAGACTGCCTTAATTCCTCACACATGGAGGAGGTTAAGGCCTGTGTTTAGGTTTCCGGGCTGCTGTGACTTGCTTGGCATCAAGAAACTAACATCTGTGATGAATTTCATAAACCTACCCACTAAAGGAAATTTGAGCTTCCACTGCACGTCATGTCGTGCTGATAGAGCTAATCAACGCTTTGTTCCACATCGACAAATAATGACTCCTGGTTCAATCCCTTGAGTAAACCGTGATCGTCAACTGGCAGCCTGTGAGCCACATTCGGCCTGACAAAGCTTCTCATTTGGTCCGGAGAACATTAATGAACTCAGAAAATGTGCACACCTAACATTACCCGCCAGTGGAGGAGGCCCAGTCTGTCCTGACAGTACTCGTCAATTACTTTTCCAACCCATGACAGTGTGCCAAACAGTCTGTAACTCATAGTTTAGCCATTCTACATAATCAGATTAGTCTCAGACTCCACCCTCTCTAATCTGTGGACAAAGCAGCGAGCTGCCCGGATACCAGGCTGTCCACAATACAGATGGTAACGTCTGAAATATCAGAGAATCACTAACAGTGTCTTACTTTCGTTGGTTACCTGTTGTACTGAGACTCTAACTAGTATTTTGACAACCTGAAGTGATTTGTTGTTGAGATATGGACTCAGTCATTGGGAGTTGAACCTATGAATGGAGGGAAATGTACTTTTTGTTTTGTGGTTGTGCAGCAACCATTTTGTCTGGTCATTCAGTCAAAAACAACAAGATTGATCTGGAGCAGTGCAACTTTAAGTGAAGGCATTAATTTGTTTTTGTAACTTAAATCACGTTTTTTGTAAAATGGATTGCTCAAATACCTGATCAGCTTGGACAAGCTTCTTGTAGCAACTCAAGGACAAGTTATTAGTGCTAAAATGCTGTTATTATGGAAAAACATGCACTTAATATCCTCCTATTAAAGATTAAGTGACTGATTGTTAGTTTTCCCAAAAATCGAATAAGGAAGCTGCTATTTTGACTTTACAGCCATGGGTTAATTATATTCAAACACATTTCTTTATAAACTCAAACTTAAGTCCATTTTTTAGCCAATTAACAATGTGATTTGAGTTTTAAAGTATAATTCCCATACTGTATATAATAAAAACATCAGGGTCCAATATTGTACCATTACAACAAGCTGAAATGATTTTAACTGTTCATACTGATGAAGAACATTTGCCAGAAGTGAGATTAAGAATATCAATAACAAAAAAAACGGAGACTCACAGAGAACACAGTCTCCTGTCACTTCCATGTCCCTGTGAATTTAGAAAAGTCACCTTCGCCACATGAGACCAGGAAGTGCGTGATGAGAAGAATGTTCGTCTATTCTCTGTTGTGTTTGCTAGAAACAAATCGATGTTTATTCCTGAATGAAACGGGATGTTTTTTTAACATTCAAACGGTGTTTGTGAAACAACTCGGAATAATTAAGAACTCCAAAACATGGAGTCTTGTTGTTTACAGGAACTCTGGGTTTTAATAGGTACTGTTTGCTCTGCGTTAATTACTGAGGGGGCGGACAATGATGCAAAGCTACTACAATACAATGAACAATGTGTGTATTTCTATGGATACATTGATTAACATGTAGATCAATCACATTGTTGATGTTGGTTCTGTCAACATTCTGAATCTTGTTATTCAATTTGTTTACGTAGGTCAGGTGGATTGAATAAAGTATAATGAGTGACAAGGGAAGCAACCAATGACCATCGTTCATTTTTAAATCCTTCTAGCAGGCAAAGAGCTACAGCTGTATAGATTGTATTTATGTAACCAGAGATCTGATCACAGCGTGAACCTAACCACTGATCTGGTCGGGCTGATGTGACTGCATTCAGACCACACTCTGCTCTCCATGCATTTACTCCTTGCATTAACATGTGATCCTTATCCACATGGGCCATCCAGACACAGATCACATTTCAATGAAAATGTATATAGGGACAGAAAGAGAAAAAATATTGCCCTTTATCTGTTGGGAATATTTTTCCATGTCTGTGTTATATTCAGTACAGATACAGACATTGAAACTGAAGTGAAACACTGATATGACGCGCTAAGAACCATGCATGACAGAAAAATCGGTGAGATTCTGAATGTCTATATGACACGCTGCTCATGTGGGCTGTGTGGCTGCTCTAACCTGTTAAAATGGGAGCAAAATGGAAAGCAAGAAGTTCTGAGATGCGCACACACACACTGCTCACACAGACAGTGGGTCCAAGGTGCAAGGCAGCAAATGGAATGATAACAGATTGTTTTCACCACATTACTGTCTGATAGTGTGAAAAACATAACATGAGGAACTATGACAGGGCAGAATAGATCATTCTGGAGTTAACTGGTGAAACAAACTTGACTACTGCTACCCTTCTTCTACCATGTGGACCATAATTCAGCTACATGTGTCCTGTATGGGTTTGCACCCTCCATTACAATACGATATCCTGGTACAGATCACATTGTGAGACCAGGTTAAATGAAGCTGCCAAAAGGCAACCGAGTCTTCATTATAGACCGGATCCACTGAGACTGCAACACGGGTCCATGGCCAAACTCAGATGCCCACTTACCTGGCATTGATGGCGCAGGTTTTCTTTGACCAGAGGCGTCCAGCGTTCCCTCGTAGGCCACAGTGACGTCATAAACAGCGTCCAGATGGTCCTTCATGGTCTCAATGGCTATGTGAGTGGCCTTCATTCTGGGTGTCAGTGTGTGCCTCAGAACAGCAAGCCCTACAGAGCAGATGTAACAAAAGCGTTAAATACTATCCTAGTATTATTAACAATGTGAATTGTAAACATACCAACATACCAAAGTAAACAATACCAGTGTTTTAAAATTATAATACTGGGGCATCTTGGTGGACCCCAAATACTTGAAAGATAGATATTAACAATATATGATTTGTGTGTTATGGCTCAGTTACTGCACAGTCTCAATGTGGCGGCATCCTCTGCTAATACCTCACTAATAGCAGATAATGTCATGTGCCCGTGTCATGTGACTTATTTGGATTAAAGGGGGAAGGTGATATTCAGAGATAAGCTTGATCTCTGTATGTGATCCGACCTTGAGGGCACACTGCACAATAGCATCATCATGATAATGTTGATGCTTCACATTTATCTAGCTGTTTCATCTTAAAGCCAATCTGAAATGTACATTACAGTTAAATACAATCACCATTTAAAATCTCTTTCACTGTCTTATGTTAAAAAATAAATGGAAAAAAACTGTCCTTAAAACATTTTCAGCTCTGTGATTGAGCAAGGAATTCTCTTTTGTTGACCTGCAAGGAGTCCAACTATTGCTTAAAACTTCTAACCCACACCAGCTGGAATATGGAATAAGGTGTTTAGGTTGAAGCTGACCAATTCCTGGCACCACAAGAGTAAATTAATGACATGGTCAAAAATGAGCTTGGAAGGGTGACACTTAGCTGTTTAACAGACTGAGTGGGGTGTGCTGAGTTCGTATGCATCTGTACAGCAGTCAATGGCTGCTATCATGCCAGTACCTCCTTTCGAAGCAAAAGCCTGGCTGTTAGCGATAACAGTCTTGAGGTCTGGATTATAGCGTGTTCCTTCAGGGAAGATGACGAGGTACATCTGTGAGGGGAGAAAATGTCAAATGAAAGAGTCTTGAGTGGTGCTTGTTACTGCACTGGCCAAAATTAAAATTCTTACATTTACAAGAAACACAGAAACTAAACACTGTGCTGAACTTCTAATGTTTAAAAGAATACTTAGAATGTATGCAGTTTTCACCAAAAGTTAACAATTATAAGCTGTACTCTTCTCAAAATGTACCTTAGCACATGGAAACTAAGGGCGCTTTCACACCTGGGAAAGTGCAGACCAAGGTTTGGGTTTTTGTTACATTGTATATATTTGATCCTGTTAGTTTTGGTTTCACACCAAGATTAACTACTTTACTACATGCATAACTTACTACAGCTAATTTAGAACATTTATAGAGCATACTTACTGGTGCTCCAGATTGAGTCTGAGAGAGGAGCTTCTTCTTCATGGCCTCTTCATTAAACTTTGCACTTCGTTTCACGTAGACTCCTCCATGCTAAAATAGACAGATGGTGAAAACCGCTGTAGTGGAATGTGATTCAAGTTTAATTTACATTTGCAATACACAAAATCACATTCAAATACTCACACAGTTGCATTACCTGAGAGAAATACCATCCATATAGCGGTAGCCACTTGAGTCCATCTTTAAGGACGTATCTGACATGACCAAGAGCACTCTGCCTGATGGCGAGCATGTCAGCAATGATCCAGTCAACTACAACGAAAGCAATTGGTAGAGATTAGATGTGTGTTGTGCTGTGCTTTGCACTCAGATGAGTTTTAAAAGTAGATTAAGCAGATGTTCTACCTGTACATTGGTGATTAGACAGGTAGATCACATTCTCTTTGTTCTTTGGTATATCTCCATATATAACAATCTGAAGAGAAAGCACATTAAAGATATTACAAACTTCAGCAAAATTGTAGATACCCTTTCAGTAAGCAAAATTATTCTAAAATGAGATAAAGATTTATTTTCTTCTGTTAAATATTTACATCAGGGATTTGGTTCCAGTGCAGACTGGTTTTGTCCACTTTGACAAATCATCCCAGCATAGACTGCAGCTTCTCAATAAACCCAAGAGGAACTATTCAAAGGACCATTCGATTCAAGTTAGGACACTGCATGTAGCTTATTAAACAAATCACAATCAGAGAAAAAGGGTTGCCAACTCCAACACCAATTACTGCAGCTTTTGAGCACATCCTTACGTACACAAATACAAACAGTCCAAGGAGTGGCAACCAAAAGGCAAAAGAATGTAGACTATCTTGGCAGGCATCTGGTTTATCGAGATCTTGTTGAAGAGCCTGTGTGTGGCCCGACTTTACATTTAATAAAGAAAACTGCAAAGATGCATTGATGTGCATGTAATAATGAGTTTAACACATGCAACCCGCCCCCCAATCTTTAACAAACATAATTACACACCTATCAACCTCAAATTTGTCTTTACTATCCAGATTTACAGTTTACACTACTCACCTCAATTCCTGTGTAGTTTTCAAAGAAGAAGAGGACCATACTCTGGTAGATGCAGTAGAACCGGTCGTCCAACTTGTGGTACAATCTTGCTGGTAAGACAGTTGAAAGTAAACGCCAAACACTCCATGAGAGCACATAAGCTGGGGCTGTACCCAGCATAATCGTGGCTGGTAACCAGTACCGCAGGGAGTATGTGTGCACAACCAAGGAGAGCAGCATGATTCCACCTCTGGCTCTACTGAAGTTACAAAAATCCCTGAAGCAGGCTGTAGGCCTAAGTACTACACACTGTTAAAACAGAGACAGGGCACCTTATTCACACCACACCTGCCCTGCCAGGTCAGCATAAGAAAGTGACACAGCTCCAGCAAGACAGGAATGAGGAGCTAGCTGGCTAAAGCTAATTTTAACCTTGTGTGCAAGTCACAGTTAGCCAAGTCGGTCTAGCGCCAATGTCCACCCATACTACAGTAAAAAATAACATCAATTATCTTTATCATTTCAGAACAACCTCAACCCGAACTCCGTACATTTAACGTCACTATATAAGTTAAGAGAAAGCGTTAGCCTATTTTATGTTTGCCCACAAGTTTTACCTAACGCTACATTTGCTGTAAACATGCTTCTCTCATGCGGGTGAGATAATAAAGAGCAAACTCAACGTCAACTCAGTTGTTAAAACGCAAATTACTTTCTATTTCCTGCCGTGGGTCTTTATCTTTATCCAGCTAGCTGCTCATTAACTAGCTCCTTCCAGCAAATGTCACACACGCCTCCCTACGTAACGACACCACGTAACATCGACAAAGCCCATTGGTCAAGTGATGTAATAGAAACTAACCAATGGGTGACAACGCACCATGAGCTCCATTGGGTCTAACATTAAAAGGGAGGAAAACTGATTTCTCTCTGCAAGCTCTACCTCTTTTTCCACATATTACTACAGTACACGTCTTGTCTTTCATCCACGTTCAAAAGTATGAGTTAATTTATTTTCTTCTATTATTTTATCACCATCAATGTA
Source organism: Chaunax sp. Z400 (assembly GCA_037577475.1). NCBI lineage: Eukaryota > Metazoa > Chordata > Actinopteri > Lophiiformes > Chaunacidae > Chaunax > Chaunax sp. Z400. Next base: position 10,907,705 of record CM075193.1, read on the forward strand.
CAAAAAGGTTTACTTGCCAGACGTTTCTTGAGCTTTTAAATACATTTCATGGTCTTCCTCAGCAAATAGTATTTGCTCTACTGTCATGGAAATATCTCATATCGTGAGGTGAATTTATGACACATAATGGTAACCGAACAAACTACTGAAGATGTCCATTTACTGTGCGATATTCTTAAATTCTCTGCTGCATATACTATGTGAATTGTGTCATGTAAATTGTTATTGTCTCGCCACTAGGCCTGTATATAGTCTTGATATTTCTGATATATGTTGTATGCACCTTAAGGAGATGCCCTTTACTTTCATTGTACACTGTATGACAATAAAGGCTTTCTATTCTATATTCTATGAGCTGTACTTCCAGGCCCCAACAAAAGCAAGAAAGAGCACCATGAGTTCATATAAAGAAAAAATAACTATTCAAGGTCAAGAATGAGCATGTTCACACAGACTTGAAGATTCTTACACATTTGAATGTTTTTTCTCTCTCTCAAAGCAGCCTATGGAATGAAAACACATTAAAATATTTAAAATACATATTCTTAAGAAAAAGATCAACAGTCAATGTAACATAGCCTAGACCTACAGTTTGTGATCCACTGTGACTCAAGGATGGGTGATCATATGAATATGCTACATTCATACTATGAATGTGAAAAGAAAACAGTCGCATTAATCTCATCACAATTTAACTTCAATAAAACCTGGAACACTGAAGATTACATCACACAAAAGAGGGATGTAAGTTTTGGTCAGCAGCGTCTATACTGCTGATCAATTAAATACTGACGTGAGCTTGATTCTTACACAGCTCTTTATTTGACAGACAAAAACCCCCACAAAATGACAGCATTAAAACAGGCATTTATTAAAAATGACATCACAAAAACAACACTGACGTTATCTCCATGAGAGTGGCTCAACAAGTATTTTTAATCACATTGTTAGAAATGAAAAATAATCTGGCTCAGTCTCATATCTTGTTGTGAAAAACAGTAGTCATTAGAGGTTTATGAAAAAGAAAATCCCAATAATACAGGATCAACATATACTACGTCAAACACAGTTTTCCATGTTTCATATGTTGTTGAATGGTTGATAGGTGATGGTTTTTCACTCCATGTTGTAGTTATCATACGACAGCTGCTTCAAATGTGTGATACTATCTGAAATAAACCACAAACAATGAGAGAAACAATTATTCGTGACATCATCATGATAGTGGAGTTGAGCACTTCACACAAAGATTAGCAGGAAACATCTTACCCAGCACCCACTGCTCAGACACAATCCTGCTTCCCTCTGGTCTCCTGCCGTTGTATTTCCCTATGCAGATACCCGCCTGCCGCACAGTTTTACAGACTGTTCCTCCACACAGCTGGATCAGCTCCACCAGACTCTGAGTGGGCGGCTCGGAGTGCTGGGACACAAACATGGCGGGCTGGCTCTGGAACAGGTCCTGCTGATGCTCCCCTGCAGACAGGTGTCTCTGGAGACGACAGATCTGAGAAAAGGAAAGTTAAATACTACAACTGTCTTCAGAGAGGTAGAATCAGGACAAAGTGATCCAGACGTTGATCTTGTTTAGCTTCTCTTAATCGCTCAATATGCTTTCATAAGAGATGATGATCGTGTCACCTGCTTTTCAAACTCCATTTTTAAACAGGGTTTCTGCAGGTTTCAACAAGTTAAATGTAACACTTTATAGGCAACTATTACAAATCAAATTTATGACCAATGTTACCCATAACGGCAAAATACATATGCTGGATATGAAGAAATATTGGAGTCCCAGTTACTTCATTTTGAAGCACAACATAAGCATTTAAATGAGGATTGTCGAAGTGGCATTAAATGAATGTTATAAATGTACTGAAGACCTCATATGTAATACTTCAAACATATTTCAGACTTTTTTAAGGCCTAAAATTCATATGATCAAATTTCCCCCGTGGGGACCCTGTTTAAAATAAACCCATGATAAACTTTCACCATGTGCTTAAGTCACAGTTTCCAGAAATGAAGGAATAGTTTGACATTTACGGAAATAAGATTTGTTTGCATTCTTGCCAGAAATAAGATGAGACAAGTTATATCTTATGTTTGCAGATTAAATATGAAGCTAATGCCAGCAGCTGGTTATCTTAGCTAAGAACTGAAGGCTGAAAACAGCTAGCCTGGCTCTGTTTGAAGGGAATAAATCCACCCTCTAGTACATCTAAAGCTCACTAATTAAACAGGTTTTTTTTCATTTGTTTAATCCATATAAAAACCAAAGTGTAAAAACAGTAATTGACTGTTTTAAAGGGTATTATGTGCTGGACTATTTCTTGGCAGGGAACAGTTGCATGGCAACCAGCAGAGACCCCAGGAAGTGAAATCATCTTCTTTCCATTAACTCATTGAAGTTTATATTTAACTTGACAGTTTAAAGTCAGGTCAGCTTAAAATGTAGAGATTCAACATTCAGAATCATTTAAACCCACACAAGTCTTACCTTTCTCTGACTAGTTAAACGTCTAGACAGGTTGAGGCTGGGTGGAGCTACGCTGAGAATTACATATGTATTATAAGATATGGTATCACAGCTTGGTATGGTACCCTGACAGTGCAGTTAAGGTCACAGATTGCTCGTTTGGTGCAGACTGCCATGAAGATTATTGGCATCAAAAACCACCAGTCCCTCCAGATGATTTATGAGCAGTCTGCAACCAGATAGGCACAGAATATAGTGCATTCTAGTGTGCATCAACTTGCATTCTCCACCCAGAGATCCAACTTTTACCTTCCGGCAGAAGATTTAGGGTCACCACGAGCAGGCTGATCCGGTACAAGCATTCAATCCTGCCTATGTCCATTAAGCTTCTCAATAAACACTCTCAAAAGCTGGTGACGAGCTGTGCAATATGTTGTCATCTGTGCAATACACTGACCCCAGAGAAGGTGCTAGGTGGTGCTAATATAACTGTAATGTGTATGTATGTGTGTTAACTATTGAATGTGTATGAAAGCATGTGCAGCAGGATGTCAATTCTTGAAACCGCTCCCTCTGTATGTTTGATTCCCACTTTCTGTGAAACTGCAGTTGAACAGAGTCCAAAACAAATGTCCCCACGAGGACAATAAAAGTATGTCGTATCGTTTAATATCACCAACTATGAATGAAAAACAATAGGTGTTTTGCACATCAAACAGCAAACAACAACAAACAAAAGTTGACTTGTCATACTAGGACAAGATCATGTTTTAGTAGTCAGCCATCATTCATTTTATTACAACTGTACTTTTCATACTTTCAATCCTCTTTTGCTGATGGAACGCCAGCTTGCTATTTAAAAATGACACACTGGAGCGGCATTGTGCTGCCGTTGTTTCCCCCCCAGTGTAACAAACAAAGGCGGTGTAGAGAAGGGTCCTCATTGCGATGCTGATGCATGATCTCCGTGTAAAAAGTGCTATTGTTGTGTAAAGCGATACTGATAAGTTACACAATCCATTTGCCACTACTTTCCCACAGAAGCTTATGGTTTGATCAGCAAAAAAACAAAATCTCGAGTAATTAACAAAAGATAAATATGGCATCATTCCTGGTATATGACATGTACAATTTGTCAAAGAGAGAATACAGCCTTAACAACATGTGCTTCAAAAAAGAACCTCACTCTTTTCTTAAGAATAGGTAGCATTTGATGCCACTGAAACACAAGAAAAGAATTGTAAACATTTCCAAATAGCAAAAAGCATCACTCCAGCATTATGGTTGATGTGTGCGCACAATTTGCTGAAGATCTGTGTTGCACTCTGTACAAACACTTTACACTTAAAACAGCCCAAGTTGATTATTTTTCCACAAAAAGAGAACATTATTATAGAGAAAATTATTGGACGCTTTTTGAGTCATCTTGCCATCTTATGTGTCTGGTTTCATTTCAGTAGCCTCCATTGTTTAGAGTATTGTCAGCCCTGTCTGTCTAAAAGAATCTCTTTGAGGTTGTTTCTGTCTATGTTGGTTGGGGATACTCTACGCTTTCACTACAGGCCTGCTCCGTATCCAGCAGGGGTCAGTTGCTAAATTCAAGGGCACAATCTGCTCTATCCCTTGTTAAATGCCAGGAAATAAGCTTTAAGGCTTTTTGTCTTTGCCAATGTTTGCGCTGGGTTCAATTTATAATAAGTAATCTGGGATTGGTTGGGGCTTCACAGACAGGGACAGACTAACCTTAACCCACATTGTACACTTTAAAGGGAGTGATTGTATAATAATATTATATATATATGGTCTATTTCTATTATGTGAGAAATGAGCCTTTAAAAAACTAGGAAGTGGGAACAGCCAAAGCTTGTCTGTTGCATTTGCTGAATTATTGAAACCTCTAGAGGATGGGTCAGAGATGCCAATGGTAAAGTCTCTCTGATAAACACTGAAGATTAGATGAGATGCATTGTACAATGCCAGCAACATTCTTTTTTATTCTTACAGAAGTATTTCACCGCTGGCCAGATGATCTTTTCATAAAACGAAGCTGTCTATGCTGTAGAAAGGTGAATTTCTGAAATTGGTAGTACATGAGCAGGAAAAACACTTGAAGTTTAACATTGTTCATATCCACATCATCATGATACATAGCTGATGGAAAATCATCAAAGTCTCCCCTTAACATAGGAAATCCCACCTCCTTACCCTAACAGCTCAATCAGTTTTTTGTAACAATGTTTTGCATGTAGATTTATATTTTTTTGCAGAGAGGCAGGACAGACCTGTGCAGCTCTGCAGCAAGTAATACCAGGCAAGAATAAATTAAGGGCTAACAGCCCTGTATAATGGAATATATTGTTTGTTCGTTGCATGAGAAAACTGTTTGGTATATTCAAGTACATAGGATGTGGCTTAGTCATAAATCAAATGCATCACTGTTTCACATCCCTCCACTGTCATTTCAATAACTATAAAACTGTTAACATTATGTCTAAGGCTTGAGTGATTCAGCCGGAACACCTGAATAAGTCAATGTTGTTGGAATGACGACAAGTCCTTCCTCTCTGGTAATGTGCCTTAAATACATTGCATTTCCCTTATACAGTAACTATTACATCAGCCTACTTCCTACAATTCTGTTTTGGTATTTCTATCCAACTCCAGAGAGCAAAACTAAGGCTTTCCTGTCAAAAAATCAAATGAGGTGCAGTCAATACTAAAATGTGGTCATGTCAAGGTAAAATGACAATTCAGTAAACAATATTAAGCTCAGTCCCTCTGAAAATATTTTGCAGAATGTTACAGATAGACAAAGGTCTGTCTGGTTTCCAAAGGTTTTACTGATTGGGTGACTAATGAGTGAAGCTATTGCATAAATGGGAGAGTTTCTGTGGTGGAGGCACATTATTGCAGTATAGAAAAAAAAACCTCCTCCTCTGTCAATGCCCTTCCTGCTGCATTACATTTGATCATTACTATTAGATAAGGTTCACACTAATGTAATATGTAATGTTATTTCAAGCTAGTTGAGTCACAGGATTAACACAGGATATAGAAAACACCCATAACTAGCTAACATATTTAAAACCTGATAAAGTCACCTAACAAAGAGGTCTAACTTTTAAAATGATTTTTTTCTGGCAAGAAAAAACTAAATAACCCATAATGTTGCCATCCATTTTCTGATATGACAGGGGTAGAGCAACAAATGTTTCATTCTACTTATGATAAACAGAAATATGTCAAGTACATGTTGTCTGAAACGGCATAAATCTACCCTGAAGCAGATGCAAAAAAAAAGAGAAAAAAAAGCCACGAATATTTTCTGGTCAGAGGTCATTAAGTGGCAACTTTAGTTCATGCCAATAACAGACTTTATGGCCTGAGACTGTGGGAATTTTGGATTGTTTTATAACACGACAAACTTGGTAAATAAACCACATTTGTGGATAAAAAGATGAATAAGAAAAAAAGAGGAACAGAAAAGTCTCAGGAGTAGGAAGTCAAATTTTCTTTTAAAACAGATTTTTCATCTTGTCAGAACAAAGTAGGAAAGTAGGAGTTGATAATGTCACTCAAACAAAGGCTTTTCTCTCCTTTGAATCTCTAATTCAAAGATGCTAGTGTGTTTGAACTGGCGACCTGTCCATGGTGTAACCGCCTCTCACTCAGTGTCTCCAGCCCCCACAACCCTGAAAAGGATAAGCAGCTATAGAAAATGAATGGAAGGATGGTATGTTTGTCGTAAGCCAGGAAGCATTCTTCAATGAATCGCATGGACATCGCTACTATCAGCGCGTGTACTGGAGGACAGCTGCATCCTGAGTAGTTGTTCAGCTAGAGGAGAATAAAACATGTGGGCATTGTAGAGGATATAGTGGAAGGTGTGTGATTTTGTGCATCTGCCTGTATGTGTTGTTTAGTGAGTGTGTACTGAAAGGAATCTCCACTTCACTGCTCTTCACAGAGACTGGCCACTGTGAGGGGAGGGGGAGTGGTTTAATCTCACAGTTAGCTACTCGGTGGGGCCAGGGGCAGCTCAAACAAGTGGTAGGGGGCTTGATGAGAGGCGAGCACATGCAGTCTGGCACCTGTAATCTAAGGGAATGACACACTACCTCTGATTTCTAATGGCCTTTTCTCCTCCTACCACTGGGAGATAATAAAAGGAATCTGGAGAAAATCAGGAAGACTGTTTGGATGCTGCTGGGGAGAAACAACCAGTCATTGAGAAAAGAGTAAGGACAAATCCAAGAAGTTGGAATTGTAAGAACTTTATTTCAAGGTAATTAGTTCCACCATGAAGATGCTGAATGTGGACTTACTAGTCTTAAGTTTCTGTCTTGGTCTGGGGACAGGATATTGTGATGTGGGTAAGAAACAGTATCAGATCCAGAACGGGCCATGTAGCTACACATTTCTGCTGCCTGAGCAGGACAACTGCCAAACAGAGAGCAGCAACTATCCCGTTCAAAAGGATGGACCCGTGGACAGTGATGAGTCGGCTCAGAGGCTGGAACAACTGGAGATCACCATGGAGAACAACACACAGTGGCTGCTGAAGGTAAGGTTGTGTCACATGACATCACAGCAGTACAAGAGAGTGTGGTTTATCGCAGTGATTTGAGAAGAGAATAGAGGTATGTCTATTTATGTATGTGTAAGAGGATAAAATGTGCTGAAGAGATTAAAAAAAACAACCTTTAGAGGTGTTAATGCTTCTTATCCAAACTGAACCAAAGAAGGTAGCAGCTTTAAAGAAACACCTTGTATGGAACATAAGGATGATTTTTGGATGAACTGCTGACATCTTCAGATCTCCTGCTAAAACGTTTGAAGAATTATCAAATATGTTTGTGGAAAAACCAGAAAATTTAAATATCCATTCCATGTGATTGTTAAAGATCCCCTCCACACATGTGAAAAACAAGTAAAATTACCACCTATTCCTTCTCCCTCATTAAAAGTTGCAGAACAAATGAAAATGTAAATATGCTGAGGAGGTCAGGTGTCTCCTACTCCTCAATGCATGAACACTCGAGGCTTCAGATTTCCACATCCCAACTGAGGATGCTGAACGTGATCAGGATTGACTTCCAAAATATTTGTGATGTTAAAAATCATGCTCATAGGCCCACTTCTTAAAATCAGATTTTCATTGAGGTCAGAGAGATTTCATACTTTCACCAATAAACGTGAAAAGGCTTTTCTGATTGGATGAGGACTTCCTGTTTTGTGGACATGAGTGAGGCCTGATCAATACCACAAAATAAACGAGTGATGAAACTGCTCCACTTAACAAAAGACATGGCAAAATCAGTATAGTTATGTCAGAGCTGTAACAAATTAAATCAACGCGCAGCGTCACTAGCCGTATTTTACTTTAACAAAATCTCCGTTTTCATGTCTAACAGATTCTTTGGTCATCTATTCTGATTTAGAAAATGTGGGAACACACAGAAAAACGTGCTGAGAGTCTGTGACACTTTCATTAAGTGGAAGAGGACATAATAAGTGTGTGGACTGACAAAGACTCAAAACAGGTGTCCACACAAAAGGGAATCACTCTTCTCTTGCAGTTTGTGGAGCCGTTAACTCGAGCGACCAAATTCTCTCTTTTCTAGCTCTCCTCCTCTATTCAGCTATACAAGATTAGCCGGCGAGATAAGAACGCCTCACAGCTCGATCAAACAAGTTGTGTCTCCTCACATAAAACAAGCTCTGATGTGGTCCACAGGAGAGGTCAGCAGGGACTCCTCTCTGATGTCTCTTCATAACCTAGACACCGCTACTCAGTAACTACGCTCACACAGACAACAGCTCAAGCGCTGCCTCAGAAATCACAGACCAAGCACAAACACATGTGAATATTTCACCAAGTGCAACAGCGCACAGTGACAGGTTACATATTTCTTAGATGCATGGAGGAGGTACCTCCACAGTACCTTCTTCTGTTGTGCAACTATCAATTTGCACGGGTGAAAATAAAAATCACAGCTAACGTTTAAGGTTTTATTCCTAAAAAGTGACAATGCGTTTTCAACATTAATGTCTAATGGCAACCAAGTATGACGCAGATTCTCACTATTATGTATTATAACCTACTATGGATCTGCATTTTTATGAAGTGGAAGTATTTGACTTGGTAAAGGTCCATCAGCACACGATTGAGCGATGTCCATTCATATTTTAGGCATCAGAAAATTTAGATCAGAGAAATGGAAATTTCACAACTTTGTTCATCACAAATAAAACAAGTGAGTTAAAGACAGCTAAACAGAGAAGGAGGAGAAGTTTGGAATGTTGGACTATTTGGAATACTGGAATATTCTAATAACTGGAATAGTCAAACAATAACATTCTACTTTCGATGAGAAGATGCATTTAAAAAAAACTTTTGTAGTGAAAAGTTTCAGCTCCCCGTGATCCTAAATGGGAATAAAGAAACTTGATGGATTGATTGATTGATGAATGGAATATACAACTTTACTCAATGGTGAAAATGTGTTTGAGTGATAGATAGACGAACTTTGACAAAGTTGAAATAACTTGACCAAAGAAATCATCACCGCCTACTTTAGAGGAATCAGAGTGACCCTTTAAAGCCTAAATAACCTGACACTGCTGTCAGATAAATGTAGGGTCAGGATATCGACAGAAAGTTGCCCTCTAATGATATACACCCATGTTTCTTCTGCGTGTTGTTTTGAAATAAAAGTTCAAAATCAGAATGCTGCAGAACCTTCCATCAGATGTGATTTACAATTTAAAATCAAGAGTCCTTGATTTTTAAAACTCCTATTTAGGCAGCACCATCTGATGACAGCTGAGGAATGGAGGGGAATGGAGTCAGTCCTTACTGACACCTTTGAAGCAAAAAGAGTAAACAACTGATTAGATCACTGACTGTCAATAGGACATCCTGTCAACAATTTAAATGACAACCGTCCAACTATCTGTGTGTTTTAAGACTGTCATGAAAGGAAGTCAAACAAATCTGCACTAATTGCAGCTGGTGCTTGTAGTTGCTATAAATAAATAATAATAGCATTGTCTGTTGCATTGCTGACTGATGAGTAAATAACAAAAGCGATTATGCAAACTTACTGTAAATGACAAACATATACTGACGCTGGCTTCCAGTTGCACACACCTATCATACTGTCATGAAGGATGTAACTCCTCACTCAACACTTCCATCCTGTTTACGAGTCGTGTGACCTGATTGCCACTCAGGAACACCATGCAGGAAATAACTTAATGATTGGTCTCAGTCTAGATCTGACAATACTGTAAGGTAGATAAGCACAAACAGTGTCAGGATGAAACATGAACCTTTTCCCACCCTGGAGCCATCTGTATTATTCCTATGATGAAGAGGTTTCAAATAGGCAAGGGAATGACACAGATAAACAATTAATAAATTCTCAAAGATTTATGCGATTTTGTTACTACGATAAGAAATTATAATCTAGTACTTTCCACATTCGGGGCAAATGCGTATAATCATACATGATTTTCACTCTTCCAACAAACTTGATATCATGTATAAAAACTATTAAAAATGTCTTATCATGGGACAATTCCGTTCATATAAATCACTATATCCCTTTAAACAATGGAACAGTGCTCCATCATAAAACTCACTCACTCCCACATTAGTCAGACATCATTCTACTTAAGAATAGGTTATTAAGTGCATATTAGAAAAGAATAGAATGATTCATTGTCATTGCACAACTGTACAATGAAATTTCAGTAATATTCAGTGATAGTAAACTCTCGTGCACTTATACCTTACAAACATAGCGAACATGAAATCACTAGAGATTTTTCAATATTGATATCATCATTGTTGTTGCATGGCTGTCATTGGGATACCAGTGTACCTTATTGAAAGGGAATATGATTACATTCTCAAAAAGACCATAAGGTTGGTGTGTAAAATTATGCAGCAATAAAAGATACAAAATGTCTAATATGTGCTTCCAAGAGAGTTTGAAAATAAGAAATTTCGAATATGTTCTTTTCTACTTTTCTTTATCAAGCATAGCTCCATATCCAGTAATAATAATAAAAGGAATATCTTTTATCATAAAGCTGTTAAAGTGTAACTGTCAAGAAAAAAACCTCCATGGCAATTGTGTTATTGCATTCCAGTCAATGTACAATGACCACTGAGATGAATGTTAGGCCTTGGTTTGAGTCCCTGATCCAGCAGGGCAAATCAGAAGAAAACACATCTACTGACAATGACTTCCCCATCATGTACAAATGAGGCTCGTCGAGAGCAGCAAGAAATCAGAGCTGCTGACGAGCACCAGGTTGTCTATCTGTGAGCTACCATATGACACAGATAGGATCGTGCAAGCACTATGAAACCACTGATCAATGATCCTTATCAGTACCTAATTGTCTTTATTCTGTCCTGCAGCTAGAGAACTACATTCAGGACAGCATGAAGCAGGACATAGTCCAAATCCAACAGACCGCTGTACAGAACCACACAGCTACGATGATTGAGATTGGAACAAACCTACTAAGTCAAACTGCAGAGCAGACAAGGAAACTGACCAATGTGGAGGCACAGGTGAGGCTGCACCGCTACTTTAAACACACAGAGGGACAAAACACTAAACCGTGCACACATGTTATTCAACAGCACACTGTGAAAACAGTTCACACCTGTTGACATATAAGCACAATAGGCTTTGTAATAGAAAAACATGCTAATGAAAATGTTTTCTTAAAAGACGTGAATATATTAATATGTTTTCTGCAACAGGTTGCATTAAATAATGTTATCTCAGACTGTAAAAAAAATAACCAGAGGGAAAAACAGGCATAACTGAGTCAGTTTATTATTGTGGCTACACGTCAGTGACCTTATGTGAGCCAACTGTACAGCATTTCCTGTTATTAGCACCACTCGTATTCCCACAGAAAGGGTCTATCAGTTTGTCACAATCACACATCCGTCTGTTCAAAGACGTCAACAGCCCCATTGGAGACACATGGATCCATGCAAACAACCTGCTTTTTGCTGAGTTCAGTTCCTCCAAAATGGGAAATCAGAGGCAAGGTCCCCAACCCCAGCGTTTAGTTCAATACATCTGTCTGTGAAAATAGGTGGATTTTTAGTTCAGGTACATCTGCTGTGTTGGGAAATTGGCTGTTCGTTTCTGTCCTGTTTTTCCATTTTGCAAGCGGCTGTTTGCTCCCTCTGGAAGTGCAAACTGAGCTCCAGTTGAACTTGATCCAGAACTTAATATCAAATATTATTGTGACAAATTACCTGCTGACCAGACACATTTCCTTTAGGACTGTTCAAGATTTTAATGTGCATGCTGTTTATTGATTGTTTGCCACACCTTTTATGTTACATGCTTTTCTAAATTGCTCCAAGTCATGCTGTTATTTGAATACTTTATTAAACATTAAAATGGAGAAATATCAGACACAACCGAATCATTTCAAATGTTCCTATTCCTATGTCAACAGTAACTCAATGTTCCACAACAGTAACTACGCAAGCTGTATCCAGTTCTGACCGAAACTTGAGAACATGCTGTTTGGGTGAATAAATGACAGTACTGGAGGATCATGAGCCCTTCTTGAGGATAATATGAAGCACTGATTTGAACAAAGTACAAAGAATTGATATGGTAGTCTGGGGCATGTAAGCTCTACTGATGGAGGAATGGACCATTTCACCACGTATCTCTGGGTCACAGTCTGACTGAACTGCTTTACCTTGACCTTTTCTGTTCAGGTAATTCATCACTCGACTCGACTTGAGCGAAGACTTCTTGAAAATTCTCTGACAACCAACAAGTTGGAAAAACAACTAATTGTTCAAACAAATGAAATCAACAAGCTGAATGACAAAAACAGGTGAGTGCATCAAATCACATAGCAAGCGATGGATGCTGCTGATTTTCAGGGACTCCAACGGTACACCATTGGACTGACATGCAAGGCAAAGATAAAGCTCACTGGTGGCGTTGTTTCCTGCTTCTCATCAGCTTTCTGGAGAAAAAGGTGGGAGACATGGAGGAGCAGAGGCAGGTGGAGTTGAAGATCCTCAGAGAGGAGAAGGAGCAGCTTCAGACTCTAATCCTGAGGCAGACGGCTATCATAGGCGAGTTGGAGCAGCAGCTACTCAAAGTCTCCTCCAACAACACTGCACTGCAGCATCAGCAGCAGGAGCTACTTGACACCGTGAACAACCTCATTCACACCATGTCTGTCAGCTCAGCTGGAGGTGAGCTACCACATCAAGTCATCGTAACGTCTTTATCCTATAGGATGGTTATCAATGAATGAGACGAGATATGCATCCAATCATGTGTTTGGATTGCACAAAACAAAGCACTAATGAATGAATGTGCCCCTTTTTTAGGTGGTGTGAACTAATCAAAGGAGGGCAGAGCTATGCTGTACTGTGATTGTGCTGTGTCACATTAATAACGGTGATTTCTTCTGCAGAGGGCAAAACTGCCATGATGCAGGACATTCCGACCACATTTGCAGATTGCGCTGCCATCTTCAAGTCAGGAAATACCAAAAGTGGAGTCTACACTCTCACAATACCCAACACTACAATGGAGGTTAAGGTAAAGTTAGCCTGCTTAATTAATTCAGACTAGCTTAAGTGGGTACTGCACTCACATGAACTAAAACAGGAATAAAGAAAACCATAATCACACGTTTGCATATCAGTTCAACGGTGTCATATACTGTACATACTGTATGCACACAGGCATGCATTGACTGAGCCATACATGGACAAAGCTCAGTAAACAGTTCTGTGTTTGAGGGCGGGGCAGTTAAATTAACATGTTCTCAAGACTCCAAGTAATGATGGGCATTCTTGAGCTGCAACTGTGATTTCCTTAGATACTTTTCAGGGGATTCTGGACTCAATTTTGTATTCCTTCCCTGCGACTTGACAGTAGTTTGAACCAAACTCAAATTGAACTCAGTTGTCAAACTACAAATGAACAAGAATTCTTTACAAAGCATTCATTTTGAATTATTAATTATGGCAACTCCTTTTTCTTTGTGCGTGAAGGCTTTCTGTGACATGGAGACAGACGGAGGTGGATGGACAGTATTACAAAAACGCTTTGATGGCCGTGTTGACTTTCACCGTACGTGGCAAGAGTACAAAAAGGTACAAGCTGTCAAGAGGAAATTCTTCCCCTAAATAAATACAACCGAGGCTACAGTTTTATTTACAAATGCATAATACAATGGGCAGATTTGGTTTTGGTCATTGACTGAAAGTGTTTTAAGGGCCTGGGGATTCAGCTCTGTTAGAGGCAATTCCTGGACGCAGTCCAAACAAAAAGGATCTACAGCAGCAACCGGCAGCAAGCACAGATATCACAGCCAATCGCCATCTGTTATTCAAGAAAACCCCCAATAATCTGAATTCAAAAAGAGTAGCAGGAGATAAATGGGCCAACTCTATGTCAAAAGAATCTAAAGTCCAATCTCAAGGCCTTACAGAGCAACCACAACAGAGGAAAGCATTCCAGCAAGTCCAGTGTAGTAGCAATTAAATGTACTATACTTGATGGCCTGTTTGATATTTTTTTTAATGGAAAAAATAATCTATATGCTTTCAACAAGGTTAAAATACATCTCTTGTCTTTTCAGGGGTTTGGGGAACCTTCAGGTGAATTCTGGTTAGGAAATGAATTCATCTCCAGACTGACGATTCAGAAGTCCTTCAAACTAAGGATCCAGCTGAGTGACTGGGAAGGAAACTCTGGATTCTCACAATATGACCAGTTTTCTCTGGACGGTGAAGCACAACATTACAGGTAAGCATCAAGGCAGCATCAAGGAAATAAGTTTGTCAGATGCTCGGTGGCAATTACTGAACATCGTTAAATGTTTGCAAGCAAAAAAGTTAGGACTCATGTTGCTCAAGTTATTAAGGACAAAGAAGCCCATCAGTAAATAACAAGTCTCTCTTACAGCGGTGCTTTTCAGGTCCATCCTGAATACAGAGCAAAAACTGTTGCCAGTTTTCAGACAAGGAGAAAAACTAAATCATCTAAATGAAGAAAAGTCATTCATGATCAGAAATACTGACCTCCAAGCAAACACAGTCTAAGAATTCCTCTGGATGTAGTTTCTTTACTGTATTTACTTCCTGATTCGGATGTACTGGCATCAGCCCAAAGAAAACGTAATAAAATTGGACAGTCTTTGAAAAATAGGAAATAGATGAAATGTCTTGAATTTCTAACACTGAATCTGCACCTCTAGGTAAGAAAAGAACCTTCAAAAGTATTTTCTTTTCAAAGCTAAGCTAATTCCAAGAGAGGAAGGGATACTTCCTTTGAATTTGACAAACAGACCTTGAAATGCTCCATTTAAACACAACTCTATTGAGGTCTTAAGCCTACTTGACTATGACCAATTTGGTGTTCAGATAGTTGGCTCAGTAATTTCAAATACCCCCTAAAAAGAAACTGCACCAACAGAATTAAACAAATCCCTAAATTAAGAACAAAACAAAAATTTTGAACATAAAATACTGAAATGACCAAACTGCATGTGAAATGACAAACACAGAAAAAAACTGAAATGCAAAGAGCTCACACTTGAATCCTTAGGCCAAGCCCTAAGCCCCTATAACTGCATAAATGAATGGAATGTTGCCTTTTGAGGAACAGCAACTATGGACTTCCTCTTCCTTCAGTTTTCCTTTTCCATTCTACAGGATACACCTTAAAGGCTTCAGTGGAACAGCAGGCAAAATAAGCAGCATTGGGCAGCCAGGAAGTGATTTCAGTACAAAGGATGCAGACAACGACAAATGTGTTTGCAAATGCTCACAACTGACAACAGGGGGTAAGATGAAAAAATGTTTTTTTCTAAATAACTTTGTGCTTTTGAATAATTCTGCTGGTCGGGAAAACAATAATTGTTACCAATGTGTGATGGCACTTGTTTTGGAATAACTTACCACACACCCAAATCCTGGCACTTTCCCCATGAATCTTTAAGGCCATTTTAAGCATTCCCTTACTTTTGTAGCTAGGTCAAATAGCACAATTAGCTTAGAGTTAATCACTGATCAACTCATTGGGGAATTCAGCCTTTACAATGGCTGACATTAATAGCCTGGGAACAGAGCTTTTCCTTCTCTCCTCTTGTAGCTTAAGGGTCCTCCTCCGTTCCCTTGAAAGTGACTTCGCTGCCAGGGGTTTGTCTCCTCTGTGTCGGGGTCTGCCAAGTGAGCATGAAAGCATGAAAACCCTATCCCTATCCCTTTTTCCCATGAGGGGTCTCACAAAGGGGACTACATTTGCACATGAAGCACAATCGTGACTAAGTGGCACTGACTGTGTAAAAAGAGTGAAGCAGGATCTGCCATTACAATCAAAAAGCTGCCTGTTTTGAATGAATAAACATTTTAACAAATGTAGTAAATATTTATGAATATGGGTTGTGAAAAGATGTGTTATACACCTCTCAGTATAAATACTTATGTCCGCGAGATCTTTTTTAATGGCCATTTGCCCCTTTAAATATCAACTTTCTCTATTTCCTCTTTAGAGCAGATGTTATATCTGTTAACCTCAAAGACTGCAGGCAGTCCCCAGATAGTACTGTTTACAAAGCCTCCATATATACAATTTTTATTTGTTCTAGTTTGAACTCTTCTGGGTTCAGGTGGCTTAACTTTAAGACTCTTTAACTAAATTATAACTTTGCCTTATGATTATTAAGAAATGTTCTTGCATGAGCCACAGTATTAGATGTCGAGAGTGAAAGGGAGACTTTTTGAGGCCAATAAACAAGTAATCCCTGTTCTACAGACAGTTGCATAAATTATCCTTTTGGATAACATCACATTTAATTTAATGATTGTTTCTGTGTTCTAGGTTGGTGGTTTGACGCCTGTGGTCCGTCAAATCTGAATGGGATGTATTACCCTCATGGCCAAAACTCCAACCGCTTCAATGGAATCAAATGGTACTACTGGAAAGGCTCGGGCTACTCACTGAAGTCCACTACAATGATGATCAGACCAGCAGACTTCTCAGGTTCACTTTGAGCGGTCGCTATGGGATTAAATAAAATGGGAAGCAAAATCTACCTGACAAACAGAAACAATAAAACCAAAAATAGAAATCTTCAAGGGAGCCAAAGCACTTGGTGAAAATATATTTTCATACCTTCGGAAAGTCATATTTTGTGCCTGTTTACATTTGTATAGATATGTATCAAATGGGTAGTCTAAATGACAGTCTTATCCATACTGAAAATAATTAGGGATGACGGATATACAGTATATCAAGCCGATAAATGATCAGCCCGATAATGGGAAATTTATATTATTGGCTATTGGGCAATAATGAAATTATAGCCGATAAATAGAGCTTATGATACAAAGCTGAATTGTTGTCACCTGTTTTCGGGCTCATGACGTCAAACTGCTGCACCTGTGTGTAGACCAACACGTTGTCGCCATGTTTTTTTTTTTTTTTACAGTTTCAGAGGAAGACAACATGATGGAAATTTACAATACATATTCTGCCAGGACAGGAGAGACCAGAGTGAGATGTGAAATTAAGTAATTTAATTTCTTGAATGATTTTAACGGCAGTTTAGACACCCTTTTAGCTATGTCTAGAGTAATAGCTGTCTGTGTCATTGTAAAAAAAAAGAAAAAGAAAAAAAAGAGCTTATGGTACAACATGCAGATAAACAACTGGCTAAAAGTGTGTTCTGGAAAATGTCATGTTCAATGTCTAAAATGTAAATGAAAATGTAAAAATGTCACAGAAAACATTTCTCCGACGATAATGTTGCTTTTCTACAGAGAATGTCTGTTGTTTAATTTATATGTAGATTTCAAGGTTGATATTTAACATTATATGTGATGGAGATTTGTTACAGTTTAAGTGTTAGTTCTTAGCTGGTTAAAAATTTAATTGCACATAAACTACCACGAATTTTTTAATATAATTTTGCAGTACTTTTCCATATGTGTATCCATGATGGTCATTTTATTACAGTCTTTTGGGATTTTTTAAAATTTTATTTTATGTCATGTTTCGCTTGAAGTTACAACAGAATTTATGAAAAAGTTGTGTAAGTGAGAAAGCTGAATTTCTCAGGAGTAAACACTGGCTTCAGATTT
This sequence comes from Chaunax sp. Z400, assembly GCA_037577475.1. Taxonomy (NCBI): domain Eukaryota; kingdom Metazoa; phylum Chordata; class Actinopteri; order Lophiiformes; family Chaunacidae; genus Chaunax; species Chaunax sp. Z400. The sequence goes on from CM075193.1 coordinate 10,925,353, forward strand.
TTTTTTTTTTTAAGTGTTTGTCTGTAAAGCTCTACACCAGCTGTTACATACCTGTAGTTGCATATTAAAGAAAACTACAAGGAAAAGAGTTTAAGACATCAGCCTTAACTCCTCAGTCCTTTTCAAGAATAATCTGTATTACACTATAACAATGAATCGCTCTGTGAATTATCAATTATCATTTCAAGTTCAAAATAAAAACTCTTCATTTTCCAAAGTTGCATTTTATTGTTGCTTTTTTTTTTAGCTACTAATTAGCTACACATTTCAAATTTAATTCCCAAATCGTCAGAGGAGTGGTATAGGAGGAGCTAATATGGGAAATATATATTGTTATATTGTATTTGTTGGGGAAATGTTTGGGGAAATGTGAGAAACTTTATTGATAAAATAAGTTGAGAATGTCTGTTTTTGGCTAATTCGGTGAATTAAATACCTGATAAACTATCATCAGATTAATACAAAGATCTTGATAATTGATTTGTAATATTTCACATAACGGTTTCGTACCATTATTAGAACAGAGGCACATCATTTTATGATAAAAGACACACAAAAGACGTAAATATATTTCACCATGAAAAATGCCTGTTTCAACAGTAGTAAGGAATCCTTCTATTAGTTTCTATTGCTAACAATGACAACAGCTGAAGGCAACACCAGGTGGCACTGGGCACAAGAAATTAATGAAAAGAGTGAAGCATGTTGTTTACCAAATGTTGAATGAGTCCATAAACTGCCATGGGGACATAAAAAATGCTTTGCCACAACAACAGATAGCATCTAATTTGGAGAGGAAATTTTGTTGACACTCATCTGTGCCAAGACAGTACGTCTTCCCTGGCAGTGGCAGGAGAGGACAGCGATTCATGAATGATGAGTTCAGGAAGAGGCAACATTCACACAGGATGCTTCAGAAAAAAAACAAGTGGACTGAAAATGAATGACTGGCAATAAAATTTTGCATGCTTCCGTCCAACTTCCTCAGCTTTGGTTTTACGAGTGTTTATTAGTTTTTGTGGTAGTGAGTTTGTGGTCTGGACACTTTTACTAGTACTACTAAACTGGTACTGGTACTCACTTGTGCAGCAGGAAACTGGTCTGAAAGTTCATAAGGTTCCTCTGGAACCCATTGCCTTTGCTCCAAACACCAGAGAATCTACTCAGGACATATAGAAATGGAAGACAGTAAAACACTTAGTCATCATTTCAAATGGTATCATCATTTTATACAATATCAAACCACATACCCATTCAAATGAGACGATCCAGCAGCCACGAGCTATGCCCAATAGAATATTGAGTGTCCGTCTGTGACCTCCAGACACGACATGAGTGGTGCTCTCACAAACTCGGTCAACGATTGAAAAACCACCCAGTGCTTTCACAACCTCGCCCACGATATGCTGCTTCCTACAAGAGGTGAAATAGAGTAGAAACCCCAAAAACATTAAAGGTGTTAAAAAGAAATCTATGGCTTGACATTTATCATAAAAAAAAACAATTTTAAATGTTAGAGGTACTTACTCAGTGGGCATGCTTGTCAGGACCAATGTTCTCATAGCCTGAAACAAAGATTACCAGACACAACATTTCTCTTTACATATCAGTTAATATTATGTATACAGATGTCATTGAAAAGAAATCTGACAAAAGGCAGAAGTGCGGAAACAGAATTGAAGCATGTAAACTATTGCACGACATGTTATCGAACACAAATTAAAGTAAGTCTGTGTTCAGTGGTTTCACACCTGTTCTATTTTTGGGGAGTAATTCTAATCCTCTTAGTGTAATCTATAAACCCCACATTGTATTGCGTGACAATATCCACACATCTGGCAAAAATGAGGAGTATCTATAGAGCACAGAGTTGTGCTTAATTAGTTTCTAGGCTTGTGTTTGCAGGAGCAAATATCACGGAAAACAGGAAGTCTGTCAACTCCATGTAGAACGGCAGCAGATTTGAAAATATCTAAAAGCATGTCATGTTTCTTTTAGTTGTAACATTCAAGAGCTGGTTTGGTGACCGATAGAGCGCTGAACACCACCAACTAGACAGACAATGCACTTCCAATAACCCTACAGCATATATAGTTGCAAAGTCACTACAAATCTGTAACCTGATGACTGTGGACCATGGAGCCTCGTACTTTGACCCCAATAGAGCAAGCTTTCATCGACACAAACACCTGAGTGGCAGTTCCAAACAGGAGCACCAGGCCACTTACTGCCACACTCTGATATCTGGTCCACAGCTGAAGTCAGGGGTTAACGCCTGTTGAACTAAATGGTGCCAAAACAGCTCCACCAGCCCAGCTCTCACCAGCCAAACATCACAGTATCCCCGATAAGCTTGTTGTTGTCATTAAGTTTCGTACCATCACTCTGTGACGGGCTATTCCTCGGCTGTCCTGACAGAAGTTTTCTTCAAAATGCTGTAATATTCCAGTTTGTCAGTGACCCACAACAGGGTTATCTTGTGCTAACACCACAGGACTGCCAAAAGGGGCCAAAAAAAATCTCCTCATTATCTCCTCTTTTGATCCAAGTAAAACAATTCCAAGATATGGGCAGCTACTCTGAAGGTTCCTCAAAGGGGACTTGGGTTTATCTTATACAAGTGGGCATGTTCTGACAGTAACACAAGAAAACAAGGATTAGGAATGAGTTGCACATAATGAGCCTTTGACAAAGAGCCGGAGTGAACCACACCACGGCTTCTGAGCGCAAGCCTTCAAGCACAAATGAAGGAAATTCTTCACTGAATGACTGCACCTCCTTAACGGCTGCTATTCTGCACTGGAATTAACGCTACTGAAAAATCAAACGGAGAAGGGGATCCTGGGCCTCTGTGACGGTTACAAATAGCAGCTATGTGAGCAACAATACCTGATTATCACAACTGAAGAGCAAATTAAACCAACAATGACTGAAAAATACCATAGGTTCCTACAGGAGCTCATATTAGTTCAAATGTGAACACAGACAAAGCAGCTTCTGTGGATTCTTTTGGGCTACAGCAGTGTATCTTGATATGTTTATAGAAATCATAACGAGGTCCAGAGGACAGATGGAGAATAAAATTCTATGTAGCATTTATTGTAGATTACAAGAAATAAGAAGCAAGTGCTGGAGACTACCATGTAACATCCCCCGTTCAAGTAGAGAGACAATGGGGGATACTGATACCTCATCATTATCATTATTGCGCATTTGTAAGCATCTAAATGTGATTTAAAAAATGAGCCTCAACAATTTTGTTGTTTGTACTCAATATGTAATCTGCTCACATATTAGGGCAGCAACAGCATATCTGCACTGAATTCATCCAAGATCGAGTTGTAAAATAGTTAACTGTCTGAGCTTTCAACGATTCATGAGCCATGCAGGTGTGAGCTCCGAGTACTTATCCCGGATGACTGTGTTTACCAACGCTGCCTCATGTTTGGACATTCATCTATTATCATGATCCTCACAGAACCAAGAGAACGACTACATGCTACTATAAATTCAAACCAAAACAGATCCCTGGGGAGAGATGACATGTTTGGCTTGTTTCAGCTCCGGCTTGTTGAGGTTAGCAGCATAACGAAAACAGAGCCCAGGTGCATTTCACAAGCCAGGAAGTTGTACGCTACCATCACAGCGGCGAAAACACAGGAAGCCCTCAGGACCAGACAGAACATCTCCACTAGATGCGTCAAACGCCTACAGCGGTGGAAGTGTATGACCTTAAGGAGGAAATACCTAAAAAGGAATTGCTCACACACACACTACTCGTGTTGAGTTCACTTCCTAAACTTCCTATATTACAGAAAACCATGGATGTCACAGGATTTTTGCAATATTCCACAGCTGCAAAAGTTAATAGGTAAATTAGAGTGTGAAAAACGCAGAGAAAATGCATTAAATTATGAATTTTTCCACACTTGTTTTCCTGTGATGAAGGAAGATAAACAGTGCACTGTGCATGTCACTACAATGAGGAAAAAGTGTCATCAAATTGTGGCCTGTTTCTAAGCTTAACTGGTCTAAAAAACACAACACTGAGGGAAAATATATGAATTAACAAATAGGACACTTTGTACATCTTGCTTTTGCAGTCCCACTCCATTTCACCCCTTAACACCAACAGAAATAAACCATCAACAAGCATTTTTAGGAAAACTTTCTGATTCCATGCAAAAAAAAGTTTTCAAATGAAATTCAGTTAAACATTAAAAGCCTCTTACCTTTGTCTTGTCAGACATTTTCTGAATACTCATGCCGACATGGTTATTGTGATTTTCTTCATCTTCAGAGGGGGTCTCTGTTAAACCAGCTGCAGCCTCGTTTCCTCTCCCTACATTTGCAAATAAGAAAAACAATTGTAAAAAAAAGTGGGGTAGGAGGGTTTCATTCAAGCCATCACACAGCAGGTACTGCTTGTGTGGATGCATTTATGAATACTCAGGTACTCATAAATGCATCCACACAGTACTGCTTGTGTGGATGCATTTATGAGTACCTGAGTATTCACTTCAAACTATCAGACTGCATGTTCAGTTATTCTCAGCTCTCATATATTGCTAAAGATAAACATCTTAATCATAAAAAATTTAAGTATATTCAACTTCAGACACATCAGGATATGAAAATATCAGTGAACATAATACTGTAAATCTTTGTATCAGTCGCTCCAAAGAAAGGTAAAATCTGTGATCTAAATGTCATTAAAGAGCCTCACTACCACAAAATTCAAGACTTTTTCTTTTAATGCACCCACAGTAAAGCCAAGTTATTAATGTCACATAGACAATTACTAGCAGATAGAGCTTCTAATGCACCCAACTTGCATGTCTCTGGATTGCGGAAAACCCGAGGAAACACATACAGACTTGGGGAGGACATCTCCATCTCAATGTGTGCTTATATGGACACCAACACACGTGTGTACGTGCAACTCAAATTTATTATCAAATGTACATATTAGGCCTTTGAAAGACAAACAGACATGCAGAATATTACGAGAATACTCATATAAAAAGGCCTCATTCATTTATCATAGAGATGATTTCTTTATTCTTTTCAAAAATGTGACATCAAGAAATTTAAAGAAAAATGCACCTTCAGAAAATTAGCTGAGGGGAATCATGAACTAATCCACAACTCTGAAAGAATTAAGTTGTAAAAACCACACACATGAAACCACATAAGCACACACTTGATTAAGAAACCTCCACCATTCTGAGTTCGGACACTATTAGTAACAGTTTTGTTAATGATGAAGCTACTAAAGGGAATCTCAGTTTTGGGTCCGTTATATGCTTTCTTAATCGATAGGCTTTTTACTCACTTTCCAAGGTATAAGAAGGGACATGGACAGAGGTTTTCTGCAGCTCCGATACTGTGTTCTCCTCTGCTAACGTTGTTGGTAGTACCGTAGATGCTCTTGTCCGTTTTACTGCAACACCTGTACTGGTGATGGTAAATGGCAAGGTGCTTTGTCTTCGCCTTTTATCCACAAGTGTTACATCAGTACTTGGACTATCCAGAGATTCTTTAACATCCTGTTGTGGATGGCTTTGAGGTTCACTGCCTGCATCAGACTGCTTATCTTCCAGTTTCTTCTTCTTTTCCCTGTTAGTTGCAGATCTAGCGCTTTCACTTCTTTGTTTTCTTTTTTTAGGGACAGAGAGCAACTCAAAAGGAAATTGAATGTCTCTTTCCACAGGTAGATCAGGCAAAAGAGGTCTTTTTGATTTCTGGGGGCAGTTAGCTGGAGAGAAATAGTCCTCATATACATCATCGTCTCCATCAGTGGAACCCGAGACAACATTTTTAGTGTCACTTGACATTGTGAAAGATCGTGCCAAGGCAGAAACTGACAGTCTGGCTTTTTTAGGTGTTTTCTGTTCCATTTTCTGTGATGGAGTGGAAGTTTGTTTCGACTGTTCAAACGCAGCATCACCTAACTTACGTGGTGACAAGAAGCAATGAGAAGAATTCCCAGAAGGAGGGAAAAAAATGTTCTTATTCTCTTTTGAAGATTTAGCTGCATACATTTTTTGCTTTCCCTTTTCACTTTTGTTGGGTGACGGACTAGATGATTTTATCTGTGATCGTCTTTTTTCTTTATTAACCTTGTTGCTGCTTTCAGATCTATCCTGGCAAGGACTTTCTAATGTACCCTTGGAGTTGTGTTTCTCTGCTGGCTGTCTTTTGATCGAGGCCCTTCTTAATTTTTTTGGTGCATTCCCCCTTTTATCCTCTTTATCAATGAAGTCGGGACATTTCAAAGGATGTGAAATCTGTTTAGACACATCATAGCACGTTGACAGCTGGGGCTCCTCAGAGGCTCTCTTATGGCATTGCTCAAGATGGCCAGGCTCTGTAAAATCATGTTGTGTTCTTTCTTCTTCCTTATCAGGTAAGTCGGCAGGTTCAGCAACAGAAGTACTGGAATCTTCATCTGACTGGTCAACTATATTAAGGGGAAAAAAATCATTACTTATACGAATCTTATGGTCAATTTCTGTTAATTGTTTTTGTTTGCCAGTGCTGTTTCTGTTGGTTTACTCTGATTACTAATATCTATATTTATTCAACAGTGATTTTAATGAATTTACTGCTTTCAAACATTCATCTACTTATTTATTAACTTTATCGAAAGCAAAAAATATGGTGAATGACACCAAAGTGCTTAATTTTCCAGGTTTTGACCAGTTACAAAAAGAACACTGCAGATTTTCTTACATGTTAATCTAAGGACAGTTGGTGTGCTCCCAAGGGAAGGTTTCATCCTGGTTTGTGAGCAGGATTCAACCATCTGTGAAGCTGAAAGACAGTGACACACATATTGATAAAATTCTGGTTTTTCACAGGGGTTGAAATAGTTTTAAAAGATTGTCATTTAATCATTGAATGCATCTGCTGAGCATACCTGTGGGCGAGAGGTTTTCGTGTTTCTCTTTCATGTCTTTCAAACGTTGTGCCATGTAATCTGATCTTTTCAATGCAGGACTATAGACTATTCCATTCTCTTCATCAATAATGACGGGTGACACATCTGTAACTGTGGATTTAAATAATTGTGAAATGAAAACCTACAATTCTTAGTTTTAAAAGCTTCTAAAAAGGTGTAATTATCTCTTACCAAGAGGCTGTTTTGGTGCTAAGCCTTTCATCATCTTGTCTAATTTTTTCCTCATGCGTCTGTCGTTTTCAGGTGTCCTCTCTGGATAATCTTTTGGCTGCATACAACGATGCTACATGAATCAAATACAAGAAAAAAAAATGAATTAATGTTTAAATGGTTTCAAGGTCAAAATCCCTTCAATTAAAAGGCCATGTTCTTACTTTGCAGGAAAAACTGCAACGTAGCTCTGAAGCATATTACAAAACAAATCTGAGCAATTGTAATGACTCAATCACAACAGTGAAGCATTACAAACTTCAAAGAAATTTTGGATAGTTGATATGAGCCAGAGAAACAGCATACGCTCGCAAGATTAAATACTTAATACAATAATAAATATTTATTCCAGATATTTCAATTTGATAAATAACTCATCAGTAATTAAATAGCAAATTTAGGATAAAATAAGGAAAATGAGGCAATGTTACTGATCTAAACATAATTGTTTGTAAAGGCCAGTATTGCCGTGCAAAGCTAAAAGGCAACATGCCAACTAGATGTTAATGCCAAACTAGAAAACAGCCTTTTGTGTTTGTCTTTCACCAAGTGTAAACATAAAAAAAATTAATTAAAACCTCATTACCGCCTGAAAATATGGCAGTAGATTAACGACACTAACAGATTGATGAGAAGATAGGGCAATTTCAATTTGAGCAAAAAAGTGATTTCACAAAAATTCAAATTCAATACAAAAATAATTGTCTTTAAGACCTGGCTTTAGTATTTATTGTCTCGACATTTGAGTGGGACCTCTTCTCACCTCATTTACAGATTATGATTACAGGTGAAGAACAGATTGAGGCAAGTGGCGGAACATAAGTATAATCTATGGGTTGACAAACAGTGGTTCAACACTGATTTACAATGACAACTTAAACTGTGACAACAACATAAACATTACACATAAATCTGACTATACTCACTTTCTTGTTCTTTGACAGAAGATTAGTTTCATCCAAGGCTGGATACAACTCCTCATCCACATGGACACCGTCATCATAACATCTGGACATTATTTCCCCAAAACAGGCAATTCAAGCAATGACTGAGAATATTATCTTGTAAAAATGTATAGCATTACAAGCAAAATATCATAAATGTGTTGGAGATACAAAAGGACACAATTCTCAAGGTTATTCTCACCTGCCTACCCAGAGAGCAGAGACAAGCCTCACATTACTTTTCTTGGCTTTGCGCCATGTAGCAGAATGACCATTGTAGAAGACAACATGTGTGACTTGTTTCGAGAACGTTTTTGATACCTGGTAAAGAAAGGGCATTTAAGGTTCGCAAAGAATACATGTTTACGTGCAAGTGCACGTACTAAAAGCAAAAAAAGTGTTTCAGCCATAGATCTTCATGAATGATGTATATAGCTACTACAAATAAAATAAATGGTATACAATACAGTGCAAATGTGGTCATTTATCTTGTGGTCTCACCTGAGCTCCCATGTCCTGCAGCTGCTGAACAAAGGGTTTGGAATAGTTTGCAGTTTTGTCTGATGACCATACATCAACATAAGCAACGACATCTGTAGACACATTTAACAAAGTCATAAACCATAGGCCATTAGTTTAGCCTTGATAAATTGCAGTAAATCTAACATAATGTACAATACCTTTAAGAACTGAACAGTTGTTACTTGTGGTCATTACTGGCTCTTTAGCTCCAAGATTCACCTAAAAAAAACAACAATGAATACTTTTTTTGAGATGGAAGATCAGTTTTCACAATCCTAAAGGAATTATATTTGCTGTGCCTCTTTTCAAAAAAACAGGATATGAAATCACTTGTTGGTAAGTCACATTGACTAAATCAGTCACAACATGCAATGCATGGCGTCAATCAGTGTCAAGATCAGTGCTACAACTCAGAATAGCTTCCAGTCAATCCACAAACTATATTTTAGATACTGAAAAATCAGTTAGCCTTAGAAATGTAGAAAGAAATTGCAATCCCCATAAGTTACCACTTGCCCAAAGGGATGTCCTAACACTGCTGACATTGTCCGACCATCAGGAAAAAATTGATAAATTGTAATATTTCATAAGATTAACATGTCATAAAGATATGAGATTGAGCAAAACAAGCAACTCTTCACATTTGAGAAGCTGTATTTTCGCTTCAAGAGATGATTCCAGTAAACCAACCAGTCACTTATTGAAAAATCATTTCAACGCCAGTCTGTAAAGACCCATGCTTCTGATATAAAGATATGCAGCTATGTTACATGTCTGAACCTAAATTGCCACACTACTGGAAAATGTCAGTCTAGTCTCCGAAGATCTGACTGTTTTCTCTATGGAGGTCCATGAGATATGCCTATCGACCTCAACCTAAAATTTCAAAACACATTAGTATTGTATTGTGAGACGCACATCAATGAGACACGAAATATGTTAAAGTTAGCTAGTAACTAAACTCACATCGCTACGTTATAGGTGATTGCGAATCGTTGTCAAATATACGGGTAAATGAGTAACCATATTGATAAAGTTGTTTACCGTTAGTTACTATGTAACATGAAACACCCACATTTTCTTAATCAAACGCAGTGATTTAATTTAGATAAGTGACGTCTATTACCTAGCTAATATTAATATTTACCATATAGTTACGCAACGTTTTGCTACCAAACTAGCGAGCTAGCTCGAAGTTAACGAACGGTAAATGTTAGCATTATGCTGGTGAGGCTAACTTGGGTTAATGCTTCCGTAATATGCTGACACGGGCATGTTTTGATTATTAGCAGCAAAAACAAATCATATCAGTCAGACAGCAACTAGTAAGTGACAAGCACTTACCGGTATCCTATTGAACAGCTAGTCTTAAATTGTGTAAGCATAAACAACACCTTGTGTACATAGTTCGCGCGTGCAGTTTGATATGCAATGTATTCTGGGACAAATGGTCCGCATTGGCTGATAGGTACATACGTCACCTCGAACCCAGAAGTGCTGGCAAAGTGAATTTATCGTCCCTGAGCCTCAACCTTTCCTTCCTCTTAACTAATGAGCCTTTTAAAGGTTTTATCCGAACTTTTTCTGTCTCCCTGATAGACAAGCACATTATTCTGTAAAAACGGCCAAAAGAGGTGGAATCTTTTTCGTTATAGACCAAACAATCAATAAATTATTTGAATATGTGTTTAGTACAGTCACAATTTTGTGTTTGCAGAGAAATAGTTTGATTAATGAAAAATCAGTTCAGTGGGGTCTGGTGACTGAGGGCCACAGTAAAGTGACATATCTTTAATACTTGTCTGAAAGACGTTTTGACATGTCACACTCAGAAAAGCAGGTGTTAATAATAAGACTAATGATGGCTCCCTTAGTGTCAGTGTTCCTGTATTGTGCATGCTGTAACACTGTCAAACTGTCTTGGCCTAACAGGACGTCTGAATAGAATGAGACTATTGTTAATGTTATTAGTAGGATTTGTGCTTTTCCTATGCTGACAAGTCAAAATTTCTGCTGTGAAACACACCCATCAGTGCCTCCTCATGCACATTATGAAAACATTTGTTATGTTGTTACAATCGTTTATTGAATATCAAAATAGATAGCTTGCATCATGAGTATATGGTTCCAACATTGTGTGTATATATATATATATATATATATATATTTTTTTTTTTTTTTTTTTTTTTTTTTTTACATTTTACATTTTTAACAACCTTAATTGGCAGTAGCACTCTAAAGTTACAATTTACTTAACATCTAACAGGGCACAAATATCATACATGGTAAAACATGTTTCTTGTATACTTAGTGTAAATGATAACATAGCACATACTATATACAATTACTGTGAAGCATCTAATTGGGACACAGCAGTAGGTACGTTTAAAATGACACATTCTTTAGAGACAGTTTTCTTTTACATCAACACAGTACTTGTATAATTCTGAGCTACTTCATTACAAGGTAAACCAGCGTTGCACTTCACATTAAACCACTGACAAAAATGTATTAAAAAACTTTTTGACATTGAAAGTAGAACAAACAGCAAAAGCTAGACTCCATCTCACTACAGCAGTACACTTAAGGGTGCAACATCAAATTCAAACAGAGTATCTCTTGCAACTGAGAGGCACAGAGGTGCGGGACACTTCCATGTGCACAGTGGACATGGGGAAGCGCTCACACTCTTCCGCTATTGGACTACAGCGGCAGTGCAAGAGCACCTCTCTCACCTCCTGCCGGAAGTTTGAGTTGAGGAAGCCGTAGATGATGGGGTTGATGCAGGTGGAGGACATGGCCAGCAGGTGACAGAGGGAGAACAGCAGGTTGTGGTGGCAGATGGGCAGAGCCTTCTGGTTCCAGTCTGACACTATGTTGAAGATGGTGAGCGGCAGCCAACAAAGAGCAAAGGCTGTTATGAGGGCAACCAGCATGATGCTGATTCTGCGACTATGGGTCATGCGCTGGCTCTCGACAGTCCTGGCACGGTCCAGCATGTCTTTGCGATGACGAAGGTGCACAAACACTCGAACATAGCAGAGCAGAACCAACAATAGTGGAACACAGTACTGGAAAAGCAGGAGCCATGTGGTGTAAGCGAGCATGTGCTGCTGGGATGGCCAGTGCTCAAGACATGCCTCCATATGTGGAGAGGCAGGAAGGTAAGAAAAGAGCGCGCTGTAGGAATTTGGATACACAGATGAGTTCTTGTACATATTGGAAACAGGGAAAGGTGGAGATGCATTTGAATAAGCCCGAGGAAACACTTGGTGATAGAACTGAGACTGCTGCATGTCTAGCATTATGTTAGCATAGGGCTCATTTGTGAGTAGCTGAAAGGCCAAGAAAGGTGATGATGTCAAGCAGGCCAGAATCCAAATGAGAACAAGCGCCATGTAGGCCTGAGGAATGCTGGGTTTCCACCCTGAAGGGTTGATGATGAGCTGATGTCTTTCCAGAGCGATGAACACCAGTGACAGCACAGACACGGTCACAGATGCACACTGGATGAATGGCACCAATCGGCATAGCAGCGACCCAAACACCCAATGGTCCATTAGCGTGTATATGACAGTGAAGGGGAGGCAGAAGACACATACCAGTATGTCAGAGAATGACAGGTTGCAAATGAAAATGCTGGTGACGTTGACTTTTTCTTTGCGACGGGCGATAATGCACAGAAGGCCTATGTTCCCCAGCAGCCCCAGCAGCAATGTAATGCTGTACAACACTATCAGACAAGCTGTGAGGACAGGTAACATATGGCACTTGTCATTATGCCCAAGTACAGGAAGGTCTGAGAGGAGCAGGGTCTTATTCCCTGGCCACTCCCGCTCAGACTCAGGACTGGTTCTCCTCTCCTCCCATGTAGAATATGTGGAGGTGGAACTGTTGAAGGGCAGAGGCAGAGCTGTTGTTGATTGACTCGTGCTGCCACTCAAAGACATCTCACCAGAGCTTCAGTGACACCAGGCCCCAGCATCAATCCATCCATGTCCAGCAATCTGAAAACGTGCACCTGAGACAAAGTCAGAAAGCACAGAGGGAGACAGCAATGTGATTCACTTGCAAGGCAAACTCTCTTATACAGAAAAAGATACTACAAAAAAACAAGCAGGCAACCCAGGTACTCCAAATGCAAGAGAATAAGTCAAACATTCACACACAATGAAATATAAAAGGCCTTTATTATAGTTGCTGAATCATTAGAGACAATAAATCAGCTGAAAATGTGCAAAATGTTCTCTTTCCCAATTTTCCAAGAAAACCCAATATATATATTGCCTACATTGCATTCCATAGATCAACCAGTCATCTGTTATCTGGTAAAAGGATGTGTTCATGCAGAACTGATACTGCTGTTCTGAGACAAGGGTAAAGGAAAGTGGATCCTGTGGCTGAGGAGGAATAAAGGCTTGCAGAGATGCTACGTGTGACGACTTATCTTTTTTAAGACACAGGAAGAACTGTTATCATGACATTATGTTCTATTGTTCTATTTTTAGCCATGCTTGTGTCATGGGGATGTCAGTTTGTCTATCAGTGAATCAGTCACTACTACCCTTTGGTTCAGAATGAAATATCTCAAAGACCCTAATGGTTCCCAAAGAAGGGATCTAACTGACTTTGTTAATTCTTTGAGTTTTCCTCTAGCGCCACCTTGAGGATGACATTTGTGCTTTTTCATAGTGTCTAAAAACACCCGTTAAGATGGCTTGTCATGAAATCTGGTTGGACATTCATCCCCCTGAGGATGATATGGAATCACTTTGGGATTGCCTGACTTTTCCTTTAGTGCCATGATGAGGAACTGAAATTTGATAATTGAATTGAATTTCAGTTTGTCCAACAGGTTGTTTATGACAAAATACATACAAATCTAATGACATTCTCATCATCCTCAGCTGTACTTTGTGTTTTGTGCTAATAAGCAAATGTTAGAACATTAACATACTAAACTAAGCTGGACAATATGGTAAAAATTAAACATCAGCATGTTAACATTGAGTGGGTACCGCTGATGCCTCAGAGCAAGAAGGTCCTGGGTTCAAATGTTTGGCTTTGAAGAACTGGTGACTTGTCCAGAGTGTCACCCAATGTCAGCCGGGATAGGCTGAACTTGGTGGGAGGATGGGACTGGGGCCAGATCAGATTTCATCAAATTTCGGTGCGGTTCAGAATAAAGGGACGAATCTACTTTTTTTCCCCCACTTTCTTAAATATTGCGAGATAGTGCTATGACTTTGATTTTGGATAAGACTTGATTGAATTAAAGGGGACCGTTGGGCCAGGGTGGAGGTATGAGACTACTGAGTGCCATTCTAATTTGATCTAACTTTGTGTGGATTGCCAACAAAATATTTTTAAAAAAACAAAGTAAAAAAAAACTGAAAGAATGTTAAACCATAATGATATAGATTATGAGCAGCAACATTTTTCCACATGCGAAAAGTGTTTAAAGAGTTTATACTGACTGAGATAATTTATAACACAGTCGCACAGAGTAGTTTCTGTTTTTATTGTGTCACTCTTTTCTCTTCCTCACCCATCTTAATAACAGTATTCAAGACCGACCAAAACAGCCGAGTGAAAATTACAGACATCCAGTTTGACAAATACACTATAAATGATGCAGTGCGTCAAAGTTAAAGGGCATGGCTTTGTCAGAATCCCAAAAAATGGATTCAAGTTTTCTCCTCAGAAACCTCTTCTGTACTGTGAAAAACAGAACCACAAAAAAAATGGGCCTGTCATTTTCCATTAACTGAACACACACATGTAGCTATCAGTCACATCACACTGCATCATTGCTAACCTATTCTGAGTGAGCTGCAGGCAAGATGGGCAGCACTGATCATTATTTATTCTGGGAGGAAAAGCAAGAGTAATGTCACCAGTAACTAGATGTAACAAACAGCTGTAATGGAGTGGAGAAAACATCATTTCACAGTGATATGACCCTTTATAGGATACACAGTGGGATCGTCACCTTCTAGAGCTACGTCTCTGCAGGATAAGGAACACTGTGACAAAGCACCCCTCTGTTCATCATATTTCCTCTCCGCCTCAGTGAAGTGTCGTCATCTCTGTGAAGAAAATACGCTGACAGTGTAAATTAGAGAATGGCTGAATGTCTTTTCATTGAACCACATTCATCTTGAGACTCATTTCTAAGAGCAGCCAAACTTTTTTACTTACATTGTGATCGATGTTTCTCTCAAATGTCTTCAGCTGCAGCTTTTTATAAAACATGTTGTCGCACTGAATGACAATTTCCCTTATTCTTCATCTGCCAAAGATATTCTGAAGCACCTTCATGCAATATTAAGATGTTTCTGCACAATTTTATTGCAATTTTATTTGTGATTCATTGTAAAAGTTTTCTTTTTATGTTTGGAAACTACATGTCAAATGTTTTTTTTTTACATGAGCAATCCTCAAGGATGAAATGTACGTGCTTTTTAGCTTGTGGTGAATTGCACAACAATACACACAAATGTGTCTGACAGACAAATAAGTACAATCTTCTATTCCCTTCTGAGCATCAATAAATATCTGGTCTATAAAATATGTATCTTAAAAGATGCTTACTGTGTTACTAGTGTTGCTTTTTCACACTGTTCTAACATTTCTTTGAATACCTCTTTTATTTTTACAATTACAGTTTTATACACCAAAAACACCATTAAGTATTACTCCACTTACTGGAACCCATTGCTATGAATTCATTTTTCACACAACAAGCAAACACCACAACAGTATTTCTATACACCTCCTCAGTCAGAAACAATTTCAGTCCCCTCTTCGCTTTCATGTGGAGGAGGAGGATAACAGGCAGCAGGCTGTGAGGCATTCAACCTGATTTAATGATCCAAGCCTCATTATTCTCTGTTGCTGGTGTCAGGATTGTACCTAGTATATGAAACATTAACACAAATCTGCTGTATATGCACATGGTTTCCTTTTATTTATTTTTTCTTTTAATTTTCCTGTGGAAATTGGATGCATATTCCCAAAGCTGCCTGTAGACTGCTATTGCTTGGATGCAACAACAACAAAAAATAATGCAAATGTAGAGACATACAGCACACCTGTAAACCTGCAAGTATACAAGCCTACAGTTCAATGTGCATACAGTTTAAAAGTGACAAAGATCATTATTGTATGTCAAAAATACTCACGTGGTGTGCTGGGTGTGTGGAGTGTCTCTGTGATGCCGAGATTACAGAGACAAAGACGGTCTGAACAGGTGTGAATCCACAAAGAGCAGAGTTGGAGAACGTTTCTGTCAGAGACAGCCCCCAGTATTAATGGGCTGCTCGAGCCCTTAAAGTGGCAGAAACCCTCAGCACTGAGCTCTGCTGTCACACAGTGGTGGATTTATTCAATCACATCCTGAAAGTCACACCTGCATTAAGTGTTGTTATGGAGATACAGAGCTGGCCAGATGAAACAAAGTTTGAGAAAGTTTCAATTTTATTGCTGGAAATATGACAAGACAAAGAGCAAGGGTGATTAGTCTTTGTTTATTAGTAAGTTACTGCATGTACCCATCATAAACTAGTTCATGAAACATGAACCACAAAAAAGACATGCAGCCTGATTGGACCACAGCTATGCCTGATGGGTAGCAGTCACATTATAGTGTGTTCAGGTTGGGTTGCATTCTTGATTCTTGTCTGACTTTAACACCACCTTGGCAGAGCAGGCTTCTTTATCCACAACCAGCTCGCACTCCTCAGGAATGTCTACTGTGCCGGCGTCAGGGATTCTGAGAGACAAAAAATATATTGCTCCAATGGTCCTCGTGAAATGGTTTCACTCATTTAAGGGACTGCACAAAATATACTAAGGGTGGGAGGAGGGTCAGGGTATCCTCTTTGTTCATTTTGCAGATTAAACATTATTTCTTGTTTTTATATATTTTCATAACCCCTACATTATATGCCAGGGGATGTAGCTATTGCTTTGTCTCTCTGTCTGTAGACATTTTTTGTCTGGGGAATAATAATAATAATAATAATTTTTTTTTTTTTTTGCATTTCCATGGCAACAAATTTAGGGTTGGACTTAGCCTCAAACGAGAGTAAGGTTCACTTCCTGAGCATAACTAGAATTTTTACATGTACATGTAATTTTCATTAGCATGAAAACACAGTAACACTTTCAGGTGATTATACACTAATGAAAAGATAATTATGTTATATCCCATTTATGCCCTAAATCCTATCATGATTGACATACGACTGACATCAGATCTCATACTTATAGTTACTATTTTCAGACAGTGATTTGTGGACGTTTCAGTTTTTTTCTTTGTCAAGGGGAGGGTCCAAAGAAAATATAACTTAATGCTTTACAAAAAAAAAGTGAAACGTAAGGTTTGGCATTGCCCCCTACCTCAGTAATTTGTAAACAGTCCCTTAAAAAGGATGTTTGAAAATAAAACATGTAATGTCATGAATCAAAACATGATAATCTTACTTGCTGCAGCAGCTCAAGCCTTCACTTGTACAAGAGCATTCCGTGCAGTCTCTCACCCATTCAGAACCAAAAGCATGTTGCATTCCATCTTTATCCACACACCCTGAAATAAAACACCAGGAGCTGTTTAACCTTTTATCAAGTCTTGGTAAATTTATGGCAGAAATACACACAGAGTGTGTATCAATGTGTGCACAGGTGTGGTTTTTATCGTCAGTTGCAGATGTAAAAAAAACACACACACACCAGCTGGATGCATAGCACAGAAAAGTCCACTCAGAAACTCTGCTCTTATGATCATGTAGACTCACCTTCTGGGAGGTTTTTCAAATCTTTGACCACCAACTCCTCGAAGAAGCACTGAGAGTGACACAGGACAACCAGTCCGAGCAGACAAACAAACACACGGAGAGAAGCCTGGAAGAAACAGACATCTGTAAATATTATGAATGTTTCATAATTGTCACTGCATTGTATGCACTTCTCCTAAAAATTTATTTTAGGATCTCTTCAACATCGAACGGAACTGCGAGGGTTTTAGTTTGTGCATTTAAAAAAAAAAATCTCATAATGGTAACAACAGCCAATCTAATGATGTGAGAGAGGCTAAAACCCCCCAAAGAAAAACTAATGTTTTACTGGCATCATAGCTGTTTGCATGCAGTCTCAAGTGTCTCATCGTCATTCCAAATGATCCAGTATTATTGTAATTAACGAATTTATGTATATATTTGATTTTATCTGAAACATAGTATATATGAAAATAACATTTATTCAAATTTGTCTGCAGAACTAGTTTATAAAGATACAAATTATTTGCAGTCAATATGCAGTATTTAACTATGGGAATATCACTTCTGTGTTTTTGATTATTGACCAGCTGATTTATCTTTAACTACCACCATCACCAACTACTATAATAATAATAATAGTCATAATCATAATAATACATTAATACATGAAAGTACACAATGACAGAAGGCTTTAAAGGCAGATAAATCTACCTATATTTAGATTTATACTGCATTTACCATTAAAAAAGGTCCAATCACAATTCAAGATTTTAGTCTACAAAAAGAAAGACTATATTAAATATATACATACCATCCTCAGATGTGACTTGTTCAACAGGAAACTAAGAAGTGTGAGATCTCTTTATTGAGGGCTTTTTATCAAGGTGTGCACCCCAGCATATCTTAATTGATAATATTTGAACAGTGATGTGACTGCCATCAGATATTTGTTTAAGGTGGGGAAGATCAATAGGTATGAGGGTAAAGTTGATATCACTTTTTAAAAAAAAGAAAAAGGCACACCTCATTGACTCATGAATTTTCTTGTACATGATATGTATGTTCTTAGCACTCACTCACAAGGAAGCTGGATTTCTGAGATTTTTCCACTTTATTCAACAAATGCAAAAAGAGACATGTTAGTGAAAAAGCAGCGAAAGGAAACAGTCTGAAATATAAAAACCGTTTCCCTTTTCTGTAAACTTTTATTGCTCAGCCAAAAGGCAGAAATAGATCACTTGCATTGCAAATAAAGTCAAAATAGCAGAATAATTATTAAAAAAAAAATAGTTTGGATCGACCATGACATAATAAACAATATACCTTTGAGATTTGGAATAACAAAAAGCCAGTCTTTGTTCTGTGCAAACTCTGGACAACAAAGCTTCAACACTATCCAGCAACATACATGTCCATTCTTATTACATAATTAACAACAATCTATTAAGAAAAAACAAACAAACATATTAAATAAGAATAAAGATATAATCAAGGAATGACTGGCAAAACTGAACATTACAATAAACGTTCAGATATTTGGATGAATCTAACTGTGATTTTAGGCAGCTATACAATCCCAATGACATCATCAAATATAACAATGCTGCAAAGAACACTTTGTGAAGTGTGAAAGAAAAAGGAACAAAAATTGACTGGAGCAGTTCTTTCAATAGAGGACTCCTGTTGACACATGAAAAGAAACAGTTCCTCCTTTGGAAGTAGATAATAAATTTGAATTACATAAAGGAATTAGCTCAACATTTTGGAAAACATAATTATTTTAAGTGTATGTGTATATATATATATGTTAGATGAGTAGCTCGCATGAGATATACTGTATGTGTTAGATGAGAAGATCAATACCACTCTCATGACTGTATGCTAACTTTGATTCCAATAAATAATTGGCAATTAAATAGAAACATGAGCAGTTACAAACTTTTTCAAATTTAATTTGTAGAAAAACTGAAGTATTTTGCATGGAAGCTGAAAATGGCCCTGCTTGCAATTATTTTTTTTAATGACATTCTCACAAGATTCCAAGCTCATTATTTTGCCTCGAGAAAACTTCAAACAGAACCACGCTTACTGTTTGCCCAAGTTTCCAATCTTTATGCTAAGCTAACAAACCACTGGCATTTCTCTACATATTAAAATAAAGATGAGAGTGGTATCAATCATTTCATTTAACCTTTGAATAATTGCCAAAATGTCAAACTATTCCTTTTAAAAAAAGATCAGTTGAAAAAAAAACAGAACTATAATCCACTCATACAAATGAAGCGAATAAAGTTTCTCATTCAGGCTTAAATATTTCAGTCAATGCAAATTGCAGCTTCTGATCTTTGAGAGAATACTCTATCCAATCAGAGACTTCATGAAGGCAGGTTTGGTGAAGGGCCAGTGATACTGGTTGGGGACAGGTCCATTCACATTGCACTCACAGAAGGAGAACATGGGGAACCATATGCGCGCCCTCCGGCTGTGCTGGTAGGCACGGGTGTTGGCTAAGGTGTGGTAGTAGAGGAAGAGGCGGGTGGTGATGTAGAAGGCAATGAACACATCGATGGAGTAGTGTTCGTGAGCCGCCAGAATGAAGAAGATCCCAAACAGGTTTAACACCCAGGATATGGTGTGAATCAGATTCCAGGTCCGTGGAGTGTCTGCAGGTGAAAGGAATGATTAAAGGATTTTGTGAT
This sequence comes from Chaunax sp. Z400, assembly GCA_037577475.1. NCBI lineage: Eukaryota > Metazoa > Chordata > Actinopteri > Lophiiformes > Chaunacidae > Chaunax > Chaunax sp. Z400. The sequence goes on from CM075193.1 coordinate 10,945,472, forward strand.
ATTTGAATTTTTGTGTCATTTTTTTATTGTCCGCTTTATCCTTCGACAAACGTCACACACACACAAACAGAAGTATTAATGCTTACATTCTGTCACAAAAAAGTTAAGCATGGTGATGACAACAGTGTGTCCACTGAACATGTAGTCTCCACACGTTTGGACGCCCGTCAGAGTCATCCCAAATCCACTCCAGATCGCTAGTGCCCTCTGCATCTTTCCAAAAGTGTCACTGTACGTCTGGGGAACAAAAGACACCAGCTTTCATTTATAGTGTGAATCCCAAAGTGTTCTGTAACACTGCCGCTGCCAATAGCTTTAAGAATTACTGGCAGCCTCAACCATATCTAATCTGCACCAAAATCTCATAGCTTCCCACCTTACTGGCGCACTGCAGGTGCTGCCCCGGCACAGAGAGCGAGGTGGCAAACATGGTGCAACAACGGAGCAAAAACACAGTTCCCATCAGAGAACACAGGCGTCTGAAGAGAATGGACCTGACGGGGAGACAAACATTCAAAAATTCATCACCTGCACGGCTCTTCATCGGCGATGGGACGAGCTGGAACTGTGCACTACCTGTGTTTGTGAAGGAGCAGGATCAACAGAAACATGTAGCACAGGATGACGCCACAGGCTTCAGCCATTGCAAAAGCCCAAGGGATCCTGGGAACACTGTCAAAGTACAAAACATGTGCATCACTGTGTAGATCGGATATGAACGATGAGAACATGAAGTGTGCGGTCTGGGTAACTGCTGAACACGCACTGAAAGCATGCACATATACCTGTCCAGGAATATGTCAGGTAGCGGTGGGTACGTCCTCATGTCTGGGACTCGCTCGTGTACGATGACCATGACAAACGACGTGAATCCAAACACTAAAAACACATATACGGAACTGACGACTGTCTTCCACACCTCTGGGTCCAATCTGCCAGCCAGGTGCAGCCTGCACCTCCCGTTGGAGTGTGAATAACACGACTCCGCATCGGAAACGTGCCCAGATCTATCGCTCCTCCTCTGCCGTAGATCAGTCCCGTTACAGGAGCGCTCACCTCCGTCGTACCTCCCGTCTGCTCCCTCACAGCTCCACGCAGCGCCGAGCGAGACCCCGGCAGGGAGCTCGCCTATAGGCCGGAGACCCAGCTCCTCCAACTGGGCCTGGTTCTGCCTCTGGAGCCGGCGCAGGGCTATGGTCATCCTCTTGATGTCTCCCAGTACAGTGAGGCCCAGTGGGGGCCCACGCAGGTCGGCTTCAGTCAGAGCAAGGAGGCTGAGGCCGTCCAGACGGTGCTGGGTGCACAATAACTCCACATACTCCCCAAAACCTTCTCCCTGCAGCCACTGGGCCACCTGCTTACAGCTCCAGGCACTCACACTGTCCTCTGGCAGCGCCATGACACTGCAGATACAGACATGCAGACTGTTAAATCATGGAGGGATAATCAACATAATCACTCACTCACTCTGCTCTCACTGCGTTTTCATCTCTTGATTTCATCACTGTCCGTCATTCTCACTTCTGTTGTTTGAACGCCAAACGGCCACTCACCATACTGTATAAATGAGTTAGGGCTGTGATTTGCAGTGATTTTAATTATTGATTCAACTGTTGATTACTGTTTGGGTCTCTGAAATGTTAACATTTCCCCCAGACTCTTATTTGATGATCAATCTGAAGCCCAAAGATTCAGTTTTCAGTGATAAAACAGAGAAATACAGAAAAAAAAGGCCACAGATTAGGAGCTTGAAAAAGGACAAACAATTAATCCACCATCAAAATGGAAAACAAATCATTTAGGGTTGACAAACCTATTGATTAATTGACAACTACGTACAAAAGAGTCACTCTATTTGAACTAAGACACCTGAGTTTTATTGATTAACGATCATTTACACTGTAAAATGTAAGACTGAGTTTAATTAGAAATACTGAGTTGACCCAATTCAGTTTTTATCAACTTGTTAATAAAACTCATTTTATTTTAGTTACTTTGGCATCAAGAAAACTGTCAAAATCAGTTTACTTGAGTTTGGTTCATTTAAACAAACCAAGTACTGGGAACTTTTGCTTTTTTCAGCAGTTAGTTACTTCCCACAATGTAACTAAGTAAATTACTCTTGTACTTAAGGCCCCACAAATTAGAGCTACTTTACTTGAATAGCCTGTTTTCAGTTCATACCACTTTCTACTTGTACTCCACTACTTTTCAGGAGAAACAGCCCTTTTGTTATGTGAGAAAAGTTGGATAAATGGTACTTTTGTTTTGTAAAACTCTACTCAGGTATTTGCTGTCCCAGCTTCTAAAATCTTTAATTCACATTCAGATCTGTTACATGGAATGCTCTTAACAGTTGTGACAATAGCACACACCGGAATAGATTCACACATACGTGTCTATTGTTCTGCAGGCTGTCCTGTTCAATGTTGGGTAGCTGACGTCTTTTGTCATTATGAAAATAAACGTTTAATGACAGCTGAAACTACCAAGCTACGTAGTGTGGTTTTGCACAATGGGTAAATAGATGCTAGCGTGTTGGGGATAGGTGGGTGGAGTGTCCCAGCATACCTTGAGACAATGTGTTTGAGGCTATGAGCCCAAGTAACCTGTGTTTAAATGTGTTCTGACTAATTCACCTCCATACTGGCAAAAAAGTACGCCAGATATGAAAAACAATCGGAGTCCCAGTTACTTGCAAAGTAAATTGATTTATTCACAGAACTGTGTGCGTATACTGTGTACAATTATGTATGTTTTTAATTCGTGACAGAGGCATTTAGATGAGCATAGTCGAAGTGGCGTTAAATGGTAGTTAATTGAAGACATACCTAAACATATTTAAGACCTCATCCATTATACCTCAGTGTATTTTAGACTTTTCAAGGCCTAAAACTAGGGTGATTAAATTTGAGACTTTTTAAGACCTCGTGGGAACCCTGTGTTTTTCAAGCAAAAATCTCTCATTCCTGCTTTTCTTTTCTTTTCTCTCCTGCCATTCTCTTCTACACCATGACAAACGGAATGTCTTTGGGTTTTGGACTGTTGGGTCAGTCAAAATATGAAACTTTGGCATTTGCCATTTTTTAAAAACATTTTGTCTGACATTTTTAAACCAAGTGAGTGATCGATAATGGATATAACTGTTAGATGCAGTCCACAATTATATTAAAACAGAAAAAAAACAGCATATCTTCGTATTTTGAGACCTGAAACCACACTTGAACCTAAGAAACATCAACACTAAATGACTCATTGCTCCGGCACAAAAATACAGTCACTAATAGATGCTGTGAAGGCAGGCATGTGGCAGAAATGTTTCACTGCTGTAGAGGTAATCTGTGCTTGTTTGTGCTGTTGTCGGCCATGACCCAGCACCGCACACTGCAGGCTACTTAGTAATATTACATAACTTGTGTTGAGGTCTGTGACTGTACACTGGAGCGGAGGCTTACAGTACAAGTACAACTTATGTTTTATGTGTTGAACCAAAACAAATGTGCCATTTTTATAATCAATTATTGAGTCTCTTAACAATCCAGGGTTTACACTAAACAAGCAAAGGAAGTTGCTCTACCACAGTTAGACTCAGGCACTGATGACACACTGATTCTTTGCTCTGCTCTTTCCTCATTTTCATACTTTGACCGCCTGATAAACTCACCACAGGCCTGCTTGGCCTGCGCTCCCTGCTGCTCCAAAGGTCTGCAAGCCTCAAGCAGCACTGGCTGTACTGCTGTTACCTGCTGAATGTGAGCTCCACTGTACATATTGATTGGACAGCAGATATAGACTTAAAAGTAAGCATCTTTCAGTTATCAGTAAGATATGAGAGCACCAACGGTGGAGTGGCAATTCTTTACATGGCAGTTCCAGTAATTGTGAGAGCAGAATTGCAGACTCTTCTGTGCAACTAATAATTCTATTCATTATCAACTAACAAGCTGATTATTTGCTGAATTGATCCTAGCTTGGTCTTTTGGCTTTATCTTAGCTTAACCAGTCCAAAGACCATAAGAGTTTACTGGCAATGCTAAACTGTTAATCCTCACCAGAGCTGAAATGATGAGGTGATTAATTGGTTAACAGGTGGCAAAAAATTATCGACAACTATTCTGATCATTGATTAAATCCAAATTTTTGCTTGTGTCATCTTTCCTTAATCATGTATTTATTATCTTAACTAATAGTCTTTTATTGTTGTCGTTTTAATCTCTCAATCAGTTTCTAAATCCATTTGAACTTCTTTTGCTTCATCCAATGTTTGTAAAGCATTTTAAATGGCATGCAAATTGTGAGATTGATTGATTGATTGATTGATCACATTATTGTGTGTTTTTTTGTTTTTTTTAAAAATAGCAGGACATTTTAGATTTTGCCACTAAGCTTAGGTTGGTCATGAAAGCTCTCAAACAATCATCACACCAACTAATGTTTGCAGGAAACCATCAGTAATGTAGATTATACAGTATGGTGGCTGGCTGCCAATGAGGGACCCATTCAGAACAATAACATCTAATCAACTGATCAATATTCAATTATCCAAGGCCTAGAGCAACTCACCTGGGTAGCTGCTGCTCCCTCAGAAGGAAAGAAGAGTTTAACTAGATTTTACTGGTGACATCCTGCAGCTTCAGAGTCTGAGGGTTTAACCGGGGATTCATAAGTGTCCTGTCAGCCTGTTTGTCTGGCTTACAGTGAGTCACAGTGAGTGTGTGTGAGAGAGAGAGAGAGACACAATCTGACAGAGGCCTCATTATAACCTGTTTAACTCAGGGTCACATTGCAACGTCAGCATGACACATTTCAGCCTGACATCACTTCTTCTGGGACAGTAAATCACATTTGTATGATCATGTGGAAAAATGTGTTTTCTTCATATAAAACAAACGAAGAAGAACCAAAAAGTGACAGAGAGCAGATTTTATCGTATAAAACTTACTTTGAAGGATCACATCGACCAAATGTCGCCTCTCTTATCACTGTCACACCACTGTCAGAGGGTCTGGATGAGTTGTCCCAACTTCTTCTCGGCCAACATGCTTGTGAGAACTAGGCAACACTGGCAACGCCAAACAGGAAGAAATGATGAACAAGTAAAGAAGGGCTGCGGGCCTTTAGAAGGACTACTGCTTTTAGCACACTGACATCTAGTGGCCACATTGCAAACCAACAGCTAATAAAAAATAAAAAATAAAAAAATAAAAATAAATAAATAAATAATAATAACACTAATAATAATAGTAATAATAATAATAATAATAAATAGTAATAATAATAATGATAGTAATAATAATAATAGTAATAATAATAATAATAATAATAAATAGTAATAATAATAATAATAATAATAATATTTTTTCTTGGTCATACCTCATTCAAATATTACACTACTGGAGACCAATGCCTTAGAAAATCTTTAGGATTACGTCTTAACACATGTAACAGTTTCTTAAATGCGAAGATGCCATCCTAAAATATCAGGAGGTTCTATGTGTACCAATTTTTGCACTGTTGTGAGACATGCCACATACAAAGTAATTTTCAGAATTGACCTGTATCTGAGTTCATGACCGGAGTTGAACCCCAGTTCAAAACTGAAAGAATTCAGAGGTACAGGTGTATCAAAAGGTTTCTTAATCTCGCTCTCCCCAAACTGCTTTACCCTTGATTGCTGGGAAGTTAACAAACACTTGATGACAAACATAACTGACAATTTTCTTTCTAAAAAATGAAGCTTTCAAAACAATAATTTCCAAATGATTGAGAGACTAATCACCTTTATAAAAATGGTAAGGATGGAATTTAACTTCTAAATTCTAAATAGAAATAAAATTTAAGTATAAGCAAGGACAAATTCATTGTGAGCTGGCTGTTCTGTAGAACCAGCCAAAAAAAGGGGTACATTTTTTTCAGATGGACTATTTTAGTTTGAATTTGTTTGAAATAAAAAAACAGGCTGTGTTTATTTTTAACTGGCAGTATAGTTGGTAACATGCCTCCATGAGTTTGGCTGAGAGTCTGTTTCAAACTGCACCACCTGTTTTTGACTGTCACAGTTTGAATGATGCAGCAGTCTAACCAAAGGCAACAGACAGCAGCGTGATTTTGATTGAGGGAAATAACAGAATAACACCCTGTGAGCTCTGAAATGACCGACAGAGAACCAATCCCAGGTGCTCTCTCTGAGCTGAGATATAATCCGCAAGATTGTGAGCAGAGAAATGTCAGCGACGCAGACCCAGAGGAGGAAGAAAAGAGCACATGTGTGTGGAATATCCCATCTCTCCAGGAGCTGGAGGAGGTTTTACATTCAGCTACACCGTCCTGTCACCACTGCGATGAGGTGTGGCCGAACCTGTATCTGGGAGACATGTGAGCATCCTGTGCCTTATTTAAGTTCGCATATGTGTCTCTGAATTGTTATTTATGCATGAATTTGTGTCAGGTTCATGTCTCACAGCAAGCTCGGGCTCTGGCAGCTGGGCATCACTCATGTGCTGAATGCAGCTCATGGAAAACTGTGCTGTAAGGGAAGTGATGATTTTTATGGAACCACGGTGAAATACTACGGAGTCCCGGCAAATGACCTGCCAACATTTGACCTTTCACCTTTCTTCTACCCTGCTGCTGAGTTCATTCATCAGGCTTTAACATCAGGAGGTACTGTAAAGCTTCCAGACATGTCACCAGAGATGACACAGAGGCACCATGCATTTTCTTTGTGTGTTTTATGATTTCCAGGGAAGGTGTTTGTGCATTGTGCTGTGGGTGTGAGTCGCTCAGCTGCGTTGGTCCTGGCCTACCTGATGATTCAACACCACCACAATCTTCTGTCCTCTACGCGCCTTGTGCAGCAAAAACGCTGGATTTTCCCAAACAGGGGCTTCCTGCAGCAACTCATAGCCCTGGACCGAAAACTGCAGGACAAATGGATGAATGAGTCAAAATGAACAACCAACAACATAAATCCATAACTCCCTCCTTTAGTTTGGTGAAGTTTATGTCTTTATGTCTTGTACCATTCTGTATGTATAAACTAAACAGCGTGTCCTTCCTTCCCCGTCCTTATTCCCTCCTGATGGCGACCTGAGTGGTGACAGAAAGTGTTTTTGCGTGACCGAACAGACCAATCAATGCAACAGCAATGTTAAATAACATCCAGTCACAGAGAGAACTCAATGAACACAGAGAGCTAATTTTGGAGCATTCAAACAGCCACCTGCTCCCGTCTCTCACTGAGCTGCTCAGACTCTGGCAGCGAGGGGACAGTGGACACAGACGTCAGGAACAGTGTTGGAGGAGCGTTCTGCATCCAGAATGTCAAGGAGCAACCAGCGACGGGACCCAGTGCTCATTAAAGAGCTCGAGCTCATCTTGGACTCCTGCACATTGGAGCTCACACCAGTGGATGAAGTCTGGCCCAACCTGTATATAGGAAATGTGTGAGTGTCTCACGTTTGTAGATTCTGTTGTTGCAGGGAAACCTTCATGAGCTCCTCAAGAGAGAAATTGAGTTTGTTTTTGTATCACGAACGTTTTGCAGGGCTGTTGCGCAGAATAGAAAGACACTACATAAGCTTGGCATCACTCATGTCCTGAACGCAGCACACTCCAAGCAGGGCAGCATCGGCGATCAGAGTTTTTACGGGAACACCTGCGTTTACTTTGGCATCCCAGCAGAGGATTCAGACTCCTTTGACCTCAGTCAGTACTTCAGACCTGCAGCTGACTTCATACATAAAGCCCTGAAGAGCAAAGAAGGTACAGTATATGAATGAGACGCCCATTGTCCCATCAAAATGCTTGTCTTTTTGTACATTTTCTTGCACATTCTCCATCCTGCTCTACAGGAAAAGTGCTGGTGCATTGCATCATGGGCATGAGTCGATCGACGACTTTGGTCCTGGCTTACTTGATGCTTCGGCAGAGTCTCTCACTGAGAGATGCTCTGAGGCACGTCATCCAAAAACGAGCCATTTACCCCAACCAGAATTTCCTGTCCCTCCTCCTCAGACTGGATGAACAGCTCACACTCAGACGGAGATTGTGTCCTCTTCTTTGACATCTCTCTCTTGCTTTTTCGCCTTCTCTACACTTCTTCGTCACAGCCACTATAGTCACCTCGAGAACTCTCTTTCTTTCAGTGTTTTACACTTACACAAATAATGTAAATAATGATTGTGTATAATGTAGTTATTGTTTGATGTTGGTGAACACTGGTGTGGCGTTTCGGAGCCATATTTTTATTCCTACCTTTAACCTCTGGATACAGCAGCAGTGTGTTGTGAAATGTTGTAAATATTTAAGTCCATTAAAGACATTTTATGATATTTTATTGAAATATTTTGGCTGTATGGATGAAAAATGAGTGGTATGATTTATTTAAATATATTTTAAACTGTACACATTATACATTTATTCTTCCATAATCCCTTAAACAAGAGTGTCTTAATTGTTTTGGCCAAATAATATTGCATTAGCAAAGACATGTCCTATCTAATCCAAAAGACTTTGAACTGTTTTCAGTTAATCAAGATCTTATTCATTGTTGAAAAAACAAAACAGCAACAGATTCATATAATACAGTTGTATATTTAAAAAATATATATATTTTTGGCAAAAAAGAAAACCTTTAATGAGGGAAATAATCTCAGTTTTGTGGATTCATTACAACTGAGTAACAAATACAGTAAAATAGAAATAAATAAATAAATACAGTATTAGACATTTTTAAAAAATTGAAAGTGGAATAGTATTATGTCACTTTGTAGTCAGCTAAAGGAGAGAAAGAGGCAATATGTGCCTTTCCTTTTTCATCAATTGTTCCAAAATATGGTGAGCATAACCAACGTGTTTGATTTATGGAAAATACTTTCAAACAAATACAGCTAAAGTCAACACATCACTTGTGAACGTCATTCACAGCCTTGATCATATTTCTTAAAGGAGCAGAGCAGCAGGCCTTACTCAGCTCCTGGGTAGCAACATAGAGACAAAAACAGTACAGCAGTGTATCACATAACAGTCTGCAGTCATAAGCACGTGAGCTAATGTTAAAATTCACAGGACTATACCACATGGTTGGTCATGAGAATAAAACTACAGGAGTGTATTTGAACTGTTGATAGATGCATTCTGCAGGATGTTTTGTCACTGCTGAGTTTTTAACTACAGCGTCATGAAAGGAAACACAGAAACACGGAGTGCATGGTAGGAGAGGAGTCTGCCTGAACCGCCTGACGGGGAGGTAAGTTCACATGATTCAGAGTGGAAACAGGTTCATCTGGGGATCAGTCAGGTTTGTTTGCTTCATTACTGAAAATGACTGCATGCGTTAGATTTAGAGAAAAGGTCATTATGAGGAGTAAAGAATCCAATAATGCAATGTAATAATAATATACTGGTCAAGAAAGAATTTTACAAAACCTAATTCAAATGAGCCAAATGCCGAGTGTATGCTTTTTTGTGTGTGTGCCAGTGGTAAAATGTAATTATGTACATTTACTCAAGTACCGTACAGGTTTGAGGTATTTGTACTTTACTTGAGTATTGCCTTTTCATGACACTTTCTGCTTCTAAACTACAACAATTCACAGAGAAATGTTGTGTTTTTTAATAGACTTTAAGTATTTGACAACTTATATTGCTGGTTACTTCCCAATTTTGCACACAAAACATACAAACAGCTTATAAAATATAAATTTAAAGTATCAAATAGTGTTTAGAAGTGGAGCTGAAATTATTATAAGATATATCAATTGGCCAAACAATTGACAGAAAATTTATTAGCCACTATTTTGAGATATTTGCTGCTGTACTATAATAATTTGAAAAGACTTTTAAGAATTTTGTACTATTGGTTGGATTAAGCAAGCATGAAGTTGTCACTTTGGGCTCTGGGTATCTGTGATGGCATTTCTCATTACTTTCATAATTTTTAAAAGCTCCCCAAAAAAGCAATCAATTAATGGAGACAATGACAAGCAGATTCATCCATAATAAAAACATATAATTAGTTACAGGTCCATAGAAAACACCTTCATCTTCTACTTCAGTAACATTTTCAATCCAGGATCTTATTATAATGGAGTATTCCATGTTACGTTATTGTAGGTATATGATCTTAATACTTCCTCCACCACTGGTGTGTCAGTATGTCTCTAAGGGATCCACCATACGAACCTCCTTCTGTCTCGGAGCTGCAGGAGTTCCTGCTGGCCGACAGACGACCCACTGGACATGTCAACCAAGTGTGGCCTGACCTTTACATAGGCAATGAGTAGGTCCACATGCAGTGACAGGTACACACACATCTGTATACATATCCTACACACAGATAAGAATGTGTGATTTGTTTCAGGGTGGCGGCTCGTGACAAAGGCGCCCTCCACAGTCTGGGAATAACCCACATTGTAAATGCTGCCCACAGACCCCCCAACCCCGGCCTTGGTCACTACTTCTACGTCAACACTGGTCCACGTTTCTACAGAGACATGAGAGTGGATTATTATGGGGTGGAGGCTGATGATGCAATGGAGTTCATCCTTAGTCCTTACTTTTACCCAACAGCACGATACATCAGAGCTGCACTTGCCATGGGAGGCAAGTCTGTCACACTAAGATGTTATATGGTAGTGTATTGTATTAGCTTTTACAAGTGTATGGAGTGTAAACTTTGCAAGAGAAATCTGGTGCTGAAGGTAACAACAAACGTCCCTGTCCCAGGACGGGTGTTTGTCCACTGTCTCATGGGCGTGAGCCGCTCTGCAACGCTGGTGTTGGCCTTCCTGATGATTGTGGAGGGCCTGAGGTTGCAGGAGGCCGTGGCTGCTGTCAGGCAGCACAGAGACATCTGTCCCAACCCAGGCTTCCTACAGCAGCTCAGAGGCCTTGACATGAGCCTGGAGAGGGAGAGGAGGAGGCGACAACAGGCCAGAAAACTGTAAAGACAGACACAGTCACATGGAAAACCATCAAATTCAACATATGCACACAGATACACATATCTTTATTGCTACAGAGGTCACTCTGTCCAGGAGGAGGAAGCATCATCTCTGGCAGAGCTGAGGCAAATTCTCTGGACAAATAGGAAACCAGTGGCACCTGTCAACCAAGTCTGGCCCAACCTGTACGTCGGAGATGAGTGAGTACAAAAATCACAACCAATCAGCTTGAAATTCTGTTAATAAATCTTTATACTAGAATAAATCAGTTTGCATAATCTGCAGGTCTGTGGCTCGAGATACAGCCACACTCTCATCTCTGGGTGTTACTCACGTGCTGAATGCTGCAGCAGGTCGACACCGGATCAACACAGGTCTGCAGTTCTACAGCGAACTTGAAGTGGAATACTACGGCGTTGAAGCTGCAGATCATCCGGAGTTTGACCTCCGACCTTTCTTCAGCCCTGCTGCACACTTTATAGACAGCGCTCTGAAGAAAAACGGTCTGTGTGTAAAAATGACTGCAGAATTCATGTAAAGAGTGACAAAAATGCACACCTTATTCTAACATGCACCCATACACGAGTCATATTGAGTCATTACTTAGCAACCACGTAGTTCTTGTTCTTTTTATGGTGGGTGTTTTATTTATTTAGAACTTTCAGCTACACAGATTAATGGTAATAAAGAGATCTCAACACATGTAATGCCTCCTACTCTTCCTTCTTCTCTCTGCTGAAGTCTTATTAAAGACACTACTCGATGTATCTTCCAGGGAAGGTGTTTGTCCACTGTGCCATGGGCGTAAGTCGCTCTGGAGCGCTGGTTCTTGCATATCTGATGATCTGCCAGGGCCTGTCGTTAGGAGAGGCCATCATTGCCGTGCGTCTGAACAGAGACATTGGACCTAACTCTGGATTTCTGGAGCAGCTCAGGAAGCTGGAGCTGAGCCTCGGCGCACAGAGCAAACAGGTCACGGACAAGGACCACACTGACCCATCATGACAGTGAAGGCACGCCCTTTTACTTGTCTGTAAAAACAATTCAATCTGAAAAAGATTAATAAAGTTTCAATAGATTATCTCTGCCTTAACAATGACTAAAATATAATGCTGAATGTAAACAGAACAATTAGGTTTGACATCTCCAGAAATAACTGCATTGACAAATGTGCCTGCACCTGTCCACACATGACGGACATTCTTATAACGACAATGATGCAAGATGCCACTCAACTAAAGTACTTATTGTCTTTTCTCTGGTTAGGGGTAAGGTGTAAACTGAGGTTAGGGTTCTGGTAAGACTGTCCACAAAGCCATGTTCTCACAAGAATAGCTGCACAGCAAACATAAGTGTGTGTGCGTGTGCGTGCGTGTGTGTGTGTGTGTGTGTGTGTGTGTGTGTGTGTGTGTGTGTGTGTGTGTGTGTGTGCGCGCGCGCGTGCGTGCGTGCGTGCGTGTGTGTGTGTGTGTGACGTTGTTGATGTCAGGTGTTGTGGACCAGCTGCCTAAAAATATCTTCTTAAACACAGAGCCTCAGAGACCAGTTACCATTCTAGATCTGTGTCTCAGCCTTCATGCCCACTGCGGAGGGCTCTCTCTCTCTCTCTCTCTCTCTCTCTCTCTCTCTCTCTCTCTCTCTCTCTCTCTCTCACACACACACACATAGCTCACTCATGCCCATTCTGAAAAAGTGAAGGTGCTGGTCTGTGATCCTACTGGGGACTGATTTAAAGCTTTAAACACAAGTTAGAGGTGAGTAACTTATTGAATTAAATTGAATTGAATTAAATTTTTCCACCATGATAACAAAACTGTGGATTAGATAGATTGGAACATTCAGCGAGTGTTTGTGGCCACCTTCATTTGATCACAGCATGTTTTAAGGAGCACTAAGATGCATCTGATAGATCAGCATTGTGCATCTGACACCACAGAGAAACCAAGTATCCTCGCTAATGGGTATAGTGGTTGTTCATGTATTGGTTCATATTCATTTTAACTGAGATTAATCAAATAAAAGTTAAGCCATTCATAAATAGATTTAGAAACTCTGCTTCATAAATATCAAAATATATTTCACAGTAGATTACTTAAAGTTTTGAACACATTCTAAAATAAATGTTTTCAAAGAGCAATTTAAAGCATTTGGTCAGTTTTGTTTCATCAACTGGTTCCCTGATTCTTCATTATTTCATTTATTATTTCTACTTTAAACCTAATGTCATAAGTGACTCTTCTCGTAAAGATATGTCAGGCATCTAACAATGACTCTCACCTTGTTCTGTCACTTGAACTTGCTTGCGGTGGCTTCACAGAAGTGACCTTCTGCTGGCCAAGGAGATGTCTACTTATGAAAACCACACAGCAACACATTAGGGACAACAGATGTTTTGTACAGACATGCATTGTATGCATGATACCAATTGTTCAATTAAAAGTTTCCTTTTCAAAAACAAAAATTCTAAATTCATTGTAAATTCCGATATTGATTTTCCTTGCAAACTCTATTGTCACACACCTTATGTATCTAAGAACAATTTAGTTTTTATTGTTTTATTTAGTTATATATAGATCCCTAAACAAATTAATCTATGTATGAATTATTCATTTATGAATTATTTCTAAAATTAAAACAGGTCAATCAAATGTATTAAACTCATTTGTACGTATTTGCTCCCTCTATCCTTTCTCCCACAGCTGCATGCTGATGATATAGGGTTGCATTTAATAACTACTTTCAGTGTTGATTATTTGAATTTCTTGCTTAATTGATTGATTGTGTGATCTATAAAATAGTCTAAAATAAATAACATGTTTCATCTAAACTTGAGTTTCCTGATTTGTCCCATTTCAAAACCCAAACAAACTAAGAAAACTAACACAGGTGAACCAATTATTTTTTGGCATAACTGCGTGAAAGTGACTCAGATGATCAGTCAGTTATAGAAATAGTTGCTGATTAAGTATTGAATAATGATTGCAGCTCTATATATCAAAATATCACTGATGATGTGCAGACATTGTTTTTAGTTTGTGATTAAGTTCAGGGATGTCTATGTGTGTTTTCTGGGCAGCAGAGGCGAGCCATGTCCTCCTGTGTGGTGAAGTCCAGAAGCAGGAACCCGTACACAGCGGTGCAGGTGGACCCAGACAGTGATTACATCACACCAGGAACATTAGACCTGGAGCAGCTGTTCTGGACCGGCACTGGGGCCAAGTATACGCATGTCGACCAGGTCTGGCCCAGCATCTACATCGGGGATGAGTGAGTAGATGCACACTGAAAGTACATGGGTTCAAATCCATGACGGCAACTTCATGTTGAGTCTGTGTGTTGCAGGAAAACAGCTCTGGAGCGTCCTGGCCTGAAGGATCTGGGTATTACACATGTCCTTAATGCAGCAGAGGGAAAGTGGAACAATGTGCTGACTGGTGCTGATTACTACAGTGACATGGACATACAGTATTACGGCGTAGAGGCTGATGACAAACCAACCTTTAACATCTCCCAGTACTTCTGCCCTGCAGCCCAGTTCATCCACGAGGCTCTCAGTCACCCACAGAGTAAGTCCTGGAGGATGTCAAAACATTTGACTGAGGTCTTGTATATCACTGTTATGTTTCCAATAAATTCACCTATCTATGCTTCATTTTGTCCCAGACAAGGTGCTGGTGCACTGTGTGATGGGTCGCAGCAGGTCAGCAACTCTGGTCCTGGCATACCTGATGATGAAACACAGCTTATCTGTGGTGGATGCTATCGAGCGTGTGCGACAGCGCCGCTGCATCCTGCCCAATCATGGCTTCCTGAAACAGCTGAGAGCCCTGGACATCACATTACAAGAGGAGAGGCTGAGGCAGAAAAGAGAAATGCAAGATCAGCGGTCCACAATGAAAAGAGGCCTATGATTACTATTTCAGCTGTTCATCTGAATATGTCTGAGATATACATACGTGTTCTTTATGCTTCCTTAATTACTGCATCATCAGACTTTTGTTTTTACCTTGGTTGGTTTGTTGGTTGGTTGTCAGGAGGAATTAGACAAAGACTACTTAAAGGGTTTCTATGAAACTTTTTGGAATGGTGGTGCATAGGGTTGGAAAGAACCCATGAAATTTCAGAGCGGATCCGGATCTTTTTTCCTTATCATTATAGTCTGGTTCTGATCAGCAGTGCTAGCCCTTTGGTAAAAGTAATATTACCACATCGGAAAAATACTTACATGTAATGTTAAATGTTGCTTTGAACTTGACTAAAAGTAAAGTCTGTAAGTATAATCAGTACAATGTACTTAATGTATTCTTAGTGAGTACTCTAGACTGAAAATGGCCTGTCTCTTCTGCTTTTATACACTTTTATTCTGACTCATGCGTCAGTGTAAAAGCAGGATTTTATTGTTGTAGTTGGTTGGAGATTATTTTTTAACTATTTTGTATAAGAAAATTCATTACAGATTACAGATTTTTCCCCCAACCGAGTATACATTCAAAGTTATTATTAAAATAATTAAAAGCAGCAGGTCTTCACATTTGCCAACTGGAGGCATGAAATGTTTTTACATGAAAAATGGCAAAACAATCATCAAAGTCATTTTCTGTCTGTTGTGTTTTAATTCATGTAATAGTTTCATTTATAACAAATCCTATTTTTTAAACTTTTAAAAATTTAAAGCCAATACATTTTTTTAAATGAACAAACAAGATCAACGTTGGACTTTTTATTTGTGAATTTTCTGCATCTTTAGTCCAACATTTTGAATTCAATCGACCCACACAAAAAAAAACAAAAAAACATACATTTGGCTCTTTGGTGTTTTACGGAGGGAAAATATGCATCATTTGAGTTTAAAACATGTCTTGCAGTACTCACTAAAACTGCACATACTTCTATATTCATGACAATTAAATTCAAGTATTCAGTGTTCAACAGACCACAACATAACACAGTCAGGTAAATAAAACTGAATTCATCGGTTTGGCCTCCCCAAGTCCTGAGCCTTAATGTAGCTTATGCCAACCCTCCACCGACCAGGCCTTAGAGGACAAAGACTTTGCCACCATAAAAACATGCACATGAATGAAAAGCATTGTTTTTCATAACTGGCCTGTTACATTCCATCAAAACAATCAAAACTAATCTGAAATAATTTATCCTTTCAAAACAAGTCACTAGAGCACATTTCAATGCACTATCCAAAACCTCCTGAGAGGAGCCGCCTTTTACTATTTAGTCCTCTGTGGATTTTAGCCTCTTGTGCTTTGGGGGAAGAAACTTGTGAGATGTCAACATAAGCACCTGCAGCAGAGTCGGACTGGACTCCGTCAGTGTTAGTTTCTATTTAGAAACAATCAGGAAAAAAAAATATATCCATGATAACAAAAATTTCCCATTTAGATCCTTTAGGTGAACCAAATTTATCACATGCTGTTGTGTTATTATGACTGCTTTAGGGTCATTTATATAGAAACAAATCCTCTTTTGGATCCTGGCTGCTCTTCTAATGGCCCCAAGTGGAGAAGCCAGGAATAGGCACACATGTTAGGAGGCACCCCAAAATTCTCAGTAAAAAAAGTAAACCACTGACCCTTTTGGTGGGAATAACAATGCTGTTGGGAAGAAATATTATTATGTGGGTAGCACAGAATGCCATTGCTTGATGGAAGAAAAAAAAACCTGCAGCATATCGCACACGTGCAAAGATGATTCACGACCTCAATGTCTACTGCATCAGCAATAGCTGATTTGCATCAAATCATGGCTCACAGTTAGGGACAGTCCACGTGAGGCAGGTCTCCAGGCCACTCACATACTTTGAAATCATCGATGTGTTTATTTTGCTGAGTATATATATTGGTAAGAAATTATGGCTGGATGACATGGATGGATTGCTAATTCAAAAAAACAAAACAAAACACAAAAGCGAGGCTACAAGAAAGGAAGCATTCGTAGAAAATAAAGGAAATCATTAGTCAGAGTTGTGCGTAGCAGGTTGTATGAGGTTTCAGGCTGTGGGAAAAGTCAACTTGGAATCCTCAGTTGAAGTCTGGTTTTTCTGGGAAGGTGCAACCTGCTCGTCTGATGATGACGTTGGCAGCGTAGTGCGCCGCCTTCACGCACTGATCCAGCGGTTTCTCCTTGACGAGCTCAGACAGGAAACCTGTACCACAGAGAGGAAACTTAGACAGGAATCCACAGAAAAGACAACAAGCAACCCGGAAAATACAGGAAAGACAATAGGCAACTTAGAAATTTATCAAATGAAAAAACAGGAAAATCTTACCTCCCACAAAAGCATCACCTGCACCATTTGTGTCAACAATATCCTTGGGGTCAATCTTTAGTACAGGAAATGTCTCAACCTTGTCATCTGAACAGACACAAGAAGAACTATTACACATCTACTGGGGAAAAGAGACACACACACATAAGCAAAACAAGAAAAAGACTAAATAACAGAAAATCTTACGTAGGGCGATAGTAGTTTCATCCTTCCCCTGGGTAAAAACTACAATCCTTGGTCTCTTTGTGTTGACTTTGGACAAAGCCTGGGTTTTCTTGGCAATTTCCTTAATGTCCTTGGTCTGCAGACAAAACACACGTCAAAACAAACAAAGTTGATAATGCACAAACCACATGAAAAATAAAACAATAATCCTGTGCAAATGCGAAACAAGACTGCCAATCCACTCACCTCAAAGTCTTGCTCTTTAGCGAAGGCAGTTGCCTCCTGAGGAGCAAAAAAAACAAAGAAAAAACAGTTTTCTCTGCACAATTTCATGTGGCCAATATCATATGAAGAATTTACTGTTAGTGTTATGGCTTACGGTCTCATTGCCGAACAGGACGTCAACGTAGGGCAAGACCTGCATCAGGTTATCCTTGAAGAACTGGCAGATGAAGGGCGCAGAGAGGTTCAGGCAAAATAGCTTGTTGTTTTGAGACGCATGCTTCGCCACTTTCAGGATGGACTCCACAGAGACAGTCAGGAAGAAACCCTGGTAGCAAACAGTGACACTGGGTCATGACTAATCTGCTTTTTATATCTAGATGGGCTCTAATGAATCACATTAGAAAAGGCCTTGAGCAGGAACTACTAGTCTGTTAGGAAATTCCCCTGTGGGTCCTCTGGTGGTTTACCACCGGTACTACATGAGATGACCTCAGACGTAAAAGCACTCCATACAGAAAAACTACTACTCACAGCAATATAGTAGACATTAGCTTTTTCCACCAGCTTCCAGTTTTCTTCCAAATCTAGATGTTTATCCTTCTTATAACAGTTGGCAGCAGCTAGGTTAGCTACCAGGGACCTGATAGGAGGAAAGAAAAAAAAGAAAAAGATGATGACTTCTAGACAGGTGAGATTTTTTTTTTTTTTTACACGTTTATTATCATAATTACCCACCTGTTATCTCCGGTGATGCAAGCAGCACACGTCCCTGTGGGCTCTTCATCTTGCTCGTAGTAGTGGGCATCGACGTGGGCCTCCTCAGCCTTCTGCTTCAGGATCCCTCCAAACTTGTCGTTGCCGATGCAGCCGAAGAACGTGCCCACATTATGGGGTTCTTGGATCATCCACTACAGACAGTGACAACAGGTCCCATCAATCAAATGGCGCTACTCACCAATGCTAACATTTGATGAGATGATAGAGCAGAAGGGACTGAGTTTGTGTGTGTAGATGACTGACCTGAGCAACCTTTATGGAGTTCTGTGTGGCTCCTCCAGCGTGGTACTCAACTTTGAACTTCTTCACCAACTCATCAAATCTACACACAGAGACATACAAGTAAATCCCATTAATCAGACTTCCAAAAGTTCCAAAAATTCATGTCAAATCAGTTTACTTAGCTCAACATAAAGACTGGAAACACAGGCAGGCAGTTAGTCTTGCTCGGCCCTCGACCCCCCCAGCAAGAAAGCAACTAAGCATATTTACCAAAATATCAAACTGTTTTTCATTTACATCAATAACCACATAAAAATGCTTGCATTAAAACTTCTGAGAAGTCTTGTTTCTGATGCAGCTATTACACTGAATGTCGTGCACAACAACGTACAGTTGCTGCCTTTATTTTGGCCACTCCAGTGTTCTCTCATCTAAAGTCGGCGCATATTCTCTGCACAAGGCGTATTTCCTCCAGATCATCACGCAATACTCGCATGACCGCTCATTCTATTAGGACTATTTCTTCATTTTACGTAACACAATGACAGAAGCAGTGTTTTAATGTTATAATTAGGGCTAAAGCATCGCTAATTAGTCCTCTTACACCTGTCTAAATATAGCAGCCATATCAACCCACACGCAGATACGTGGTTTATGCGAGTGTTAAGAGACAGATTGTTCATTGGGAAGCAAAACAGGCCGACTCTTGTTAAAGGTCCTGAGACTGAGCCAGAGATTGAAGAGGGGGAGACATTTGGGAGATGGAGAAGGAAACAGTAGGGGTGACAGACTTTTGCAGAAATTATCTGACTTTTTTTGTGTCACTTTTACAGTTTGTTGGGGGAAATCTCCAACATATTAGCAATCTACCGTTAACACTAAAACAAGCAACACCCATGTGGCATGAGTAAAAGCAGGAACAAAATCGAAAGGTTAATCGTACGTGGACTTCATACTGTACATACCAAGTTACTAATAGCTTCACTTTTAACCTCCCTCTACCCACTGACACCTGGAAACATTGCCAACCCTGCAGCTGAGTATCACCAATAGAAATCCAACCTGACTTAAAGAATTAAAATATATTTGTAATTGTCTTTAGTGGTTGCCTAAAACATTGGCTCAACCTTTTTCAATTCAAACACCTGCCTGTATCAAATGTCATTCATCCTCAAAAACGTAAGGTGTAAATGTGAATATCTGACTACTGCCGATGTAAAAACGATATTACAAGAGGAAACAGACATCCGACAGTCAGAATACATCAGTACACAACCGTCACACAGGGCTTTCTTATCACTTGCTGTGAAATGTTTACTTTCCGGCTCTCGTCTCACAGGGACTGGGAGTAGAAGTGTCCTGGTTTGCTATTGGCTGAGACTGGCTTTCTGTGCTGAATCTGTTGCTCCGCCGTTGGTTATCCATTATGGAACAGGGGTCAATCAGGCTGATTTCAGGTGTATACCTGTTTTGACTGGTCCTCTCCAGAATAGAGGAGACCGAACTTGGTGTGATTTGAGACATACTATTTTTGTCACTGCACAGATTACAGTCCCTGCGAGTAGATGTCTGAGAGATATAACACAACCTATACTCTACAGGAAATGTTGCAATTCATAAGATACAAACAGTTCTTTGTGCTTGTCCTCGGCCAGGATCTGGTCGTTAGCCTTCAGGGTGTACCTGAAAATAAAGGAGAGAAAAAAAAAATCAATAAAACTGCCAATGTTCAATTCCATAAACACTCCAAGAATCTGGATTATGTTCATGCAGACACAATGATGGTGCTGCCAAAGGGGTTGTTCACTCCAATGGAAAATGTGATCAATTTAATCATTAAACCATTAAATCGTAGGAAGAGGCTTTGAGAAACTGTGAGTGTGCCTTAGTTTACTACCCAACAACACCAATGTGTTGGGAAATAAAGGGAAACAGGCTGGAGTTTCTTCAAAAGACAAAGGGAGGATTAAGTTGCAGCTTCAGTCCTACTTTCCGCTGTGTGAGACTGAATTAGAACCATGTTTGGTTGGCTGTTTTAGCTCTAATCCTGGAGTTTACGCAAGGGGTTTGAGAGTGGACTCTGAGCTGGAATCCTTTGCCCTGGTCAACTTAGTGCGACAGAGCTCGGACGGGCCAGACTGTCAGGTCCGACCCTGCAGGTTTCTGCTGACTGCTCTCACAATAAAGAATACCAAGTAAAAAACATAAATAGGTAAACACGTAAATAATTACTACAGCACAGCTAATAATCACTGCTTTTGCAGGAGCCTCGGGACTTTTAACACCAACTCAAAAAAGTTGAATTGTTGAGTCACACTTAAAAGACTTAGCAAATGTTACTCAACTACATAGATAAACGGTCATTACTAATGTCGCCTCTGCTGTTTCCTGTGGTCTGCTCTCTTCTCCTATCATTATCTTGTACATCCATTGACCAAATTACATCTTAAAACTCCTTCTCCTGTGGTCAGCCCATTACATGGGTGACCTCACTGAGACCATGTGTTCATATGTCACTCGATCTGATTGTGACTGAGCTTTATTGAGATTTTACAGCAGCAAAAAGATGCACTTAGCTTTTTACAGAACAAAATTAGATCATAAGATAAGACAGTCCCTTATGCGGCCCACAGTGGGGAAATTCACCGTTTGTCATTGGCTGAATAATTCTTGGGTAAATATAAGTGGAGCAGCATGTTCCTTAATGTTACAGCTTTTCATTTCAATATACTTTTGTTCAACTACTGGTAGTAGTTTTCAACCACTTTGAACACATCTAAACCAATCATCAGTGAGGTCTACAGCCACCGATGACGGTATATTCATTATAAGGCAAGAATTTTTTTTGGATTGCTTCTGTCGTTTAACTTACTTATCCAAGAAGTCTTTGTCCACAACAGCAGAGATGTCCAGTAGGGGGTTTCCCATCCCAAAGAGTGAGTTAGGGCTGAAACATGAAGACCAAGAGTTTAAACAAAAAATAACAATCTTTACAAAGCTTGGCTTTAAGTCAACATTATAGACTTGTTATCTTGCTTCTTTATCTCTATGTATGTTTTACATTAGCTCATCGGGCCAGACAGTAATAAGGGGTAAATCTTGCAGAGTCCATGCTGGGTTGTCTTTATGTCCTAAAGGCAGACGATTAGTGAAAGTTTAGACTGGTTGATTAGAAATGCAGAGAGTCCTACTTTCAGTACACAGTCGAATGGCACGTTTCATGGACTAAAAATTAACACTCACTCCACTGACTGTGCTGGGATTTATACTGGTGGTAAAGGTTATTTTGCTAAATCTACAGTTTTATGCCCACGTGACTTCACCCGCATGACTTAAAAGCTCTCATTGACACAGAAAGAAAAGCAGAAATGCTTTTGTCTGAGAGATTAAGTATGGAAACATGCACGACATTACAAACAAACATTACAAAAGAACATGAATATGGCCTGCAGGTTAAACAGAGTGCAATGCATGTAACCTTGTTATGTCACAGCACGGGAACATCAGGGTAGCTGCATGCTGTGTGTGTGTCTCTGTATTTGTGCAGCCTGTCCTTTCATAAGACAAAGAACTGAGCAAAGGGCTGGAATACCATCGCAAATCATAGCCTTGTGACGCCCAAAAAAAAAAAGTTTAAAACACATCAGTGGCACTTTCACTACTGGGGCCAAACAAAATGAGACAGCTGCTAAAAAGACAAATCTGCTGTGTGTGTCAATGCATAGCAGTCAAACTGGAATTTGCCTTACATAGTAACACATTCCAGCCAGTGGGTTAATCTGAAACTTCTCTTTTTCTGCTGAATGGAAGATCTGTGCTAATACTGCAAAAAAAAACACCGAGAGACTGTGCGACTGTGTGAGACATGTCAATGATACATGCAGATATATATCTCGGTGTAGTCCTCACTCTTTCAAGCAAGCTCTTGATGTCACCACATCAAGAAAATTGCCCCCATATGGGGAAAGTCTCTGAACTCAGCACCTAACAGATGCCACCTCAACATGAACATGTGCTAGCATATTTTCCCATCAAGCCTTTCTATCTACATTCACCGGAAGACAACATGTAACAAGGCATGAAGACGCAAGAGAGAAGAATGTTTGTAATTTCCTGATGGGTGTGTGTCAAAGAAAAAACAAACAGATTCCCTTACAATCCCTGCAGCACATACATTTCCATTTGCACTCAAGTCATTACTGGCCTTGTGCAGCCAATTACACCTTCCTTTGAATTCATTCTCAAAATGTCAACGTGGCCTTACCTTAGAGACGACAT
Source organism: Chaunax sp. Z400 (assembly GCA_037577475.1). Classification (NCBI taxonomy): domain Eukaryota; kingdom Metazoa; phylum Chordata; class Actinopteri; order Lophiiformes; family Chaunacidae; genus Chaunax; species Chaunax sp. Z400. Next base: position 10,968,368 of record CM075193.1, read on the forward strand.
GGTGTGTCACTCTCAGTGTACCTGCTAGATACTGTCAGACCTGTTGAGCAGCCTTGACAAACTGGCTCAGAAAGAGCTTTATATTTAAAAACTTCCCAATTTCAGCTCAGTGTGCGGCAGATCGATTTTCCTCTGCAACCCCAGCTCCTCCTACTCGGAACTGACTGATTGGAGGCATCTGGAGGAGGAAGGGCCAGGACAATCCGACGATTGGTTCGCCTTGCCAGTTGCAGCCTCAATCCACTCTTATGTAGCAACATTACATCGTGAGTAGCTTACAAATGATAAGAGGACATTGAGATAACAGGATGTGACAACAGCTGGTTTCAGCCAAGAGTAAAGCATCAGGGCACAACACCCATAGCCATGTGATTACTTCACAATTGTGATTATATTAGGAACACATGCAGGAAGGATCAGGCAAACACCAGTTTTTTTGCAAATAGCGCAACAGTCCCTGCAAGAACGTGCATTATTTCTTTGTGCAACTCTAGCACATGTAGAGATGGGTGGTGGTCACGTTGAAATTTGATTTACGTCAAAAATTGGCCAACTGAAGGAAAGCATGCATGCTAGAGATAACAGCAGCAGCCTCATATCTACATCTGTCCATCAGTTAACTTAAATTTAAAGTTAGCTTACGGTGTAGTCACATGTTCAGCGATACCATATCAAAGGACTTTACACCGGCGACCTCTTCCCTCCGTGATACTTCAGACGTTTAACGTCAATGGTCTCAAGACACTCAACATTTCATGCCACACTTATAATGTATTCAGATCAAAATTAAACTTAAGAGTTGACTTGCAAGCATTTTTTTAATTCAAACACTGAGAGGAGGCTCGTGCCTCCTCGCTTCACAGGCACTTTTTGTTAGCTTTTTGTTTATTAGCTTTCGGTCACCTTAGTTTTGATTGAATCTCTTTGTTTGGAGACTCCGTCTTTTCCTCATCGGAAAGTTTTTGTTTCTTTGCTTGCGGTTCTTCAGAGGCCATGATTAACTCTGCACGTTGTAGTCACCTTAACCGGTGTGAAAACGTGGTTGTGTTGACCCTTCTCAACTAGTTACCCTCACGAATGCCTACCAGGCAGCGAAAGCCACCCGCAGCAGGTTGTGTGACGTGTTCACATATCTCGACCAATCAAAACATTTAGGTTTTGGCAGAACGTGTCCGCCCACTTTATGAGTAACATGATCATTACATCTTCATTCCAGTAAATTAAAGCTGCACTATACAAGTGTGAACGTGAATGCTTAAAATACGGATAAAAATGAATTTATAACTTGAATTAAGGGGTTAATTACTTAAATGGCAAGTAAATAATGATAAAATGTGAATAAAAACAACAGCAGCGTGTTGTCTATAAAAGGGTGGGAAGGATGAGGCTATTGAAAATGAAACACAGGACTACGTTTCTAAGAAGCCTAGTAGTTTACTGCATTCTTTAATCAATAGCCTATGCAAAGGACCTTATGGGAATAGTTTTTGAATCTATACATTTGTTTAAGAAATATTTTGCCAATAAAATCATATTTAGGCTAAAAGACATTCAATCTGTCAAATGTTTACTGTACAATTTTCCTCAGGTATATAGAGCATTTCCTTTACATTGTTTCAATTTTACAGCCTGCATAATTAACTGTTTGTGAAAACAGTTAATTGTGCAGGCTTTGTGGTGTCCAGCATGCACCGTGATTTCGTTTCCATTATACCATTCATTGGTATATTCATGGCTTAGATGACCTCCTGCAAGACAAATACCAGGGCAAAAAAATCACAGTGTCACACACAGAGAATAGCTGCCCGCAATGTCGCCTGATTAGAAAGCATGAAACTTTTCTCTGAAAGTATTAACCCGGTTGACACTTGGGTTGCTTGATAGTTATACCGTCTAGATTATTATTTAATTTCTTTATTGGTAGCAACTCGGCCTTGTTTTTTGTTTTGTCGATTTGTATTCGTGATTCCGGTGTGTTTACGTGTGCATAGATCTGCAGGCGTCTTCTCAGCTGACATCCAGCCATATTGACACCAAATAATATTTCTTGGTACAATCAACTGGGGTTAACAGGTAAAACTTTTATCAATCTGTGAAACTTTGTAAACGTTATATTCTATTTAAATCTCATCCTACTGTCTAGCTTCTCACTCGCATGTTTATTTAAATTTTACATTAATATGCAGATGGTAAAGCTGGTCGAAGTTGCCAATCTGTGATTGCTAGCCAGCCAATAAAATTTGTTGAGGTTGAAGTTGACGTTGACAGACTGACATTAGGCAAATGTTGACAACAAGTTACACTGATTTACATTTTGATCGGTTGGTTTTATTTGGGCACAATCAAAAGTATTTATAAGGTGATAAGTTTTTAAAACTTCAGTTTCGTCTATGTATCTTCCCGTCTTACTCAATAACTGAGCATTACTAACAACAACAACCACTTCATTGTTGCAGCTGAGATGATCCACAGTTTATTCCTGATTAATCACTTGGGAGACATCTTCCTGGAGAAACACTGGAAGAGTGTTATCAGCCGGAGTGTGTGTGATTACTTTTTTGAGGTGAAGGAGAAGGCAGTGGACCCAGAAAATGTGCCCCCTGTCCTGCAGACCCCGCACCACTATCTCATCAACATTTACAGGGGCAAGCTCTTTCTCATTTCTGTCATCCAGACTGAAGTCCCTCCACTGTTTGTCATCGAGTTTCTGCACAGAGTGGCAGACACGATTCAGGTGTGATTAAACTTGATGCTCGTTTTTGTAGAAAAATGCCAGAAAGTTTCAAGTCAGACATTTTTGGTTCTGTTCAAACTTAGCATCCTCTGTAAGCAGATTGTGTCTTGATGTAGATTAGATGGATTTCAGTTCAAATGTGGCATTGACATCTCGAGTGGTCAGGTTTCACTTCTCCAAACTGATTTTGTAATGCTGAAGGCAAAGAAAATACACATTTAATCTTAATAATAGAGACAGAGAGGAAAATGCCTTGTTTGTTTTGTAGTTTGTGAATTTTTTTCTAAGCCGTGTCCAACAATTTGCAAAGTTTGGGTGTTACAGAGTTTTCCAAAGCAGTCCAAATGTTGAAATAGCTCCCAATGTGTTCTCAAAACACGTTGATTGAACTGAGTAGCTGCAGGGTGTCTCCCATGTTTTTATGATGCCAATTAATTTCTAATCACCCAAGATGCATTTTAGTGTTGAGTTTTTAACATACTAATGTTACACCCATTTTTGAGTGTGTTGTCTGTTGTGGTACAGTATTTCCTCATTATGAAAGGCACAGAGGAAATGCTGGTGCTACAGTCACCCACAACATGTTAAAATAAATTGCGTTTAGTTTAACCATGTGAATTTAAAGTGGCTTTTCAAAGTTTTAAATACAATGGTGATAGCGGCTGATTGCTTGTATACTGACTGCAGAAATAGACTAAAAAATGTACCTTTTACATGCTGCATACAGTGAGTATCTAGTATAGAATTGGGTCTTTTTAAAATAAATGATAAATCTACTTGGATTTCCTGCAACAAGCCCCTTTTTTTATAAATCAGTCTCGTCTTTAGTGAAGCAAGTATTTTATGTTGACAGGACTACTTTGGAGAGTGCTCAGAAGGTGTAATCAAGGACAATGTGGTGACAGTGTATGAGCTGTTGGAGGAGATGCTGGACAATGGCTTTCCACTCGCAACGGAGTCCAACATCCTCAAAGAGATGATCAAACCTCCCACCATCCTGCGATCAGTTGTCAATACGCTTACAGGTAATCAGAGGACACAATGGCTGTTAAAGTTCAACTGGTATCAGCTGTGCTGTCTACTTATCTTTAAACCAATTAAAATACGCAGAGTGAGATGCAGAGCAGATGTGCTTCGTCTAGTAGTCTCCTTGGGGCTCTGTTATAAACAAAAAAAAAAAAAGGTAGGATAAGCGGCCCTCCAAAAATATATTTGTAAGACTCTTTGCACAAATTCAAATTTCCAATCTCATTCAAAAAATGTGAATTTGAGCAAAGAGTCATTTTTTTTCTCTCCATTTTCTATTTAATCTATTTTTGGAGTACCACTAATCCTACCATTGAGTATTTTCTTTAAAATATGCAGTGTCTATGTATGAACTCAATGTTATTGCTTTTGTTTTGTGTGTTTTCCAGGAGGGAGTAATGTTGGGGACACGTTGCCGACAGGTCAATTGTCCAATGTCCCATGGAGGCGGGCTGGTGTCAAATACACCAATAATGAGGCATACTTTGATGTGATCGAGGAAATAGATGCCATTCTGGACAAATCGGGTATGAAATACCAATTACCTGATCACCACAAATTAAAAGCGACTCTATAATGATTATGTAATTGGATATGGCTCCTTTTCAAACATGCTCACATCTCCCTCAATCTGTTTTTTTCAGGTACAACGTTATTTGCAGAGATCCAGGGTGCAATTGAAGCCTGCGTGAGGCTCACTGGGATGCCTGATCTGACTCTGTCCTTTATGGTGGGTTCATTACCTCTTATTTCAGTCATATTAACTAAATGTATACAGCATGTACAATATACTGCATTTCAGTCAAATGAATACGTGCAAAAACAAAAGCTGTCAAAGATGAAAATCCATTTTCCATTCTTGTTTTTGATGACAGAATCCCCGTCTCCTCGATGATGTGAGTTTCCATCCATGTGTGCGGTTTAAGCGCTGGGAGTCCGAGCGTGTCCTCTCTTTCATCCCACCAGATGGAAATTTCACGCTCATGACCTATCATGTCAGCTCTCAAAAGTAAGCACAGGCGTACGGCCGTATGTCTTAGTTATAATTAAATTAAGATCCCTCGTGATCCTGTGCAAAACCCAGCCTCCCGTAATATTTTCATTGAAATGTATCTGTTTATGTATGAATGATCAGCAGGTATGACCGATACATTCATTTTCTTCAATTGTAAAAAATGTGAACTGGCAATCAACATTCTCTAGCAACAATAAAATCTTTGTCCTGTTATTTTCGTTGGGTTTCAGGAATTTGTCGATGTTCTGGTTTATCTTCCGTGACGCACATTCACAATCCTCATTTGTTATCTTGTGGACTTGTAAACACAAGCTGGTTGCTGTCTGCCTGCAAACTGCTCATTGTGGTATTTTGTCTGTGTCATTCCTCAGTCTCGTGGCCATTCCAGTGTATGTAAAGCAGAGCATCAGTTTCTTTGAGACGGGACCCTGTGGTCGCCTTGACCTCACGATTGGACCCAAGCAGACCATGGGCAAGACGGTGGAGGGCTTGATGGTCACCATCCACATGCCTAAAGCCGTGCTCAGTGCCAACCTCACCGCCACACAGGGACATTACACCTACGACTTTGCTACCAAGGTAACAAACTGATTGCAAGGCTGTCCTAAGCAGTAATACATAAGGTCTGAGGTGTCAGAATACCCTCCACGTCTTAATGGTTTTAGTTACCTAAAAACAGAAAGCATTTTATTGTCCTTACTGGGAGCACATATCATGTTTTTGGTAGGTGTTGGTTTGGGACATTGGGAAACTGAACCCTCAGAAGCTCCCTAACTTGCGAGGCACGCTGAGTACACAGGTGGGAGCCCCCAAACCCGAAGATAACCCCGCACTCAACATTGACTTGAAGATACAACAGCTGGCCATATCAGGTAATCCCCACAACGTGACCTCTAAATATTACATGCTAAGTCCAAATATCTAACTCGTCAGTCCTGGTAGGCCCATTCTTTCTCTCCACCTTTGTTCTTGAGAACATTGATGGTTATGGTAGCATGAACACTGTGTTTGTTGTGATGGCGTTTAGTTCGAAACGGTCAGAGATGATGATGCAGTTGATTTGTATTTTCAGTCCTTGCTCACTTCGCCTCTCTCCCCTCCCCTCAGGTCTTAAGGTGAGTCGTCTCGACATGTATGGAGAGAAGTACAAGCCGTTTAAAGGGGTCAAATACTTGACTAAAGCTGGGAAATTCCAAGCGCGGACCTGAGGAATGACAGTTAACAATACAGTGTACCAAATAGGGGTCTTGGTTCAGCTCCCCAATTAGTCTTAAATATCCTAAGTGTAATTAACGAACTATTTAGCATTTTATTAGTTATTTATTATGTGTTAGACATTATATATACAATGGAATGGTATTTGTGGCCTGTAAAGGGAAGCCTTAATCAATGTGACCTTGTTTAAGTGCTATTAGTTCCTATCCAGTTTAAATGTGCTGCATTATATGCATCATTCCTCTATCTTTCTGGACTGCTTCTGAATATTTTTTTCTTTCCTTTTGTCTTTGCCATCACCACACACACACACACACACACACACACACACATATATATAACTCTTATTTGTGTCTGTTTTTGAAAAACCCAATATTGTATCTACTTCCTGAGTAACTACAGTTTGTCTCAGTGCAAGTATTTTTGCACACATTCACTCCTTAAGGTGGCCTTGTGAGGGGCACACTACAGCACAAACTATTCTTTTGGAGGACTGGAAGTACATCTTAAAAATATATCTTATACCTAAGGTTTGACTTTGAGATGGTAACTCTTTGCAGGACCTAGATAGGAATGAGTGATTCAGGCAGTCCATTGGGAACACTTATGCAAAAAGCACTCAGAAATCTACAAGATCCTCACATAATCTTGAATGCAGCTCCTTTAATCAGCACACGATTTGCACAATCAACTAAATAGTTCTTAAAGCTCTTGTATGAAGTTGAATTTGTATTTCAGCCCATAAAGTGTCTTATCAAAGCTTTAACATTACATGTTCATATGTGCTTTATTCTTTATATGCTAGCAACATTACTGTAGTGATAGCATCGTTGGTTGGTAGGTCTTTGGGACAGACTGAAACATCTCAACAACAACTGAATTAATTGCCATGGAATTTGGTTGAGATATGCCTGGTGCTTAAATTATTAATCCTCCCTAAATCCTTCACCCTAGCACCACCATGGGGTTGACTTTTGTGATTTTAGGGAGATTTTTTGACAACTACAAAGTGAATTGCCTTGACTTTTGGCCCAGACATTCATTTTCTCCTCAGAATGAACTGTAATAACTTTGGTTAACGTGTGATCTTGAGCCACAAGTATGTCAAACTTTAAATTTGTCTGATATTTTGCTTTACTAAACTAAAGGCATTCTCATCAGTATCAGCTTTACTGTGCATGTTGTGCTAATTAGAAATTGGTAGCATATTGACACATTTTATGATGATAAACATGGCAAACATGTTCAAACTTAAATGTGGTAGCATTGTCATTGTCAGCTTGCTGGCATACTGACATTAGCATTTAGCTTAAAGCATCACTTTCCCTATGAGCATTGAGTCTTGCCCTGAATACTTGAATAAAACTATTTTTCCCACCACAACACTGACTGATTTTATGTTGTAATACCAGTTTGTGACTTAATTAAGAGGCGGACACTAGTCGTCATTTTAGTCATTTATTCTTCCAAGGCACAGCAGATGTGTTGGCAGGATTAGAAGCTATCAGAAGACATTCAGGGTGTGAATGAACACATCAAGTACACACAGAAGCACACCCCTGTCACTCCTTAATGAGGGATCAGTGACTGCTATATGCTGAGTAGGCCCAAATAAAGATTCAAATGCAGTTAACATTATGTGCTACTGTTTACAGCTCCGTCCCCTAACCATCATGGGGACGGCTCACTAATACTGTTTAAGTGAAGAGGCTTCACGCATACACACATGCACAAACATCCAAATTTTCCATTAACAGTTACATTTGCCCAGACATTAAAACTGTGTAAATAAACTCGATGCAGTACTGTTTAGGGAATGAAACCATGCATTCACTGATCTGATTGCTTATGAGTTACTAAGAATGATAAATGACTAGTCTGCTAGTCTGGCACCAATGCCTCATATGTTGTTTATCTCAAACCAACAGCGTTATTTATCTGCGTTAGAATGACTCATTCAGAGTTTACTCAACTGACACAAAAATCGACACAGAAAATTCTTTAAAAAAAAGAAAAAGATGTTGAATTGGAGCCTAAAATCATTGGGTTTGATCAATTTGAAAAGAAAAATAGCAAAACAGTTCAACTGTTAACAAGAAACACAACAATTAGTAAAAAAAAAGAAAAGAAGGAGAAAACATTTTCTCTCTTTTTGGTAAAGATTTACCTCAGGTCTCTCAAGAAAATAATATGTCTTGTTTGTAATAACCTGGATGTACACTGTTAAAACAGCATTTCATGAAGTTTAGAGTCATGTGAAACAGATCATTTGGCATTGCTGAGTGTGAAAATTAAATAAAGTTCAAACAAAGAATTAAAACACATTAATGACAGGAACTCTGGTGTCGGTAAAAACATCATTCTGCAGAGTCTAGTGAAAAACTATCAAATGTCAACCTCTTCTGCAATCAACAAAAAAATGTACTGACAATCATTGAATTTTTCAAATCATACAATCACTTTTTTTATTTAATCATTTGCCTATAAATAATGACACTTTGTCTAAAGGAGATCTGTTTGTTCTTCAAGTATGAACATCACCTAAGAGCAGTGATGTTGTCTAAATTTTGAATTCATAGATCTTCAGTTAAGAACAGGCATCATTGCTAAAAGTAAACATGAAGATGGGAGAGCTCATCAGCCAGCACAGGGCTCCAAGATTTAGTGTCAAACTCAGTGTATAAAGCTCATAGCTGAGTTTTTTTCTCTCTCCATAAAACAAATAATTACGTTATATACAATAGACAATAAGAAATTCTCACTGAAAAAACTGAGTTAAAAGTAAATGTCCTTTAAGAGAAGTATTATTGTCATAATTTGTCTGTAGAAAATAGAAAAATCTTCATGCAAAAAATATATACCTGGGATTTGGATAAATTCTTGTAACACAACATACCAAAAATATATATTAAAAACTGTCTTTGATTAGCCTGCATGAATAAAGGGAACTTTAGAGCAGAGCTGTATTCACTCTAATAAATGAAACCTGCTTATCTATTGGTTCCTGGTAAACACACTCAAACTACAGTGGAGGATGGGTCAAAGTCACCTGCAGGTTCCTCTCTGAGGAGGTGCTTATGTTTATTCATGATGAATATTCACATTGCTACTTTTACCCTAGGCGTGTGCTATCCAGGTGCGGTACCAGGATTTCAGTTTTGGGTGAGCTTTTTAGTTACACAAGTTAATACTGTTTGTCTTCTTCTAATGGTTTCCAACTGCTCACTAAAACAGAAATGACATCATCATTCTCTGGAAGGTGACAAGCCTGTGTAGTTGATTATGACACTTTTAAAATGGGATTCTAAAACTTTTGTTTCAATGCAGGGATATGTTATTATTTACCCGTGACTGTTTGTATTTATTACAAGTGGCACATGCGGGTGTATTGCACAAATTGTGTGAAACTTAAATAAAGTATTCTAACTATGATGTTTATTTTTGACTGTTGTTGTGTAGACCATTGCATCCATACACTTTAGAACAATGACTTTTTAATTCTATTGAAGGAAATACCTTCTTGTTTGGATTTTTATCTTCAAGTTTGTCTCAACAGATGCGTTTTGTTCAAAGGCGATATGAAGAAGTGAGGCAGGAGTTTTCAGCTTTACTTCCCGTCTTTCTTGTGTTGAAATTCATCAGCAAGTGTCTTTATCTGATTCTAACCACTGATAATTCTGCACAGCTGGAAACTGATGGGATTCTGGAGACTCTGTTTAAACTTATTTATACATGGATGCATACTGTCCCATAACAATGAATTAATTTAGCTGTAGTTTACAATATCGGAACAATCTTGTCTCTCAAGTTTTTTTTGGCCATCATCTCCATTAGGTCTGTCTACAGTCTCACAGTGGCCACAAGACACGCCTACTAAATGATCCACCCTGTAAATGGTGCGACACCAGGCCTACTGGTTTTGGGTTAGTAAATATCTCGGGGTTGTGTAGTACTCCGGGAAACGCCAGCAGGACTTTACTCCCAATCACTTATGCTGCTGAATGACCTCTGTGCCATAACGTACCTATTCGGACCGTGGCTGACGTAAAAATGGGCTGCTGTGATTGGTCCAGACTTGACACATGATAGTAGATTGATGAATGTTGTCTTTTACTTTTTTTTTTTTTTTTTAGAAACAAAAATAATAGTTTCAATCTTAATTGTGCATTTATGTTAATTTAAATAAAGAAAAACTAAAGTTAAGAAAATATTTGTTCTCTCAGTCATTTAGGGTGGGCCCAGCTGTGCAACTGGGCAGGAGGCCCAGGCCAACAACACCGCGCCTGGTGCTATCGCTGCCAGGTCAAAAGTCCCACTAGTTTCAGTTACCGGTTTTATTTATTGGTACCAGGGAGTCTTGCGCACCCAGCGAAGAGTGAATCCTGCATCTGTGCGGATCTTGATGGAGGCTGCTTCTGCCTCTCTGACAGTCTCCTTCACTGACTGCATCAGATTCTGGGCGTTATGGACCAACATGTCTGTGGCCTGGTCAGGGAAACATTTCAAAGTGAAGCGGTTAGGGATTGAATCAAAACAAGTGAGGAAGAAGTATACAGATGTATGTAAAAGTCCTGCATTCAAATTCCCACTTGTGTAAAAACACTTAAATATTCTTAGGTCCTGATGTTATTTTATGTGACGTAAGACGTAACTACACCTGTAGTGGATCCAGTATCTGTAGGGGTATCAGCCATGACATGACTACCGCAGAGGCCATCATATAAAATTCAATTTCTTTACCAATGTCATTGTAAAGACAAGCCACCACCTTTTGCTTAAAGCAACAGCATCCCCAGCCTTATGATACCTTACAGTAAAACAATTCCGATGAGTAGGCCAATCAATAAGAGAGCACTGGTATTGAAATATTGCTCGATATCAGCAAATACTTTGAGCGGCAGTATCTGTACCAGGAGAGAAAAAGTTGGATCAGTGCATCCTTACAAATGTGCAGTTTTGTTAGCTTACCTGTTCTGACTCCTCTTCACTGATGTTAGTTCGTCCCAGCATGGTGGCTTTAACGGTAGAGAGGATCTTCAGCTGAGTACTGATGGTGGGGATTCGTTCACACACCTTTGGAAGGAGTAAACGTGTAAATAGAATTTTTGTAGAGGACTTTTCAGTATTTGCATTTGAGTTTTTTCTTACCTGTAGCAGATTAGTTCTGATGCGCCTGTCAGTGCACTGCTTGGCCACCTCTTTGGCCAATCTCGTCACTTCATCCGAGGCCTTGGCGATGTCCTTTGCGCACTGAATCAGGGCGCGTTTGTTACCGCTTCCGCCACGCACCAGCCGAGACATTTCTGCCATAAGCAGAGCCATCCGCTTGGCTGCAGCAATGATGTCGTTACCCTGTGAAGAGGGAGGAGGGGGGTGGAGGAGCAAGCGGTAAGAGCTTTGAGCAGGATACTGCAGAAGAGCATGGCTTTGGATACAATTTGGAAATGCAATGGAAACATATTGAGTCATTTCCCACATGTTTTATGCTAGTACTGATATACTGAAAACAGTGTTATTAAACACTAAACTAATGTTAGAGCAATGGATGAATTTGAATTACCAAAGCAAAACAGGCACGAACTTTAAAAGCAAAGAGCTGCATGCAGTGTTAGTGTAAGTTAACACATGTTCTTATAGCCACAGTTTTTGAGAGAAACAGTGTTGAGGTTCTCCCTCGCATCACTGCCAACCTGAGGTTAGTACCTGTGAGTTGATGTTCACAGCGATCAGTACACACCCTGAGCACAAGCAGGTGATCATACCAGGCAGGCAACCAGGCAGTCTAACATTAAAACTACATCACCCAGAAGTCTTTGGGAAACTGTCATCCTTGGCTTCACAGGTTGGCCAGGTATCGACTGACTGACAACAGGGATAACAGTGCGACAGAGCACCTGGCTCCTAACCTAATCATGAACATAAGGGAGGGACGTGTGAAGCCTGTACCAGTTTATCCATGTGGTGCATCAAACAAACTTGCCATTCCAACAGTCCTCGACCTTTAGTGCATGGCATCAGCATGACTGAGTGTCAAACATGTCTGAGTCTGATGCAACAATAGTAGAAAAACAGCAGCCACAGCTGGTTGGAGGTTTCCATGGTAGTGGCAGATGCAGAGCTCATCATTTGTGCAGACACAGTGACTGTCTAGTACTCCGAGGGGTGCTTCTTTGTCCTGTAGGGTGTCCTTGCATGATGCTTTTATTTGTTTGCATGCGTGAATTTGAATGTGCATGTGGGGTCAAACAATTCACAAACACTATCTGACCCACATCTGGTTGTGTGTGCACTCATATGGATGTGCGTGCGCAGACCTTGCTGGACCACTTGCGCGCCTCCTGGTGGAGAGACTGGGCAGCTGCCAGAATGGGTTGATTGACAGGCTGGTTGGAGGGCATCAGCAGCAGTTCTGGCTCATAGTCATCCTCACCATCAGTAAACTCATCTTCATCATCTACCTCTCTCTCCTCTACTGCCTCCTCATCCTCAGGCTGGGTGGGTAGGAAGCGGGGAGGGGGGTTGTTGGTGGTTGGAGGAGTAGGGAGGCAAAGGGGGGTGGGAGGAGGAGGAAAAAAGGAGGAACGTGGAGAGGAAGGGGGAAGCCAGGAATGGCAGGAGGAAAGGAAGGATGGGAAAAGGAGGCATTTAGTACAGTATGAGAGCACTGGATGGGAGAACAGAAGACAGGTGGGAGGAGGAGTAATTACAAGCACTGTGAAGGAGCAAGGAGAGGGGAGGTGAAACTGCACGCGCAAGCAAAGATGGGGGGAAAAGGAAAAAAGCTGGTTTGGGCAGGTAGGAGGTGGATGATGGGCCTTACTCTGACTGTTGCAGTGGTTGAGTTGGCAGTTTGTGAAGCATTTGCACAATCAAAGAAGGTCTGACTGAAACCAAAACCAGTGGTTGGCGTCCTTGTAGTGTATTTATGAGTCTAGCAAGCCATATGCTGGGAACGTGAGTCATAAGAGGTATTTTTGTGACTTGTTTCCAGAGATGACGCTAATGCAAAGTTCATTTAACAGGAGTGGAAAAACTACTGAGAGAGCTAAAGAGGGGAGAACGGTTAAGAGCTTCATAAAGACAGCGAGAGGACATTATTCATGGATAGTCAATGGGTATTTACACAGAATAATTGTTCCCAGCCACACCTTCTCCTCACAAAAACCCTGGACACACATATATGGAACATAGACACTAATAGGGCGAAGACTGCAAAGAATACAAAGATAGAAGAGAAGCTAGATTATCTCTGCGCCGATGACCCTTTTTTGTATGTGCAACAGCCTTCCATGCAGACACCCTGCTCAAATCACAGTTGCCGTCTGACATCGGAATCAAGCCACTGATCTCCACATTTCAGTACCATGTTGATTTCAGGAAACTTGATTTCAAGATATTCACCGAGTATCTGAAGGTATTTCATCCTTGGACAAATGCATTATGGTCAACAGAGAGAAAAGGTAACATTCTGTGTACACTTCAGCCATGTTTTCTAACATGACAGAGAGTTATCGCTAACCAAGAACTGTATGTACAGTATACTACTATATTTGAAAGAATACATATTTGATGGGATGAATATGCAAACTGTGTATTTATTTCTCTGTGCGTTTGTGTGGACTGACCTTGCTGGACCACTTGCGTGCCTCGTCGTGCAGTTGCCTAGCAGCCACCATCATGGGCTCGCTGACCACCTCTCCAACCTTCTGCTCTGGGAACTCCTCATCCTTCTCCTCAGGTGGAGGGGGTCGGGGTGGGGGCACCTCGCCTTCTGGCAAGGGGGGCTTGGGTGGTGCCTGCTCATCACTCACCTGAAGGAAACACACACAGACAGACAAACATATGTAAAGAGCATAGAAATGTGTTTCAGATTAAAACATTTTGAAGACTTTTGTACCATCCAGTGGTTGTATCAAAAAAGATATTTTACATTTAAAATTTTTTTTTCTTTTAAAGGAATTTAGCACCAGGATGAAAAGCAGTGGTTTGCTGCCCTCTGTGGTTCAGTTCTGTTGCACCTATGACCACACCCAACAGTGATGACACAGGGTGCTGGAGTAAATGAGTCAAAAATGACCCATGTATTCAAGTGTGATTTAGGAAAAAAATTAAGACATACTAATGCTTTTATTGAAAGAATTATTTTAGCAGTAATTTGGACCAAACAAAAATGCATTTAATATTTGAAATATGTTTATTTGTCACCTTGTCACACATGACATATATGTCATGACACATGACATATATTTTCATTCAAAAATGATTTTGATTTCAAAAGTAATAAAGGAAAACATCAAAAACAAGATAGTTGAGGAATACCTGGAAAATTGAATGATAAAATAAATTAATTGAAAAGATATAGCAAATAAAAACTTAGTGGGGTCACTTTTGACCCATTTTGTGCACCAAAGGGTTAAATACTCAGGACTAGTTTACAACTCAGCTGAGGACTTTTATTCAACATCTAAAATTGCTAAATCCTAATAGGTCCATAGGAGTAAGGCTACGTTTACATTACCTGGCTGAAGTGACTCAATTCTGATTTTTTGCCTTAATGTGGTACAAAGCTGAATTTCTCTGCGCTGTGTGAACACAAAATCCAATCTTTTCAAATCAGATTTGTGTCACTCTTATACTGTATGTGGTCCTAGATTCATGGCCATGTGACTAAATGAGAACAGATTAGAATTCTTGAGGCTTTTTTCCCACCTGTGTTACTGCACTACTAGCAAGTTGGGATAAGGAGGTGGTGTGCCATTCAAAGTTTTGCTGTGAATAATAGGAAATATGTTAAACATGTTAAACATGCTTACATGGAGCTGGTCCAGGTCAGGTGGTGGTGGAGGGAAATCGGGCTCCTGAGGTTGGAAGGCTTCTCTGACCTTTCCGACTGCAGCCAGGATCCTCAAGCATGAGTCCAAATAGCCTTTTTGCAGAGCTGTGGGGGAAAGGATGTAAAATAAACGTGAAAGTAAAAGTGTGCCTTACAGTGTCTTGAACAGGTGTTTGCACAACGTATTCCTGCACCTTTATCTTGTATGTTCCCAGCCACTGCCTTAGCATCCATCACCATGGGTGAGATGGTGTGTGAGAGCATGTCTGATGCATGCTTCACTGTGTCTCTGAACCGTGGATCTTCAGAGTTCTCCACTTCCCTCTTAGCCACCAACAGGACCCGATTAGCTCGTCTTGCTATGCTTGTTGCCCCGGCAACAAGCATTTGGGGCTGAACATTTGCCATGGCAACTCGGCATTTGTCGATGTCTTTCTTTATAGCCTCCTCAGAAGCATCTAACAGAGATTTGGTGTCGATAGCCTCATCCACGAGGCCTGAGAGACAGACGAGCATGCAAACACAGATTAACACCTGTATCTCATTTTCAGTTTGTTGTTATAGTTCGGTTTACATATTTTTCACAGGCTGCAGTAACCCTGCATCTACTTTAAAATGTAAAAATGGTCAATAATTGAAGTAGCACAAGAAACGTTGACAGAATCCTCACCAGTGAGTCTTTCCACGTTGTCAATCCACTGGTTCTTCATGGTGTCGAAGTGCTCGTACGCTGCTTTATTTCCTGGATTCTTCAACAAGATCCGAGCAGCAGAGGTCACCTGGACATTAACATACAGGACATTGTCATGCTCAGACTGTGCAGGCCAGTGAGTATGTATGATGCAAATCAGGGACAGCAAAGCAAACACTAGCAGCACCTGTGGTGTGAGCTCCCTTGCATGTTTCACAGCAGAATGTATGCCTTCAACTGTGCTCTTATTGGCTGTTCCCACCGCAGCAGCCTTCTCTGCGGTCGCCCCCAGCCGACCTGCGTGGGCTTCAAAGTTCCCTGCACGCTCTTCAAAAACCTGTAACAAACATTATTATGTGTGTGTGTGTGTGTGTATTTATATATGATAAATAAATTATGATCAATAAATGATTGTTTCTCTAACCATATTTCTAACCATAACGGATATTTTTCACTGACCTCCTCCCTGTTGGGGGCATCAGGGGGAGCAGTTGCAGCCACAGCCAGTAGTTTGATAGGGGTGGTGGTGTCACTGAACACATCAGATACTTCATGGGTCATCACCCCCTGCATGTGCTGCCTCAGATCCTGTAAGAAGCAGGGAGTGTCATATCAATCCACTAGGTGGAGCTCTGTGCTAATACTTACATCACAAAAACATGCATGTGTCCTGAATACAGTGCAAACCATTGTGTTTTATTACAGCAGATGGAAATATTCCGTATGTCATGTACATAATTTCATTCAAATTTCCCCCACATTTAGCCTCGACATATTTGGAAACTTTTTGATGTATAATTTAAAATAGCCTCGGGGTTTCCACAATGTTTGATTGCCAAGCGTAAGTTTGTAATGACAATATTGTGTATTTGTGAGACCATTGAACTACCTTGAGGCTGTCCTGCAGTTGTGCAGCAGTAGCTCGTGCATGAGGAGCCTCAGCCTCGCCCCTGCCGGCCATTTCGGCCAAAGATGCCGTAAGAGCCTCCGTTCGATCGCAGCGTCCAATCATATCCTGTCGATATGGGCCTAACAAGCCTCCTGCAAGCCTCCTCCCCTCTCCAACCATTCCTCTGATTGCTGCCTGACCTGGGGAGAGACACAAGGCAGAAGTGATTATCTCATTTGGATACCCGATATCTCCTTAGTCCTTGGTTGAAAACCAAGATCCATGTAGAAATAAAGACCTATAATTGTCCTTATTTAGGTATGAAGCATAAATAATACAGAGGATGAAAACGGCATCATGTATCTTTTCTTGCAAATTAAATATTAGTGCATTTTGTGTACTAAGGTTTTCTAGGTACTGATTATGTGATTAATATAAATAGTGTTATCCTCTTAAGAATGCATGTAGTGGGCAGGTACCTGTGTTCCACTGTAGTATCTCACACTCTGCTCCCAAAGGGAAGCATGCGAGAAAATTGGAATTAGAATTAGAATTAGAAAACTTAATTAATCCCCAAGTGGGGAAACTCATTTGCCACCAAATCAGTTCATGCACACAACAAACGATATGAACAATACATTCACAATACATTCACAATACATTCACAATACATTCACAATACACAACAAATGAATAAACAGCTCCATAAAAAGGCCATTTAACACATAATTTACAGCAATGGATGAGAGTCACAAGTAAAAGTGTTCATCAAAATATCTGACTGTGGCTGGAACCATAGACTCTCTAAGTTGTTCAGTAGAACACTGAGGCATCACTAGTCGATCACTGAAAGAACTTCTAAGTCCAAGAAAAACACTGTGCAAAGGATGGCCTTCAAAGAACAGGATCGTTTTTAGTTTGGTCCATGTTCTCCTCTATACCGTGACTTTAAGTGAGTCCGGGGTAATGACGATCACTGAGCCAGCCTTTTTGATCAGCTTATTGATCCTGTTTTTGTCATCCACACAGATGGCTGCCCCCCCCAGCAAAGCACAGCATAAAAAAGCACACTAGCCAAGATTCCCTGATAAAAAACATGAAGAAGGTTCTTGCTAATGTCAAAGGATCTAAGTTTTCTCAAGAAGAAGAGTCTTGACTGAGCCTTTTTGAATACAACCTCAGTGTTCTTTTTCCAATTTAGTTTAGTAAATTAAATCAAAATAGCAAACAATAAAATGAAAAAAAAACAGGACTTTTAACAAGCATCAATCAAAGCATTGAAAACACTACAATGCTCCTCAAATGACTAAGCAAAGTTAATCATTCAGTGATTCATGCATGATACCTCACTGTGGGCATTTCCAAATATAGCACCAGTCATTTCTGTACCACATTCAGAAATGGTAATAATGGACATTGACTTTGCTGTCTCCTCCTAGACCACAATCAGCTCACATGGAAGGTCAGAGTGTTTATTTTTAAACCGAACTAATAAATCACCTCCTCCTGGAAGCGTTCCCTCTCCTCTCACCTATTCCTCTGTCGTCCACTCCGGGGTTGTTCGCCCAGCGGAGTGCCTGCTCCATCTTGCCCTCCAAGGTGATGGCAGGTTTGACTGGTCTCATATTGGCCACGGCCCGGTTGGTTTTGGACTGCAGGGTCAGAAGCGCCGCCCCAATCTGCTTTGCCAATGCACGGGCCTCCGGGCTGTCACCTTTACCCCTGAGAGAGTCACACATAGATGATTTATGGTGTGAAATCCACACAGTGTAGAGTTCAGTCAATTAATACAGGCTTCAAACCCATCACATGTTTAAAGTCAAACCACCACACCACGTTAAAGGGAAATACCGCCGTAAAAGGCTGATGCCACTTTTTTGTCAACATTAATTTTTATCTTCTGTACCCATAAATAAAGGTTTCTGTTACTGGACTGGACTGGGAGCAACATCAAGTTACATATTCGGTTCAGGACAGTAATTCTTGAAGCAAATACATAATGAGTTTAATTATTAGTGATGAATCTAAGGCCAGAAGAGTAGAACATTATTTACACGCTTCTTTCTACATGTAGCATTCATTCTGTGGTCAGTCCTTCACACTGAAGATCATACAGTGTTTATTCATATAAATACCTACAATGTACAAACACTATCTTTCTAAGACATGAAAATATATGGTGACTGGTGAGTACTGGTGACATTTTTCTCCTTTTAAAGTACAGATCCGTTTCTGTAGGGATTTGGAAAACAGCTGATTCATTTGGTTTACTTTTTCCTGTTTATCTCGAGTTTCCTTTTATGGTCAATACATGCACTTGAAGTGGAGAACAGAAAAAATCCATTTCTAACAGTGAGTCATCTTTCTGTGATTCACTGAATTACACTAAATTTCGTAAATTTACTCGTTTAAACCCAACCAACTTGCCATTAGACTTCATCAAATATGAAATTAAGTGCCATGAACCTTTAATTGATGGTATTTTCCTCTTCCTAAGGTTTGATCTTGATCTCTTACTGACCCTCCACCTACATACCACGACCACATCACCCCATATTCAAACAGTTGGAAACCTTATTGTAGGACTGATGCCCAGGGTTGACAGGCAACAACATATTTTCCAGGCAGGTAATATACGCCACGAATTGGTGGCATGAGGTTGCAGTTTGAGCCTACAAAAAGAGGGTCTAAGAATTACATACGTGTTGAGAAAGCGTCAGTGGTCATGCATGTGTTAGAGGAAAGAGAGCATACTGTTTACGGAGCTCCACAAGTCTGGCAGTGAGGCCTGCGATCTCGCTTATGGAACGCAAGATGTCATCCCTCTCTTTTGGGTCTTCACATAGATCGGCAATGCGTTTCGCCTCTGCTAGTAGCGCCCTGATGTTCTCCTCCCCCTCAGGACCGCCGTTTGGATCGGCCAGCCAGGCCTGAAAACATGCATGCATTTGGCTTAGGTTATCTGATCAAATAAATCTCTACAGAAACACCACAACAGAATGTTAAGGATGTGAAAAGATTTCTAAACATTGTGCATTTTAAGTATTTAACTGTTGCTCTTATCCACAATGTAGACAGAAACAGAATGAATACAATTTAGAGGGGAAGCATCATTCACTGGGGAGAGGGTTAATATGGATTACAGTGCTATTATGGTTTTATCTGACCTGTGCAGCATCCAGCCGTCTGGCAATGGCTTGCTTGGCATTGATTAGAGCCTCCAGTCTGCGAGCGGCACAGTCCACTTTGCCAAATAACAAATCTAAGCCCTGTGAGCACTGGCCTGCACGCTGCACACACCCTGGGGTCGGGCCCTGGCCTCTGTTATTAAAGACAAACACACAGCAAACACATGACGATAAAATACATGACATTTACAGCTGAACTCTCATTCTCGCATACAAACTCAGTACCTGGCTCTTAAATCTGCAATCTGGTCTGTCATTTGTCCCAGAGCCTTAGTGGTCGCCAGTATGTCTTTCCTCTCTTTCCCAGCACACAGCTCTCCAACCTTACCGGCTTCATCCAGAATCACACGCAGGGCAACCTCACCGGGGTCTCCTGGGGTCACCACAGGATCACATTATCGAATAACGTCTAAAAGACTGATTGGTTCAGCAGAAAGCACAAGAAGTCCTTGTTACCTGGTTGTCCATGAGGGTCTTTGAGCCAACTTTTAGCTTGTGCCATCTTTGACTCAATCAAAGCCAGATATCTCTTCAAGGCCTCCATATCCTGAGCGAAAGAGAAGACACAACATTGTGTATATTTTTTAGTCTGTCTCTTCACACTTCATACTTACCAACACATATTCACCACATCTTGCCCAATCATTGCTACTGATGATGTAAATATTTGAAAATTATTAAATTAAAATTGATTTAAACATGGATCACAAACACACGCTGTGAAGTCTTCAACTTCAATTACAATTTCATGTTTATGCTATATCAGGCTTTGGCTACACAATTTATTAGTAGGATCAATAGAGGGTATGCGCTGACGTCACTTTCACACTGTAGGACACCCCTTGGTTGGACATGGCTTCCTTTAGCAGAGGAAACCGCAAAACAAAACAAACTCTTATCTGATTAAATTAAAGGCATTTGGACTCGACAAGTTAGCAAACAACCACTGACATTAACATGTGGCCAGGTTTCCTTTTATTTATATATATCTGGTTTCTATGCCAGGGAAATACACATAACAAAATCTGAAGGTTGTACTACAGGGTGGGATTTGTGTTATGTGGACAGGGTTGTACAAATATTATTTCATTATAACAGGCAGAGACATGGTGGTATGCAGCAGCCTTTAAGTTTGCAGTTACCTTCAGAGTGAGGGTATATGATGATACACCGTGGACCTCACTGACATAACTTACATCAGTAGGACAACTTTATGAAGCTGAGAATGTTGGTTTGACCTACAATGAGCGTCCTGACAAATGTGATAAGGCCTTTGAGGATTTGTTAATCACGGATGGTCCACACATCCACGTTTCAGTGCCTGGATTACAGTTATTTCAGTGAAGAGTAGCGACCCATTTGCTTCTGTTCCAGCAGTCTGTAAAAAGATAGCTCCGATTTCTTGTTGGATCTATTCGCACAGTCAATCCCAGAGCAGCTCTTTGCTTTTCTAGATGTGTTTTTGCAGCACTCAAACTGAATGGTAACGATGTCGTGTCATGGGTGTAATGGCAGTGATTTCTGCCTATCGTGACATCACTTGCATACCCTCTATAAGAAAATTATTATATCACAGTTTTGACTTTAAAGGAGCAATCCCAGAAATGTTATTATTATTTTCATAATCTATACAACAGAAATAAATCATTTATTTACTATGAATAACTTTTAATACATTTTGAAATAATTAGTAACAACACAAGCCTCTAAGTTCTATACATTATTGTAAAGTGGGATCAACAGAAGAAACAAACAAACAACAACAAACAAAAGCCCTTTTCTGGCTCAGAGAAAAACAAACAGCTTAAGTGGAACCATTCAATAGAACCCATCTATTATGGATGAGTCTGGACACCAACCAGCTTATTTCTATAATTCATGACTTAAGAGGAGGACGGTTAATGTGTGCCAGCGGTTCCACCACACACTGACAGTAAGTGCGTATCACATTTTATACAGAGTATGCGGCATGTCCACAGCAAACACACACAAACACAAACGGACAGATCATTGCCTGAGATAGCTCTGTGCCGAGAAACATGCAGGGTTACAGGTTAGACTGGTGAAAACAGATCTTAACCTTACTGGTGGATAATCTCATGGCAGAGTCTGTCAATCTGATGTGCCACAAACATTTCTGAGAGTGTAATCTGCTCAAAAAAGCATCTTAGTGTAATACTGACAGCTCTATCACGCAGTGAACGATAGAAACATGAGGAAAAATACCACCACCGACAATGGATTTCCAGAACAGTTACTGTTAAGTTATTTAGCTTAAAAACTTAAATAACCGTCATCTGTCTCAGGCCATTTGACTCAAATGGACCTCTGGAGACAAACAGATGCACATCTAACAATATAGTGATGAAGTATGTGTAATTAACATCATTATGTTAGCTACTGTAACAGTCAGTGAATTAAAACACATGATACATTTATTCTTAAATACCAGCATGACAGATATAAAAGCATGAGGACATGTTTCCTTCTTTATCTCTCTCTCACACACACATATACATGCCAGAGACTGCAGAGGGGGAGAGAAACAGGCTTACCTTCTACAGGGAGGAAAAGAATGGAGGAGGAAGGTAAAGAAAGAAAAAGAAAAAACCAGGAGTTATACTACCGAGCAAAAAGAAAAGTGGATACACAAAGTAAAGATGCTCTCTGCAGAATAGAGTGATGTGTGGCTGGCTATGTGTGTGCAAGCAAAAAGTGATTGTCTGAGGTTAGTTGTTTTTGGGGGTTCAGGGTATAAAGTGAGAAATCCAATGTGCAACACAGGTCATACCTTATTAGCCCAGGCGTCTTCATCCCACGTGGTGAGCTGTAAGACTCTTATGATCTCGCTGATTTCGGTGCTCATCTTCTCAAAGGTAAACCTTCTGTTCCTCTCGGCCTCTTCGACGCCGCCACCTCTACTGCTCTTGGTTGTGACAAAAATCTTTACAGCTGAGGACGCATTGATGAATACAGGTTACATAAGAGAAAAGATTAGTCACAAAAGATATAAAACTGCTAATTAAAGCAATAATTTATCGCAGTGTCCTAGAACTAGGAGTCTAGTTACTTTGAAGCTGTATGAGCTGATACTTTGGACATTTGCAGGTAAAATGCTGCTTATTTATATGGCCAGAAGGTATGAAGCAACATAAAGTTGGAGTTGTGTTTCTGGCCATTGATTTCAACATTTAGCAGCTAAATGCTCCAATATGTTCACCAGTCGATAACTTGGTAACCCTGCTGCTAGTAGTACAGAGCTTTATCACTGAAACTGCTGCAGCAAACAATGTGAGAGTGAACCAAAATGAGATGCATTTACTGTACACTGCCCTGGTTTGAAATAAACCAGTAAATTAAATAAAGTTGGGGGACATAAAACAAAATCACTGAGCTGAAAGATGCTAAAATGATCCGTAGAGTTGAGGGGAACTGCACAGCTGGGCATTCATTACTAACAGCAACCCTATTTATCAGTATTCATGTCATCCATTGTATAAGTATTGATAATATCCACTGTACGAGATATTTTTTGACTTTTTATTTTATGGCTGAAAGACGTGCCAATAGATCAAACTATTGGTCCAAACATTTTGACATCCTCATTATAATGCATGTTCAACAAAAGCCGTGTCAGACTCCCTCTGCTTTGCTGGTGCAGTCTCAGTCTCACATCCTCAGCATCTAATGACTTTAATTATCTGCGTTGCTATAACGACTAATGAATGCTCAGTGACCTGCAATGTAGTTTGCCCACACACACTCACACAGAGTTGCACATACACACCCGATATAAGAACAGGCAGCAGCTCTTTGACAGTGTTCATGGAGTTGACCAGCATCTGTCGGTGCTCTTGGTGCGTCAGCTCCTGCTGCCTCTCATCAATCATCTTTGACATTTTGGTCATCCCTGAGGAAATGAAAGAAAAGTGGGGAGAACTGATGGTGCTGTGAAAGTTAGAGGTTATCAAACGACAAGGGAGGTGGTAACCTTGTGTTGGGCGTCACACAGTTTTATCTATGCTCCAACAATCACAGGCCGGGCGGCATCCACAAGTGTTTTCACCAACCAAGTGCTTCCAACACATCCAAATAGATCATTACTTCATGGATGACTGATCTCGCACAATGAAAACATCAGTCAAGTGTGGGAAAAGCTTGGCATCAGATTTCCTCTAGCTCATTATGCCACCGTGCACCGACAACACAACTGACCTTTTGCCTCTGCGGATAAATAGCCTGTTTATAGTGCCGCTCTCCTGCCAGTGAAAAGACTCTGATCCTGAATCACGGCATCTTTGTGTCAAAGGAGCAGTTCAGTTTTTCATCATGATGGATAGTAGGATGATTGCATGGTTCAAGTTTTAGTGGTGGCTCTATGCCAAATGGTGCTATTGCATTTGGGATATTCTTGCTTGTCTAAAATATTAAGACCACAGTAATCACCTGGCCACATCACAAGACTAAGGTGACTAACTTGATGGTAATGATGTTCTGTTTACCGTCACATAGAACAAATAAAGGCAGAGAATTCCCACAATTTAGAAGCTGGAACAAGATAATGATTGGCATTGACACAGGAATAAAAATACTTTAATGATGACTTGGTTTCTGTCTGATTTTTTTGTGACTGTTCATTTTTGAACTGAGAGACAGTTCAGCTGGTTAAACATTGTTGCTGCTGAACTGTTGTGTTTCCTTAAAAAAAAAGACATCTACCACGGAATAGTCACTGTAAGTACTGAGTTTGATACCTGGCTGACAACTAAATGCTATTTCTGTACATATCTACTTCCGTCGATGAGGTTAAGTGATTGGTTCTGTTTGTCTGCTTGTCTTTTTGTCAGCTTGTCTGTTAGCAGCAACTTCATGGGAGGGTAGGCACGTGGCATTCAATTTTGGAGTAGATCTGGATAAAGGGGAGGATCCATGATTCTTTTTCCACTTTCATTAACATAGAGAGAACCCTGATGGGTGCCAGTGAACTCAAAAACCTATGGACAGATTAACATGAAACTTTTATCAGACATAAGCAAGAATCCACTCAGCAGAGTGGGAAATGTTGACTCTTCTGGAATAGCTGTTTTAACTACAACAAAACTTATGGATGGATCCAAGTTCAGGTGTATCTTTTCACGGAGAAAGAATCTACAGGTGTAGCATATAAATAGGAATGTAACTTGTGGGGAGAAGGGACACTCCGTAGGGAATGCTCAGCCTTGATGGAGGTTTGCCGTTTCCAAACAGTCTTGTTTGAGACCAGATATTGTTCACTTGGATTGGTTAAGTATACCTGTCAAACAGACCTGTTTAATGAGATACTTTATATGAAAGATACAAACATCAAATTCTAGTTAATATGTAATTTAAAAAATCCCTGGTTTGATTGTGTGTGAGGTGTTGCTCCATCTCTTACCATATTTCCATCCTTTTAAAATTTTTTTTTACTATCGGCTGTGAAATAAAGGCATAAATGCCCATTATATAACCTTTAACATGGTTTTGTTGATGAAAATGCGTACAATGTATATTCTCAAATACATTTGAATGGGAGCTCTTTGAATGATAGCCTTAAGGAAAGAAAGAAAGAAAGAAAGAAAGAAAGAAAGAAAGAAAGAAAGAAAGAGAGAGAAAGCTCCAGCTGACCTGGTCCCAGGTTCTTGGTGTAAGTGATGAGGTCCTCCATGGTCTCCACCACCTCAGCTACTGTCAGGTACTCTAGGATACCTTTACACACACGGATTATCTTACGCACCTGGGACACAAACAGATATAATCACAAACAGATGAGAGCATGTATACAAAGTAAAACACAGGCTGATATTGGTTATTAGAGACATGTTGACTGTGTGCATGGGCTCTGTTCTTTGTGTCTTTGTGAGTGTGTATGCATGTGTGTGTGTGTGTGTGTGTGTGTGTGTGTGTGTGTGTGTGTGTGTGTGTGTGTGTGTGTGTGTGTGCAGTCTTGTGACGTACATCTTGTGACTGTGAGAAATCTCGCTGTAAAAATGAGGCTAGTGATGAGACGCGGTGAACATTACCACGTGCCCAATGTGACTCCATTTATGGAGCTGCCATCAAAAATTCAATACACACACACATGCTTGTACAATAAGGGTTTTCACTGATACCTTGTGATGATCCTCATTGACATAATGCGTGAGCTATAGCCTCTTTCCTTAACCTGAACTATCACATTTTCCCTAAACCTCAACCTAACCACGCTGAACAAATGTCCTCACTCTCTTGATCTGGTCCTAACTACGGTATATAGAAGTAAACACACAAACACACACACCCTGAGTTATGACAGAGGAAAGTCATTCGACCTCACTGATTAGATCAGGCTGCATTTGAGACTCCATTACAGAGTCCAAGCTGAGTTCCTCCTTCCTCTGTTCAGCTATATAAAGCTTTACTTCCCTGAAAGATGCCACACCTCTGAAGTAAGAGTGATTTGTAGGTCGCACACATGGATAGAAAAGGAGGAAAACACAAACACACACACACACACACACCTCCGCCTCATCGAATGTGAGGAGCAGGTCCGACGTTCCGGACAGTATCCCTCTGGATCCATCGATCAGGTAATCTCGTGCAGGAACAGAGTATGGATCGGCTTTTAGCATCTGAGACGCCTGGACGAGCTTCGAGCTCGAGTTCTCCACCCTGAGAAAACACGGCTGGTTTAAAAGGAGCAGTCGGAATTCAATCCAGCTGATACATCTACCAATAATAGGCTTATCACCTTGTAAATCAAATATATATGATCGCACATCTACCAAGGAAAACCATCTGCCACTCGGTTAAAGAAGCTGGTAGCAATGGATGCTTACAAGGCTGTTATAAGGTGCACACATAGGGACGTCTGCTGTGCAGCAAATATTGACATTTTTGTACTTAGTACTTGCAGGAATGTCATCTCCTCTATTCTAATAATACAAAAAACCTTGTTCTGTAATTAAATCAGGGATTCGGAGTTTAATTTGCTTGAAATGACATCCATTCATCCATCCTTTTTCAGTAACCACTTATCCTGTGCAGGAGTTATAAGCCAATACCTTACTCAATCATCAATGATTAATAATCAATGATCAGTTTAACCTGAAGAAAGTGATGGATTTTCATAGCACTTGAATAAAGCTACGTCCCTCCTCTTTCTGACCCCCTTGGTCGGGGTATCGATGGCTGCTGGTTCATCTATATTTAGACTAGTTCACATTCTCACACGCTCCCCTTCTAAGCCCTGTGAGTGAGATTTATGGTGTGATTCTCTCTCTCTGTGTGTGTGTGTGTATCTGCTTGAGGTCTGGACTTTTATCCAAACTGAAAAACCATATTGGAATATGGTAAAACATGCAATGACAGACAAGGAATACACACAAACATACACACAAATGCAACACATACAGGCAAGCGAACGCTGCCTGATGTCTAAGTCATGGAATTGCTGAGTAGCAGGCAGCAGACAGAGTTCATGTCAGCTCTTCGAATGCAAGCCGGAAAACAACAAACAGCCTCTCAGAGGTCTGGATGCTGGAAATGGACAGTCACCCAGGCTTGGTCTCAGAAGTGGCTCTTTGTTGCAAGCGGGAACGCAGCCACATTTCCTGACATTAACATTTCCACAATCCTCTTTTGAACAAGTTCTCTGTCTGCTGAGATAAAGTGGATCATAAATTTGTCTCCCTGTATTTTTGTGAGGGACAGTGGGTGAGAGAGGAATAAGAGGGAGGGAGACGGGCTTACTTAATGAACGCAGGAGGCATGTCTCTCTTCATCACCTGGTCCTCAGTGGTTTGAACCGTCTCTTTCCCCACCTGCAACACACATGTATGGAGCAATTATTTCATTACCATTAGCTACAGCGACATAGGAAGCAAGTACTATTAATAGTCTGCAGGGTGAATGCGTGTATATTATACCTATTTCAACCATGCATGCATATCATATCTTTTGAGCTGTAAGGGGGAGCAGCTTGCTTTGACTCGACCTTCTGTTTTTCTACATGACGGCAGGGCGCAGGAACAACTCTTGACCTAACTTGACCCAACTCTTAAGACCAAGAACCCCTATGTGGCCAGGTGTGTGGTGCTGATTTCATTTAGTCATCAGTCAACATACAGAAAACGTTTGCAATGAGTGGAATCATTTTTCATATCATTTCAGGCACAAATTATATTCAGGAGTCAGGAAAGGAGAAATGCATGTTTCCTTTTTACTGAACAAATTGAAGCTGACAGTCTTGACTGTGAGTATTGATTTTTCTATTAGAGCTGCCTGACTTTTTTCTCCATCTATCCACCACTATGGTTTCTTTCTGAAAAACTCTATTTTCATGTCCTCACATTTATTTCAGCCAACGTTAAGAACCTCGATTACATTTGTAGATTTGGTTGCACACAAACAAAAATTAAATGTTACGAGTTTCTATTTTGGATTTGCATCTACATACAGTAGCTTTTCAGGTGTAGCACTTTACAGATTCACCCATTCCCACACACATTCATACACTGATAGCAGAAGTAGCTATTCAAGGTGAGTCAACCTATTCACCAGAGCACTACAGCACTTCCTATCCAACACGCCCCAACACATTTCACTCACACATACAGACTATACAGACTGATAGAACAGCCATCAGGAGCAAGTGGGGTTCTGTATTTTGCTCAAGGATGCTAAACAGAGGCGGGAATTGAACCAATATAGGATGAGAAGACAAGAAACATGAGAAAATTCCTGTCATTTTCCCAGTTATGACATAGAACTTGTAGAAATCACCTACAAAAAGATAGAAAGGCACAGTGGGTATCACATCTGCACGCACACACACACACTCACACACACACAACTAATCACAGAGATACACGGCAATGTGTCATTGATGTCATCGCCAGTGTGAATAGCGTCACCCTCAAAGTCTGTTAATACAGTTTATGGCTCCGGAGTCTCTGTAGTATTAGGAGGTTAGGCCGTCACAGCGCTTTCAATTCACCTGAGATCCAACCAGTGTGTGATTATACTGACCATTTTGCAATTACAGACACTGTGGACTCCCATTTGGTCACATACTGTCAATGCAATAATAACACAGCCATTTTTAAAGATGACACTCTTTTGGCAATGCCTGAGTTCCTCAGGCAGGTTGTTCCAGCTGAGTAGATCAAACAGCACATTCCTGCCTGAGGATCTTAGGACGTCACTGGTCGGTAACGTGACACAAGTTCAAATATATATTCTGTATATTATTCTGTTAGGAACTAAAAATAGCAATAAAAACTACAACAAAAAAAATTATGTGTGCCACCTTCCCGATCTTTTTAACGACATTTAGATCTATATCCATATAAGGCAGTATGTCTGACAGTGCTGTAATTTGTCACTGAGACACATTGGAATGAATGTAAACAAACACAGCAAAAACATCTAAAATGATATAATTTAATCATCTGAAGGCTTAAATGTGTTGTATTGTGTTGAATTCCCCTGTTTAAAAAAGCAGTGAGATTCCCAACTCTAACATGTGAGGAATGCAGCTCTACGAGCGGAGCACACTCTGAGGGAAACTCACCACGTCACATCAGGTGACTACTCAGAGAGCCGTGTGAGTTTAAGGGATTCCGGTAAACAGCAATGCTTGGTATTGATTATACCATACATAATTAATGAAGAGTTAAGTGGAGGGCTGGGCAAACTGAAAGGGTAATGTGACTGTGGTTATACAGCCGGAGAAGTGAGACTGCTTCAGCAGGAAGCAGACAACTGACCATCAAAGCTGAGAGAATTCAATTAATCAGGTCATATCAAGTTATATCAGAGATCCAAAGATGTGAGTACAGCCTTCATGCTCTCTTTTCAGCTTATTGTTTCAGATTCTATGTTACATGGAGACCTGTACAGGGTGTACCCTGCCTCTCGCCCAATATCAGCTGGGATAGGCTCAAACCCCCCCCCGGATGGATGGATCTATTATTCCAATCCAATCAAAGCATTACTCACCATTATGTCATTGCACCTAAAAACAATAGTCCCATGATAGTTTCACCCCCTAGAATTTTTAATCACACTGGTATCATTATTAGGTTGAAAAATAATATTTCACTGATGGTGGTTTTCAGGATCTAGATCAGTAACTTTTGAAGATTCGTCAAATTTAACACCAAGCTGATTCAGCAGTTTCAGCTACAATTTGATCCTAGTTGCAAGTCTGTATCGTTATTATTATTTGTTGTGTCACAGTAGTGCAGTTTCCTTGAGTCCTATAAATAAACATTCTGAAACACCAGAACTGGAATATCACTTATATTCATTCATCCAGATCATATGTGGGATGTCATCATGTCATTTTTGTCCAAACATTGTGGGCATTACTCATGAAGTTAGAGGCAAACATCTTGTAATTGCCCCTATCCAGCAATAGTAAAGAATCTTTTTAAAACATTCTGGGACCAGATGATGATATGGATCACCTCCCAAAGTTGGATATTGCTCCTTGGGCCTTACCCTACCTCTCCAAAAAAACTTTTTTGAGCAATCCTGCTAACAGTCAAACAAACATACTCACGCCGGCAAAAATATTATTTCCATGGCAGAGCTAACTATGGCAAAGTCAACTCCAATAAAGCTGATTCTTCTAAAATTCTTCTTCTTCCTTTAAGTGATGATTAATAGTTATTAGAGAAAGTCTGGGTGGTCCAAGTTTTCAAAGACAATGACCACATAACCACAACGTCTGAGGGTCAAAGTAACCTTTCTACTGTCTGCTATCAATGAAAGGAAGAAATCCCCCCCAGAATATTTGTAAATCCATAATAATCCTAAAATGATTTGTCATATTAATCAATGAATTATTCACATATAACATGTAAGACAAATACGGAGCCTAAAATCTCAAAATTACTACAACATGGTTGAAGCTAGATGGAATCAACCAATTAACCAATTGATCAACTATCCATTTCAGCTTTTGAAAATGCAGTGAAAAGTTTTTATATATATATATATATATATATGCAGAATGCAGTGAAAAGTTTATATATATATATATATATATATATATATATATATATATATATATATATATATATATATATATATATATATATGCTATATAATAAAAAACAGAAGTCCATTTAGACGGGATGTCTGGACACATAGCCGGATATTCATTCTGGCTCTGCCAATGAACAAGAAGAGACAGCTCATATTTACATGGAGGAGCAGGTTGGGAACAGTTGGTGGGGAGGAGGGGGGGGACTATGAGGCTTGGCAGAGTCTGGTCTGAGGACGCCAGAGACACTTCCCCTCCCTCCTATAGAGTTCTGGTGTCTGGCTGAAAGTGGCTATTCCTCTTGCTCCCTCTATCCCTCCTCTTCTTTCCTCACTCTGCATCACCCTGTTTGACAGTTTTAGTCGACAACCCTCGCATCTCTCCTCTCTCTCCCCCCTCTCTTTGCTCTGGTTACTCCGCTCAACAGTAAATCTATTTATTCCTTCCACCACCACCCTCCCCCAGACATACCCAGGGTCTATGTTGACTCCTTGAGGAGCAGATACTTCACAAACTCCACTGAGGCAGCTCTGTTATCAGCGCAGGCTCACACTTTTAGCAAACTACACCAGCCGAATCCTTCAGATCTTTGGTCCAATCAGCATCAACCCACGCGTAAACTCTGACAGACTGAGACTGACACCATCTTGTGTGTTTCTCAGTGTCTCAGTGACCTAGATTTCAAGTACCCCCCGCAACCAACCCACCCTGGACGAGGTTAACAGTGTAATTGTATCAGTGTGCAGTGGGACTCTTGTGGTAATAGTGGTATGCTGCTGTGTACCGTGCTATATCGTAGCTCCAACTGCACACATATGTGAATAAGCATTCTAAAATAACGCATGTGCTCTCCGAAGTGAGTGTATTTGAGCTTTCGGTGTCCTTTTGCATCCAATTAAGTTTATCTGCCCAGCAACCAACCAGTGCTGATTTTACAAGCTCTGTTCAAGAGCATCTTTCGTGCTCTCTTTCAGCACCCTCTTGACACCCACTTCTAACCTCTCCCTCCTCTTCAGTGATCTACAAAACCACTACTCATTTGTTCTTCAATTGCACATGAAGGCATTTAGCTTTCTGAGATTGCAATAAGCCTCAAATATTACATCCCCAACACTGAATATTAAGAAATCTCTGCCTCACATTAGAGCAGGGGTTCTCAGCCTTTTATAACTTAAGGCCCCTCTCTGATTGTTAACACATTTCTGAGGACCCTCTTCCCAAATAAATGAGAAAAAACAAAAACAAAATAGGAGATAAATAAATTGGGCTGTTTGATTTCACCACATCCAACATACTGTGCTTTGAGCTCAACAATACTGCATGCCATTAGGAAAGCAAATGTATGTTTTCAGGGTTGTATTTCCTCACCACACACTTTGGGAGGCTTTCACTGGCACATGGTTGTCTCCCCTATCACCTATTCATTTCAAAATGTATCTGTTTTGTGTCAGTGCATCCATGCAGGTAGCTCACAGCTCATAGATCACATTTGTCTCTTTTGGTGATTTGCCATGATGGGTTTGGTGATATTCAAACATAGCTGGTCATTGAAATTATGAATTTTAATTTAACTTTTTTATTTATGTGAATTTTGAGCACATAAATATAATAACTAGCTTTTTAAATTACAAAAAAAAACCTGCCTCCGTGGCCTGAGGCCTGAGTCCACTGGTTGTGAATGGTTGCACTTAGGTCTCTCCATCCTACGGACATATCCTCTGTCTGACACCTCCCAGTGTCGCTGTTTCCTCAGCCTTCATCGCTCCCCGTAGCCTCACATCACCACCATCTGAGACCTAGCGACACGCCTGAGGCTGCTATTAGCCTCCTTCTGCTCACTGTCTGGATGGATCAGCTGAATAGATCGACGAGGACAGTCAGAGAGAGAGAGAAATGGAGAAGTGTGCCTGGTAGCAATGGGATATCAAGGGCTCAGTGCATCTAAACGATGTCACATAAAGGGGATTTTTCACTCAGACTATCTTGTGTGTTTCCATGAGACACCTCTGCATATCACTCCAAAACTAACTGAATGGACAGAGCACATTTGGATGTGTTTGGGTGAACTGTCCCTTTAAAACTCCTGACTTAATTTGATATTTTTCCACAAAACCACTTAAATAATAATAATAATAATAATGATAATAATAATCATAATAATAATAATAATTATTATTATATTGGAATATACCCAAATCATTTGCATTCAAAAGTCAAAGCCAGAAGTTTGTCCTATCCAGACAAGCATCATGTTCCCTATCGTACATGCCAGTGTAATTCAAATAAAGTTAATATTAAAAGTTTAAATTTAACTTAAAAATACAGTCCTAGTGAAAACAAGAAGGCATTTGCAGTTTTTTACAAAACCAAAAAACTACAAAAACCAAGACCAAGTTTAAATTTGGACAAACAGAGCCTTGACAGCTATGAACTGCAGAATCACTTTGTAATCACGTTCACTTCTCCAAGTGGGACCTTCCACATTTTGACAAAGGCTCTGGCTCAAATGAACATGGAGCCAGCTTCTTTTCTCCCAATCAGACACAATAATGAATGTGTAAACATGAGTTCCCTTTCGTCTGCGGCTGATTTCTTATGAGTGAGTGAATCCCTGTTGCACCTGCATCAATAACTACAGCCCCACAGGAGCTTTAATGATGTGGCCCGCATTGATTTTTCCAGTCAGTGCATACACAGGACATCAGTGTCTGACTGAGCTTTGACTCCAGTTGTACAGAATGACCGTTTAGATTCAAGATGACAGGGGAGGTGAAATGGCACAGGGTAAGGTGAGCAGTCAAATATTTTGGGAATGCATGGGGAGGAAGGAATGACTAGATGAAGGGAAGAGATGGGAGTCTGATAAATGACAAAAGAGTGTATCTATTCTCTGTGGATGATATCAGTATGAATTGGCTGAGTTTCTTGAATTCATTGTTCTACAAACTGCAAATTCTGCAATAATTTAACTCAGTTTAATGACTTTACCTCTGGCACAATCCCACAGTATGTGTGTGTGTGTGTGTGTGTTTGTGTGCGTTGTGGTGGTGGTGGGGTGGTGGTGGTTGGGGCGGGGGGAATTGCTGGAGAGAGAAACATACATTCTGTTAATTCAATCAGCACTCGTTTCTTCCGCCCCACAAACTTAATTTGTTAAGCAGAGGGGGCAAGTTTATGCGTTGTTGTGTTCCTGTGGTGCGTGCGCCCAGACGCGCACAAAAAAATAACAGCAGGAGCTGGTGAAGCGAAGCACGCACGAACGTCAGCTGGGTGCAGGGTAGTTTTCTATCATTTTAATGGCGATCAATGCCACAAATCTATCTGAAAGCCACATAAAAACATAATTAACTGCTCTCTGCGCAGTGTTGAACACTCTGGTGACCTCGTGACACTGATTCAATATAAGATACCAAACCATTGCGACAGTTTGTCACCAAGCAGGTTAATGAAGTTTGGCTGGGAAATGTCACTGGATGTATGATTTAGTGGATTCACGCCTTGATGAGAACTCACCCGCACAAGGTTGCTGACTGCCGCCTGCACCGCGGCCACCGGCACCGTCAGATCTGGGATGGCTTTTCCGTCCACCTCCCCCTCCTCATGCATGATGACAAGGTGGGAGATCTGCTGAGCCACCGGCTCCAGGATACTCTCGATTGTCTTGGTGTGAAACACCGGCATCGCGGATCACTTTTACCGCAGACCCGACAGAAGAAAAGCGGCTGGTCGCTCCAGCACCGAAGATCCCTTCTCTCCTTCTCGCTCCTCTCCGTTCGTCACCGACACAGGCAGGAGGACAAATCCCGAGTTGTCAGTCCAGCCCCTGGGACGAAACCTTCTCTCCTTCTTCTCCCCTCCCGGTGTGGTGAGCACCTTGGTAAAGGCTGGACTCAGACAGTCGGTGTCCTCCGGTGGGAGCGACCCGAATCGTGACAGAAGGAATCACCGCCCTCCGCCCAATCACAGGAAGGGAATACAGCTGCCAAGCGGGTTGGTGCTGGTGCGCACTGACGCCCCCCACGCACATACACACATCATGCACATAGATCCTAGATATACGAACACGCACACTGCAAGTGAGAGAGCTTCCCAAATGACGTCATGCATGCCAGTGGTCCCAAAAAGGAAAGTGCTGGGGTAACTTAATGGGAAGACATTGTGATAAGATATGGGAGTAGATGTGTAGGGGGCTAACAGCTACAACAAGTCTGCAAACATTACTGTGTTTGGAACCTGCTCTGTGTGATGATCACATCAGTGAAACCACAGAGGACACTGGAGATGGGATGAGTAACTGCACCAAACTGGTGTTGATTTTTCATAAAGCTTCAGACACATGATCTATGTTCATTAAAAGGTGGGTCAGGAGTTCGTGTCTCCAGGCCTAAATGTCCAGGTCTAAATAAAGACCGAGGATTCAGCTTGCTGCTGGCTGCAGCTGAGAAAAGGAGTCTCCCCTGCAGACTTACAGATCCTGCACTGCACTCATAAATGTTTCCTCCTGCTTTACTTTAACAGAGGGGATGCTCGATGATCAGCTGCCCCACTGCAGGGGTAAAACCCACCTGACAGGTTGCTCTGAAGAATCTGATTTATCCATTATCCACTGTAATTGCACGTGTGTGTGTGTGTGTGTGTGTGTGTGTGTGTGTGTGTGTGTGTGTGTGTGTGTGTGTGTGTGTGCAAAAAAGCAGCTGCAATCAAAACCAAACTGGACACTCTCCTCTCCTCTCCTCTCCTCTCCATCTTCAAGGAATTGTCCTTAAAGAGGAGTAACACTCGTACTTGCAGCATCTCAGATCCATATATGGATTGAGGCAGAGTAAAGGACCAGTAAAGTAAACTGGTGTCTGTGAATTATTGAGGGGGGGAGGACAAACTGTGATTGGCTCCAGTAGTGCTGCTGTGAACTGTCTGTATATGTGGACTTGTCCAAACAAACTTAGATATAAAGCAGTGCAGCAGGTTGCTCAGTGAGGTTTTGAAGTATGCTTTCAATAATGACGTGATGACCAGTTGGATTGCGCTTGCAACAAATGCAACAAAGATGATCACAACATCATTTATCCTGGGTCTCTCCGTGGTGCTGTTGTAAATGCATTTGCATTGATTGATTGTTTGTCATGACTGGGCCAGCGGTGCTTGGCATTCCTGTGGCACGTTTCTTTTTTTGGGAAGGGTGTGGGTGTTGGACGTATGGGGTATTAGACAGAGACGTGTGAGTCAGTAGACAACTGGACATGTAAACACTTCACACTGAGACTGCGAATCAGAATTTGTCTGGCAGGATGCAGCCATTTGCAGCAAAACTATGTTTATTAGAAAAGCTTTCATTTATAAACAATGTTGCATATGGATATAAACAACAGTTTCTCGCTGAGTCCTACAATAAATATTTTTTTTCTTAAAACTACATAGACGCAAAATAGTTCTCTGCTTTCATTACAGCTGATTTTGTGATGGTGTGCACACAGCTGGTGTACAAAAGGTTTCCTTACATCCCCAACCCTTCTACCAAGTTTCATGAAAATTAGGTAGTTTTTGTGCTAAAAACAAACAGACAGACACCGGTCCACATATAATCTCGTTGCCAGATATTCATGGTTTGTGATTGTGTGGACTAGTGCCAGATTATGTTGCCTTGTATACAAGCACTTTAATTTAATGATGTTAATTTAAAATGTTGTTTTAAGAAGCAAAAATGTCATAACACCTTTAAAAAATATTTTCCATTTTGGTCTTACAGGACTTTTTATGTCCTCGAGATGAAAACAGGTTGAAGGGTTAAATGCAGGAAATACAGTGATAATCCCATGCAAAGCCAGATATACCTGCATGTCTACATACCAACAGTGGGAGATCCGGTAAAGGCTCTAAATAAACACCTCGAAACACCTTTACAAAAGCAACTATTGATCAGTGACAAAGACAACCATGCAGAAGCTGATTGACAATGATCACATATTTTTCTGTCATGTAGACATCTGTGCAAAAGCCTGAGAGTAACTCCACACCATTTAACAGGGAACCATTGTCATTTTGCTTAGAAAGATCGACACTTCAGTCATTCTGTACAGTCCAAGAAGGATTTATTTTTGTAGAGCACAGATTTAAATAAGAAATATACACTCTGAAGTCTGAGATCTTTGCCACATAACGATTTGTAGTTATTGACGAACAGATAAGGTTTATCATGGTTTGAAGACTGTAGTAGTCTAGGATAACCAGTGCTGCATTAAATTCACATTTATAGCTAGCAACAGCTGGTCTTTATGGGTATTTACATCCAAATATTGTCAAATATTGTCGAACGAAATATATAGTGTAGTTATGGAGTTACTTACAGTCTTTCAGAACACAAACACAAATAGGACGCAGGCTCCATATGTAGAACTTTGCACTCAAAATCAGAAAAGACGATTCTCTCTTGGATTGTAAAGAATAGCTGAAGTCCCCTTTTAGTTTGAACAGCAGGGCAAGGACTCCTGTTGAATGGTTTGAAGTGATGCTCATACTCCTACCTGGATGTATAGGTCAGAACACATCAGTAAGATTGTCCCGGTTCATGTGACACAGTTTGACAAAAACAATGTGGTGCTTGATTATTTTTGTCTTTTGAAATTATGTTTCCTGCTCTGTCTTTATAGGAAATTAAATAGTTTGCAAGAGAGTCTTTAATTGGTCGACCATTGTTCACAAGTACAAATGCAAAAAAAAAAATTGTTATGAGGCAAAAGTCTGTGTCACATAAAGATTTTAATTTATTGGTGGATTGAGAAGGTTTGTCTAATGATGCAGCATTTTAACAATGGCACTGAGAGTTTGCATGAAGTGGAAGGCATAACACAAATGTCAGATAATTATTTAATATTATTTATGAGAATGCAAAAAGCCCTTTATGGTCTGTATCCTTGAGGGGAGCTCTCTTTAAAAATACATATTTCACCATTCCACACAGGTCATCAGAATGAGGAGGGGGCTATCCCAGCTGACAGTGGGCATCTTTTTGCTTGGAGAGGAGCTTCACTCTGTAGGATTTACACAATGGGGAGAATTATTTGATGTGCCCATAAAATGCAGAACTTCAGGCTTGGAAGTCAAGGCAGCAAAGAAAAAAAAAGCCACATTTCTTTCTTATGTGTCATTTACAGCTACAATCAGCAGCTGTCTGTGCTCAATTTCCTTTTTGTTTCATGGTGAACTACAGTATGTCAAGATAAATTTGCTGCACATTGGATATGTGTTTAGTCGTATAATTCATAGCATCTCTACAAATACATAAGAATGAACCACAGTTTTTGAAGTGAACGTGTTTGAGGAATGTTCTGATTGAATAAATGCATCTCAAATCACACCATAAGTTTTATTATTATTATTTCTAGTTTCATTTTTTAAGTAATTGGAAAAGTCCCAAAACTGCTACGCATCTGATTTATTCAGTTTCAGCAAAGTGTAACAAATGTGGAACAAACCTACAAATTCAGTCAGGAGCACACTGATTACAGTATGTCATCATTTTTATACACTGAGGTATTTCTTACACAGCAGTGCTCTCTAGCGTCTGACTGGGGACACTTTCAATGCAGGAAATGTATGAGATTGTGTGTGCTTGCAAATGCATGCAGGACAGAGACAGACATTTATGGGGTTTAGAGATGAATGTGAGCTGCGAATGTGCAAAGCAACATTTTTATTAATTATAAAAAATACTCAACAACAGGGCCAGCCCTACACAAGAGGAAATACTTAAATTAGATAAATAAACTTGATCTTGTTGTAAAAATCCTTACTTTTAGTATGAAAATTAATGCACGACTAATAAAATATATTATACATTATATACAATAAATAAACATTTACTTTGATTTCTTTGCTTTACTTACATACAAACAGATGCTATAAAAAATGCTAACACTGAAATGCTAAACAGTTAACTTCCTGCCAGAGCTTCATTTTGTGGGATACATGAGCCCTCTTGTGAACTTGGAGAGGCCTGTTTTTGCCGCAATCCACTTGTTGTAATTGGTGACCTGCGTGTAAACCCCTGGTTTGTTCCTGCCGGCACAGCCGTCACCCCAGCTCACCACCCCGAACAGAAACATCCGGCCAGACACTTCACACACCAGCGGACCACCAGAGTCACCCTGTGAGGAGAGGGCAGTCAGTGCTTAGAATAAATATCAGTTCACAGGCATGCATAATTCAGTTTGTGTAGGTCTGTTTTTGTGCAGACGTTTAAAGCTGGTCTAGAGACATTCACTATGCAAGCAGGAAGCCTTTAGTTTTGTTCGGGCTCTTTCAATACATCCATGCATTTGGTTCTTTGCTTACCTGGCAGGAATCAGCGCTCCAGTCAGGGCTCCCAGCACAGAACATGTTCTTCGTGATGAGATCTCCATAGTATGATTTATCTCTACAGTCAGCCTTGGAGATCACCTTCACCTTGGCCTGTTTCAGGTACTGCGAGTAATGCCACGCCACTGAAAACAGTATCAATTATGAGAATCACTGAAATGGCTCAGAGATCAGTCATGAATCTGTAGGCAGAGATTTTGCAGCACATACTATGTTTCTCATTTCCAAATCCTGCGATGCTGCACTGAAACCCTGCAGGAAGCTTTGTGTGTTGTGGAGGAAGGCACACTGTCCGTGCAGACGCTGACCTCACTGCGCATCCTCCATTTCTGCTTTTGATTTTCAAAAGCGCTGAAATTTAAAGACCAAAACAGCCA
The DNA here is from genome assembly GCA_037577475.1 of Chaunax sp. Z400. Lineage (NCBI taxonomy): Eukaryota > Metazoa > Chordata > Actinopteri > Lophiiformes > Chaunacidae > Chaunax > Chaunax sp. Z400. Next base: position 11,007,741 of record CM075193.1, read on the forward strand.
TGAGTTCAGCACATAAATCGCTCACGTACAATATTCATTCACATAGACACAGTACAGTTGTGCACACCTATGTCACTGTTGTAGTTGGAATCGTTGAATTTTTGGTGGCTGATCAGTTTTTCCACAATGAAGCTCTGTTCCTTGTCAGAATCTGTTTCATTTATAGCCGTCTTCCCAAGGAAAACAGACAGATCCTGGATTTTAATCTCATCACTGACAAAAAAAAAACAACAGAAAATATAAACAGGTTCAAATACACACAAGCATCTAAACATATACACACCCATGTGTGGTGTTGCAGTGGAGGAAATTATAGTGTTTAGTGTTGTCTCTCACCCATCAGAGAAGCAGTGTGCCGCTGTGACAACCCAGCACGGAGCGATGAGAGAACCACCACAGAGGAAACCTTTGCGCTTGTGAACGATAGCAGCGATCCACGGGTGAGACTCTATGGATGTGAAAGAACCACCCACGATTTTAGGGGTCTTCTTCTCAAACCTTTCACCACATGTCACCTCTGCATGGACACAAAGGGTAAGTCAGTGAGCACTGATGAAAGGAGTCACAAGATGAGAATAATGTGTTTAAAATAAGAAAACTTATACCTGTATCTACACCAGCTAGAGGTTTTACTGTTGGTGTAGAGCCTGTGTAGGAATAGAAAACCGAGATCATTGAAGAAATCCATATAAAACATACAATATATTAATGATTTTAAACCCAATGTCAGACTTACATCTAGGAATATTGCAGAATTCCCTCACAATGTTCCTTCCTCTCTGGACATAGCACCAAGGCATCAAATTCTGGCCAGGATTCCTGGTATTCAAGTGGAATAATATTAAACACATGATACCTCTCTCTAACATATCTAGGTCCAGTATGGGTGACTCAAACCATACCTGCAGTAATTATGGTCACCGAGTCCCTTTGAAAGTCCCCAGCGGTTAGTAAACCTATTCCAGTTGAGACACCTATTGCTGAATGCCAACACTGAAACAAATCCTCTGTAACTGCTCCCATCTCCGGACCGACATGTCTCTGTGAATCAAAACAAGAACATTTGATGTCATTGTCTCCAGATAAAGCAAATGGAGAATATGAGAACATATAAGAATGTGTGTTGATAGCTTCCTTACCCTTGATAGTGTCCTGGAGTTTAAGTGACAAACTCTCTTTAGACCATCTTCGAGGAAAAGCCTGGGAGGAGCAGAGAAACTCGGTTGAGACAGTCCTCAGGGTAAGTTTGATTACAGTTGCTTCCTCATATTGTTGCTTACCAGATTAATGCTGTATGCTGCAAAGATGGTGAGGATGACTAACAGGTTCATTTTTCACTTCTGGTTTTGCTTCTCCTTGTTGGGGATATTTTAGTCTATAGACAGAAAAAACCCCCACACAAATTACAGAAATGGAACAAAACAACACAGCGTTGAAAACTCTGGTGCCCTTATATAGAGTTTATCTTTGAGCATGCAACAGGACAGACACAAGTGTGATTATTGACATGTGGTTTCTGCGCCCATCTTCATTTCACATACTGTTACGTTTCTGTTGATTGCCTGTGTGTGTCTAGTTCAGAGGAAAAGTGGATACTGTGGATGTGAAATCAACCAATGATGCTGACTGTGTGCTTTGTACTGTAAACAATATCATATCTGTACAATGAGTGCAGCATCAATTTAGGTTAACTGATTACTGCATAGCATGTGCACACCATGTGTACAGTAAACATTAAATAGCTAGATATTTCTATGACATGATATCAGCTGGATAATGACAAAAGAAAATAGCTGCATGTTTAATAATTTACGTTCAATGCAAAATGTCAGATTCACCTCCATTACATTACTGTTCTTTTTTAGTTGAATAGGTTTTTTTAGAATTAACATATTAGTCCCTCTGTGTGTCTCTGTCCTTTCCTCTACTATATGTTTGCAATCAAGCAACAAATTTGTCGTCTAGATTATTGAGACGATAATTTTTAGTACATTCTAAAGATATTTATTGAAATTCTGAGAGAGATTCCTCAAGAGTTTTCATCAATTTTTCCCTATTACAGGTTTTGATAGGGAGTTTCCCTCTCCTCACCTGAATCAAGGGTCTTAGGATAGACGGTGCTTGTAAAGATTTTCAAACCCCTTGAGGCAAACTTGTGTTTTGTGATAATGTGAATAAAACTGACTTCAGAAAATATCCATAAATTAAACATAAACAGAATACATTTTGCTGAGAGTCACAGTCTAAGAATCATTGTTAGAGACAAGTTAATCTTTCTGTCCAAACCTGGAATCCTGATGATAATCTCCCAGTTGAGGCGGCTGTTGTCTCCTTTCTGTATCCTCTGATATACACCTGAGCTATGGCACGACTCAGACCTCCACCGCTAGTAGTTCTGGTGTTGCAGTGCTGATAGTATCCGCTTTCTGTCCCATTTAAAACCCATAGGCTACAAGTAGGAGGGGTTTAGGAGCAGATGTGAAAACATCACTGCTGATGAGCAAAGTCTTTGACCAAGAACTTGTCATGTCCTGTGACACATTTACACTGAACACCCCCTCCTTCCCCTTAAAGCATACATATATACTTATATCCAAAATAAGTCATGTGCACATTGAAAACTGCTCTTATTGTGGGTGCAGAAACCGTCATTCAAAGGAAATGACACGTTTGAGATTCATGAGTAATACTAATTTAATTTAGTAAATACCCAGCTTTGTTTTGGACTATGATGAAATAAAGAACAACTGGAGCTGAATTTACTCTTAAGTCCAAACACATTAAAGTGATGGTATCAGCTCAAAATAGCTCCTTACTCTCTCATGTCCCCTTTAAATATCCCCCAATACACTAAAATTAGATGAAGCATGTTAACAGTATTGGCTGCTGTTACATATGTAAGTCCAAATACAGTATGCTGTGCTTTGTGCTTGGTTCAATGATCCATTCACACTTTGAAAAAAGGGTCCTGATATGTATTTTTTTTTAAATTTCTGCACACATATAATGCAGCAGTTTGTCTAGTCAGTGCATTAGATTCCAGTCCCAACCAAAATGGCACCAGTTACAGCTGATACAAAATGCAGAGGCTTTTAACCATCATATGACTCATGTCACATGTAAACAGCTGCATCAATAATACAAAAAACACTCCTGAAATATGACATATTCCTGAAACTTGAAAGAATTATACATTTTAACAAATGGAACTCTCAAATCTTGTTGGGATAACAGACAGCTGCCTTTCCAGACAACAGACTGTGCACGTCTTATACTAATGATGTAAAAAAAAACTTCCCCATAAACAAAAGGTATTGTTATTAATGTTGAATGGGGATTTCTTGACTAAAATTACTCATGCCTGACTCACATTTCCTCCGCTTTGATGTGACAACAGCCAACTAATAACATTTGATCTGGGCTTTGTGGACCGGAAGTCCTTAAAAGATGAGCTAAAGCTGTACAACATGCATGATGCCATGTCTGGAAGCATTAAAACAACAGAAAAACAGACATTAATAAATTCCATTCTTGACTCCGGTAGCTTTCTTTGATGATTGTCTTTATTCCCCACACGGGTTCATTCATTCATTAATTTTCTGTAACTGCTTATCCTGTGTAGGGTCGTGGGGGGACTGGAGCCTATCCCAGCTGACTTTGAGCAGGAGGTGGGGTACACCCTGGACAAGTCACCAGTTCATCGCAGGGCCACATAGAAAGACAAACAACCATTCACACTCATGGTCAATTTAAAGTCACCAATTCACCTATATTGGCAGGAATCTGGAGAAGGCAGAGGGAACCCACGCAGACATGGGGAGAACATGCAAACTCCACACAGAAAAGTTCCAGATCCTCAGGAGGATTTGAACCCAGGACTTTCCTGCTGTGACCTTGCTACCCACTGCGCTACCATGCCGCCACCCCACACAGGTGTCTTACAAAAAGATGAATAACAGAAATTACCTAATATAGGGAAATCCACGATATTTATGACCAAAACCAGCTGCAACCTGGCAAGTTTGATTTAGTCATTTTGTCTCCTGTCTTCCACACCCCAGTCAGGACACCAGTCATCCTTCATTTTCTGAGGAAATTGTTCAAACCAATCTTTTTGAGCTCCTGATAAGGAGCATGCTCCTCCTCAACATGCTCCAACAAATGTATGAATGAGGAGATGACGATGATAGTGGGGCCCATTGTTGGAAAGTGCTTATGTTACAGGCCTCAGGCATGAGTTACCAAAGAGTTGATGATGTGTTCTGTTTTTATTTCTCACAGAAAAAAGCAGACACAGGACAAATGAATGATCAATTCTCTGTTTTTATTAAATAAAATCATCTTTTTTTATCTAAACTATTGTGTCTCTGGTTCTTGTTCACAATAATTTTTCAAACAAGAAGCGGAAAACCATAAAAGTATGATTACATCAGGCCTTTTTCACATAAAAGTACTTAAAACAGCAATGCCAACAAATCCAATTTAGTATATTGATTGTGTACAAAAATTATAGGGGGATTATTATTATTATATTTTAACTCTGACCCTGTATATAAGAGCACATGACCCGTAACATGTACAAGTGTCTATATTTCTTTGTGGGTGTTTGTTTGCACACAGACAGATACAATGACATCAGCACAGAGACAATGAGGAAGGAGAAAAGGAGAAATACACGCCTACAGATACAGACTATGATTCATATTCTATTTTTGAAAACTAATCAACAGTACAAATGTTGGCAATGTACATCCATGCAAACCAAGGATATGTTAAAATTTTGTATTTGATAGGGTGAAACTTTAAGATTAATTTCTACAACACTATACGTGTCATATCAGTTCAGATTAAATCTATCCAACCAGCAAACCAAGTCATTTAAGAAACTGTTTGGACATTTTGCAGCTGTCTCTGTGTCACCATAAGAGGATATTTTGAAGGACACGTCAAGAGATTTTCTCACTATGTTTGTTATGTTTGTTATTAGGTACAATCTTTGATAAAGCGTTGTTAGTTCATCATCTGTCAGAGTAAACATTTAAACTCCAAGAGGGATGGTCACTTCTTATTGAAATCTGATCATTAGAACTTGAAGCTGTTTGCAAAAACATCTCAGAATCAAATGCTGCCAGACATTTTAACTGTTCCAACTTCACCTGTTTCTAAAGAGACACACACAAAACCTGAGCAACCAGAGGGAAAGCATGCAGAAACCCAATGACAACATTTGTTTCCACTCTCCAGCTGTTGACGCACTTAAAAGACTTCATAGCTGACACTTGAGGAAATGATAGGAATTTCAGATCATGTATGTTTTCAGCTTCTCTTCTCTTCATAAGATACCCGTCTACTCTCCTCTCCAACGATCTGAGAAATAGGAGAATCATAAAACTTGAAATTTGTGAGGCAAACGGTTTAAAGTAGCAACTATTGCTGCTGATGTGCATGCTTATCGTGTTTGATTTTCAAAAAATGATCTGTTATTCCGTTTAACATCATTAGAGTATGCAGCCTATTTAGCCTGCTCTGTTTAATATGAAAATTGCATACGGGATTGTACTCGCTGTGAATTTCTGCATGTTTATTTCTACTATATGGTTTGTGTGTGCATAGATCTATATAAAAAATGGGTTTTTGATGTCGATGTAAGTGCTTTTTTTATTTTTTATTTGCTACAAGACATGGGTAAAGATGGGACAAAGATTAACTGAGGCAAGACACACATCCAGTTTCATATCTGTCACTTCCATTTTGAGTACTGCACTGTACATTTGTGCATATGGCACCATCTAGTGAACAAATTAAGACCTTTATCTCCTTCTGAGATTCTTTGTTTTGTTTTGTTTTGTTTTTTGTTTTCTTTTTTTGGTAAAATGAATAAACGAATAGGTTAATATCACACCCTTGCTGAATTTAAATCCATCAGTTTACACTTCGTCAGACAGTTTGGGTGTGGATGGGATAGGAAATCCCCCCAATAGTAGGAGCAATATTGCAAAGAGCCTGCTGCGTTCTGTCCGCCGAATTTCGAATTCTGCTACGGCGAAGGCATGACTCACCCTACTCTGCCTATGATTGGCTAGTAACCATACGTTGTCCTGTCGTTTGGTTGGTTGGGTTTAGCATGAGGGGTGATGATTGGTTAGAGTCAAGGCACAACATCAGTATAAACCAATTATAGGTAAAGTAGGGCGGGTTATGGCTTCGCCATAGTAGGATTCGCCACCATTATCCTTTCACCCATGCGTAGAACCAATTTGTGTCTGTAAACTTTCTTTTCGTGTGTGTTGATATCCGTACAGAAAACTATATCAAAACTCAACGTAACCTAAAACTTTGAACAAGTGTTTGATGGATTCTAAAGTCTGAAGCTATAGTCGCTGATTCAACTCTCTTGTTTGAGCACTAGATAAGAAATCGGCTAGTAACAAAACGATTAGCTTACTCTGAAGCAACGATGTTCTGACAGCTAGTGTAAGATAGCTAATTGTCGTTCGTCGGCTGTGACCTCCTGGACAGGTGAGTTGATATAATAGTGGAGTGAGATGTTCCTCTTAGTACTGCTGAATGAACATAGTCAAGTTGTCATTGAGTTACGATGGTCCTAACATCATAACTTCACAACAAATGGCTCTCAACCTTAACTTTTCTCGGGCAGCTAACGCTACAGTGTGAGCAAATTGAAACCTATACAGTTGGAAGCAAAATTAATCAACTCCCTTTGTATATTATGTTAACTGGTAGATATACTATTCAGCAGCTGTTTACAATAACCAAATCAAACAAGAGCAGTTTGAATTGCTCAACACAACTGATATTAAGTATGTTTTTTCCCATATATAACTTAAAATATTACTTTAGATGACTACTGCAGTCTCAACAGTATTCAGCCCCCTTAATAGCTACCCTCATCACAGACACATTTACAAATCAGGTGTTGTTATAACACTGTGCCAGCCTTCATAGACTTTAGCTGTAGAGTCCCAAAGTTGTTGTTTTTTCTGTTGAGGCCTAAATTTAGAGCACAAGCTGCAGCCCATAATGTTTCTGGTAGATTTGTTTTGGCTATTTTATGCTGAGGTCTACCTCTGTTGTCCAGCTGCTCCAGCGGTCTTCACACTATGGAGAGGGCTGCACTGAAACAGAGCCAGCTGTGTGGCTCCTGGGAGATGAAGGAGAGACTTGGGATGGGAGGCTTCGGCCATGTCTACCTGTACCAGCACCTTGTAAGTTTTTCTACCTCTTTCTCCCTGTATGGTAAGGAAAACATAAGCCCCAGACTTAGATGTGTCTTTTACTTGGTTTCATTCCCTGTCCATGTTTGGAACAGGAGTCCGGAGAAAAGATGGCTGTGAAACTTTGCCGTCTGGAGCTGAACTCTCAGAACAAAGACCGCTGGACCAGAGAGATTCAGATCATGAAGAAGTGAGAGTGAAGCATCTGCTAATGTTCACAAAGTAATCAATAAAAAAAAAAACTTCACTGAACAGACTCCTCAGGTCAAACCATTGCTGTATGTTTGGCTCTTTCTCTTGTAGGCTCAACCATGTGAATGTGGTTCAGGCCAGAGAAGTTCCAGAGGAGTTGAGCTCAATTGCTTTAAATGACTTGCCTATTTTGGCAATGGAGTATTGCTCAAGAGGAGACCTACGCAAGGTACCAAGTGGGTATTTTATAAAATCCCCAAACAATTGGTTGTCTTTTTAAACAGTACTCTACTAACCTCTGCACCTTATTTAGGTGTTGAATAAACCAGAAAACTGCTGTGGGCTAAAGGAGAGTGAAGTCCTCTCGCTGCTGAGTGACATTGGTAATGTGTTCCTGAGTTTATGTGTGAAAATTAGTTAATGTTATTACATGTTGATGCATAATGCATATGGAATGGGTTTTTTTGTTTTGTTTTTTAACAAACATAGGTTCCGGTATCGAGTATCTCCATGAAAATAAGATCATTCACAGAGACATAAAGCCAGAGAACATAGTTCTGCAGGAGATTGATGGGAAGGTGAACCCATTTCCTTTAATGCATCCTGTGCTATGTGCAATTTCAAAGATGGTTTTCTGTGCTGGTTTCTCATATTCAAACGTATTTTGTTTTGTTTTTCCCCTTTATTTTCCCCCAGCTTGTCCATAAACTCATAGATCTGGGTTATGCAAAAGACTTGGATCAAGGCAGTCTTTGTACATCTTTTGTTGGAACTCTCCAGTATCTGGTTCGTGCCGCACATCTGTAATGTAAATCTGCAAACAGTGTGTTTTCCTATTCGATATCGACAAACAAGCTCTGTTCTGTAATCTATCTTTGTGTCCCAGGCTCCAGAGCTGTTTGAGAGTAAACCCTACACAGTGACTGTGGACTACTGGAGCTTTGGAACAGTAATCTTTGAATGCACTTGTGGCTTTCGCCCATTTTTACACCACATGCAGCCTGTACAGTGGTGAGTTACAGAGCAGCAGTGCATTTCACATCTGTTCTCCTTCACGCACACATGATACTAAGACACAGCAATATGTTACACTTGACTATTGATATCAGAGTGATACCCTAGTAATAAAGTTACATGCCAGTAAATTCAATAATAAGCATTACAGACTCACTATTAGCCAGGAACATGCAGGGTCTGTCTGCATCTCAATGGTATTTTTCCAGACTGTTTGGAATGTTGCGGATCTTGTTTTCAGTTTTGGTGGCATTATTTTTCAGTTCTGGTTGCATGTTTTCCTGATTTTTATAGGACAAGTAAAGTCAAGAACAAAGGTCCCAAAGACATCATGGCAATGGAAGACATGAATGGAGAAGTCAGATTCTCCACTCATCTCCCATATCCCAACAATCTCAGCAGGTTAAGACAAAATTAATTTTTTTCCTTATATAACAATCAAGCATCTGTTATTCTGCTAACCACTGTGTGTGTGTGTGTGTGTGTGTGTGTGTTCATAGACCATTGCTGGAACCAGTCGAGTCCCTTCTGCAGATGCTGTTACTGTGGGACCCTGCAGCACGTGGTGGAGGCCTGGATCCTGACACTAACAAACCGTGCTGCTACACAGCTCTACAGAATATTCTCAGCACGAAGGTGGCTCACTTGAAACAGACTTTCTCGAGTGCAGTGATGGCTTTATTTATCCCAAATGAAAAGCGACCGCCTTTATTATCTGTTTACATCTCCTCAAAAGCGCTGGACAGAATTCAGTGAAATTTCACACATGCTTTGTATGGGCCCTGAAGGTGTGCATCTCATAATTGGTTTCTTAAATGTGCTTAATACGTTACTAGGCATGTTCGATCATAGGCAGTTTTTATGTCATTTTACTCATAAAGGCTGTGGTCTATCCACCTCAGCACAAATGAGTTTTTCCATTAGCGGGGGCCTCCGTGTCCTTGGACACAAATTTTCTAGTTAAATTTTGTAAATGTAACTTTTTCTCAGAGATGCAGTTGCTGAGAATTTCAATTAATGGCAGCAACTTCAATAACGTCTTTCTAACTGTCCTGTGAATGAAATGCGCCAGTAGCAGGCGATCCTGAGTCTTTCATGCTTGTCTCTGCAGGTGATTCATGTGTTGGACATGACATCAGCCCAGCTGCACTCGTTGGTTTTGGGCGCTGAGGAGAGCTTACACTCCCTGCAGCTTCGTCTGGAGACACACACACAGACACACATCTCCCCGCTGAGTCAAGAGCTGCTGCTGGAGTCGGGAATCTCCCTCGACCCACGCAGACCGCCCTCACACTGTCTGCCAGATGGACTGGTATGTGACACACACACACATAAACAAAAATATTTCATGTCAAACAGACCCAGCCACAAGTACAGACACAGCAGAAAACCTTCAGTTCTGCATCACACTTGTTTTGTTATTTCTGGTTACTGGAATCGGGGTGGTTTAAATTTTTTTTTTTACTATGTTTTCATTTTCACATTTCAACAGGGCAGTTGAAACATTTAGTTTCCCTTTTGTTTATTTTTCCTCTTGTGGAGTAAAAATATATAACGCAAATAAATAATGTTGTAATAATTGGCAATTTTTTTGACATAATGGTTGAAGACTATGTATAAACGTGTGAAGACTGTTTGGAGGGTTTTGGAGGGTTATAGTCGTCCATCTGTCATTACGGCCTTGGTCCAGAGCTTTTCTCGCAAACTAAACATTTGAGCTTCAACGAAATTTACACATAGATTAACCATGATAAGTAGTTGTGCCTTTTACTGTCTTGTTTCTTGTAGAAATCTTATATTTTGAGTTTTCCATTTAAAGATGATTTGATATACTGATGAATTTGTTGTACGTTTTTTTTGGGGGGGGGTGTTAGGGTTAGGGATATTGGGGGATATGCCATCTTCACTCTTGTTTCTACCAGTGAGTGAACCTCCTGTAAAACACACTCTAGTATCCACAATGATATTTGTTCTCTGCTTTCAGCGAGGCTACGACAGCTCCATAGTTTTCTTGTTCGATAAGAGTCTGACCAAGTACTCCGGACCACTTACTGCCAGACCTCTGCCAGACAGTGTCAACTTTATAGGTGAGATACAGTATAAAAATGTACTGGAGACTGAGCTGTAAAATGATACATAAAAATTTAAAAAGAGCTTCTTTTTTTCATTTTTTGAAAAGGAATAAATGAATTTGCCTCAGGAGTTTTCTCAACACTTATTATTGTCACATTTTTAGAATGAGAGACTTCATTATTTTTTCTTGACCTGACATAAATAATAAAACTAATGAGAATATAGATTAGTAGATATTTGGCAGGTAAATCCGGAAAAAAAGGTCTCCTCAAAAAGTAAAATTAAGTGAATAAAAGTGATCAACACTATTTGAGATTAACAGCAAGCCTTTTGTCTGACATCTCAGCCATCAAGACTGGTGTGAGATCTTTGTTGTTTTATGCTTAATATGGCTGTTGTGTGTCTTTTGTGAACTATATGTTGTTTCAGTCAGGGAGACAAAGACACAGCTCCCACTGACTGCACTGAGAAAGGTGTGGGGAGAAGCAGTCAGCTATATCTGTGGACTGAAAGAGGACTACATTCGCCTGTACCGGGGACAGAGGGCTGCCATGTAAGTGCCCAGACACACACATATACTGTATGTACATACATACCTCAACATTCTTACCTTGTGTTTGTGTTTGTATAGACTAAGCCTGCTGCGTTACAACACCAACTTAACACGATACAAGAACCTGCTGTTCTCCCAGTCGCAGCAGCTCCAAGCCAAACTGGCTTTTTTTAAGACCAGCATCCGGCATGACCTTGAGCAATACACAAAGCAGACACACACCGGCATCTGTAAGTAGGTGTTAATTTCCGGTTGGGATATCTCATTTGAAGTTGTTACTGAAGCCTCAAGGATTTGTTTGTGTTTTTTTTAAGCTTCAGAAAAATTGCTGAGGACCTGGCAGGAAAATGTAGAGAAGGCTGATGGGTTTATGAAGGTGTGACAGTTGTTTAATTCATATAAATTCAACACAAGTCAATGGTAGTTATGGAAAAGGAGTATATGCTAATGGTGTTTTTTGCTGCAGGTTGCAGGTGTGGGGTACCTGGATGAAGAAATCGTGGCTGTACATTTTGAGATTGTGGAGTTGCAGAGGAGTCCATTTGCGAGGAGACAGGGCGACGTAATGGAACAGCTGTCAGTATCTCTGTCATATTCATATCCTCAACTGACAGGTCTTAAAACCATAGTCAGGGTCCCATATATGCAGTGTACTTATTACTGTGCTTTTTCCTTATGTTCATACTGGCCATGAAGAAGTTCCTGTTCCTCAAGTGGTTTCAATGGAAGTGAGACATTTTGTGTTATTGTCCTTCTGCTGTAGGTCAGTAAGGAAACTGTCTGGGGAAGAATTTGTTTCTAAACAGGCTGTAAATGTGGAAGATATGCTTCTGATTCGATTTAAGTCAGAGTGCGGAACCTTCATATTAACTCAAGATAAATTATAATCCAACTGCAATAGAATAAGTGTTTGAATGGAATGAGGAGTGGGACTGTTGCCCTGGATCACTTTCATTGGAAGCGTGTTAACGTGCTTGAAGCATGTTAGCATGTTACCAGTATGACCAGGAGTACAGCGATCAAAACTGTTCTAATATATGGGCATCTGAGTATTGTTTTAAGACTGAGTTGTAAAATCAACCTGTCCTTTAAAAATAACTGGCATGCACATGTTCACTCTGTCTTTTTTCAGTGAGGAAAAGGCCATTGAACTCTACAAGCAACTGAAAGCTAAATGCAAAAGTTAGTACAGATCATTCCTCATTTAATACTTTAGACATGGGTCATAGGGTCTCCTGCTTTTTTGTTCATAGCCAGTTACTGAGCTGAGCTGATGATGCTTCTGGCTTTGTATTCAGTTGAGTTGTATGACATATAAATATGCGTTTCTGGGAAGATGTGCAGAAGGACTCAAAGAACAAGTCACAGGAGTCCCAACTATTTAAATAATTCAAAGGGAATAACAGGATGGCGTGCAGTATGTATTTAAGTGGTTGTGTCAGATGATAGTACATGGATGGTCACAGGTCCTGACCTTCCACATGGATACAGTGACAGCTCCGACATGGTGAAGACCATACTCCAAACAGTCCAGAACCAAGACAGGGTGCTGAAAGACTTGTACACTCACCTGAGGTAATTTGTCCAGAAGTACATGCAGTCATGTAGTAGTTCAGCACAACTGAGGTATCATTTTACAGTTTCCTTCACGTGTCATTTTGTGATTGTCCTCATCTTTCTCTTTTTCTGTAGTACAATTCTGGTTTGCAAGCGTCGCATCGTTGATCTGTTCCCTAAGTTGGATAGAGCAGTAGGGAACATAAAAACTGCAGAGGCAGCAGTGATGCAGATGCAGATGAAGAGGCAGAAAGAGTTCTGGTACCTCCTCAAGATTGCCTGTGTGAGTATACAACCAAAAAGTGATGTTTTAGTAACTTGAATCTCTGCAATACATCATTAAATGTATAGATCAGATAATGTACCAATTAAAGTCTGTGGTTGTGTATTTAGGCCCAGACCAATTCTCCATCACAGTCACTCATGCAAGAACCCTCTGAAAGGTAAGATGTATTCAGGTCTAAATTCTCTGCTGCAGGTTTCACTCATTTATACCAGAAACACACTGTTTAAGTAGGTATGTCTATGTCATTATTTTATCTGCAGTTTAGAAAATGAGTTTAAATCTCCACTGTGTCTAATGGCTTGAATAATCCGCTGAAACACGGGATGTTCACAAGTCTCAAAACTCCCACAAGAGCTCACCACATGCACCTCAAAGTCTGCTAGCATGTAGAAGTAGGACTCATAATGTCGGATGTGTTGCAGTTCTGTCACAAACATAGGAAAACATATCCATACAGTTTTATTTATCTTTCATCTTTCAGTGAAACAGTTCAACAATTACTGGATGAGAATCAGCGATATCTGAGTCAGCTAACTTCTCTTCTTCAAGACACCACCCAGGGGATGGAGCACAGTGTCACGGTATGGTGTGCAGGTGTGCACTGGTGTGTTTATGCTTGTAGACGTATTCCTGTACCAACAATTTGTACATAAACTCGCTGTTCACAATTTTAGTTTGACCTGGCAGCAGACATCTGTAAAAATAATCTGATTGATTAATGTGAATATTATTAGTCAACACCACACACATGATCTCTGTATAGTTTATTGTCCCCCACCACGAATGTCGTTCTTCCATCATGTTGTGTTTCATTTCCAGAGCATAACTTAAAAACTGCTCAATATTTGTTCCCAAAACGGAGAGTTTTCTGCTGGTTGTGTATTGACTTCTTCTTAAAACCATTTGCGTTTTCTAGATCATACAGTTTCACCTGTTTGTTGTCAATGTTCAGGTTGAAAGAATTGATAATAGCATGAAAAGTTCGAGTATATAGTGGATGGAGATTTGTGTGTTTAGTAGTTCAGTATTAACATGTTTTTTCTCTCTCCAGGAGCAGGACTGGAGCTGGACTCAGTACGGAGCAGTGACAGCCCAACCTCAGAAGCTATAGAAACTGACCAGACTCACTGTTACGAGTCAAAGATATACTGTTAACAGGTGCCTTATCAGAGTTACACTATCTGAAAGCTTTGTGATCCATATTGGCCATTTACATACATGTAATGCTGTAAGACAGTGTGGAAAAGCATGATCTGATAAGCTATTTATTTATGTTTTAACTTAAATGTAAATTTTTAAAAGTCATTTCCAGCTGTAGCCAAGACTTATTTATTTTACAGCTAATATTGACTAGAGAAAATTCTGACTGCTGACAAACTATGCATGATGGAATGTGAATAAATTTTATCATGTATGGCACACATACCGTGTTTGTCTTTGGTCAAACAGTTTAACTGAATGTCCTTAAAAGCGGTTTGTCTTTTCTCTTCAAGTGTTAAACTGCTTACTTGCTCAGAGCAATTAAAAACAGGATAAAGCGGAATATCTTGACTTTCATAATGTGTAGGTGTCAAAGGGGGACTTCCTTGTAAAATGTGGCATGTTCACATGCTCCTCAGTTGGTCGCATTTCCCCTGTTGGAAAGTTGTTCTTTCCACTTTGGTATGGGATCGTGGATTCTACAAAGAGGATGTGTTATGATTTGAAGCTTTATATTACAAAGTTATTTTGCACCAGGCTTGTTGTTGCACCTGTACATTCCCTAAAACCACTAAAATATTGCTTTACCTATCGTGTTATCAGCGTTAATGCTAATAAATAACTTTTCTAACTTATATAGTTCACTTACACGTAGACAGAAACTAATGGTTTTACAACTTAATGCCATATTTCAAATTACATGAATGAAAAAAGATATATACTCAATATCTGAATTCATAAAAAGTCTCCACCTATCAGCCAAACATTTATGAAACTTAATTTTAGGGTTAAGAAGGGGTTCCAGCTAGGGGTTAGGATTAGGTTACAGCTGGAAGTAGATAATTAGGTGAACAGTCTTCTGAGCTCACATAACACCAGCAATTGCGGCATTGCTAACGGCAAAACAGCAACTGATAAAGTACTAGTCCCCAGAAAGCTCAGGGCCCATTAGTAGGACATGTAGGGAAGTGTCAGACACCATCAAATGCAGTGCTGCATGTGGTAGTCTGTCTTTTAAACTGTCATTTGTAATTATTTATGAGCACATACTAATCATGCAGAATCTATACTAGTTATCTAGTTGTATGGTTATAATATCTAATAATTATGTAGTAAAGGAATCGCCATAGTGCGGCTGAGTTCTTCGGTTGGCAGAAAGCCATGATAAAATTAGGCCCAAATACCAGTGATGGTCTGCCTTACCATTTGAACTGATGAAAGAAATGAATGAAATATGACATTGTGTTGTTGGGTGTGTCAGAATCTGGGCTTAAATTCTATTAGACACCGAAAAATTGTGAAGGGCAACAGATGTGGCTTTAAGCTGTCAACATTAAAGATTTAATGACAACCGAAAGCCAATGGCCAGAGGCTTTCCTTTGTCTACAGTGTTCCAGTTTAACCTCTGGAGCAGCGATAGGCTGGATTTGGTCCTCGTTTCAGAGAAGATTGGATCCTGGTGCTATCAGTGCATCATGTTTGTGGAGCTCATTTTCAGATTTGAAAATTCTCCAGATATTATAACAGCAAAAATGGAAGTGAATATTGAATCCTTACAATCCAGCATAGATCTCCTCTATATGCTTTTACATTTTTTGAAGTGATTTATAGGATAAATTTACATTGAAATCTGTTGATACAGTTTTTTTAAAACTTTTATTTCACGAAACAATTACATATGCTGGGAGCTGAGTCCCCTTATAGAACTGACCCTAGGATCGCACCTGGTTTTTAATGTCATATTAACTCTAATATGTCCGACCGCACCTGAAGGTAGCTCAAGAAAAGCGAGAGCGAAACCTGTGGGAGGAAGTGGTGGAGGAGGAGGAGGCGGGGTGAGGTGAGGGGGATGGGTCATTGAACGTTACAACCAAAGGGAAAGACGTTCTGTACTGAGGTAATTTCACTTGTCATAAGCAAGCCTTTTGTCTTAATGCCTACACATTTATTTCAGCGCAGTGTAAGGTAAGTTAACTCGTTTGCTATACGGTAAAGGACTACCCAGCTAATGTTAGCATTAAAAAAACCAAAAACTGAAGGAGTGGCTGAGTTCCGAACCCACAATAATGAAGCTATCTGGCTAGCTAACTCGTTTAGCTAGGCTAAGTTAACATTGTTAAGCGATTGGTTTGTCAGCCTTTGCTACCCCTGAAGTGAGTAAATTCAGACATTCAGTGTGATGGGTATATTGAGAGAGACATAGCTGTGATGTAAAACGTTTCCGTATGTGTTGACAGAAGAATTACTCGCAAGTTTGTCTCCTTACATGTAAATCAACAAGCTAATCGTGCAGGTTAGCCCTAGCTGTTCAACATTAACATTGCTAATGTTACTACTAGAGGTAGCCTGACTGTAACGCACCATTTGGTGTAATTATAAGACTGTATTCGACATTTATGAACTGTCAAAGCTGTCACATTATGGTTAAAATTTGCTGTCACATTGACTATTTAGCAAGTATTACTATTACTAAATATTTATTTTTGAAGCACTCAAATGTTAAGGTGAACGCATTTGAATGACTGAGTTGCGTACAGGCTTTTTTAAAGTGGGTTTCATGGCATTTATTAAAACTAGTTTTGCTCACGTTAGAGGATAGACCAAACATTAGAAACACTTAAGTCATACATTTACTGTACAGTTCAACAGCAGTACAAACCACAGCTTCCAAAACCATAACCAACACATGTCTAAAACAGATTCAGTTTTAAACATTAAAACCTTAAAAAGTAAGATTTTTTGCAGGGTTATTTCATTTGAGCTTGGCTTCTCTAACAAACAGCTGACTATGTATGCATACACTATTGCTGATAACTACAGTTAAGGTCTGACCCTAGGCCTAATATTGCAGTATGTTTGTGGTTCTCTCTTTGCCTGTAGGTGAGTACGAGTTAGGATGACAATGCCGCATGTTGGGGCAGTATTTGCTGCTATAGGAGGAGTGATTGCCATCATGTTGCACTCTTCCATTCACAAGATAGAAGAAGGACATCTTGCTGTTTACTACAGGTATCACAACATTGACCCTTGTTATTTGTAAGAGGCCCATTCCCTGATAGTGATAGATATATATTTAGTGGAAATCTGGAATACTGAGGCATATATATATATATACTGCACACTTGTTTGATCAAAGAAAGACAAATGAGAGGCCATTACAGTAATGGCCTCTAATAAGAGTGTAGTAATGTACACTCTAAGTAGCTCAGGATTTTGCAGTCCAGATCAGAGCATGGTCTTGCTAGCATTTGTGTTTCTACAAATCGATCAAATGTAACTTGATCCACAACAGCAAATACATGCAACTTAGGTGGTTCATAAAGGGAAGTTAGACCTTGAGGTAAATTAAACTAAATAAAACCTTAACAACTGCTATATAGGATATGGTACATAAACTTTAACTGTTAACAGTGCTTATGAGATGGTCAAAATAACTTAAACACCATGAGTTATGATGTAATGTTTAACAAAAAGCATAATTATTTCCTCTTAAATTTCCTTTTGTCTGCCCTCTTATATACAATCAGTAGATGATCTGATGCTAAGAAGTCATACCAGATTATTTGTTTGGATTTTTTTCAGAGGTGGGGCATTGTTGACTACTCCAAACGGTCCTGGATATCACATCATGCTGCCTTTTATTACCACCTTCAGATCAGTGCAGGTAAAATTGCCTTTATGCCTCAAAAGTTGTCCTTTTAACAGAAACATGTTGAATGTAAGTGTCAACCAGAAGGTGCTGCACATGAAAATGAGATCTTCTATAAATAAATAAATCTGCTGCAACAGGCAAATCATTGTCATTCAACCAAGGTTGGCTTTATTTTACATGTGCTTCATGTGTTGTGCTACAAAATATGCTTAGGATAACGTATCCTATCTTAATGCTCTCTATTATATTTGACAATTAAGGAAGCTTTTCAATTTTACGATGAAACATTCGACTTATAACAATTGTAAAGTTTAATATGTAAAACACACTTTTTTTAGTGCTTTTTTCACAGTGATATTTTTATTGACCATTCATGTTATTTTATCTTAATAGGAATAACACAAATATTAATAATGTTTAGGTTGTAGCCTTTAATTGTTCATTTATTTTGATCTCCATTAGTTATGACCAGCATAACCACAACTATTCCATAGAGAAAATTACTTTTACAATCTCACCTTTAACCCTAAAATCCACTGAAATTAATTTAAAATCCCTTATAATTTTTTGTTTTCGTAAGATGTGAAATTACTTAAATATGTCTACTAATATTATATAACTTGTAATAGCCACAATCTGTTTATGAGATTGAACATCAACATTAAACTTCCCTGAGCTTTAAACTGCATGCCACAGTAAGTGCTCACTTGTCAAGGAGGCGGTTCGCTTGTCATCATGTGACTTAAGTTAAAACTTAACTTGAAGTAATCTTTTTTTTTTTCAAACTTATCATTTCACATGTCAAAAATAGACTTTCAGGATCAACAATAAAGTTGTAGTTAATATGTGATTTATATATTGTGCACATGTTTTTTATTATAGAGCCAGGTCATCTGAAAGCAAGTATGCTCTACTTTATCTAGGTTAGCATACTTTTATAAACTGGGAACATACAACTTAGAAATATGATCAGGACATGTTAAATTCTGATAAGTGTTTGTGAAATGACCTGTTTGGTAGGGAATAATCTGTATTATTTACAGATCATTTTTGAATGTTTGTTTTTTAGACAACACTTCAAACTGATGAGATTAAGAATGTGCCTTGTGGAACAAGGTAAGAGTGAACTTACTTAGTGAACGAATTTAGCTGGTTAGAAATTGATTGATTCATGAAATGATTACATATTTAACAAACTGTGTCTTTTTCTTTTTTTCAGTGGTGGTGTAATGATCTATTTTGACAGGATTGAAGTTGTTAACATGTTGGTCCCTTTAGCAGGTACACAATGTTCCAATTTCCCGAATTACGAAAGTTCCTTATTCAGTTGACTCAGTAACTCTTTTGTTCCTTTTTCTCAGTGGTGGACATTGTGAGGAACTACACAGCTGACTATGACAAAACCCTAATTTTCAACAAGATTCATCATGAACTCAACCAGTTCTGCAGTGTACACACACTACAGGAGGTCTACATTGAGTTATTTGGTGAGCATGCTTTTGTGCTAAAACAAATCATATTTCATTTTAAAGTTCCACTGTATGGCATTTAGTGGCACATAGTGGTGTGTTTGCAGATTGAAAGCAACTGAATATCCCTCGTCTCACCCTCCCTGTGTGTGAAAGACCCTCTCGAGAGCCAGTGTTAGATTTGTCTGTTCTAGGCTACTGTAGAAATATGGTGGTGCAATATGATGAACTCTATGGGAGAAGACCTGCTCCCTCTATATGTAAATGCCTCATTCTGAGGAACCAAAACAAAACCAGAACAATTCTTAGTTTCAGGGGATTATGTTTGTGAAAACATAACTTTGAATATTATATTCTATTTCTGCACCTAAATCTTAAACCATGGAACTTAACAATACCCAGAAAGCAACTTTTGATAATCAGCTTGTTGTGTACTCAAACTGCTGCTGTTTGTTGTCTTGCAGACATAATAGATGAGAATCTGAAGACGGCGTTGCAGAAGGATCTAAACAGTATGGCACCTGGACTTACAATACAGGTATTTAAACACACAGAACTTCATTACTTGATCAATAGAGGGGGATAGGAAGTTGGAACACTGGGTTTCAAGTCACACTTAACAGCTAGAAGAATTTGGCTCTCAAGGCCGCAATATACTGATTGAAGAAAGATTTTTTTACTAACTTACATCTAGAAAATCCATTTACATTGCAAATTGAAGACTCACTGCGATTGCTGTTGTAAGAACGTAAACAGTGATTGCAGATCATTATATATTCAGTATTTTCTTAATGAGCCTGGATGAAATATAACTTGACTGGATGTTATACTGTATAAGTGCTGAGGCTAAAAGGATCAGAATGTTCCTCCTAATCAGTCTTCCACCAAAATTCTGAATGTCCCAGTAGCATGCTTGTTCTAACTTGAAAACCCTAACTTGCCTGATAACCAGTTATCTGCTCTCTGGAAGAATTATTGGCAGATTGATTGTGAACTAAGGGTCAATTATTTTTCTCTCCCTTTTATTCCCTCTTTGCTGTTTCAATATGCCGATGAAGGCGGTTCGTGTTACCAAGCCAAAAATCCCAGAATCTATCAGGAGGAACTTTGAACTCATGTGAGTCTGTAAATCTGTACTTACCAGCAAAGTCTTTTACATTCTCTGCTGTTACCTACCCACCCAGCTCAAGTAAGACACCACAGAAGGAAAACATTTGCATAAACCTTTTTTTATGTTTGTGTATTTGTGCACAGGGAAGCAGAAAAGACTCGTCTGTTAATAACATCTCAGACTCAGAGGGTGGTGGAAAAGGAAGCGGAGACAGAACGGAAGAAGGCCATTATTGGTAAATATGATGGTGTTTTTTTTTAAAAATTAGTCAGATAGGTTTGCATTTGAATGACCGTCATTACAATTTTAGGAGTTTCCCTCTTTTAGTCACTCACATTTAACTCTTCCATCAACCCCCTCCTTCTGTACAGTCAGTAAAGGTGATGCTTTTCTGTCCCATAGAGGCTCAGAAAGTGGCCCAGGTAGCAGAGATCCAGTTCCAACAGAAGGTGATGGAGAAGGAAACTGAGAAGAGGATCTCTCATATAGAGGGTTAGCCACAATGCTTTCAGCTCTCTTCTGTGAGATTTATTTGTGTGCTGTGGCTTCTGGCGAACTTTGATGATGATGTGTTCATCTCATTAAACACTGTCCTCTTGTTTCAGATGCTGCCTTCATGGCAAGGGAGAAGGCAAGGGCTGATGCCGAGTTTTACACTGCTTCCAAGACTGCTGAATCAAACAAGGTAAAAAAAAAAAAATAGCGTTGGTTCATAAGCACACATACACTATCTAATGTTATGATGTTAAAATAATATGTTGCAAGGTAGTTTTGAGATAGCTACAATGAATATTACTAAACATGAAAGAGTATGAAAGATTCATATCAGGATTATAGTGAACAAAATCATGGCGGTTATCAGTATTGTCATAATGAACTGAAAATAATCAAAAAGTCCAATAATTTCATATTGAAAACCCAATTTAGTGATGAAGTGTTTGTTTGCACAGCTGCTACATTATTATTATTTTATAGTCTCACTCAGTCACACATGCACAATCTGTATTCTGTGTTGGATATGAGTATATATACAATATAATGACCAAAGCACAATTACATGAATACAAATGAGTTTTAAAAAGACTTTGCAGAAGAACGTGATCTTAATCACTAGCTGCCCGGCAACTGACATAAATACAGAGTCTTGAATAAGAGTCTGTTGTGTCTCTGTTAGAACAACAACTAATTCAGTGGCTGCTGGATGTAAAATGAGCCAGTTTTGTGGGTTTGGACATTAAACTATGTAACGTGTTATCATTTGCAATGGGCAAAGAGAGCCTCCTGACACATCACGCACGTAGCAGCAGAAAAATGTGTAGTGTTTTTTCAGGAGTAAGTAACACTCAAGGCTTCACTTCACACTATTCTCATGCTATTGAGTACTTAGTCATACAAAACATGACATTTCCTCCCTTTCCAAAGTCCCAACATCATATATTGAGCAAAAAGTTATCCTTCCTTGCATTCACCGTTAAGTAGTGGGTGATGATCAGAAAATATGTGAAGACTGGATGCACATCTTCTGTCAAAGTTTCCCTTCGTATTCTTATTATAAACAAAATACAAGCTCTCTTCACTTATTCCTCATAGAAGGCTGAAAAATCTCAGGAGCAGTGTCACTGCCTTCAGCCATGTTCTCATTTACATAAAACAAACCCACGTTGCCTGCTGCGCCTGCATCTGGGAGACTGTTGTCAACTTCGATTCATGCGGGACAGTATGTGCAACCTGTTTTTTAGAGAGTGCTGTAATCGAACTCAGTTTTAACAATGATTTAAATTGCTTAATTTCAGCTAATGAGCTGGTGTGGCAAGAGTATGTCGTCAGTTCATACTATATATTGTCTCTCTGTGCTCTTTTGAAATAACCGATTCATTATTCAAGCTTACCTACTTAAATGAGGAGAGTCAGCTGAGCTCAGCTGATCAATACCAGACTTTAAATCAACTTTAAATGTATGAAGACTGTACTGGGTAAAACGTGTCCAGCTGATAATCAACTTATTGAGTGTTCACTGATTCTGGAACTAAATCCCCCACAGCCAAGTCAGCAGCAGTGATACATTTGCTTTGAGTCATGCTGTACTGTATATATTTAGATCCCATTAAGATTAACACCAGTATTGTCACGAAGAATGATCATGATGCAGCCCTAAGCCAATCCTCACATACTGTTGTCTTTCTCCGTCTTTACAGTTGAAGTTAACCCCGCAGTACTTGGAGCTGATGAAGTTCCAGGCCATATCATCTAATAGTAAGATCTACTTTGGCCAGGATATCCCCAACATGTTTTTTGAGGGAGGCAGCCTTCCAAAGTCTGGGCGTTCCCCCGACCAACCAGACTTTTTTAAAGTGAGGCTAGATGGGCAGTGAGTTCAGAGCTCTGTCTCTGGGCAGGACAGGAGAACCTGATGAAGACTTGTCATGCCAGTGAGGCAGAGAGTACTGAACTGAACATTATGGGTGGGTAGCTTTTGCAGCTAGTGTGGTGGACTACACATTTAAGTCTTAAATCTAAATGGCAAATAAAGGGTGGACAAAATTTAAAGACGAGCAGAAGTGAGAGCTTGGGAAGGCAAAATAAAAGGGAAAGCTTTTTTTTTTTCTCCCTTCCACTCTTTGGAAAAAGACAAAGTTTAGGAATGAGAATGCTGCCATAGTTAAAAATCAAAAGCATAATAAATGCTTATGCCTGGGAAGGTGACGGCAAGTAGTCGCCCTAATTTACATGTGCTTGCAACCACTGTGGTGTTTAACTTTGCTGTTGGAGCTGCATTCGTTTTCTTTTGTTTGTATGCAAGAGGAGTGACTTGTGATGAAAATGTATATGATTTTGATGAATAAATTTCTGGTTTAGGTGAACTGGAATCTTTACAGGTGACACTAATTAAAAGTAGGATGGTCTGCGTATGTATGTAATGTTGGGTAGGCCATCTCGGTGCCATCTTCTCTTACACTAAAATCACTAGTAGGCACAGTGTGAGGGCTGTTTAATCACACACCTTATGAGGTTCTCCTTGTGGATGAAACTGAAGCAAGTATGACAGGTTATACTGCGGTTAGAGCATTTTACACGGGATTATTGCAGCAGTTGCTCACCACCCACGTTTCCAGTTGGCAGACATACAGACACAAGAGATGGGCTTTCAACGATTTTTTAAATGATAGCGCTCTTTAATCTAGTGGCCTAACTTAACTATTTTCACCTGAGCCTGCATAAATTTCTATACTATTCTACAGATACTCAGGTCTTTTTAAGTTGGAGGTCTGTCAGCATGCGGCCACTGTTTGTGTAGTTAAAATAAAGTGGTGTCAGATTGGTAGTAATGTGTTAGCTTGGTGATAGTTAGCTGTAATTGTGGTTAAGAGTGTGGCCACAGATCGGCTTGAGATGCTGCTCTTAGACCTGCTGTGGCATTTACTGTGAAGCCAATTGAGATAAAAAGGTTTCTACTAAAATAGTTTATGATTTTCTCCCCTTAAAGCTAAAGCCAGTGGAGGAATGGTGAATGTGGGAGTAACAATAAAGCAGTTTAATTAATAATAGTGCCACTGGAGGAGGTTGTGGTTTGTCATTTGCATGTAGACATTTTCTTCCTTGTTTTCAGATGATCAGTAGTACCTGCCACTGTCTGCCAACTCTATTGTGAAACAGCTTATGGTATTCATTCACACAGTCGCTATAGAATTTCTCAGGAAACTGACTTTTATTTTAATAAAACAGCTGTTCAATGTTGAAAAGAGCTTATACAGCATATACAGTATACTGTAAGTTAAAATCTGTTAATTGAATCTGGAGACGCACTAAATTTGAAACAGGGAAGATTTAAATAGGGTTGTAATGGTATGAGATTTTCACGGCATGTTAACTGTCTCAGAAAATACCACAGTATCACTGTATTTCACTATTGTTATTAGTACTAGTAGTTGTCCCATTTACAATGACCTATAAAGTTTATAGTGATATCATACACTATTTCTTACTGGAAGTCTGATTTAAAAGCCTCCCCCTTTTTCAAATAAATGATATAATAAAGCTGTACTTATCTTGTTTGAAAAGAAATTAGGAGGAAAAAAGGAACAGGAAAATGTAATCAATTTAAAGCAGGATTTAACTTGAGGTGGAGCTTGTTGAACAGACAATGTGGATGTCGCTGAGGGGGATGAGGAACATTATTTCAGTAGCGCATTACATGATCCATAGTTGCATGGAAACTCTGGGATGTTTTTTAACGGAGCCATTAAATGTAATCCTATGGGGAAGTAATGCACATAAACGTAAACCACTTGATTTCACCACCTCATGATGTTATAATGTGTCTGACATGAGAGGATCCTACAGAGATACACCTATCTGTGTGGATCTCTACGTCTGTGACTGTTTCTCTAGAGTTTTCGGGAGAAAATGAACCGAGAGGGATGATGTAGGTGAAGATGGGTGAACTAGTTGGAGGCGTTTCCTCCTTTAGGAGACTTGGCGTCCACGTCTTACAAACTGGGTATCCGTCCTCATGAACTAATCTTTTTTTTTGGGTGGGGATATTCAAAGTAGTCCCACATTACTGATGTTTCTAACCTTTTGGGAGGGATGGAGATCAGTGTTATTTATTTCCTCTGCTGCGTGTGTCAGTTCAGGCAGTCGAGGAGTCCTAAACCAGTCATAAGCAAATGTTCATGATAACCATCAAATTTGATACTGTGGTATACCGTGAAATCAGCTACTGCTGCAACCCTAACTGTGACACAAAAACAATAATAATAATAATTTGAGGGTAAGTTAAGCTTTGATTGAATTTGTCTAAAAAAACCAACTAGAATCAGACTTTGTCTCCTACAAATATTTAAGGTGACCCTTCACAGTTGCACCATCTCTTTACGACAGGTATCTATGACATGAAATAATGTGACAATGTTGGTCTCTAAGTCAAAATAATATAAACCAGAACTCCTCTGCTCTGTCTTTAACATTTTCCTTTTAATTCAAAAATTGTTGGACTGCGAGGTTTTATCTTTTACTCAACAAGATATTTTGATTCTAATGACAACTCATTATTACAACACTTAATGTAATTTAACTCCTGATCAGTTTTGTGTGATGACGGGAGTTTCGGAACTACACAAAAACATACTTTGTTTTATGTAGAGATGAATGTTAATGGTCTTAACCAGGATGCAAGTTGGTGCTAGTTTTGATTTTGTGTTGAAGCTTTGGCCCAGCTCTTCGTTTGAGAAACATGGAAATACTTCCACTATTCAGAATTCCAGCCTTAATTAATAATGGGTTACCCCCCAACCGTAACGATTCGTGGAAACTAAAATGCTCCTTTTGAACTTCAATGAGAGATTTCTTAATGGCTCGGATTGCATGCTGCACTGGGCAGCCTCTTTAAAGACTCCAGCCAAGACAGACGGGACTAACAGTGACACTACTAGTGTTTGGAAGATGTCGTGATGTTTACTTGACCTCTGAATGGTGGGTGAAAGGCATTTGCTTTGGTGGTGGGTTCAAATAAAAGTGCAAAAGGGTCATGAATCACTAATGAAAATGATTTTTTTTTGTCAATATTTTGTACAATCTGTGAAATTCAAACATTGTCTCCTTGTTTTAAAAAGTTTATATGCAAAAAATGTTTTCAAGTTGGACAATGTTCTTATATAAAATAAAGCCTATTTTGGTACTTCCCTTCTCCCCTTGTGCTGATTTGTGTGTGGACATTGTGCAGTACACTTGGATACCAACAGGAGGAGAGCTGGTACCATGTTATAAATGGCTCAATCACCAAGCCCCAAATGATTTTGTGATACAGGCCAAATTATGATTATGGTCTCAAAGATGGGTCAAGAAGATAGCGAGCATGTAAAGAAATGTATACAGAATTTGTGAAAGATCTGCAGTTGTAGAAAAAAAAATACAACCACAAAACTGAAATCACTCAAAGACTGAGATCAAATGTATCAGAGTACTGCTTTAAAGAAGGAAACAAACTCACATTCCCTTTCTCTGTGGGGACACATGCACATATACTAGAGTTTGGATTGGTTTTGATTAAAAGAAGGGCCCAAAGTCTTACATTGGATTTAAACACTTTTTACAACTTCAGAAAACATACCAGCCAAAGAGAGAGAAGTCATACAATGTGCATGTGTTGCGTTGTCACTTATTTGACTGATTGTGGCAGCACGAGGATGATCCATGAACCTTCAGTTCATATACATACACAATCCATTACACAGCTCCCTGTTGTTCTATCCCACATGCTGTAAGCATTACAAAAACAGGAGACGTGTTTGTTCATCCCAAGAGTCTGACCTCAACTCCTGCCCTCTGTGAGGCCAGTCAGCTGTTCACAGACGCTATCTAGGAGGCAGTCAAAGTGTGTGCGCATGTGACCGGTGTCTGGATGACCAGATGAGGGATAGCTTCCTCTTATGACCCCTCAGTCCTTAAAGAGATCTCTGGTAGTCCTCCACGGCCAAATCATCAATCTTTGCTTTCTGAGGAAGGCTGTTTAGTTTTAGTCCAGCCACAGATCAGTGTCTTATCTTGATGTCAGGATTCGTGAGAAAAGCATATTTGTAAATGTGCAAAAACTCCACTCGTCCTCATTTTGTTTACTTAACTGAGGAGGGTTTTAGTGGATGTCTCGCTGTCTGTGCTCTTTATACTGGGTGGTCTGATTTGGTGTTTTTTTGGGGGGATTCATCAGCCTTCCACCTCTGGAAATGGGTTCAATGTCAGAGTTGCTTCTTCCTGGATGAGCCAGCGCCTCTCTTTCCTTCCCTTTGTCCCTCATCATCACACTCGGCATGATCCCTCTAGCCTCGACTCCTCCCTGGATCTGTCTCTCCCCAGAGGTTCAGGGTCGTGGTCTCACATCTATGAGTGTAGGGCTACAAATCCATACCCCAAACAGCAATGTGATACTGAATATGATTCATCAGCGCCATCATCAACAGCCTCTCTGTTCTGCAGTTTTCTCTCACATTCCTGACCTGTGTGTATGTTGGGTGCAACACTCATACAAAGAGAATTCGCTTTGCCTTTTCTCAGCACTTTTCCCTTCCCAAGGTTGTGATCTTTGGTACTCTGGAGTTAACTGTATAGTTTTGGCTTTCTGTGTAATTTATGTTTTGATCAACCTGTTTGTGCTTCGTTCTTGTTTATTCTCCTGTTGTACATTATCAGTCTACCTCTGAAGGGGCCCTCATCATGAGGAGGACTCCTTAGCCTGTGAAAACACTTGTATTATGTTTTCAGTCTCTCTGAAGGGAGCTTTGTTCTGGGAAAGTAAACCTGATGATGTCATCGGCAGTACCGTAAGTCCCAACCACACCATGCAAAATATGTTGAATGAAAACAAAGTTTTAAAAAAAAACGACTCATTTTTCAACCTTTAAACTTAAAGTGAACTGTACACATAGCAAGGTGTGTTTGAGTTATTGACAGTTGTTATCGTTGGAAGGAATGGGAGATTGGGAGTCCAAAATGGAGAAAGCTATTGTAGCGGATTAATCGTCACCATTTATTCTTTGTTGCAGTATAAACTTGAATCGTTTCCAGGAGAGTTCTCAATAAAACTCTTAATAAAATCGCATCTTATACAATCATGAGAACAAAATGCCAGTGGGGAGTAAATGGCACTAGACATTCACATTTAAAAGAAGCTTGGAGAGTAGTGCTCACGTCAGTGGTTAGCTTAGCAGCTATTAGTTCACCACCACTAACAAGGAGTCCCTGTGTCACAAAACTTCAAAATGTATCATCAAGACATGAGGTTATTTTTGGTGTGTCAGTTTCTGGTATGAGCATTTAGGCTCTTTTAGTAGGAAATTCAGGCCTAGACATCTGTCCGCTTGAGTGAACATTAAGTCTGAGGTCAATGGTTGAAACAATGGAAAAAAGTCATTAATAGTTGTGTTCTATCTTTAACCCCACTTAGAGTCACACTTAAAGAGGAACTAGAGATTCATAGCAAATGAATGATGCAGTTTGAGGGTTGGAAGGCAGTGACGAACACAGTGTATACAATTCACATTTTATTTGCAGAAACTGGTTCATATCAACACTTCACATATACCATTGCTCGTTAGCTACACTCTGCTCACATTCTAAAAGGCACCCTGGGAAGTTAAAGTGGATTTATTGAGCACTTTGCGGTTATAAGTCATGAAAAAGCACAGTGGGTCAAAGGCTGGAGATCCAAACACTATGAAAAACACACATCTCAGAAAGAAGTGAGTATATTAAACAAACAAATCGTCACTAAACAGACTGATAAACCATTTTATGTAGAATTTAAAAAACACAATTACATCATATGAAATACCTGCAGGTTTGCTAAATATTGATTCAACGGCACTTGTAAGTAAAATCGTGTTATTAAAAACTGTTGAATGTCATAATAGGAACATGTGCACTTTTCATGTTAGAAATGTGTGACACAGCAGAAACTTATACATACAATCTTAATAGGAATCCAATGACCAAACCCCTGCTCTTTCACCAACGCACCTGTAATCCCACTGGTGCCTCTCAACAGGTGGGATGCATTACAGCTGGTAGGATAATCATCTCAGAGCTTTATATATATATATATAGCTTTATAACTGACCCGTTGGAGTTAATGTTACAGATTGTATCTCAGAGCTACGACAACAAAGTCTCTGCTCGTGAATGTGTGTTATGTGTTTTTGGTGCACATGTGTGTATCAGCGTGTGTTGCCTTTCGCTTTGTACGTCTCCAGATGCTGCCTCAGCTCTTCGATACGCATGTCCTTCAAGTGAACCAGATGCTCTAACCTGCTCACTTTCATCTGCAAGATCTAGACACACACACACACACACACACACACACACACACACACACACACACACACACACACGCACACACACACGCATACACACAGGATGCAGAAATGTGGTAAAACTAAGAAGGAAGAAGAAAAAGTCCTCAAGTGTACAGCAAAGTGAGATGTTGCACATTTGTGTGATTATTCTGCCTCGCGCAGATGTGGTCAGAAATGGGGAAGGAAAAAAGTTATATCCGCTGAGCAGAAACTGAGTCACTGACCACTGCTGACACAGCTTATGACACATATGAATCACACACATCTGCAACAATATTACAGGTGGTAAAACAGTATGACAAAGCTCTTCCCTACAGGACATCAGAGCGGAAGACGGCTTTGTTTGCAGATGTTTTACCAGTCAGCTGAATGTTTCCTGACTAAAGTGTGTGTGTGAGAGAGAGAGAGAGAGAGAGAGAGAGAGAGAGTGTGAGTGTGTGTGTGTGTACCTCCACAGTCTCCTGCAAAGCCATGACGGCTTGCTCTTTTTCCTGCAGAATTAGTCGCACAGCAGGGTCCATGTCTGTGTAAAACTGCACCGTCTCTTCCAGTTTACTGCACAACCAAAAACAAAAGACACACAATTATTATTATAAACAATGTCATTTGACGTTAAAAGTCATGTTTTGGTCATACCCATTTTTTACTCTGCTCTTTTCATC
This sequence comes from Chaunax sp. Z400, assembly GCA_037577475.1. Taxonomy (NCBI): domain Eukaryota; kingdom Metazoa; phylum Chordata; class Actinopteri; order Lophiiformes; family Chaunacidae; genus Chaunax; species Chaunax sp. Z400. The sequence continues at coordinate 11,037,591 of CM075193.1, forward strand.
TTTTTTCATCTCTCCTGCCGGCTGAGCCAAGCGTTTCAGTTCAGTCGGATGGATTTCTAAGGGCAACAGAACAAAGGTGTAACATTTCTCTATCTATAATGTGAACATAAGATCATGACTCACAAATATGCCGTTCTTGGAAACCTGCAGGGATTCATCCAGTAAATCTTATGGACACAAGTATGGTAAAGGGAGGAGGAGAGGAGGCACATGGGCAATGACTGTAAGCAGAAAGAGGGAGAAAAATGAGGAGGCCTTTAAAGTCCAGCAGCGGTGACCTCAGGCCAGCGATAAAGGACATCTGGTGATGTGGAGAGTTGATATGAGGACCTGAGCTGTGTCTGATAGTGGATGGGGTGTAGATGGAAGAGGAAAAAGCAGAGGGAGGAGGTGATGGCCTGGGGTCAGCTTTACAGGGTAGGTTCAGGGACAGATGAGGTGTGGGAAACAAAAGAGAGACACATCACTCCCTAAAGGTTGTGGCATTTTAAATGTAGGTAGGTTTATGTCTCTGTGTGGTCACTGCTATCTCTGCGACAGATTAGCAGTGACAGGGAGTTGTTTGCAGGGCACAAACACTGACAGTATCAGGACTGGCAAGAGGAGGCAGGAAGCAGATTAGATCTTGGAAAATAGAATTTCACAGCAGTCACCAAACAGTCCCGTCAGACACAAGAACAGCTCAGTGGGTCCCTAACATGCTGATTTTGTTGTAGTCAGCTAACCAATAGAGCGCCATTAAAAAAAGATCCAAAATTACACTCACTTCCCTCTCTGTTCTAAAAATATTGGAGTGTGCAGCTTCAGTGAGGTTTAAAGAATGATTGTGTCAGCGAGACTCATGACACTAAAATAAGATTATATTTTGGACAAGGTCTAAAGTCAAAATACAGTCATCACATTACTGTGAATTCAGCAGTCTCAGTTTCTGCAAATCTGTTGATTTGACTGATTAAATGCAGTAACCTCTGAAGAAATCTTCACTGTCCTGTAATGTGATCCCATATGATGGCAGACATATTGGTCAGAGGATAAAGTTTTTACAAACTGTTGGTAAAGACATAAAAAGTATGTTAGGGTTTGTGTAGATGCACTAACAGAATGGCTACTCAACCTGTGTGAGGATTCTTGTGGTCCCTGGTATTGTAGTATTCCAAATCCTGATTTCAAAAGAAAAATGTGGTTATTTTTCCTGCTGCAAGTTTTTTTTTTTCTTCAAAAAATGCTGAGCACAGCTTTATGATTTATTTATTTATAGAAGCCCATTTCTGACATTGTGTTGAAAATAAAAAGATCAGGTAAGTCACAATGATTAGAAACTTTCTCAAAATAATGAGAAACCTTCTCAAAACAGGTAATCAGTAAAGCACATACCTCCACCAAAGCCGAACAATTCAACATGTCTGTCCAGCTTATCTGATCCATGCCCCACCCTTCTGCAAAGTTTTCTGGAAATTGTTTCATTGGTTTTAACGTCGTTAGGAAACTGATTGAAAAATGTTACACAGTGTTAAAGAAAGGGGGAAATAGTCCTGGATTGGCCCTTTTACTTGGATCCACTCCAATACTTAATAGGTTCTTTCCAGGCTCGTGCCCCATCCTTCCACCAAGTTTCATAGAAATCTATGAAGTATTTTTTGTATAATCCTGATGACAAACCAACAAACACACAAACCATCCAAATAGCAGACATAGTTTAATGCATATCCTCTTTGATGGGGGCGATAATGACTTACTTATCTTAAAATATAGACTTAAAAAATCAAAATAATTTCTCATTATAATGATTTTGTATCTCAACATAATTACGGAACCTAAAAAAAAAAGCAAAGTTTCTCATTATTTTGAAATACGAAGTCATTATTTTGAGAAAATCTCTCATTACGTTGAGATAATGACTCATTATTTTGAGATACTAAGTCATCATTTTGATGAAGTGTTTCATTATAATGACTTACAGGATCTTGTTTATATCATCACAATGGTGAAAATGGGTGGCCATAATGATTCAGATGGAGGAGAGAGGACCACAGTAATTTAATTACTTTAATTTAATTAATAATTAGCATTCAAATAGAACATGCATGCATAAACATAGAGTACAAACCAGTATATTCTCTGTAGCGTGCTCAAGTTTCTTGTGTATCTTCTCTCTGAGGGCGCTCAGTATCGGCTCTATCACTCCTGCAGAGCTCAGTACAATCCTCTTCACTGTCTCCTCAGGGACGTGGAAGTTCAGCTTGGAAAACACCTTCCTATCCACAGTGATAAAAAGAAGACAGATGTTTTTAATTGACAAAAAGTATTTCCGAGAGAAACTGCAGATTGAAATAAATTTAATTGATGATGCATAATGAAGATAAACCCCATAGAGGCCAATGTGTTTACAGTGGAAACCCATAAATCTGTCGCTGGCTATGTGCCATATCAGTGGCCAGGGAGAGGATGAGTGGGCGTGTGTTGGATTGTTTCTCACGGCCAGATGCAGGAGCCTGTGGTAGTTCTCGACAAATGTTCTGGCTCTGTGTTCAATGCAAACTTTTATTGAAAGGCAAAAACTATACAGTTGGAAGCATCATTAATCAACCCCTGTTGTATATTAGGTTTATTGGCAAAATATACTATTTATCAGCTGTTTGCAAGAACCAAAACACACAAGAACAGTTTAAAAAGCTCCAGCAGACAGACATGAAGCCCTTGTGTAAATTTAGGCCTTAATGTACAAAACTTTGGGACTCTACTGCTTAAGTAAGTCTGCGAAGGTTGGCGCAGTGTTATAACATCTAATTTGTAAGTGTGTGCTCTTATGAGGGATGGTATTCAGAAAGTTAAATCATTTTAGGATTGCAGTCGTCGGTAAAAGTAGCATTTTGTGCTGAATGTGGAAAAACACAATACCTGTCCCACTGAGCTATGTAAACTGTTCTTGTGTAATTTGTTTATTGCAAACAACTGATAAATAGTATATTTTGCCAATAACCCTGATATGGAATGGGGGGGGGGGGGGTTGAATGATTTTGCTTGCAGCTGTAGTAGTTGCTGTCATTTGGATAAAGAGATTGTGATTTTTTTGTGCAGTGTGTGCAAGGATGCTCAGATGTGGGCATATTAAAAAAGTCAGACTGAGAAAAGTGAAAGTGGTGACATTTTCTCAAAGTGGCTGTTTGGGAGCCCTTCATCTAGATCCATGCAGTTTGAATATAGTAATAAATACAATGACTGCTGTCTTGCCTGTTGAGGACGCTCCAGTTGCTGTGCTTCTGCTGTGTGGAGTTTGCAGGAATATAGTTGTGCAGCTCAACAAGCTTTGGGAAGAAGTATTTCACAACTTCTGCAGCCATCACTGCAGAGAGGCAGAGTTAGTCCACGTGTAAATAAATAAGTAGACATTTGAGCCATAGCCAAAGTATTTACGTGACAAATAGGTCATATGACTGCAGCTGTTTGTTTAGCAAGCACCTCCCTGTTGATTGCTAGTAAAGCTAAAAGGCTAAGCTCAAGTTACCTCCGTCGCTGAAGTCTCTCGTGATGTGTCTTTTGGGCCGGGACAGAGGGATTTTGTCTATCCATGCGTACAAGTCCTGTAGTTCATCTTCGCTCAGTTTTCTATCCATTGTTTTAAAAGCAACATCTGTTTCCTGACAGTTTGTCAACTCTTCCCCTGACCTAACAGCTAGCTTGTTAGCTTCCCTCGACAACAGGTTGTTTAAGGTGTTGCTAGGCGACCGCTAATTAGCTATGCCAAAACAGAAGATTATGGCGTCTGGACGTGAAGAGTCTGTGCATTTTTTGGTAATTAGATTTTAGAACATTCTATCATGAGAACGCTGAAAATTCTAGAGTGGGAACACTGAACATTCTAGAATGCAGAAAAGTTTTATTTCATTCATCAAGCAACTCTGGCACACCGGCAGCACCACTTAAGAATTAGACGCTCTTATTTTGTAGCCAGATGACCGCTTCCGGTCATTGTTTCTGTTTTCTAGTGATTTTATTTTTTCTTATTCAAAACAGACAATTTAAATCAAATAGTTATTTTTTCTTCATTTCACTCCTCCCTTTTTTTTTTTTTACTAAGAAAAGGAAAATCCATTGTATTTCAATTTTGGCTTTTGTATTCCAAAACGAAAAATCAAATAACCACTCGTTTTTTGGTTTTTGATATCCGCTTCTGAACCGAAAATCGAATTACCAAAAAATAAACGGACCATAAAGGCTGAGAAAATTGATTGAAACACTGATTGTGGCGATTCAGTTTTATTGTAGGCTCCATCACCAAATAAATATGAACAGATCAAATGCATCTTCAGGTTTTGCAGGACAAATCAGGACATATGCATAGAATAAGCGATATAAAATCCCTTAAAAATTACAATCAATATGTTTCAAGTCAACAAATAAAACAAAAGAAAGGCAAGTAATAATTCAGTCAAAAACACACAAGTTAGAATAAAACAGTTCAAGAAAAAGTCAGAACTATGGTTACTGTCCTTAGTTTAAAATTCTGTAAAGTGCCCACATTGGTGCAAAATTGTAAAATCCCTTAAGACTATTTCCTCAAAAAGCAGTACCAAATGTGAGGGTAACAATTAATAAAACAGTTAAATCATTGATAGTGCAATTGCCTCAAAATGTTTCGATACATCTCAGGATCAAAGCAGTGAGACATTTTCCATTTAAAAAAAGAGCATAATCATTTGTGCATCATAAAACACACATGCTGAATCTGTCAAACACGATTTATGTTTTCATCAACATAAGCAAGACACAGACGGCGGCAGTCCTCAAGGAGGCCATAACTGACAGAAAAGCTCCACTGCTTGTTGATCTTTTGGTGGAACTTGTACCACTTTAAAACAGACGAGCGTCTCCTGAGAAGATTTCTGGATCCTTTTAGGACAACAGCAGTGTCCTCTGTCAAAGGATGTTAGTATTTACACCAGGCTCAGCTATTCCCTCTGTCATCTAGGCTTTCTGGGGGGCATCAAGGCAGCTCTTCTTGCAAGCTAGAAAAACAAGTACTATTAACAAACAAGCTTCTCTCAGGACAACTCACAAATTCCTGATTTAAATGCTTGCATTATCATCTCAATGGTGGCCTGGAGAAGTTTGTGTGCTTACTAACTCACTAACACTGAGCCACTGCTTGCTCATTACCCTGCTATGTTGCGACAACATCCAAAACCACAGACGTCTTTATAAACCCAAATACCCTGAATAACATCAGTAATGTCTGAATGGCAACTGCAGGGATTTGGACGACTTAGGAAAGTCCAGCTGACTCCGGCTGCTGTCTGAATACATACCAGCTCAGTGTGTGGCAGTGGAGATGGGACTGCAGAGGGCTTGGGCTTCACTGGAGGCATCGGCGGCTTTGGCTTCATGATCTTAGAGAGCAGATGTTCCCATTTCAGACAAGATCAGTTAAACGTGGATTCAAACAGGTAAAAATTGTAGGGAAAGAGACTTGTGATGTCACTTACAGGTTTTGTTGCAAGTGGTGGCAGTGGTCTGGATGGAGGTAGTGGTTTATGCTGACAAAAACAGAGACAAAAAAATTAAAACACCAATACATAATTTCGGAGAGCAATTCATATCCTTAAAAAGAAAATTAGAAACATTGCCAAATTCGGTACGCGAGTTTACCTCAGCATAGATTGGCTTGCTTGAAACAAGTGATGGCGGCATGAATGTCTTGACAATCTAAGGAAAAAAATGTATTCACCGGTAAAAATACAGTAGACCCCTAAATAATAAGAACTGCACTTCTACATATTAAAAACTGCCATGTTTAAATAAATACAAAACAGTCCATACGACTACCTGATCGATCTTTGGAGGCTGAGGTACAGCTGAGAATTTCTTTGGCGGCTGCAAGGGACGAAAAAGGAAACGAGTGACTGAAAATGCTTGATTTTTAAAAAAAAATATTACTTTTTCTGATTTTTGTATTTCAAATTAAATTAATATCCTGTTTATTATTACAAAGAGCATCCCTGGAGCTCATTGGTTGTAAGCATGTGGCTCAGGGACTACAGATGGAAATATCATGTAGTCAAACATCACTACACTCTGGTGCTGGAGCTCACCTCTGGAACTGCCCTGCTGGGCCTCACTGCTCCAGTATGGGGTCTAGCAGGAGCAGAGAACAGAGGTTTACAGACTTGAGCGGCTGAGGACTCCACAAATATAGGCTGGCTTATGTGTGTGGATCCGAGACGAGGGCTGCTTGACCGAAACAACGGGTTGGATTGTCCTGACGTAGACTGGAGGCATCTATAAAGAAACACACAGTAGCTGCAATTAAAGGCGTATCAACTGTTATGTCTTCATGGCTCATGTACACAGTGATCAAGACTGAAAGAAAGGAACTGCTTCCGTCTCTACCTCTTTGCAGGTCGCCGTTTTTTGATGCAGCACATCAAACCCCCAATAACCAGGACCAAAAGCAGAAGTAATCCAACTGCCAGAGACACAATAAACACCAACGAACCGGCCTCTACCCAAACACACAAACACACACCATGACAAGATTATTTTAATTGCTCAAGAGAGAGCATATAAATGCATAGGTCACCCACTCAGGAAACAAAATGTCCTGTAACGTCATTACTGCATTTGTGCAGACTAATGGAAGAATTCCATAAACTAGTGTCTGTCTGAGCACATCAGAACAGAGTGCATTTGTTTAAGAGTCCATGAGAAATCTATTTAAAGTATTAAATCAGACACAAACAACCAACGGTCAAGCATTAAAGAGGCAGAGAAACAGATTCTGACTTAGTAGTGACACATGAGACAGAGTATTGTAACGATACCTTCAGGCAGCTCTGAATGCAGCACATCACAGTAAGGCGGGGCCCAGCCAGGGTCACAGTGACACTTGCCCTCATGGTTGCAAACCTGCAGAGATCACACTCACAGTCATGTCATGTTGTCACGGCTCTACAGCATTCCAGAGTGTTGCAAGGTTAACAAAATCCTTACCCCGTGGTTGTTACATTTAGCTGAGCAGTCTTTTGCTCCGTAGACTTTTATGTTTTTAACATCTTGACACCGTTTATTGTAGCAGACCTGAAACACATTGTGAGGACGCTGAGACAGGGGGCAACAAAGGTTTTGTTGATGCTGACTCCTAACACTATATGGGTAGGTTTCTTACCATATTGTTGCCACATTTGGTACCAGCAGGCACCATGCCCAGATCTGCAGGATAGTTATCTTCTGGGTTCATAACTGCCTCATTGCATATGTCTCCACCTCTTACTTTGTAGAAGGACTTCCTGGATGTCACTGGGAACTCCCAGCCTCCGGAGCAGAAAAGTGTCCCACAGTATTGATCCCTGTAACCAAAGACCACAAAGCGATGATCCCCCAAAACCAACAATGCTACACTGTTAATATGCTCTATTACAGTGCTGTTATGGCATTTCATCGCATACCGGCTCGAGCATCTCTGGCTAAACAGTGCCTTCCTGCAGTTTCCATGCTGGGCGAAACAAGCATCTGCAGCTACTTCAGCATCTAAACAGAATCAAAGCAATCAAGACAGCTGCCGATGTAGGAGTCTTGATGCATCAGAACGGAAGCACATCTAAACCAAACTGTAATTCACTGGTGTTTTACCTGGCCCCCAAAGTCTCTCGCAGTGTTCCTGCTGTGAAGGACACTGTCCATTGTAGCAGTATCCTTTTCCACGGTTGCAAGGCAGGCCATTTTGGGTGTAGGCGTCAGTTGGACAGGAGGCTGAGAAGCCAGTGCAGTATTCTGCCAGGTCACAGTCACTCGCCTTTGGTCGGCAGACGCTGCCCATCTCTTTCAGCTGCAGAGCGGAGAGAAACACAGATGGTCATGTACTGATTACTAAAATAAGTACACTCACACATAACCAGATGGCACAGTCAGACAGTGTCTATCTTTAAGTTCACACCATTAGCATCAGTGTGACTTCCAACATCTAGACTGGATATGTGGGTATTTCTTACTTGGCAGTTGTTGCAGCACCCTCCTTCTGCACACTGGGCTCCTGCATTAAGTTTGCAGGTAGTGGCATTGCAGCAGGGATTCTTGCATTCCTATATGTGGCATAGGGGTGCAGAATATTATATCTCTTTGTGTGTTTTGGTATGCGATTGTGTGCATGCAGCCTGTGTGAGTATACACAAACCTCTACAGCACCGCAGTCGCACTCCTCTCCAGGCTCCAAGAAGGCATTCCCACACACCGGCCCTCCGTAGATGCGATTGGTAGAGGGGGTATCCAGCAGACAGGCAGGGTTGACCTCCTCTAAGAACCTGCTGAGCTGATCCTGGCTGCAGCTGCTGAACAGCTCTGGATACACAATACTAGAAGAGGAAATAGAGCGATCAAGGAAAGAGACGGTAAATATTTGCTATGCTGTTTTGGGGAGTATAGGTGCAGGTGAGAAACTGAACTCACCCAACACTCTCAGACATGATGCAACCTCTTTTCATTGTTGAGGAGCCACAGACACAGTTTTCTGTGTCATGGGACAAGCCAAGGTTGTGACCCATCTCATGTGCAATAGTTGAGGCTACTCCTATTGAGTTAGTGTTATGGTCCTGGAGAAAAGTGCATTAGAGCAAAATTGAAATTAACATCGCACAATTACCATTTCTATATGTATGCACAAAAACAGTACATTTACCTCATTTACAGCTCCAGAGTTAGCGGTGCACATTGCATTGGTGTTGGCCAAGCCGACAGTGGAACCATCAAAATCCACACCTCTGAATTAGGAAGAGGAATAATGTTTAGACACCTGCTCTGTGAGTTCACACATCATCTTGGTGTTGTGTTTTTAGAGCTCCTCACGTGATGAACTGCGCGTTATCGTGTTTAGTCCTTGGAAAGAGGCTCCGCTGACGCCACTCGAGGAAGCGGCTGAGGGTGAGCTCAGGGTTAGTGCTGACCTCTATCTGGTCTTTGTATGACCAGATATCCAGACCGATCAGCATCACACGAACACCCACAGGACGGTACAGCTGAAAAAAGAGCAGCATGTTAGCACAAACTGGAAAGTGGGAAGTCACTGGAAACCACTGTTGGCTCTACTGCTGTCTGATGGTGCATTCATGTTGGAACTGCTCTGTCCGAGTATGCAAAGAGGATTGTGTGATATGTGATAAAATCTTCAGCTTAGGTGTGAAGATTCACAGTTAAAGTTAGATTCTCACAGTGAGAGAACTTTTCCCTCCTTTTAATGGTCAGATTCCTGTCAACAAAGAACAAATAGTATCTAGACAAATTGTGAGTCTTATCCTACCCTACTGAAAAAGCTCTATTGAATACTTAAATAGTTCAGATTAGAGCCCACCTATAAACTTATTATAATACTATAAACATTTTTTTTAACAAAATTTAACGTACACATCTCCCATGCACTGAAGGGGTGCCGTTTGATTTGGGAATTTTAAGCATTTTTTAAAAACTTTAAATATTGAGCTTTTTTCTCAGAAATGCAATTAACAAGAATTGCAATCACCAGGGACAACTTAAATCCCTTTTTTTGTCGTTCTTTAATGAAGTGCAGCCCATGGCAGATGATCCTGAGTATTTCATGATTTCCCTTGACAAGGTTAAATCATTTTAACTGAGAGATTACAAAAACATACCTTGTCCACGTGGTTTGCTATTTCAAGTACTCTGGCCTCTATTGTCTTCTTACTGCCAAACTTCTTGTACTAAAAAGAAATGATTATTTAAATTAGTAATACAATCAACAGAATTTAAGATATAAATGTGATTAATACCTCTTTAGACAAAAGCGCGTCAAACTCATTATCATTTATATGCTACATACACAATAATAGAATCAGTCAGAGAATGAAATATAGGGACTCAAACCTCCGTGTGGTCGACCACCACGATCAGCTCCACTGTCCTGGGTTTTAATGAACGGTTTTTGGTCTGAGCTCTGCTTTTCTGAAAAACACAAGAGGTTGAACATATCAACAACCGATGCTGTAGTGTGTGTGTGCACGTATATGTGTCTGTTATGGCTAGACAGAAGATTTATACAATAATAAATTTGTAAAGAACCTTTCAAAATAATGTTACAATGTGCTTCAGAGAGGGAAAACAAATAAATAAATACTAAATAAAACTATAATGAATAAAATAAATAAATTCTATGGATAAAAACTAAAAAGAGCCCCAAATATTTATAAAATAGTGGAACTGGAAAAAAGGATATTTAATACATCTAAACAATCAACAGTGTTTAAATGTAGGGTTTCAGTGTTTCATAGTCCAGTTTCATGTTTTATGATTTTCAACCATTAAATAATGCGAACTGATGCACATTGAAGCTAATGGTTAGTCCTGCAATTAATCAATTAATTAATTTAAATGTAAATTTTTAGCCATATTGCTTTTTGTCATTCCCTTTGTTTTGTATTAATTTGTTATACTGAACTTAATTCCAATGTGAAGTGCAAAAATGACCTTTTCAAATGATTTTAATGCATTGTTTGTCTCTCATATTGTTAGATTTTTAAAATATCAAGGCAGCAGTCATAAACGTGATGCAGATACAGAATTATTATGACACTTATCACAGCTACACTGATTTTTTTTACAGCACATTACTTGTTTGTTTTGTTTTTTATCAGCTGTGGGCTTCACACTGTTGTGTATAATGTCCTCAGTGTGTATCTTTACCAGACTGCTGAAAAGGAACAGTCCAGACGGACGAGCTCCATGATCATAGAAAGCGGTCGTGTTTCCATGGGAACAGGAGCTCCTCTTCCTCCTCAGGTGTTTGTAGTTGTAAACAGCATGAAGACCCTCATCACTGTGAACTTCAGATCTTTGTGTATCATCCTCAGTGTTAGCCAGAGGTTCAATAAGGTACATTTGGTCCCGAAGACGCACAAACCCCCTGTGGAACAAAACAGCACAGAAGGAAACACATTTTTTTAATCATATTTTAGTCTCAAAGAGATGTCAATTTAATTCACTGACAGAAATGTATATCACAGCAAACAGAATGCAGCTTTAATAAGAGAAGTTTGAATGGCTTTTCTTCAGAGGGTAACAGCTTTCCAGAAACAGAGCCACAGTGCAGTCTTAATGGTCGTCATGATGGAGGAAATGGATGCTGAGGGACTGATCCTCTCTCAAATCTTCATAGGTTTAATTTAATTTGGCGCTGTACACTGGAAAACAATAATCTGGTTGTAAGATACAGGATGAAAAAAAGTTAATCCAACATTACTCACTTGATTCCTGAGCACAGTCCCACACTGGCAGAGGAGTCATCCATTCCCACAATGTGTCCATGGTAGTAGCAGTGAACCTGAACAGACATCTATTATTTGTCACAGACTCAAATGAGAGATTTCAACTCACAGTAATTTTTTGTCTGAGGCAAACTGTAAAACTGTGGTCTAATTTGAAGAAGATGGAGTAGACTGTACTGTATGTGCCATGATCAGATGAAATCTTAACCTTATATGTCAATTCTTCCTTCACATTAGATCATCACTGCAATGTGAGGCGTCACTACTCATAAAGAGGAACTTTGTCATTGAGAAACTTCATCAGATCATCTGATGTTTCGAAATATGATGGTAACTGGCATGTAATGCAAGAAAATATCCGTAACAGGACTTTTGTAGATGACGATAATCAAGCTGTGTGTGGTAATTTTGCATGTTCTGTTGTTTGTGATGTAATGCCTTGGTAGTAATATACGACTTACTGTACTGTATGCTTTAATTATAAGTGCAGGTCAAATTTTAAGATAAAAATTCTGAATGGAAGATCTGCAATTTTACAAACCCTGTTTGTTTTTTTAAATAAATATGTAGGCCATACTTTAATTCAAACAGCTAATATGAGTGACAACCAGAGAATCACACCAGCTTTTTACAAAAATACAAGAAGACCCAGTACAGGAATGCAAATGTAACCAAGTCACTGTGTGAAGGTGTAAAGGGTCCTACACTTAATTAATTCTGGTTTGTATGGGAATATAAATCTTTATTAGAATATACTAGCCTGGTTTTACATTTCCTGTGTTCCCCACATTTCTGCTTTATTCAGTGATTCAAACAGAATGAATGACGTGAAACAAAATTCATCCATTTAACTCATTTAAATCACAAAAAGATAGCTGACACTACAATGCAAGCTAATTATAAATATAGGGATTATGTTAAAGTTAGCAAAAATGTAATGAAATAATGAAAAGCCACGTACCCCAAGGTCTGGAGTAGTTGTGACCTGGGCGCCCTGATCGGAGTAGTGTGTCACCGAAAAGTTATTCCCCACAAGATCTCTAATAAAAGACAGAAAAAAAGTAATATTATTTCAATAATATTGTCCAATCAAACAAGTGAAGAAAATACTGTTCAAAATCTAAAGGGAACTTTTAAATGTTCTTACTTGTTCTTTTCCAGGTACAGAGTGTAGATTTGCTCTGCAATAGTCAAAGAGTACTGGAGTACATCTGGATATTGTGTAGCAGCATCATTAGAGAGAGATGAATCCTTCAGCCTCTGGGGTATCACTGTTTGGTACTTCATCACATGAGGTAGAGTCCTACTGGCCGCAGTTATTCCTGCAAATATCAGGAATAATTTCATTTGAACAAAAAGACTTAAGAAAAGAAGGCGAAGAGAAAGAAAGAAAGGTCATACCCCACGAGGAGAAGAAAATCCATATGAAATATCCAGAATCTGTCATGTTGCTCTACCGGACAAACTGTCATTGTGTGACTTGGAAGTCGGGGAGAAATACCGAGGATCCTCAGCTCTCCGCCCCTCTTTGCTATGTAATATCCTGAAAATCATCATTTAGGCTGAGCCCACATGAGTCACATCCCGAGCATTGAAAAAGTTGTTCTCTATACCATGAACAGGAACTGTGTGAGGTGCTGAGTGAGTGAGTAAAGTAATTACAGACATGGTTTTAGGGAGATAAAAAAAAAAAAAAAAAAAAAACTGTGATAAGCCTGTCTTGTGAACGAAAATGCGTAAAAGCAGTTTATTGAGTAAAGAAAGCAGGCTCCGCCCTGAATTTTCCTTTCATTCGATTTAGTCTCATAAACTCTTTAAGTGGATTATTGTTAGTTGATGTGTTTCCCTTTGACGTTTCTATTCCCTAATTAACATAAGCCTCTCGTCTATTTAACACTCATAGGCAACACAGACATTTTTATAACAGTTATAGCTAAATTGACTCTGAAATATAACTGCAAAAAAGGCAAATTTTACTAAGCATATTAATGATATTAAATTATGGTAATCCCCTATTTTATTTACTTGTTTAAAGCCTTCCTTGTATCAAATAGTCATCAATTTAAACTGACAACCGCTCCAACACAGCTCCTGGTGGCTTTTGTCTCCATCTAGTGGTAAAATCGAGGAGCATTCAGATTCGCCAAGAGGTTTGATTTTTCATATTCCTTTTAGTTGGTGAATTTAATCACATTAACTAACACCTTTAGCAGAAAAGTTGATTTAGATGTAGCTTAGCATGTGCTGGCTTTACGACTTGTGAGAGTAAAAATAAAAAAATAAGGCTGCTACATTTATTGCACAATGCAACATATACGCTGGTTTGGAAATAATTTTACACATTAAGAACAAAACAAAAACTGGGTGTGAAATAAATCAACACAAAAATAAACGTGCTACACTAGAATAATAGAATACTAGAATAAAAAAGTACAAAACAGAAGTCCAATTAATGCAAAAAGTACAAAAGTTTGACACGGGGATCTAAAGGAAACCTTAAACTAGTGCAATCAGTTACAATTTTATTGCTTTTTGTTTTAAGCAGTGTTGAATTGAGTAAATATATTGTTTGAACTCATCGCTAAAGTTAATAAAACATTGTTTCTGACATGTACATTAGCATTTACGGGGTGTTAAATTTGTCCATTACAATAATACGATTAATTAAGTATCAAAGAGAGTTTCTCGGTGTTATTTTCTCGGAGACCATATAACACATTTTTCCAAAGTAAAACAAAACTTTCAACAATATTCTCAAAAATAAATGTACATTTTGCCATAATTTCCTCATTAGAGCGGTGCCAAAATAAACGCATGAGAGATTCAAGATACCAATCTGAGAAACTAAAATTCACATCAATATCTAGTATGTTAAATTCATTCTTGACAGATTTTAGCAGGCGTCACCATATCGGGATACGTTTTCTATACTAAATCTGCCCAGCTGGTGGCGGCAACGCACCGTATTGTATTTGACAGCACAACTTGACGTCATCAGTCAGCGACAACAACCAAACCAGAAAACTCCTAGCGCCAATTTGACAGCAGTCTGAAGGCTATCAAGTGTAAACAATGCTGCAGCCAGATTTGGTTCGACTTCTAACAGAAGGCCCATTGTTAGTAAAAAACCTGGATGAAGACTCACCGACGGGAAACACGCAGGAGCAGAGGCAGAGTGAAGCTGTGGAGGGAAATCCATTCACCTTCACCCCGCAGCTCATCCACCTGCACAAGGACCACGAGCTGTTTGAGGTAAGAGAGGAATACATAACCGAAGCGACTCTTAATGCTGGAGGACAACAATAGCTAACATTAGCTTGCTAATCCACACACCATAACACTGTACTGCATGTTTTTACAGGATGGGGACATTCACAGACACATGTATCTGCAAGACCTCTACATCTCAGAGACAGACGACAAGCAAACACTCAGGTATGAAAACCTAATTGATCCGAGCTTGTAGTGGCTTGTGTGTGGATGTTGACTGCTTTAAGGTAAAAAAAAGCAACATAAAAACTTCATCTTTGTAGTCCATATGATCTCAGGGAGGGACGATAATGTCCATTCTTCACATTAAAAGTACAGTCAGGATTACTGCTGTAATCACTGCTGATGGGGGACACACTTAATACTGACTGTGTAAAATGTTGTGTAGTCCAGGAGTGTTACCTGAGAAACGTATGATCCTTATGTTTTTGGTGTTATTTTTCTCATGTTTCTTTGTTTTTGCTACGGATTCAATTTGGGTAATCATTGTAAGTTAATGAGGAACAAAATATTACCCAAACAAGTTTGCAAATAAACTCGGTGGTGCATTTTGAAGTCCTTTGAGTGTATATATTTGCTCAGGTCACAAAGCGTAACGTGGCTCACTCACAAACACCTAAAAGAAATGCGGTTTAAACAAAGATACAAGAAAATAACAACTTTGTGATGTTTACGATGTCAAGTTACCTTAAATTCCTCCATGAACATGAACTATGTTGGAAAATATTTAATCTAAAGAAGCTTGTTTTCTAAAATCAACTTTGTAACATTGTGACTGTGCTAATCCCAGTATAGGAAATAGGAAAAACAAACCACCAAACAACAAATTGATCACATGCTGTAAATGATAATTAATTAGGAACAGTTGTGGATGTTTTTCCTCTTAAACTGATGCCCATTGTAATGTCTGTGTTGTTCAGGTTGCCTCCTCCTCCTCTTTTCTCAGTGTGTCAGAGTTTGCCTGCCACATCTCTGGCTGCAATGCAGTCTTCAACACTTTGGAGGAGTATGAGCACCACTACAACTCCTTGCATAGACATATATGCTGCTCCTGCCATCGCTCCCTGCCCAGTGCCCGGCTTCTAGACATTCACATTCAGGAGTGGCATGACACTCTCTTTACTATCCTCGCTCAGAGGCAAGATATGGTAAGTCACACAAAGAAAAGCCTCTATGCACTACCCCATGACATTTAAAATAAATAAAAAAAAGAAGTACTCACTGTCCCAAGTTTTGAGCCTGAAGCTGTATTTAAAGAGACTTTTAAACGTTTGTTATTTTTAGATGAATACTAAGGCTTTAAAGAAAAGTTCTGACACCTTCTTCATCTTTCTCAGTACCAGTGTTTGGTGGAGGGCTGTGGACAAAAGTTCAGGACTAGTAAACACAGGAAGGACCATTTAATAAGAATTCACAAATATCCTCCAGACTTCAGATTTGACAAAACCAAGAAGGACAGAGGGTAAGACTGCACTTACTACATTTTTTCCACTAGATGGCAGCAAAATGTCAATAGCAATATTACTTTGTGCAAAGTCTAAAAGTAGGAGAGCCCCTAGTCAACGGGATTTGATCGAATCATGGCCAAATTGAAGCAATGTTTCTATTTCACACGACTATTTTATATTATTTTGATAACATGACAAGGCAAATTACGGACTGAGATTCTCTTTTCTGCTTCAATGAAACCATTTTCTAACTTTCAGTAAAGCTTCTTTTTATTTTTTTCATTCTAAATCAAACAAACAGAAAGGTAGTTCAAATCATGATGTCTTTCTTCAATACCCATGCATGTTTATTTCTAATATCACATCTTTGCTAATAGAACCAGTGAGAAGAAGAAGCCTCAGCAGAAAGACACAGCCATGGAGGTAGTGGATGAGGTGTGTGAATCCAAGGGTGTGTGTGAGGTTGTGCGTGATGTGCTGTCCGACCAACGAGAGCGCGGAGAGTCCATGGAGATCCACGGGTCTGAGGAAGAAGTTGCTCACATTGCAAAGTCTGCCTCTGCTGAGGAGTCTGCTGCAGCTCATGGCGCCGGGAATACAAGCACGGAGCCACCAAAACCACGCTACTCCCACAGGTTAGATCTAGGTTTAAACAAGTCTGCTGCAAAGACTCAGGACTAAGAGAGAATAAGTCGGCCATTTTCAAGATGTTTTCAGTTTACATATGCAAGAGCAAGTTTTTAGCCATAAGATAAATTTCTGTTCTTGAAAGTAAGACTTGAGCAATTCTGCACATAGGTAAGTGGTTAAGAAAATCACAGTAAGGCTTCTATTGTGTATGTGCAGTGTTTGCATAGTTAATCACTGTATGTGGCAACATATTTTTTCGGCGATTTTTTTTTTGTTTATTTCCATGATGAACAATCTGAGACACAAACCAACAGCTGTGTTCTTGTCTCCCAGGGTCCCTGCAACCGTTTGCTTCGGTCACGGCTCCGTCCGAGGCTTCAGAGGGCGGCGAGGAAGGAGAAAATGAAACGCCAGAATTGAGCCTTCTTTCATTTTAGATGTAGAACCTTGTTGTGCTGTCATACGTGCTTTTAATTTGAAATAAAATGTAGAAAGAAAGCTGCAAAAAAAACAACAACCATGTGATGTAATGTGTGAAGATGTTCGTTCATGAAGATTATTGTTTGCTGTTTGTGATGTTGTTTCTTTGTTAAAAGGCTCCCATCTTACTTGTCTTCCAGCTTTGTCAGCAGACAGGACACATTGCACTATCACTGAATGTATGGCTTTACAATAAACTTTATTTCTCAGTCAGTTTTGGAAAGAAAATTACCAAGTACACCATATGGGATGCTTTTGACTGTCATCATACAAGTGGGAAGTTTGAGTAAAAAAACACGCGTGTTATGCTTTTAAAAGGATGATGTGGTGCATCTCAGGAAAATGTTTGAACTACAGTGTGTGAAAGTTTTGGAGTCAGAAGATCGTTGTGAAAAGAAAAAGAGAAATAACCAAATTTACATCATATATTTTAATAACTGTAAAACACCTGTCAGATATAAAATACATCGTACATTTATGACCGATGTGAGTCTTCAGTCATCTTTAGCATTTTGAGAGGTTGCAAAAATAGTTGACTTTCATTAATGAAGGTCTTGGGCATGAGCTCTTTAAATATCTGTGCAAAAAAGGTTCTCCTTCTGAGGTAATGCAAAGACCTGAAAATTTCTAAGAAGTAGGAAGCAGACAGAAATCTGATATTGCTTTTATGGTAAATTCAACTTGCTAACATGAAACCTCCAAAACTTTTCACAGATAATTACTCCAGTAAAGGCACTAATGAGCACGTCATGGTTCTTGTTTTTGATTACAGAGAAGACATAATTATATATGTGGATAAACAATTGCACTAATTGAAGTGTGTGCCTTTAGTTGAATGACGTTGAAGCTGCCTCCTCAGCTCCTGATAATGTAGTCAGACTTGTTCTGTAGGCACAAACTGGTTCCACTGTGTAATTAATAGGGTTAATATTTACTGTGCTACACCTTGATTTCACCTGTTGGTAACTTTTTCCTTCCACCTCCAGCTTATGAAGAAGAAAGTCAGACTCTGAGCTTTATTATAAAGTCTGATGAAACAATCAGTCAGATAATCCTAAAAAGCATGTTGTAGAATGTGAATGATTAAATGTCGCTGCCCTGTTTCCTAGAACAATATGAAAGGTGAAACAATTTCAAAGGCCTCAGGAATGGAAAATACACCATTCACTGACACTTCATTGAGTAACAAGCTTCAAACCCAAAGCTACAGGCCTTCAAATAATCGTTTTGTCTCTTGGAAACTTCTATTGTAACAGAAAGTCTCACAATACATAATCTGAAATTTGAATCCAAAAAATGAGCTTGGTGAAAATGGCATTTATCAAAATACCTCAAAATTAAATACCTTGCTTTAACTTTAAATTACTGAATTCACAACGACCATGTTAACAAATAAATGATTGTAAAGCACATTTTTATAACGTTTTATTTACTATATTCATAGAAAATTAATGTAAAACGACGATCGAGTGAAAATATTTATTTTGTTTCTGTTTCACGTGTTCCTGAATGAACCGGCTTTTTAAAAACGAAGACAGACTGTTATACCAACATATTTATGTGAAAAAATATTTTCATGTTTTTAACTAAAACGGAAATATTTTGACATTAGATATAATATAGGATTTCAGACATATTAACTGTTGGTTATTTGCTGCCTGCTTGTATGGCGGCGTTTTTAAAGGCAGCTTTCCCAACGATGCAGTTCAATTTTAATAAGGTTTAAGACAAGTAGTACATCCCGTAAGGTCCACTGAATAGTCCTGGGACAGGTAAGGCAGGCCGTGGTCCGTTCAGGGCCCCGTAGAGGGACGGTGCGCCCATAGGCGCGCTGAGAGGGAAAGGAAAGGCGAAGGCCGGCAGCAGCGGCTTCGTGGCCAGCTTGAGCTTCTCCAGCTCGGCCTCCTGCAGTCTCTTGGCCTTGGCCCTGCGGTTCTGAAACCAAATTTTGACCTGGGTCTCTGTGAGGCTGAGGGAGTTAGAGAACTCCGCTCTCTCCGCGATCGAGAGGTACTGTTTCTGTCGGAACTTCCTCTCCAGAGAAAGCAGCTGAGAGGTTGTAAAGGGAGTTCTGGGTTTTCTGTTGTTCTTGTGTTTCCGTAGATTGCACGCTGTCGGGCTGGGGAGTCCTGGAAGTATATTTAGAAAGTCACATCATTGGGATATGTGAGCGATACGCCTTAATATAGTGACTTTACATTAATTTCAAATTATGCATGGATCAAATTAAAGCCTGGTCTGGACGAGCAGTTATTTTCATGCAAATCCTTCATCATATCTAGATTTCATCAAGAAGACACCTCATCAGTCCTACTATTGTAATAGCCAAGCTATGAGATATTTTGTACACAGTATGGAGTTTTCCAGAACATGTTTAGACTGTTTGAAAGTTGTAAATAGCGCGTGTTTCTCAGTGTTAAGAAAGAGAGTATCCAGCACTCACTTGGAGGGGATGCGTAAGGAGCCTGATTCCAGGAGCTCGTGTCCTTGTCGCTGACATCCACCGCCTCTAGTTTGGACCGATAAAGTTCCCTCGGTGACGCACACTCGGCCCCCTCTGTCCGCACACAGCCTGAAACACGTGTCCTGTCAGACATGAGGGACTCCACACTGAAAGGCAGATTTAAATTTTTGGTTTTACATCTTCTGACAGATGACAGGTCCAGCTCGTCAGTTCCCATGCCACCAGCGGCTCGGTCCTCTGGAGAGGTCTCCCCTGGGGCGGCCGCGGGTGGTGATCCCTGCGCTGGATTCATTACGCACGACTGAGGTGCCATACAACCAATTTTCCTACTGCTCTATCCGTTGCTGTTTGTTTGCGTGCTTTCACTCGAGGGAATCTGTGTTGTTGCCCAGCTTCCTCCGATGTTGCACAGCTGCGTGGTAAACTTCAGTTTTTACGCACTGACTTGCCTCTCCTTTGGCGAAGCGCTTCAAGTTCCTCTCTCATCTTGCCGCCTGCCTATGAGTTTGTCGATGTTGCCACGTGACTCAGCTGAAACAGATTCTGATAGGACAGACTTGTAATGACAGTGGTGTGGTCCATTTCATACGCCTGTGGCGCCCTGACAGATGGAAACCTCAGACCAAGGGCGGAGCAAGGATTTGCGTGTCTCCAAAACACCCTCCTCACCCAGTCTTATCTTGCTGGAGGCTCCTACATCAGCACCACCTTTGTCTGTAACTTGGATGAAGTGGCATCAACTGGTTGTGCACACATACACAGGCCAAGATAAAACCTTCCCCTACATAAATGATAGAACTGTAACCGTCTTTGCTGTAGGTTTGAGTATTGCTGTATTTACTAATCTATTGCTTATATTTTGATAACATTAATTACACATTTTTTAACTGACACCTTTGTTATTGTCTTATGATTGATAGGAAATTTGTAGGTTTCTGCTGTTTGTGCGATTATTTGACACGCATCCTGCAAATCAAATGTGGGCCATACCTTGCCACAAGCTTCTCAAACTCTCTACTATAATTAAATATCTTCCTCTAATTGTAAAGCTGCACTAATCAATGTTTAAATCAACAGAAGATTAAATGGCTATTTGTATTTTGTATGGGTTTGCTTGTAGAGAAGATGCATGAAAAGACGTTATATTCTGACTTTATATTAAAAATGTAGTGACCATGTAACATCATGTTGAAGAGCTGGAGGTGAGCCTCTGTTTGACATGTGTTTGTTTGTTGTTTTTGTTGTGGTGCTGCGCTTAGCTTGTCTTAAAGTTTCTTGTTTTTTTTGTTTTTTTAATCTAAAGCACTTTGTAACTTGTGTTTAGAAAGCTGCTTTATAAATAAAGTTTTACTCCCTAACATACTTACACCCCATGATTTGGATCTGCATCAAAATTCAACAGGTTCTTCCTTGGCCCCAGCAACACTCTTCTGCCAACTTAATTAAATAAAAATTGGGCCATAAGTTTTCTGTAATCCTGCTGACATCATATGTCTGACAGCCAAGGTTAGCCTCTACGTGGTGAACATTGTAGAGCATTTAGCGGCTAAAGAGCCAAATATTTGCCTCACGAGTTGGTGGAGACCAAAACTGAGCTTAAAGGAGAGTGAATGGACTTACAGTAATCACATGGGCATAATCATGCACCTAATGAATGCTACTGTTGTGTTTTCTGAAGTTAGCAGTTGTCTGTTAACATGTTTACCATATCAACTTGGTGATAATATGTCAATGTAGTGTTTACAGCTTGTTCTGTTGCCCACGTTATCAGAGAAATAAAGTTCACAAGTATCATTTTTTTGATATGCTGCCAAAACTATCATAGAGTTACTTCTTCTAGGGCCAGTTGTGCTTGAGAATATGTTGACACTAGTGCAGCACTGTGTTTCATTTAAAAGCAGTCAGGCAATCTAGGCTGTGATTTGCAGTGCTTTTTTATACTCTCAGGAGTTATTACCACTATAAATTTCTGTCTTGTGGCCTAATTAAATTATCTATGGCTGCGTATTGCCCATATTTCATCCTATTGTGTTCATTGTCTGGAATCTCCTTCAGAGACAGTAAAACCACAAATACTGTTGCTGATGCCTCTTGAAAAGGCCCATCCAAATTCTTGTTTTGCAGCTCTTCAAATCAAGTCAAATCATTTTCAGTGAAACCCAATATGTGAGACTCTCTCTTATGGGAACGGTTGTTGGGTTTGCAGCAGCACACTGGCTTTACATCTGTAGGACAATTGGTTAAATGGAGTTAACTGTTTCTCTGCCTGAGGTACATTTCTTCTTTGATCCTGCTGCGCCTGGCGCCTGTCTGCTCTCCCCCTCCTCTCCCGCTCTGTGTGACAGTGATTGATCACTGGGTAACAGTACAAGCTTTCATTGACGGTAATTTAGTGCCCAACAACATTACATTCTGCTTACTCTCACCCTCCCAGTGTTTGAGAAGGGATGCATGGTTGTCTGTAATATTTGATCCTCCTCCATTTGTTCTGTAATGAATCAGTAAATGATATTTCCCGCTTCTCCCTGAGTTGCACAGACATGCCAGAAAAGTCAACAATGAGTATTTTGGGTACAGAGTACCTGCACGACCTTGTTTAAGCACAAAAAAGCATTTCTATCATTTTAAGTTCCTATTTTCAATATATTTGAATAAATAGTGAAAACCTGATGAATTATTGTCAATTATTATTTATTTATTTATTTTTTATGTCTGGAGGAGGAATCCTTTCTACTCCCTAAAGAACGTTGTAGAAAAAGATTTTACTGTATACTGATCTATTTATTTTCCAACCATTTTAATTTATTTGTCTATTTTATAAAGTGGGGACAGCCTAAATCTTACCTTGATTGTACTGTTTGATTGTTAGCATCAAATCTAACAGCTAAGACGGATGGGACAGATGGGAATGATAAGTGTGCAGGTCATAAGTAATGATTAAAAACCATCCATAGCAACCCAAAGTACTGGACAAACCTTTCCTGATGATGGCATTGATGATGGATTAAAAGTCAGGGTTTCACCAAAGTTATTAGGATTAATTTTGTGGAAGCAACAAAGGTTTTCTGTCTCCTACACGTATGCCAATTCATCATGTAGATGCTGAAATCATTTTTCTGAAAAGTGAACACCTTGATTCAACAATTGGGCAGCCAGTAGTCCAATAGTGCAGAAGACATTTCACTTAAACGTCAACCTGCTTTTGGTGCTGGAGGAAAGGTTCGTGGGAAACATACCAGGTTCTGTGAAAATATTCATACCTTTAGTTTATTATTTTAGTTGCCCTCACATCTCGAGAAGCTTCAGCCGCCCATCAACCACACACACATTTACACACACCTGTCTGAACCCTGCTGGCTTGCCAAAGTGAGGAATTGTTTAAGGAGTTAATTGTGGTTTCCAAACGAGTTCTGCTTTTGAAGCAAACATGTTGAAGCAGGCTTTATATATTTAATTTTTCAAATCTGTCTCTTTCATGAGAGTTGGCAGGGCTTACAGCTATCCTGAGCAAAGGCTGGGGAGGGGGCTGGAGTCATGTGGGATAAACATTTATGAAACACACAGCGGGGAACTTTGCGGTGAAAGTGTATCGACTTTAAAAGGGATGGGGGGCCTGCCCGGTGAAGCATAACAGAACATTATCCTGTGTCTGAATGTAACTGCCAACACTGGTATGTCAAAATGTCAATGGATGTTAGAGCACAAACTTATGAACCATCCTGTATGAATTTTCTACATCTTCATAGACCGAATGAAGTGTTGATTGACACATGTGTTTCTCATGTTTCAGATTTAATATGTTTTACACCGAGATGTGACCGAGTGCTCGTTTACATATTGAAACACAAGCAACAGGTCAGGTCTCACATCCAGATCTAAGTGACATCAGTGTCCAGTCACAACTTCATATTTCAGATGTAACTACCACTTAAATGTTCCAAATAAAACACAGCATACCTTAATATTTCAATTAAAAATCATAAAGTGTGCAGCAATTTTCAAAGCACTGTTGCAATAAAATGATAATTAAAACAGTTTAAATAGACAACATTGAGCAAAAAGGAGCTAAATACAAGAAAAAGAATTAAAAAATACAGTGATTAAAAGAGCTAAAACCGTGGCTTTGTATAAAAGTGGGCTGACCCCACACTGTTTTTAAGAGGGATTTGAAATAAGGATTCTGCCAGTCTGATATCCTCTGGGAAGTAGTTTCAGAGAGTGGGGACCCTCACAAAATATAATAATAGCATGTTATGTTTTGAAAATAATTAAAGATACTCGGTCTCATCTTCATTTTATACTCGATCCAAGATCCAGGTCATGTGACTTGAGTCCACAACCTCAGGGCCTCATCTAATTCCCATATCGTAAGATCAGCATTGAGGCATTTTAATTCTGTGGGTTTATCTGTTCATTATGACTTGATATGAGTAAAGCTAAAGCTAACTCTACCATAACAGCTTCCATGAGATAAAATGGGATCATTGACAATTTGGTTGAACCCACTTAATCACCGCCAATTATCTCTTATACACAGCACCATGCTCACAGTATTTACACTGTAAATTGGCCTATTTGATATGAGTGCTACATTAATTATTGAGGTGTTAAAAGCATGCTCTCTTGGCTTCAGCTCACTTTCACTCAGGCCCTGTCATGCCAGTCATGCCAAACAGGATACGGAGGCCCTGAGGTCTTCCCGATGATATTCTTCCTTATCTGATCTAAGCTTGATGGGAATTGCAACAGCATGTCAGCTTTCATTAGTTGTTTTATCTTTCTCACCATCTGCACAACGTGATATGTGAGTTGTCACTTTCTCTCCACCCATTCATGGTTTGGTCTAAGCTGTCAGCAGTGAAAAAGGTCAGATACGACCTGCTAACCGTATAATGTGCTAAATCTTTTTTTTTACCTTCTTCCTACCTGCGCCTCAGATATAATCTGAGAACATTTATAAGCATGTCACAGAGTGAAACTAGACAGAAAGCTTTACTGAGAGTGACTAAAGATCTCTGACGGTATCCGTATTCTTCAACCGAAAAATTACTTGTCGGATGGACGAAGTGTCGGAAACCCACACCTTTCCGACACTGTGTTCTCTCAAGCATACATTCTTTACACAGGTACTTCCGTCACTTTTCCCATGTACAAGTGCTAGAATGCCTCTCAGGAGAGATAATCTGATATCCCCGTATGAATGCTCAGAACATCATGCCCCTCCCAGAATGGCGTCATGCTGTAGAGTCATTCAGAACTGCGCTACCCTTCAACTGGTATAGAACAGTACACTTTCCAAGAAGCTTGCCCAACACTGGTCTTACAGTCCTATGCTTCTAGGCATGTCCTTGCCTTAACTCATTACAGCCAAAACATTTACCGTAACTCATTAAAAACATTTACTGTAACTCCTTTATTCCCACTGCCATAAAACCTTAAATAAACAATAAGGATTCCCCTACCACCACTACTACTACCACTATATAAGCACAAGGCCATTTTGCACACAAATAGTATTTTAAGTATTTTATAGTTTTTATTCTGTAAGTATTGCACAAGCTATTTTCATTCTGTTCTAGGGATGCATACTTTTATGTCAATTGTCTGGGTTTTTCTTTGTTTTATATGTTGAGCCAGGCCTAAGATGATATTCTGTCATGACAGACAATAAAGTTTTCTGATTCTGATTCTGATTCTGATGTGGGAATCAGTGGGGCTTTGTTTTGAGGCAGGAACAAAATACACATTAGAACCAATTTCCATTCAAAATAAGCCTGGGGGTATGATAGATTGAAATTTTATGCTGTGTTGTGTTTTTAAGAAAATAATCCAAACAGCCGAGAGAGGAGCAAAAGAAGAGAGCTTGAGAGAGAAGCTAGAATTCTGTCTTTCTTTTCCACCTCTTCACACCTGTGTAATCATTTCATCAGACTGTTGGATTCAGAAAGTAACTAACATCATCAGATGCTGGATGTCCACGTCCTGCACTGGAGAAATGTGTGGAGATGGGGTTAAAACCATCCAGCAAATCCTTTGTTTGAACACACTGACCTGTCTGCATGTCAGAATAGTTAGACTTTTTGCTGCGCTGGGGAACCTAATGGTTGTGGATGCGTGCAACAAAACCAGAACAGTTTGATTAACTGTGTAAAAAGTGAAGTTGCCAAAATATTGCATTGTCAGGGGGTCACATCTAAACACAGCACATTGATGAATATACTCAGCAACATAAGCTGACCTGGTCTGTATAAAGCATCCATTGTGAGGATGATGATCTCAGTAACCTCCTTGAGAAGGAAATACTGGGGGCTCTCATGGCAGAGGACGCTTGAAACCTTTGTAATTACCTGATGGGTTGCTGATTGGTTAAGTGCTTTTCATTTATCCTCTATATGTTAGCATCAGTCGGCTGCCAGGGGAAAGCGTTGACAGGTGAGCAGCAAGCGGGTTATTATCCCTCCGTGTGTTTTGTATGTAAGATATTGGATTTGGTGACAGGAAGGCGCGTTCCACATGGCGTCTGATGGTTGGCTGATGGGCCCTCGGCGGTGAGTCTTTCCTGTAGTGCCAGGTGCTAACAGGTGAACACAGAGATATTGTTGCTGTATTGTTGTGGCCTGGGAGGACCGGAGGGGGGACAAAGGGAACCGGACACCCCCACTGGACATGGAGCAAGCCAGGGGTAAGAGTGAGCTTAGTGATGGCGCTGACAGCATGAAGAACTTAGATGGTAGTCTGCATTCAGTGATGATAATGATGATGATGTGGAGAATGACCCATTAACAGAGGTTAGAGATGTTAAATTATCATAGGCTCTTTATGGTCCAGCCATGATAGCTGATGTAGGCGTTGTTAGTATGAGGGTGATGACGGCAGAGGAGCAGGGGACATCACAGGGCCAATGGAGGTAAGAGAAACCTGACTCACACTTGGAGGTACAGCTATCCCCATGCAGTGTGTGGGTCCTGAAATATAGAGAAGCTCAACTACAAACAACTGAAAAAGTCTGAGTATAATGAGAGCAGCATTCAAGTATTTCTACCCATTGTGTAGTGGCTTGGAAATATTATTATAGTCCTCACTCTCATTCTGTTTCTTATCTGTTTCAGCTCCCCTGTTCAGCCCCACAGTCTTAAGATTTACAGTGAGTTAAATCACACAAGTGTCTCTGCACTGCATCAGTTCCCCTCTTTTCCTCTCCATGAACTGCAGAAGGAAGTCAGACCACAGCCCAATGATTGAAACACTTGTCGCTGATGTTGATTGACTGTTTCAAATTAGTTGAAACATTTCCCAAAACATTAAAATTGACTTCCTTGAAACCGCCAAGTGATGGCAGCTGATCTGCAACATGCTGAGGCAATTTAAAATCACACAGCAACACCTGTTAGAGATGACTGGTCCACTGAGACACTTATAAAAAAGCCAATTTATCATCCCTGAGTCTTCATTTTAAAGGGAGACCAAAAAGTAGATGAGGGCCTATAACAATATGACCT
Organism: Chaunax sp. Z400; assembly: GCA_037577475.1. Classification (NCBI taxonomy): domain Eukaryota; kingdom Metazoa; phylum Chordata; class Actinopteri; order Lophiiformes; family Chaunacidae; genus Chaunax; species Chaunax sp. Z400. The sequence continues at coordinate 11,064,646 of CM075193.1, forward strand.
TTCAAAAATGTGACATTATGTATCTTAGAGCTGTTAACTTATAGCATCATCATCATCTCAAACCCTGCATCATACCTAACAGATTATTAATCCTACAGGTAATTATGGATAAGAAAAACAAAGTGACTTGAACATGTTGGGATAAAAATTTATTTGCTTTCTTACCAGGAGTTAAATGAGAAGATTTATTCCACTCCGATGACTGTACAATTAATATTTAGCTATGCAGATGGTTAGCTTAGCTTAACACAAAGCCTGGATGTAGGAAAACATCTATCCTGGCTAAACAGCATGTAACACCTCCAGAGGTGATGGTAGATGTTGTTACCTTTGCACAGTCCTGTTTGCAGTCCTTTTATGCAGATAAGCTAAAATCTGATGACTATAGCTTCATACATATTGAGCAAAACAACAGAATACAAAGCTTTACTTGCACAAATGTGACTGTGGGATCATGAGTTTACTCGCATCACTCGTGCAAGTAATGCTAACAATCGGCCCTTAATTCAAGAAGAAAAAAAAAGATAGCAACAAACCAAAGAAGAAGAAGGAGAAAGATACTAGTAATGTTTCTGCACTTTCCTTGTGACTTGTGATTTGTTCACTAAAAACAACATTTCATTTGACATTTAAAAGAATTTGTGTGTTTTAAGTCTTATTCTGTTTATGAATACCCATTTTTCAGTTCAAAGGTCTTAATGCTGAGAGAGTGGTTTATTTGGACTTTTCACGCCAAGCTGGCATATCCATGTTTGGGAGGCATAATTCCTCAGAGCTTGTGACTCACCATGATTTGAAAATAAAATGTTGTGTGCGAGTTCATAATGTCAGTGAATTATAGCATCATCATCTACTCACGGCTTTGCTAATATTGACCACAGAGGAGGCGAAACTGGAACAAATTGGGAGTTACATGCTGTGCTTTGGGGCATTTCTGTGCTCTAGATGGTGGGAATAGCTTTTTGCCTCTTTTCCTCACATAACTTGCTCTCAAGCTAATTCTGTACTTTGACTGTCTTCTTCATCTCATCTCATGTGATTACAGATTTGACATAAAAAAAAAATGATGATTCCATCATCAAAATATATTTATGGGCCTAATCTGTGCTTTTGTGAGAATGTGTGTGCCTGTGATCTGAGCACAATGACAACCTGAACAAATATGCTGAGTTGATTCTTCTGAAGTTACAATAGATTCCACTTCGTCCCATGAAGCTCTCAAAGAGATGGGAAGGCAGCAGCAGAGGCCCCTGAATAAACAACCATTAATTTCACCCTGCGCCTCCAAGACGACAACCTTCAGACTTGAGGCTGTGATTTAAGCAAACCAAAACACAAAACCACACAGAAACGGAATTAAACCTATACGGAGGGCGAAATTATTAAAATACAGAAGTCTGTTTTACCTTTACTTGATTTTTTTTTTTTTATAGATTAGACATTTGGATATCCAGTGGACAGCCAGATAAAGCGAGCAAAATGTGTGGAGGGAGAGAAGAGGGGGATGAAGTGGATGAAGGAGAAGATGAAAGCTTTGTTGTGCTGATGCTTAATGAGCTGGAAAACACAATTGAACTTCTCTGACTGTGGAAATTGCTGTGAGGGCATCGTAAATTAGCGTCAGTGTGGGAGCTAGCCTGCTGACAGAAAAGAGGCTTTGTGTGGTTCTTCACAGGCCTGCAGCCACTGAGATCCTCACGTTGGTATCAAAGCTCGATCCGTCGCACGATAAGGAGTTTGGTGGTTACTCTTCAACATGGATATCGTTTTTTGCTTGCTCATTTGGCGACATGGTTCTTTTCCTCCACTATCTTATATGGTGACCTGTGTTTACAAAAAAAAAACACCAACATATTTACCTCCATCCTCCTGAACTGAGGCCTTTTTAATGTGTATTTTTCCATCCATTCTCCCGCTATGTCCTGCTACCTGTGGATTTGTACTCCATAAACAGGGATGCAAAATGACTAACAGATGGAGGAAGATACAACATAGGGGATAGGGGAAAAAGGGGAGTGAAGAGGCGATGGGTCTCTCTCTTTTTTTAATATTTACTGAAATCCAAAGGGTGACTCTTCATTTTGGCTTTGCAGGCTTGGCACATGCCTTCTGTTACTAAGTGGCTTCATATTGAAAAGCTCTGCGGCCGCTATTCTCTCTCCCACTGGGTGCCAGTCTCTCTGCCCTGGCAGCTGCTGGGCTTGAGAATAGACCCATAGTTTCCCCTCTGCAGGTGAGCTGCACAGCCAAAACAGGGCCCCTCAAAGGCCCTTTCAGAGCCTCAATAGGAAACTGACTTCGGGAGAGAGGAACGGGTACACAATGGCCGCCTTCTCTAGACACAGAGAAGATGGAGATGAGCTATTGGGGTGCTGCTTTAGTGCTGCTTATAGCCATGTCAAGGAGAGGTGATGAGAGAGGAGAGGATGAGTTCCCCCTGTTAAGTTTTTGAAGGCGTGGTTCTTTCCCCTCCGCCTTGTTTTCGGCTCTGCCGCTGCAGTGAAGGAATGTCCTGTCAGCCTGTGTCTCTGGTGTAATTGCTGTGTCTCTGAAACCTGACGAAACAAAACATTTTTTTTTTCTCCATGCCCTGGGCTGACGAGGGTGACACTCAGCTCCTATCCACACCTCCCCTCTCTCCACCCCCCTCTCATCCAACTCTCTCTCGCTCCAGAAGAAAACTCTTCCCATGCAGCCAGGAAAGAATGCACCTCCCTCCGCTCGCTCTCACCTCCTTTTCATAGTTTGCTTTTTAACTTTTATTAGCAACAGCTTTCACTGACATACGAAGAGTTGGCAACAGAGAGATAGGGCGAGGGAGGGAGACAGAGAGGGTTTAAAAGTGTTGGGATAGAGAGGAGCGATGAAGGAAAGGAAAAGAGTTATCCCTTCTCTTTGTTAGTAAATGCAGCATTTCCACATCCTGTCACAAAAAACATAAATATAATTTGACAACCTGGATCTCTTCAAATAGATTATTTGCTTTGACAAAAATAACTTTAAATATGTAGTCTTCTGTTAGATAACAGGTGAAATATATCATTTCGACTTATGGGTATGATTTTTTTATACGTCTAAATGATAGTAAACTAAATTTGGACTACATTTTACTGAACTTCAAACCATGCGTAAAATATCAAGCATTTGATTTGTAATCCAGTTTTCGAATTTGAGTACACAACACATCAAAAATGTTCGTAGCATTAGCTAGCGGAAGACTCACTGCAAATAGAATACAGGATGTATTCTGGAAATAGAAACAGAACTACAAAGATGGCTGCACTTCTCTTCCTCTCTATACAAGCTGCACTGTAGCTGCATCCACAAGTTGCATTAAGGATCTCTTGATATACTCCACTTTCTGTTTAAATTATTGCTCTTAATGGCACAACTTTCATATCATTTGTTTACTTTTAAATAGATTTAAAAAAATGTATTTTTCAATGTATTTAGCACATTAGCTAACATTTAAATATCTCTGAGTGAAAGTGTGATGCATCTGCTGACTGTGTCCCTGCAGCGACTACGTCTCACCCCCTTCCTTAATGTACAAAGCCAAAAGGTATTTTAGGAAAGGCTCCATTGGTTTTGTTGTGGTGCCAATTAAACAGAACCAATTATGTGTCAGTTTTAGTTTCAGTTTCTTGGAAATATAATTTTTAAACAAGTGACAGCCCCATCTAAGCATGAAATCTTCATACCAGTGGTTCTCAAACCGTGGGCAGGCCCATTTAGGTGCATAAAGAGTCACTCCATGAATCATATTCATTCATTCATTACGATTTATACAGGGAAATAAACAAGCCACAGACGATGCTATCGTGCTGACCTTCAGTAAAATTCCAAATGGATATTTTTTAATGAATTGCTTCCCATGTAAGTGTTAATGACTGATAAATGTACTTTTCTTGAGGGGAAAAAACTTCTTTTTGTTATGAAAAAGTTTGAGAACCACTTACTTAAACATATACAGTACGTCTATTTGACATATATGATTTTTTTTTTTAGTAAAACCCTTTGACTTAGATTTTTACCATGTTATAATGAATACTTGTAATATTCCTATCCAAATGAATGTTGTTGATATTTTGGTCCATATTACCGGCCCCTGCTCCAAAATGCAGAAATGTTTCCACAGCGGTTTCTTTTGTTATTGTTTACATTTCACAGAGATTTTAAACACACAGTTGTCTGAGAGATTACGGAGCCTTTAGCATGTCTCATATAAGTAAGTTGGGTAAGAAGATGCTATCATTCCCTGTCTCATTTTTCCTCTCTATTCTTCCTCGCTCCCTCCTTCCTTATTCTCCTCTAATCAGTTCCACTCTGTTATTGCTGGCCCCGAGCTGTTTACCTCTTTGCTAAACTGCTTTCATAAGCATGAGACCAAAGCCTGCTCAAATGTCTATTAGACCCACAGTCGCTGTGTGGCTGACCTTATGGCTGTTGTTACCATCACTTATGGAATCAATGCCTCCTGATCTGGTGTTCCTCACACCCTCTGGAATAGTTTTTACTCCTGACATTAGTTGACCATTTTTGAAAGGTTAAGTGGTGAATAGGGGCTTTCAGGGGCTGAGCAGACTGACAGAGACAGATTGTGACCGCAGCCCTGGACGACATTAAACGCTATGAAATCCGGGACAGACAGTTCAACACAAGCTCTGAGGACAGACATGCTTGTGAATGCACCATGCTTCATGTACTATTTGCTCTGAGGTCTTGTGAAGAAAGAAGAATTTCCTGCATTCAGTCCAGCTGGGAGTGATTTAGTGACATTAGCAGAATCCTACTCTGGCAAGCATCTTTCCTCAGGGATTTATTTTTAGTTTATTGGTCTATGTAAACCAATAATGTAATAGTAACCCTCTTTAGTGTGATTTATCTTGTGTTGGCTAGTTTGGAGAGAACACAATGGGTATAATTATTGTGTTATTTTAATTTGCAAAGAACATTGTGACTTTTGAGTTCAACCTCTTCAGATACATTTAACTTTTTTTTTTGTTGAACAGCTCCCGTAATACATGCTGTACTTATACTGTACTAAATATATACTGTATATATTTAGTACAGTGCCTACCATGCCAAGCTACTTACTCAGGTAAAAATACTGGTACTACAGTAGGTGCTCGGTTTGTATTGTCACACACAATTTAAAGTAGTAACTTTTGTGACTATGAACTGCAACATTTGGCTCTGCCAAAAAAGTACAGACAATATGTCTATAACTCAACTCTGCTCCGTGCACCTTTCAGTGCCTTATTTGGATAATCAATCTCCACATCATCACACCATTACTAATGATAAGGAGACCAAGAGAGAGGAGAATGAATCTCAGACTTAGTGTTTAATTTTTTTTTTTTAAAACAAACAAACAAGAGAAGAAACAGCCTGGACTTTCTGGTTTAAATTCTGCAATTCAGCAAATTATGCTCTGTTCTCACACTGCTTTAGGAGCTTGTAAAGAGGCACCTAAACATCCAATTAAATAGTCACTGGAGCAATGAGTCAAGACACAAGATTCATTAATTAATTACAGAGCATTATAAACCACACGATTGTGCAAGAAAATAATTTCTATGTAACTCAAAAAAAAGGGAACATAAGAAAGAAAAAGAACATTGCAAACTACACCATCTTATTTTCAACAAATGTGAGATCTTCATTTGGCAGTGCCTAATTAATATGATGAACTACAGGAACCAGACTGTGCATTATAGATAAATTCCTCACAGCTTAGTTCGTAAGCTTCCAAATTACATCAGAAATTTCAAATCACAGAGAGGAACATCATAAATGTCACTGCAGCATGTCTCCTTCTGTCTCTGAACTGTACAATATCTTTGTTTGTTTAATCCACATTATGGCCAACAGTAATAATTTTATCACTGCAGTCGTACATAACAGTGTTTCTTATTCTGCATGTTGAGCTGGTGAGATTTGGAGGAACTGAGGAGAATAACAACATGACTATTATTTTAGTTTAGTTTGGCAAAATACCAATAAAACAACAAATCCATAAATCTTTTCAGTGTTGCCCTTTCAGGTAAGGAGACAGATACAGCAAGTTATTGCATATCAGTAATGGTAATCTCTTTCCCTTTCATGCTGTGTCTCCCTTTATTCTGCTGATAATTGTGTTCTGCAGGCATGTAATTATGGTTTGAAAAGGTTGGAGCCAGAGTTTCCACATGGCACAAGTGAAGGAACAATGCTTGGGTTCTGGGAGATGAAATCAGGAAGCACAATAGCTGTATGGCGGTTACAAACCACAGAGGTAGACGTCTATGAGGAACAGTCATCTTCCAGAAATGAAAGCCTATTAGTGGAATGGTTTGAAGGTCTGACTCACATCGTCTGACTGTGCTGGATAGTTTACACAGCACTGAATGATGTGTAATGAGCAACTTTGCAATCTGGAACGAATGGAGGTTGTTATGCAGTTAATGAATAAGGCATGACATGTAGCAGGATTCCTCAATTTCTATTAACATTTATCATTTCGATGCAACACAGTTAGGGAACATAGAAGCACACAAAAAAAATCTCAAAAATAAGTTGTTGTTGAATGTTGCATTTAACACTGTTAGCTATGAGAAGGCAATGTATAAAATTAAGACATCTTAAAATACTGTAAAACCCCTTGATATATTATTAGATTTATATCGCCATTGTTTGTTTGTTTGCCTGTCATTTTGCAGGATTATACAAAAAAATGCTAGACGAATTATTATAAAACTGGGTGGAAGGGTTGGGAATGTGTTAAAGAAGAAACCATAAAATTCCCTATTAATTTTTTTCACATCCTTTAACATTGCTGGATAAGGCTTTTTTCAGCATTTTTTTTTTTTTTTACAAATTATGCATAAACTATTTGACAGAATTTCATGAAACTTGTTAGGTTAGGATTATTATTGGAATTTCAATTAGATTTTAATGTAATTAGGAGGGACTGTTGGGCCGGCGCTCTCCTGACTGCCCTTCTGCTTTATGTTTGGAGGTTGTTTGATTAAATTAGGAAGAATTTCACCCTTAATATTCCCATTACCTTATTATTACCCATTAACACATATAGTGTTGGACAATATTTCACATTTTCAAATCCAAGAAGCCCTCTTACCTCCACCCAGAGGGTTGTTTTCATCTGTGTTCCTTTGCATGTTTGCTTGTTGGTTGCTTTTAGTTTGTTATCAGGACTATGCAAAACTACTGGACAGGTTTCCCCGAACTTACTGAAGGGATGGGGTATGGCTGAGAAAATAACCCATTCAATTTTAGTACAGATCCACATAAAAGGGCAAATCCAAGAAGATTTAATAACCTTCCTTAACATTGCTAGATAAGGCATTTTTCAACATTTTCCTTAATCATGCAAAAACTACAGAACTAATTTCCACATAACTCTTTGGTAGGGTGGAGCATTGGCCAGGCAAGCTTAGCAGATGTGTGGGATTGTTGGGCCTTGATGGAGGAATGCACTCTGCTTAGGGCTATTCTAGTTTATTACAGTTTTATTTATCATTGTATTCACATTTCCCTGAAATTTAAGTAACACAATATTCTTAAAAAACATTCTTCAAAAAAAAAATTCTTTGCATTTATAGGCATAATAATGGGCCGAGAGGACAGGAGATTAAAGGTGCTGTATGTGAGAAAAATGGCCACCAGACGAAATCATATTCCGAACAAATTATGGGCAGCATATTACCAGAAAGTTGGAATGTCTTTCCCTTATTGTAAGAAACAATAAAGTGCATAGTCCCCTCCATAGGCTGTTCTGTCTTCAAAGCAACAGGTAACAAACATATTAACTCTGTCAGTCAGGGGCGCATCTTCAGGACAGGCAAACCATAGGCAAATGTTTGGGGCCTCCCAAAAAGATTTGGGAAAGGGGCTCCCCAAATAGCCACATCATATACTTAACTATCTTTAAAAGCTATCAATAAATTGCTAAATTTAGCAACTGTTTATTTACACACTAGATGAAATGGTGCAACTGTGGCATCAGAGTTCATACCTTTACTTGCTAAGATCTCCAGCAGCGGCTGAGGCTAATGGCTAGAGTAGATATCAGTAGATATCTCTGTAATACAATGCACAGATATCAGAGGGTCCTTTCTTCACATTCTGAGATATTTTTAGTTGATTTTTAAATGTTGTAAATACAATTCTTAACAATAACATTAAGATCTATAAATGCCTCTGTGAGTTCACTTCTTATCTCCATCCTGACATCAGGAGTGCATCATAATAATCAGCTTTGTGTTTGAAATTTAAAACAGATTGCCTTTTTTTTTGTCCTCACATTATTTGTGATGCCACTTATTGTTGTCCCTCTCTCCGGCAACTTGAGGGTCAGTAGGTTGGGCAAACTTTAGGGAAGTTTGTTGATGCTGGGACATTTCTTTCTAGGATGATACAGCAGATTTTCAGTGGTGAGATGCCAGAAAAGTATTTTGCTCCCTCTGGGTTTGCTGCCTGAAGCAAAGCAGTTGGGCTCTTGGGCTCTGCTCCACCACTGATGGAATAATGGAAGATTGACGGGCAGTGTGGTGCAGCATCAGCAGGAAAAACAGTCCTTTAATTTTATCTAAATATTCTCATTGGCTGAGCCTGTGATTTCTTATCATAAAGGAGTGTATGGCATGTGTGTAATGTCCTTATTTATACCGAAAAATAAACTAAAAGCAGCGGATAGAGGAAAAAGTTTCATCTGCTGACATAATTGGACAGACTGGGCACATGTTTCTTTAATAAGGATGAAAGCGTTGCGCTGTTGTAACCGGATCTTCTTTGTAGCAGGCAGCTTTCCATCAAGGAACAGCAGGATCCTAGGAGCATCAGGACAAATGGCACCATGATGTGGAAACACACAGACACAAATTCAGAGCGTGACAGACCCTGAGAGTATTACTGTGATCTTATGGATGCAGTGTGTTGTGAATATGAAGGGAAGGGGCAGCAGTGAAGGACATCTCTAACACCTGTATGCACTGTTAACACCTGCACTGTCGCTCCCCTTTGTAGTCATCACAGTGGTTCACAGGATGTGCTTCCCACTGTGTGCATTGAGCTGGCGACTCTGATGAAGTCTGTGTTGCTGGGGGTCAGGGGTTAAAGGTCAGGGGTACTCCAGCTGGCAGCCAGGGCTGCAGTGGACTCCAGTGAGGAGGCATTCAGCGGTTGTAGCAAGAAGGGGGAGGCACAGGAGGAGAGGAGGGTGAAGTTGTGTCTCTTTTCTGTCTTGTTTGATGTACTCCACCCTCAGGGCCTTCTTTTCCTCTTCTGCCGTGATTCTCAGATGACAGAAAAGAAACTGAAAACATATGCGGCATTGTTCATCTTTGAATTTTATAGTTCAAATGAGCATAATAAGGATTTTTATGTTCACATGTGAGTATATGAAAGTTCTCCACAGCTCTATGGAGCTTTATAGTGAATCAAAGCTGAGGCCTTCTGGCTCGCAGCTTTACTGGTTTGGTTCACCCTCACCACTATTGTCTTTTTCAGGTAAAGCAGGTAGATGATTTCAGTCAAAAGGCTGTCAAAACCTACTGTACATCATCTGCCCAGCTACAAACAAAAAGAAACCAAAGTTTGCAACATGCTGTAGTGGACTTTTCATCAGCTTTAGCCAGATATCCCTCTGGAGCTTGGTAGGGACTAAAAGCAGATCTGGAGAGAGAATAAATAGTGATTAGTGAATATGGTGTCCAGAAACAAATGTATGCTAATTTGTGAGTGTTTGCTGGATGTGAAACTGCACCGTTTCCTCCCCAAATCACAATAACAAAGAATATCAAATGTCAAATAAAATACGATGACATCTAAGTGTTACGTTCACATTTTTTCCACTCACTCACTCCACTTATTGTGTGTTTAAAGTTTTGTTAAGAAAGAATAACATCAGATATGGAAATATCTGCACAGCCACCGTGAGCGCATGTCAGATTTCTGCAGTTCCCTGGTTTATCCTGTAGGGGACAGTTCATAATTAATGAACCACATGTGCAAAGTGTTGGCATGATGAGTATTTGATTTAACAGAGTTTTCCAAAACATTAGTTCTCCTTGAGTGGAAAAAGTGTTTAATGAGAAGCGTCTGAAACACAGTAAATAGCCATTAAACTTACTTTAACAGCTCCCATATGTTTACTGAGTTTATGAGGGGTGTGATTGAGGGAGGATAAGGGTGTATGGTATGTTTGTGTGCATGTGAGAGAGAGAGAGAAAGTCAGAGAGAGAGAGAGAGGGGGAGGGAGAGAGGGATCACCTGAGTTTTATCTCTAAAATGTTGTCTAGAATATAATATTTCCATAGTTACACTGTCAAAGCAGTAAAATATCTCTGTCAGCTCAAGCAGCTGGTGTCGCTAATGGCCACCTTTCACAAAGATGCTCAGAGCTTCTCAGATTAGCTACCCTGGAGAAAAAGAGCGAAACATATTCCTCTCTGTGCGCTCTCCAGCAGACAAAGAGCTTTCCAGTCTTCTGTCATCACTTAGGGGGAAAGTTCCTCTTTCTTTCTGTCTGTTGCAGCTCCTGGTAAACTCCCCTCATCTGCCTCAGTTGTCATCAATGCTATTGTGGCTGGAAAACTGTCTCAGGCATCACCTGTGGAGACAGATAGTCAGGTGACTGAGGGCCCCAGACTGACTTGAGCCATCACTCCCCTCATTTTACCCCTCTACAATCCAACCTGTTCATTGAGGAGACATTTAATTAAGCTCTGATTAGCACTGAAATGTGTTAAAGGGAGCCTCAAAAGCTGAAAATGCCTGCATGTGAGTGTTGACCAAATGGCTCACTAATTCTTTCTGCGGCTGCTTCATAACTCTGACAGCTCTCCTGTTCACCAGACCATCGTCACAACATTTCATGTTTGCCGCACTCTTCCATGGAGGTCCTTCCCTCAGCCCTGTAATTCGTGTGGTAAACTCCACCGTGAGATGTCTAATGTGTGTTTAATGGGTGTTGGTGAAGCATCAATTAAGTTAATTGTAGATCATTGAGTTAATTTTAGTTATTTAGAAAACCCCAGCCTTCTTAAACGTTGTGAGTGTGGGGGATATGACGGAAGACTATGAGTAATGGCAGAGGGGTGGTTAGCCTCAAATATAACCCTGCGCTCTGAGAAGAACTTTATGGGATTTACTGATAGTAATGATGGTGATGATGAGGTTTGAGTGCTGATGATTGTTTTAGTGTGGAGGGGTGACTTTTCTTTTTTATTACAATGTGCAATCTGTTCATTATGACATTTCAAACAGTGATATAGTTTGTGTTGAGGTTTAGTGTGGAGTCTGATGTCTCAAGCTGATTGTCGATGAAGATGCCACTGTAAGTCAAGTAGAAACACGATGCATTCCTCTGTCTTAGCAATAATAAGTAGCTATTGATGTCGAGGCAGAGCCGGGGTATCAGATCCTGCACTTAAAAATAAAATATGAAAAGAATGTCAATGGCCATCTGATTATACAGGTGTGTACGTTGTATTGCGAACTGTGAGCACATGCACTCATGCTCATACACACACTCACACACCTCATGCGAGGACTATGTAACAGAAGGATTACGAAAAAATGAAACCGAGATCATTTAGAATTTAGTCAAATATTCATTTCTGTGGTTTCCCCCTATAAACTGCTGCAAGCTGAAATATCTGGAGCATGTTTTCTATCCCGGATTTACAGTCATAAATCATGACTTAATGCTGCTTTTAAATAGTTACAGACAGGCAATTTATTCTTGGCTCACTCCTTGGATTTTGTGCAATAACATCATATGACTGTGTGTTCGACAGTTTATTGGCAGCATTCATCACTGCTTGCTGACAACCCCCTCCCCCGTTCATCTTTATAGGTGTCCATGCATTTCCTAAAAAGCTTGTCGATCACATGACACACGTCGCACCAGGAGACACACCTAAACCATACCAGGATAAGAACGCGAGAGGGAGGCTTATTTGTTCATGCACTTGGCAGATGAAATCAAGACTCTATAGCCTTTCAAGGAGTCAGAACACACTCTGTACACACCATAGGATACATGACATTATCCCTACGTCATCTTTTGAGAGACGATGCTCATCTAGAAATATTCCACTACCTCTTGTGCATGTTTTGCCTCCAGGCTTATTATTAGCATTACATACATGTCTTAAGACGCAGGTAATTAAACCTATCGTGAGCCATATATTATCCCAGTTTGATGCAATCACATATAAATCTATGAATGTTTTTTAATGTATGACAAATGTCAGTGTTTGGTAAAAATTATGTCAGGCCAGCAACGGTTAGCTTAGCTCACAAGAAATGTGGGAAATATAGGGAAGCATCTAGTGTGACTGAAGTAAAAACAACACGCTCATTTATGTTGCCGTATTTTCCTTTAAACGTTTCAGGTATTAAAAACAGGTATATTTCAAAATGCCTGTGAATGCATGATTTAAAGTTGACACTTTGGTATCGTGTCACACAGACTGAAGTGTTGCCCTGAAATACTACCTTTCCTGACCTGTCTACTAATAATACTGCTGCTTTTATACTGTCCAACACCTCATCACCTCGGTGGAGTGACTGAGACACAACTCAGTCTGATGGAGAGCGACTCATTTGCTGAGCCGCAGAGCTCTACCAACCTTAGGCTGCTTAAACCACAGAGGAGCTTGTTTTCCTGTAAAGCCGTGGGACCATCAGAAGTTCAGAGAGCAGAATCGCGTGGTTAATCTGTTCTGGTCGATGCTGGGCCTCTGGGCTTCACATGAAAGCTGTTTCACTGATGTGTGCAGGACACTGGGGGTGGATTGGTAGAAGCTTCAGCACACCTTATCCATCAAATCTCACTTTCAAGGCTTGGAGCAGCAGGATGTCTTCTGGCAGAGTTGTGGTTTCTAGGAGACTGACAGAGCATTTCCATAATGGCTCACATCTCCATGCTTTAGTGTCAGTTTAACAGCCAGAGTATGTTTGTAACCAGTATGAATCTGGCAACAATGTTTTTAGGAATATTTTCATGAAGACAAATAGGCCTTATTTACTTTTGTGCTGAGACTTAGATGAGAAGATTGGTCACTGTCATACGTCTGTGGTATAGTGTTAATTTTTTTTAGTCTCGTTTTAGTCATTGTCATTTCAGTCAATCTAGCTTTCGTTTTTTTTTTGGTCATTCTACTGTTATTCATTTATTTCAATTAAAATTGGGGTGGCAAGTGTCTGCACAAGCAAGTGTCTGCACAATTTTGGGAAACCGGGTTTTTGGTCCACAAAGACACTGTTTGTCTTCCTTGAGAAGTTGGTAGTCCGCTGGACAGTGACAGCTTTTACCGTTTGGTCACTGGAAGGCCCATGCTGGCATTTGGCTGGGCAGCTCCTCCAGCCTGTGGATTCGCCTCCATGGAGCGCTCCTCCGTGTGGTTTCTCTCATGCCAGGCTCTTGGTAGAGACATTAGCCACTTTCAGATTGTGCAACAGCACTGAAACGAATTCCTTTCTCTGTGACCCCTTCGGTGTGTTCAAACTGGACCAGACCAAGGCGTAGCGATGCGGCGTCACCCCGGTGTGTGCGTTCACAATATATGCCGGTGCTCCGCTATGTTAATGGGCAACAGCGAACATAAAAGCTGATATATTTCGCTATCTCTCCAGTTAAGCAGTAATTTTCTGTGCTTGTTCTTAAAATAACAGGCTTCCTGTTGCTACCGCATCATTAAATCCCCCAGGGTAGGTCGCACACCTGAACATATTACTACAACGTCACACCCATTCCACAACACCGGGGCACTTTCATACAGACGCTGTTTCGGCACTGTTACTACCTCCTGAGGCGTCACAGAGGTGGAACAAACTGACACCCTATTACGCCTTCATTGCATTCAGACAGACGTCGGGGCGGAATAAAGGCGCAACAGGCCCGAAATGAAAACGCTGTCTGAATGGGGCTTATGAGACACACAGTCTGCTCCAATTTTTGTGGATGAAAATAAAGAAAGATTTTGGAAAACTTTTTATTTTTAAAATCACATTTTAGTCATAAACAATATTAGCCAACATGTCGATTCAGTCGCAGTGTTTAATGACATCTCTGTCATCACATCTTCGTCTCGTCTTAGTCATGGAACGAAAGGTCACCAACAAACATTTTTCATAATTGACAAAATTAACACTAAGTGCGGTAAATATGAAGCCAATAGCTTAGTTAGAAGTTAGCCTAGTTTGGCATAAATAATGGAGACAGAGCGAAACAGCTAGCCAACCTCCATCCAAATGAACAAAATACCTCTACAGCTCACTAATAAACACAGTCAATCTCATTTGTACATTTAAAACTGTGTAAAAAGCGACAATGTCATTTTTTGGACAGATTCAGGTTAGCTGTTTGCCCCTGCTTTCAACCTTTTTGCTAAGCTAATCTAACCAGCTGCTGCATGTAGCTTCATATTTGGCATACAAACATGAGAGTGGTATGAATCTTCAACTCTTAGCAAAAAAGCAGAAAAGTGAGCAGTCTGGATTCAGTAGTAAAAGCAGAATCAAGTATTTCACATAGATGTCTGGCATTTGCTTGCTCGGGGAAAGCCTTTCTGGGTAGGAGACAGTAAACCACTCAATGACCTGGGAGTGGGGCTTGTCGAAGGGTAACATTGGACTACATATGGATCTGATAGAGGAGGCAGATAACCAGCAGACGCGGTGGAGCCATCCCTTGAACAGAGCAGGAAGTGTGTGTCTGTCTGCTCCTGTTCTACTGTACAATAAATGTGTGTGTACATGTGCTGAATCTGGTTGCATGGGACCTCATTGAGCCATATATTAACTTAATGACTCTCCTTCTGTTGTATGAACAGTGAAAGAGGTGTCTCGCAGCACCTTAATGGAGGGACCGCCAGTTGCTGAAATTAAATTACACTCTTTAAGGGTGTATACTTTATGTTATATTAAATCACCAGTAGTTTAAATTAGATTAGGCTTTGTATTGCTAATCACCGATGTTTAGGCTCAGAGTTAAAAGTTTTCTGTCTTGGCCCCATATCAGAAACATTTATTCATAAAGTTCACTGTAATTTAAATAACTTATTCTGCACATCAAACGTGAGGCCTTTTATTCTGTAGCATTGAGTTGTACAGTGTGATAATGATCTTGGCATTGACATAGATTAGTGCTGACACATCGTCGTGTCTGGCACTAAGATCACAGACCAATCATCTGCCTCCAATCTGTCCTGCCACAGTGGATGTATATGTGAGGGGTAATTAGTTGTTTTAAATGGCTGAAGCTGTACTCAGTAGGGTGTCTGTCTGCAATTCAGGGAGTTCCTGTAAACATAAGCAAAGCATTAGGGGTATTGTTGCTTCATGGTAATAAATAAACAAGACTTGACTTCATATGTGATATACATTTTATGCACACCATCCCTTCTTCTGAATAAATAATTGGCCAGTTTGCATTCATATATACCAAAACACTTTATTTAATTAACAGTAAAGGTTCTAAGATGCTATTGTGTTTAGATATAATATTCCCTGATTCATTTTCAGGGAAGACTTTACTACACATAAAGAAGACTCAAATGCTAGTCGTCTTCATGGCTCTATGTGTCTATGCTTAGATAAAGCTAACGTTGTGATATTTACCACGTTCACCATCTTACTTTAGCATGTTAGCATGCTAACATTAATTATCAATAAAAAAAAAGGACCAGTGATGCTGATGGCGATATCATTATTTTAAGGTATTTTATCATTAAAAAAAAAGTATTTGACTAATCTAATTTTTACCCAATACTGGAGCTGGAGAAAACATTCACCAAATTCAGCTTGATTCATCCTCTGGGAACCATGAATGTAGAACCATGAATGCCTGTACAGTATTCCGTGCAAATCCATGCGCTAGTTGTCAAGATATTTCAATCTGAACTAAAGTGGTAAATTGACAAACCAAGAGACTGACATTCCCATCCCAACATCCCTGCTGCTAGCATGGCTAAAAAAAAATAATACACACCATATTGAAGGACGACTATACAATATATAACATGTAAAACACGTCTTGAAAGAGGCTATAATTGCTGACAAATACTGTACATTAATAAACATTAAATCAGATTACAGCATTATAGTGTGTTGTAAAATATTTATTAAATGATTATGTTACATAAGTGGATATTCAAAGTTAAATGTTACCCCAAACTGTAAAAAAGAGACTTTAAACAAAGTGCTGAATGGCAACCTGTATAATTCATAGCTGTATTTCAATTTCCACTTAGTACAGAAACAAAGACTGACTCATCAATCCTTGGACTGCTACTTTTTCTAGATTTTATTACATGTGTGTGTAACAATAAACTCACATTGTGGTTACTTTGAGCCCAAGATAATATGGACAACCCCCTAAGGGATACTAAAAAACTTTTACTACATGATAATGATAAAATACCTTAACCTCAGCTTTAAGGCCACAGCGCATTATAACCATGTGATCAATGATATATATATATATATATATATATATATATATATATTCATTTTTTTGACATGATGAGCCACTTTGTTATGAATACACATGATGATGAATTACTCACAACTGATGTTCCTGTAGTCAGAGGATACAAAGGTTGAGAAAATATGACTGGTTTATTGGTGGAACTTTATGCCACAGCAGGTGACCTGAAGTCAAAGATTTCTAGTTATTCCTATCTGTTTGAATCTTTGAGCTGAAAGCTAACACCATGTTCAGGTAAGAAAACGACACATCTTCTATAGGGGTTTTGACTCGACAGAGATTGTTAACCTCGTTCTAATGTTTAACGGTTAAACATTACACGGCTTGTTTCTCTGACTGGGTAAAGATCTGTTGCATAATGTCTGACATTAAACCACAGTCTCTTCACTTCCAGGTTTTCTCTTCTCGTCTTTGTTACGCTGATATTTGGCATCACAGCAAAGCCAAATAAACCCTGGGTATGTACTGTATGTTGCTCCTAGCTGTCCACAGTATTATAGTAGGAGCTCTCAAGGATTTAAAGATTGAATACCAATTTGGGGAAACAGCATGTGATTGAAAACTGCAGGAAAAACCAACTTGTTGTTGGATTTGTAATTGGTCTGATGTTGGTGTCTAAAAATCAGAATTCCGTGAGGCTGAACTCGCGTTTACAGATTAGACACATCACTTTATTTGTCCTCTGAGGGCCGATAAGAGTTGATTAATTTTTCCTGAGGCCTACGTACGTTTCTCCTCAATAATATACAGCATTTTTCCAGAATGGCTTTTGCATCTCACTTCCACATGAAACTGCAGAGTTGTCCACCAGAACTGATAACTTAACAGCACTTGAGTGAATGACAACAGAATTCCTGTGAGCCATGCAACCTGTAGCTTTCTACAGTGTCTTTCCTACATGTAAGGCATGTATTCATGTCAGGTTCAGAGGCCACAGAAAATGTTTGAGTTTATTTCTGATGAATCTAAAATGACAAACATGTTTGGGACAGCAGTGATATAACGTCTGTCTTCTTCTCTCAGAATAAACTTGTACATGAAGTACTCCAAGATACCGTTATGTAAGTTGCAATTTCCTTAAACTAACGTGAATAATCTTCTCTTGGATTGAGGAAATGCAGACTGAGGTTGCATGATTTTTATTTCAGGTCCAAAGGTCTCAAAGAAAAGATGTCCTTGGGAGTGGAGGTGGAGCCTCCAGAGGAAATGCAAGAAATTGATTATGACTTCGGCCCTGACATGAAGATTTGGAGTATGATGGGACAGGAAAAACAGCCCCTGAAGGCTCAAGACGTCCTTGCAGGCCTGAACATTCCTTCAGTGTCTAATCTCCTCAAAGTGCAGATCCAAAACCTGGGCACCCTCCCTGTTGATGGTATCCAAGCGGAGTACAATCAGGAACCAGAGGAGGATAGAGATGATATTGACCACCCTGTTTTCAGCGAGGTAGAAGAACCAAAGCAAGACTACGAAGTGAAGGAGGAGCTGCAGAGATATCTGGCCCCTCTAATGGCTGACAAAGGTGGTGCAAAGGTCAGAGTTTACCTTCAACCAGAGGAGGACTTGGACGACCTGTACCACAAAGATGTCCCGCTCTCCATCCCTTACCAAGACGATACTGAACTTGGCCGTCCTGTCGATGTGCCATCTCAGAGAAGGCACAGTGAACCAGAAGAAGATCTGGATAATGTCTACCACCAGTGATCCTTCAAGTATACAACCTGTGTAAATCCTTATCAATTCAAATCAGACACAGCTCATACACTGGAGCTACAGCAGGTAAATAAATCATTGATGTCATCTGACTCCATTAAACTGTCCTCAGTAAGGATGAGAACATCTAAATCTCAGTGTCACTCATATGTATGCTGACGATAAAGATACTTAAAGACACTCATCAAAGACTCCGTGTGTTTTATTTATTTAAATGTATGTCCAGTACGACACAGAAGTTATTTGCATGTTTGCTCCATGTAAACTGAAGATTAATCAGAGTACAGAATTAGAGAGAATTCATTGAATTTCTGCCTGTGTAGAGCGAGCAAAGGAAATAAGAAAGAGGAAAATATTTAGACTTTTTCAGACATGTTTGAAATATGACGTAGAAAAACGTCAAAATTATCATTTTGCAGACAGAGGATGAAACGTTCAGCTCTAATATTCAAATGAAAGTAGAGAAAATACACATCCTGTCACCACAACAGTGTCTGCTTTCTTTAGTTCATATAAAACAAACCTTTCAAGACGACTCTGTACGTTAACAGAAGCAGCTGACTTAATTAATCATTGTGTGGACAGGCTGTTTTACCTGAGACCCAGCCTGACCAGGAGCTGTGTGTAAGTGTCCCGCACAGGGACGGTTAAACATCTCTATCACCATCTGCCGGATCCATGACTGCACCCTGTCAAGGATTCAATAAATGTAGAAATGTAACAAAGGCAGCCTAATGATAAATGTATTCATTAGTGCCATGACACCACATCACTCTGAGGTTTCAGTTTGGGATTTATGGGCCCTGTTCCAGAGAGGTAACATGGGTATCCAAGGGCATGAGCCTCAAAATGGGTGGTGATTAAATTTTGGTGATGATCAGGATCGGGATCTGGATCAGGGAATTTTTTTAAAAGGCCTTGGCGGAGGTTTGCGCTCTCTGAGCGCTCTTGTCTTATTATTGTTATTATTACATTTTGTTCATTTAAACATGTAAATAGTATTGTGTTGTTGGCCTCTTGTGAAAATGGGGGACGATGGGCTTATTTGAACTGCAAAAGTGCTACATGCCCTAATGGGACAGAGACTAAGGTGCTGTTTGTTCATAATAGGGTGCAGTCACTTTTGTAAAGTTATCTCATAAGTTAGTAGTAGCCTAGTTTTTATGACAATATAAAATAGGGTGGTGTCATTAGTCCAACAAAGTTATTTGGTTGATCTTCGGACTATGTTTTTTCTAACACCCTTGGGTGGGCATAATTTAAAGCAGACACCGGTGAATGTGTTATTCCGACACGGCCTCTGGTGCCAAGAATGTGAGATAATGAAAATATTTGTCAAATGAAAACCACTCCACACTGCCTGTTTCATCTGAAGAAGAAAAACTCAGCAGGATGGCAGAAAATGCTGAGGGATCCCTTCCACGACCGCAAAAAGCAGATACGCATATAAAAATGCTTTTATAAAAGTCAAGTCACAGTTTAGCATTATTGACCTATATAGTGAATTTACAGTCCTTACAGCTGCTGTTAATAACAAGCAGGAGAACTATGTTGGTGCTTTATTTCATGCTTTCAATCTGCAAGTATTGGCTATATAACATTTCTGCATTCCACCATGTATTTTATTTGATCCTATAATATTCTTATTCTTATATTCTTCTGCAGGACTTAGGGTGATCATGTGTAATGCCAGTCTAATAATATTGCGTCATCTATTAATTGCACAGGAATAAATCAGCACCCCCACATAACATCATACAAATAACGTTTATTAATATATGTATGCTAATGTGGTTCCCTTTGGAAAGGAAAAAAAGATTCGTCTCCCTTTTCTATTCATGAGTTTTCCTCGCTTTGAGGTTTTGCAAATGATGCAAAACATTTTAAGAAAACATGCATGTTGTAAAAGCACAGATAAACTCACCAACATGACTGAGTGGCATGGAGGCAGTGTGGTGTATGAGTGATTTTTGGAGAGGCAGAAGAAAAGGCCCTTGCAGGAGCCAGGCCTGTCTGCCGCACTGAAAGCCTATTTCTCCTTCTCTGGACCCATGCTGCTCTCTCTTTATTTCGTCTTCTTTAAATGAGTTTATCACGCTATGAGGGTCTGCGCTGCCAAAATGTAACGTTTTGCCCCCTGTGTCTGTGTGGAGAGCCTCAATTGAGCCTACATTTATTATTTTGACCTTTCGGTAGCCTCAAAGAGGAGCTTCCATTCGGGCCTCCTCCGCGGACTTTTGTGCTTCCCCGCGGAGTGAAGAGACGAGTTTTTTTCCCCTTCTCCTTTTAAAAGTTTTGTTCCAGGGGGATGACAAGAAAGCGAGCTCCGGGGGAATATTGAATGAAAATAAAATCAATTAGGCCATGGCCTTGTGAAGATATGGGGCGCGGCCGTGTGAAGATCACAGAGGGAAAAAAAGGTGCCGTGCGTTGATTGGAGCGCAAAAGAAAGCGCACACTAACCAAATTTGTTCTGGTGTTTTCTTTGAAGCCAAAATTATGGTTTTATGTGTTCCCAAATATCCCGAATAATGTCAGCCCATAGGCCAAGTACTGTATGGAGATCAATGTGTAGCTTAAGCCTTTTCTTTTATGATGAAACAAGCTTAATTACTGACAAACTTATGTCCATCAGTCTGCACAATATAGGGTTAAATCCTACAGATATAACCACATTCACTGACAATTGGTCAGAAAACTATCAAGCTCATTATGTGGTGCTGCATCAGTCTACAACATGACAACATTTGGGCTTATATTTTAAGAGAAATGTTAAATGCGTGTCCCTTTAGTAGTCTGATGAATATGTTCTACTCGAGTCAAAATGATGTCAAATAAGCATGTATCTGTTTCTGATGATTGAGGCCTATTTGCTTTTCAACATTATTTTAATGATTTGATATTATAATTTATAACTAACTTTATGCTTGCACCAAATTAGACCAGTGGGAGTCATACCAATAGGCTCATATTGCCAGTAACTGCTTTGAGTAACAGCATGAGAGCCCCATCTAGTGGTATGAGGTGCTCACTGGTTGGATGCTGGGCGGGGTGAACATTTAATTTCTTGTATACTTAAGTTATTAATCACCCTGTGAAATCTGGATATTTCTGAGTTACAAATAGACACGTGACGTATATGCAACCATAATATACCAACTCATATAATAATAAATTATTAGAATTATATATATTGACAGCATGTCAATAAATACAGCGAGACGTATTTCTGCTCATGTCTCAGAAACGGTGCCGTTTCTGAGACGTATTTCTGCTCATGTCTCAGAAACGGCACCGAAAACCACTTCTGATCTTTATTTGTAAAATGTAAGCAGACACAATTTGCCTACAAAATTAACATTTGACAGTGAAAATGAAAAGTCAGTACAAGTCATCTAGATTGATTCCTGTTACACACTGACTACACCACGGTTATCAAGTGATATTCAAATGCAAACCCACTGCAACTCTGGACCCTCAAATTTGTGCTTTGCATTTGATACTGACTCTGAACCTCAGCAGATGTAGCTTTTGCCCTGATAAGACACTCCTATACAGTCACGCAGTGCCAAATCTTAATGTAAGCAGCTTGTATGGTCCATCCTTTAATGAGTTTACATTATTCAACTCACTGTAGATAAGGAAATGACCAGTTAATATCAGGAACTTTGTGATCTTTACCAAGCTCTTTTCTAATTGTCCTGGAAACAAGCCTTTCTCTTCTCCACAAATGCTGTCATGCCTTCTTTACGGTCATCCTGCAGGGAAAAACATAACACACAATGATTGGACGGTCAACATCAGAGCCAAATGCCCTCAGATGCACTCAGATGGGCTCCTCTACTTACTGTAGCAAAGGTAGCATGGAATAAACGCTTTTCCAAACGACTACCCTCAGCCAAAGTCAGTTCATAAGCTGCAATCACACAGAGGCACAAGGAAAACATTATGTATTCCGTTTGGCATGTTTTAGGATATTCAGCTCTTTAAAATAGGTAGAAACTAACTCTACACACCTGCATTGACTGCCTCTTTAGCCATTGCACAGACCAGTTTGGAATTGGAAGCAATTTTCTCCCCACATTTCACAGCTTCAGACACCAACTGGTCCACAGGATAAATTTTACTCACCAGACCTGAGAAACACAAAAAGAAAGTGAATCGTGTATAAGAAATACGTGAGGACTTGTCCGTTAATTATTAGGTACACTGACACCAACGTAAGAAGCACACGAGTCATCTTTAGTCCGATGTCTAACGCTGTAAAAACTTAAGTATCTCCTTTATCCTTTACATGACTAAAGTACTGACACAACAATTTAAAAGACACAGCTTTGTTTTATTAAAAAGGATCACACGCCAAACAAGTTTCAACTTTAGCAATTTTATATTTTATACACTTAATGTATATCATCATATGTAAAGTTTTATCTGCAAAGCAATTACTGATTACAACTGTACAAATGTGATAAAGTAAAAAAGTACAGCTGCAATAATCCCCTCTCAACTGCAGTGGAGTCGAAGTACTGTATAAAGATATATAACGTGGAGATACTCAAGTACATGTGTCTCAAAATTGTACTGAAGTACAATACTTCAGTAAACGTACTTCCCATCATGGTCGTCACCTGATTGCTTGGCTTCTTGTGCATTAATTCTGTCTCCTGTAAGCACCATCTCCATAGCCAGGGATTTGCCAACTGCACGGGTCAGCCGCTGGGTGCCGCCGGCACCTGTAGGAGGACAGACGTCATGAAGGACATAAAGAATCTGGTAACCTTCGAATAAGGAAGTGAGGTCTGAGGGACGACAGTAGATCGAAGTGAGACTTTACCAGGAATGGTCCCCAACAGGATCTCTGGTTGGCCAAACTGTGCCTTCTCTCCGGCATAGATGATATCACACATCATCGCCAGTTCACAGCCTCCACCCAGCTGTAACAGCAGAATGTATGAATCAAAAAGGGGATAAAAGGTTACTGTATAGAAACTATTCATCATTTCATTCCCAATTTACATTTTATACATCCTGAAGTGATCAAATACTGGTACACTGTGTGGCAAAGTATATGGGCACACTTATGTTTTGGTCTGGAACTGTTTTCATGATTTGGGCTCAGCCTTTCAGTCACAATAAAGGAAACTCCTAAAGCTACAGCATGCAGTTTGAGTTTGATGCACTATGCATGAATTTAATGCTTTTTACATTTTAAGGCTAAGGTTTAAATTAAATTGCATGAATGTGTACCAATATGGTCAAAAAGTAAATAGAAGATGCTTAAATCATATCTGCACATTATACAAATATGTATGTTAAATATAATTGGAACCCCTGACTAAAAACAGGGCTAAAAAGAGTGAGAGGTAATAATAGTTTATTATAATTATTGATCCTCCTGTTCACGTTCTTGTTGTTATTATAGAGGGAATATTATGTTGTAGTACCTAGTGAAATGTATTATCATGACTTCCAGCTATGCCTTTGTATACTAACTTTTTTGATTAAAGCTGATTTATTATTTTATTTTTGTTTGTTTCTAGGACATCTGCTGCGTGGTCTGTTTTGTCTTCTGTTTTTCTTACTTTTTTCCATATTGATTTTCTTGCTTTGAAGTATTTTTCTTGTAATTTTAATGTAATGCTTGCATATTGTTTCATTTATCCGCTGGACAACCCACAATCTTCCCTTGGTTAGAAAATAAAATATATAATATGAATAAATATATAAAATTATATAAAAAAGACACTCACAGCAAATCCATTGACGGCTGCAATCACTGGCTTCTTCACTGTGGACACTCTGTTCCAGTGTGCCAAGAAGTTTCCACCGTAACAGTCCTGGAAGGTTCGATTCTGCATCTCCTTAATATCCGCTCCCGCTGAAAAACACAATTGGGCTTGACACTGACACATTATTGGGATCAGGTTTTTGTACGATCGCTGCTCCTTACACACCGAGGGAGGAAAAATACAAACAACACTGTAAAATGTAAGATTGAGTTTAATTAGAAATACTGAGTTGACCTAACTCAGTTTTTATCAACTTGTTAATAAAACTAATTTTATTTTAGTTTTGTATATAGTATTTTGATTTTGCACAATGGGTAAATAGATACTGTAGTGTGTTGGCGCTAGGTGGGTGACGTTTACCATACCTTGAGACAATGTGTTTAAGGCCATAAGCCCAAGTAGCCTGTGTTTAAATGTGTTCTGAATAATTATCAGTTAAGCAGTAATTAGATAGTTACTTATACAACACCATGGCACCATGAGTTAAGTCTCTCACACAGTTAGTGACGTCCTGCCTGGGTGATGCAAGAGGGTGATAAAATAAAGTAGTGTGATGTATTGTAATAACAAAAACTCCAGAGCAAAAAGCAAATCATTTTGTCTGATTCATGCAATAAGAAATGTCAGAATGCTATGATACTTTTTAGGATATTGGTAGTTTAAGTTCTCACACTGACAGTAAGCAAGCTAATTAAAGTGTTACACACACACACACAAAATAAAGAAGTTGGTCTAAATATTGCACACTCAAAATCTCAAGTTTACTTTTCTTAATTTATCTAAGGCAATGAGTTTGCATAAGATGTTTAAGTAACTCAACTCATTAGATTTTACAGTGAAGCACAGAAAACACCATCGGTTCTCTCACCAGCAAACGCTCTGTCACTGCCAGTGATGATGATAGCTCCGACGTTGTTGTCAGCTTCAAAGGCATCCAGTGCCTGTCCCACCTCCTTCATCAGCCCGTCACACAAAGCGTTGAGAGCCTTGGGTCGGTTCAGCTGGATGAAACCCACATTACTCTTCTCACCTCGCTTTTCCACCAAAATATACTCATACTGACCACCTGCATGCAGAGAGAATCAACACCAATGGTCAGATCAGATTTTATGGAAGTATTGAGGGTTTTCTGCATGGCTCACTGATTTAAATTATAGATTTTTTTTTTTACTACCATGCAGAGAACCTGTTTCACTGTCATACTGGTCAAACTATGAATGTATGATGGTAAACCAGCAGGGACGATATGGCGTTAAATGATCATTGAATCACATTTTATTTTCAGCACTTTCCAGAATACAACAAAAATGCCTAATGATATTATTAATCACATTAACCAACCTGGATCTGGACAAACAGCAAATAATGGATCAATTAACAAATTTATTTATTAATTCAGGTCTTTGTTGAAATTTACATTTGATGTGCCATTTTTATTTTTTAAGTGTGTAACATCCCCTGACAGAAAATTTTTAAATTTAGAAAATATTTAGCGCTAATATTACTGCTTATAGAAAACATGAGAATATAACTAGGATTTTTTTTTTTAAGACCTGCTTGTCAGTGTTCTGTTGACTCATTAACTAGAAACAGTGTAGTCCTCAAGCAGGTGATGGGTCACCACAGTGGTCTGAGATGAGCTGACAAAGTTCTGGTTAATCATTTAAGAAAAGGTGAAGGATCCATCATGATGCAAGGCTTACACACCTGGAGACTTTGGGTCAAGGTGGAGTGAAGTTAAAGAAAAAAAGACACATTCACATTCAGCTTTTGTGTAAGTTAGGGCTTTAAGAGAAAATTTATCCCAATTATTCATATCACAAATCACTGATACAAGCAGAAATAATAGTAAACACTAATTATATGGTCAATCTGGCCAACTTTTTTTTTTTTAGGGCTTTGAGACAGATACAGCAAATTCAAACACATAAAAATTAAACAAGCATTTTAATTTCTGCACCAGAAAATTTCAGAGTGTCATGGAAGATATGAAGATCTTTAAGATGTAGATCTCTGCATGCATACCTGGCCACCCTGCTTGCTGTCACATCATCCTGAAAGGTATTACAAGTCTCATCTGTGCAGCAGATCAAGGTTTGTGTCTGGGCTGAAATCACAGTCTGATGACCTAAATGTACACTCCGGTATATAAATACATTTTCAATTACATTTCTACTTTCGCCATTAAGTGTGTTATTATCTAGGCTGTATTAAGTTATGTAAATAACACCTGTAAGAACTGGTCCTTATCTCAACAGTAACATATTAATGAATAAGTGTAAATAGCACGACATAGATATAAATAAAAGTAAGTTAGCTAGCAGTCCGCCTGTTTCTCATGTGTCGCACATTCAGTGACGCAGGTTTCTTGACATTGTGGGAGGCCAGCGGTTCATTTTGGCTCCAGTAAACTGACCCTGGACCGGTTGATAAACACACACCTGAGCTGTAGAGGCGGGCAGCGGACAGGACGGCCGGTGCTGCTCCAGAGGACTTCAGGAGAGAAGCAGCACTTCTGCAGAGGAAAGCCATGACAGCGACGACGGTGGATTGTTGTTAATGAACTCACTTGGGGAACGTGAGCAACTATTTCCGCTTTTCTTCTTCGTTTGTGATTTCACGGGGTAGCACGAGCATAAACACGTATTACCGCCACCTGGCGTCTGGTAGAGGTATGACCGAGTGTTCTCTAATTTCTGCTGTGACAAGTCACAATTTCTGCTTCATTCATATAGGGGTTGTAATATAAAGCATAATGCTATAAAATTACCAGATATTATTTATTATATTAGTCTAATATACAGTATTATACAAATTTTAACATTAAATTAAAAAAATATGAATGTAAAACTTATCTATTATTATAAGATGTTGTCAATAGCACTGATACACTATCTTTGTGTTCAGTGTGAAGTGACCATCTATTGTGTACATGATTTGTAGGGTTTTTACTGGGAAAAAAAGAAAGAAAAGATAACAGATATTTGGTTTATCCCAAAAAAACAAAACAAACAAAAACAAACCAACAACCTCCAAATGTAAGAATTCTCACAATAGCATCATATGAAGAGACCATAAACAATATAATTAGGTATTGATTATTTTATTAACTGGACCTTCCTTTTCAGTTTCAGAGAAGAACCAAACATGACATCATGTTATCATCATTACATTAACCTGCCTTATACAATAGATTTCAGGAATAAATCAGTCAGTAAATTAAATCATTTATTATCAAAAACATTTTTTTTACTTCAAATAATAATAATACGTTTAGACTATAAGACGCAGAGAGGATTCAATCCAGTCTGACACTATTTACGCTCAAACGGAATCTTCGGATTCTCCTGTGAGCGCGCTGCGCGTTCTCGTGTCAACGAGCCTAATATAGTCCGTGACTACTGGCCTTTCATCATTCCTCTGAGTGCGAAAACATAATAAGGATAAAAATTAACGGACATAAGGTAAGCACCCACCATTATGTGCTGATCAAGTCAACGTAGGCGTGGATGAATGTGCATGTAACGCATTTCTTCTTAAATGGTGGTTTGATGTCCTTCTGCCATGGCGTACAGTCAGATGAACATCATGCATGCATGTATTCACATATATGCATTTATACATGATAACACATCGTACTTGCAATAGTGAAATCATTTTTACATAATAATCCACTCACCTGCGAGATCTCTTTCTATATATTGCAAGCATGGTTTTACTAACAATCATACTATCCTTCGTCTTATTCCTTAATGATCCGTAGACGGAATATTATTTCATGTATATGAACGCTGAAAGCTATTTTGTAGTGAGCAGATGTATTTTTAAATTGACCTACTTTAATGAAAGGGGCCATCTGCAACACATGAACATCTTTATGGAGACCATTTTTGAATTAAAGGTGATATTCTCAATTTGTAGACATTTTCATAGATGGATCATTTCTGAGTTTCACATGCGGTGCAGGATAACCAAAGCATGTCAGCCTTGAATGTGCTCCTCCATTGCATCTTCTTTGTGCACAGATGTCAGGAATGACCCAGGTGGTCGCATCATGCTGGGCTTGCCTCCTGCTCTCTGCTTTCCTGTGTGAGCCTGTGCTGGCCAAGGGCGGTCGTGGAGGGTCCCGGGGTTCCTCCCGGGGTTCCACCTCCCGCAGTTCCACATCAGGGAGTTACAGGGGAGGAGGTGCCAAAGGTGGGACCCGCTCTCGCTTCAGGGTGGCAGGGCGGACGTCCCCTGTGAGGGTGGCGAGTGCGGCAGCAGCAGGGGCAGCAGTGGCGCTAACAGCGGATAAATGGTACGCCTCTGCCTTCCGCCGCAGCAAAGCCGACAGCTCAGATGAAGAGCTGGATTACTACAACAGGACCAATTACTTTGATGCACTAATGTCAGGCTCAACTCACAATGGATCTTCTCTCTCTCAGCTGGTTTCTATCATTATTGCAACATTTTCCCCAAAATATGGACTCTTACTGGACAATATACTGCAGATACTGTAGTTATTTTTTGGGATAAATTCCTGGGTCTAGAACTGTGCTTCTGCCGTTGATCTGATTTTACTATACAACCCCAATTCCAAGAAAGGTGCAACATTTTTTTTTCATTTTATTTGTTTATTTGACAGGGACAGCGTCTTAGCTGTGCCAGAGTTAGCTATAAGGTCATTTACATCTGAAGTCCCTGGGCAGGAGACAAAGAAAACATCTCTGTCATTATGTAAAATGTCAATAAAACAGAAAACAATGATTGCAAATCTTTTTAACCTAAATGCAGTTGAAAACAGTAAAAGACAAGATATTTAATATTCAAACTGCAAACTATTGTTTTTCGTAAATATATGCTCATTAGGAGTTTGATGCCTGGAGCATGTTTAAAAAATGTTGGGACAGGTTCATGTTTACCATTATTACATCACCTTTTCTTTTAATACAACATTCAGTGAGCATTTGGGAAGAGAGGATACTAATAGTTGAAGTTGTTGTTTTGAAGCTTGCTTGATATACAACATCAGTTGTTCCAACAGTCCAAGGTTTCTGGATTTGTCTCACGTTTCAATGGGGGACAGGTCTGGACAGCAGACAGGCCAGCCAAGGACTGGGACACTTTTAGACTGAAGCCATGCTGTTTTAAGGCAGAAGAATGAAGTTTCATTGTTTTGCTGGAATAAGCAGGGGCATCCCTTATAAAGAGTCATCTGGATAGTTGTTCCAAAACCTGTATCTTTCAGCATTAATGGAGCCTTCACAGATGTGCAGGTCCTGCCCCTTTCATCCCAACATTTTTGGGGAAGTGTTGCTGGCATAGAATTCAGAATAAGCATATATTTACAAAAAAATATGAAGTTGATGAGGTACAACTTTATATATATTGTCTTTGTACTGTTTTCAATTGAATTGAATGTCAAAAAGGATCAGGAAATGATCAAATTCTGTTTCATTAATATTTTACAGAGTGTACACAATTTCTTTTGGAATTGGGGTTGAAGGATTGATTGGATCCTGCACTGGGAAGACCAGTTTGAGGTGCAGCATATTGATCAGGACACTACAATTATAGAAAAAAAAATCACTGTACTGTATGTTTTTAAAAATAGAATCCTTTCAACCAATGTATAAATGTACTTTACCAGCACAGTAATCAGTGTGACAGTTCACCAGTCAGCAGTACTCTTTTGTCCAATCTACAGGACTTTGTGACACTTGGGCCAAACTCAAGAGCAGTATTAGTGTCCTTTGCTAAACATTGATGCCTGTGTCTAAAATGGAAAATGTTTTATCAGAACAAATGCCACCGGCCTTCATCAAGATTGATTGGGGTTAATCATTTCTATGCAGTGATGAAGTGCAGGTGTCCACTTATTCCATCAAGATTTTTCCAAAAGAGTACAAACAACACGTATGCACCAGCATTAGTCCATTATTCTGCCCCTGAAATGAAAACTAGCATGTGCATTTTTTTTGGGATTCTTCCATTTTACATTTACAACATTTTTCTTTCTTTCTGCAAAACCTTATTTCAACACAGGATCACTTGCTGACTGATGTAAATCATTTATGGTGATTTATGGTGCAATACCCTTGTATAAGACTTGAAAATTAGCTGATTCATTTCACAGACCTGTGTATGAACCACACTGGAAACCAAACTGCTGCTCTCACTGTTATTCATGTCTCTGAAGGTTTTCACCTGCAGTAGACACTCAGGAGCAACAGACTGTTCCCTATCTATAAGTGCACTCTATTATAACACTTATGTACATAAATAAAGGGTTTGTTATCACTGTCTTTGTGCTACTAAATTTCCTGTTTACATCATGTCAGGTATTTGCCTCATGTATTTTAAAAGCAAAGCTGAAGAGAATCAAGTTAAATTCTTTTATTTACAAGGGTTACGGTGTTCGGTTGACTTTGTCAGAGTCATGACGACATAATCATGTTCCCTTGATGACACTTGTGGTTTTAAATATAAAAAAAACAAAAAACCTTCCAAGCTGAGGGCAAACAGTCAAATCCCACAAACGGTCTCTGGATATCTTCATTAAAATGGCTCAGGTCAGTCCAACATAACTTGGCCCAGCTCTCCTTTCCTGAAGGCTCTGATGAAATCGTAAGCTGCTGCTGTGTAGTTTGGGACAACAATGGTGATGTTCCCTGAGGGAGATGAGGGACAAACACTTTCATTATGGGTCTAGTCTTTTAAAACAACTACCATAACTACCTAGTTATGTTAGGTATTATTTTTTATTAAAAAAAAGTGTCAAAATGTTGCTAATGACTAATAATATAAATTATCCTGGTCATTCAAATTAATGCAAAATCCATGAAAGTCGTGCATCATTTTAGTCTGATGTTATTAAACAGACTGACTTAACTCTCACTGACTTCCAGAGTCTAAAAATACAAATTTTCAGATTTTTCTTTCATGCAAATTTGTGAATTTACAATCTCAGAGAATGTTGTGAGTTTTATCTTTGAATATAGCAAAAATATTTTTCTTAAAACATTTCACAAATGTTCATTAATAAAAAGATAGCCAGTCAATAATGCTGTACGGTGCAGGAGCGATTGCAGGATTAGCATTTTTTTCTTACCCACTCCAGTAATGGCTGTGACCCGTTGAGTTTTTCTGAGATTTACAGCAATTTGTTTGAGGACATGCTGGATGTCATCACTGGGTTCATGGAGGTCATATTTCTCCACATAACTGTACAAAAACACACAATAAACAGTCACAGTGATGTGAAGCAAAGGGAACACATTGATAATATGAAAGTTCAATCAATCATAATTTAGGGACAAAGTTCACACCTGAACTTCCCTAGCCTGTTCAGAGAATAGAGTAAGTAGTCAGCAATAATGTCTTCACCCACTAAATGGTCCAGAATAGTTCCTGGAAAAGGAAGAAAAACACATCAGAAAAACGTCTAATAGGGACAAATGTGGCAGCAACTGCACTTCATACAGTACAACAAATTGTCCACATAGTGTTTCCTGAATGACGGTAATTATGTTAGAAGATAATGATAAGAATCTAGCTCTGCTCACCACATAAAGCCAACTTCATGCCTGTTTCAACGCTCTCAATTTTAGGAGGCAAGACTCCAGGTGTATCCAACAGATGCATTATGGGTCGCTCACACACCTGATGACAAAGACGTCTACAAGTACTGCACAGATTCCAACCCATGAACACACACATATACACAGAGACAAACATGTCCTCCTCACCCACCTGAATTTTAGTCAGGACCGCTTTAGTTATACCTGGTTCCCCTCCTACTCGAGATGCTCGACCTGAAATAAGGTTATGATTCCAATATTTCCAACTGAGGAGGCGAAAATGATCTCTTACACTGGCCAGCTATCAACTACTTCACTGTACTTACCTTTTTTCAAGTTTGTTCTTCTTATTGCATTGATAAAAGAAGACTTCCCCACATTGGGCACTCCGATCACCATCAGGCAATAATTTCTATTCTGAAAGATTTACATGACACTGTCAGAGTCTGACCAATATAGTGCTAGTGTTTACCATAAAAGTCTGCGTAGTGAGAAAAATAGGGGTATGTAACATAAGAAAGGCTCACATAGCTCTGTGAGAGTATGACTGCTCATCTTGGGGTATTTTTTTGTCTCAAATCCCATGTAGCTTATTGTAAATATATTGATATTTGTGTAGATGTTGCGCAACAAATAACATGAAAATATGTTTGAGGTTGTTAAGAAATAGTGAGGACACAGTTTTTCCATCAGAGAGCACTAACAGCTGTAAAATGTATAAGATTAACTTATAAAAATAAGAATTATAGAAAAAATGTATTACCAGATTGCCTGGAGTAAGCTCACCTCGTCTCTGTTAAAGCGTGGGTTGCTTTGAATAATGTCCACCACCATTGGCACCAACTATAGAAAAATAAGACTAATTTGCACATTCATGCTCACAACCATTATTTCATAATAGCCGGGGACATGCTGCTGCAAAGTTACATGTTTCACACTTTACCTTTTTGATGTTGTCATCGCTCTGCTTTAAACAGTCTGTGAAGAGGACGTTCCTCACTCTCTTTTTTCCCAGCGTTTTGAGGATTCTCTGCAACGTAAATGTAAAGACGTCATTTTGTGTCGGTGATATGACAAAGCTGATGAGATGTGAGTCTGCTAAACCAGCAACAAGACCTCTGACCTGCTTGTTGGACAGATCACAGAGATCCATCTTGTTGAGAACAAGCAGATGTGGTCTGACATCTAGAGTCTCCTGAAAAACAGGGTTTCTCCCAGAGAAGGGGATATGCTTTATGGTAAAGGAAACACAAGTCAAACAGTTCTTATTTTATCTCTGAATTCAACAGCAGCATGTTCGGATTAACCTGCTTGTGCTCCCGAACACATATTTAGAAATATGAAACATTTAATATTTAATCACATACTTAAAACTAGAGTTTGGAATGTGCTGGAGAGCAATGGAGTTTCGGACAAAGTCTTGAATTAGACTAGAAATAATCTCGGTTCACAAGAACACTGTGGAAATCTTATTGTAGTTCAAGCCTATTTCATTAGGTCAGAAACAGCTCTAAAGTGAGATCACCACTGCCTGTTCTGACTACAGATGATTGGCATTAGTCAAAGATTTCAGTCCTGCTGCTAAGAATTTTAACTGAAGAAATGATCGCTATAATTTACAGATGTCCCTCCTACAGTTTCTGACTGCTTTTAACTTTATATAAACAGACCCTGCAATCGGAAAGTGCTTTCTTTGTGGTTGTATCAAACTTTACTCAGAATAGTAATATTGATCAACTTTAAGGGCTCATATATGTTTCTGTCTGTGTCGATTATGGACCCTAGAGTAGTTCAAGCCCCACTTTTACAGTAGGAAGTGATTCTTTTGTAATTTTTAAGTCTTCACTTGCAGTATGAGGACTTCACGCTTAAGTGACTCACTTTTGTATTGTGATTCTCTCAATGTAATTTTACCTGACTTTTATATTGTGTTTGTAAAGAAAAGCTACATAGATATTATCATTAAACAACAGGCATCTTCCTCTATGCACTAATGGTGACAACCTGGATTAATCAACACGCCAAATGTGTTGAATTTGTTCTGCTATATTCTTGATTAATGCAGTAAACAAAAGGATATTCTGGCATCATGGATTTCTATGATGCAGTCCACACTCTTGAGGCTGGCTCGCATCTGCCTCAGACCTGCAAACAGGCCATTAATATAGCAAAGTTATTTTTTTTTACAAATATTTATATTCTAAATATACACGTTTTACATTCTGCAGATAATTTAAAGCAAAGCTGTCACCTTTAGCCATGTGTCCGGGGAACCAGTGAGCCACTTCACGTTCACCAAAGTCGAAAACGGTTCTGAACTTTCCGACATTGCGGAGGGCCTGGAACAGTTTCATGGCTGATGTCAAACTAAATACGACTACACCTGGCTCTCATTTGACTTCATGAAAGATTTATCTTGACCGACTAGCTACAAAACATCTTGCTGTGCTGACATGTTAAAGATGTGCTACACTGTTTACATGCCGACTCGAATCTGACGTTGAAGACTTTGGTTCCGCTTTAAGATTTATTCTTCGCTGTTTTTTCAGTTTATACTATACCTTAATCTCTTTGTCTTGTGCAGGAAATGAATGCTGGCCTATGAAGTTCTACTGTTCAAACTAGACTGCAAACCTCCGCCGAGGCATTTCTGTTTATCTATTATGTCATTGCACCTAAACACAACAGTCCCATGATAGTTTGACCCTTATGTCTCGTTGACCATGGAAACGTAACTCTGGGATTTTTAAACACATTTTTTATCATTATTAGTTTGATAGTTATCCAAGAAAAACAATATTTCACAAATGATGGTTTTCTTCAGGATGTAGCTCAGTAATTTCTGAAGATAAGTAAAATTTGACACCTAACTGAATCAGCACTTTCAGCTACAATTTGATCTTAGTTCTATAGTATTTGTTATCTCACAATAGCCAATTTTGGCCAAGTTAAATACACTGGATCACCAGATTCAGAATTTTACTTGGCTCAAGTTGATACATTGATGTGTGGTAGATCTTATGGGGAAGTCGTGGTGTTATTTTTGTGCCTTTTCTTTCTTTGCAGAATATTTTGGCATACTCAAATTACCTGCTGTATTGGCCTCGTTTAACAATAATCACATTATCATGGGCCAAAGAATCTTGACTCTGGTGTCTCCCAACATCAACCTTGTTCTGTTCTCAGTCAAATGCCTGTAGTGCCTTTGCAAACTAGTATATCTTTAACGTGTAAGGTTTTACTATGATGAATGCTTTTCATGCAAGTGAGGTCTCACTGGACAAGTTTATTTATAATATCTTAATTTTTAAAAAAAATTTACAACTTTTTTTTTATCATCGATATACACGTATGTTTGAGCATATCATTCAAAATCAATCATAACATTAAGACCATGTCCAAGTGGAAAAAGATGAGGAAACATATTGTGAGTTACAAAGCAATCAGTACATTCAATTTTTTTTCAGAAAAGTAAAATTGAACTTGAAATGAGGAAAATGGGAAATGTAGTGATTGATTCAACACAGAACAGTTTAAGTAATTAAAAAATAAATGTATATTTTTATTAACAAAATGTTAATTAAAACAATCCTTCTCTTACAAATGCATAAATCATGATTGTAAGCAACATTACTTCATGTGTATTTCATTTCCTTACTAAAATACACAAAGAGCCTTTTCATTGGTAAAAATTTAAAGCTGTATCCTTAACGTATTTAATAAAAACATCATAACTGAACCAATCACTTGTGCGGATTGCCTGTCAGATTTGACAATACCAAATCCATTTGAATCTTAATCCACTGAAATCAGCAGTGTCATATTTGGCTGGGGAAAAGCAAAAAAACAGCAATACTCTTTTTAAAGCATTTATTTGGGCAGTACAGATGGACTGATGGAGGAGTAGTGAGAGATGAGTCTATCAGCCTCTCTCCACCCAGTGAGAAGAGCTCCATGAACGGTGGAGAAGTAGAAGGGATGAGTGGCCTCTCCAGCAAACAACACCTGCAGGGGCTGAAACACACAGAAGAAGATGAAAATGAGAGAAATAATGGTCAAAAGTCACATTTTGTGAGGTTGTCTTTATGCACTATGAACAAAACATGCTCATGTGTGCACCTTTGCCTGTGATCCCTTTGTCGGCAGGGGCTCCATCATGTTCTCCAGGTCCTGCTCTGAGCAGCCTTTTGCTGTGTTACTGTAAGATCCGCATGTCCAGGGCTGATGAAACCACTGGGAGCGCAGGATTCTCCTCGGGGTGACGGTCGGGTTCCCTACACACACACACAGTTAGTCTAGTGCTGACAGAGATCATTCCAAAATGACCAAGGCTGAAGTGTTTCTCCAATGATGTAATAAGAGATGTAATAAGACTCACCCGTAAACCTGCGGATGAGTTGTGTGATGTTTTGCATGACCTCCTGTTCAGACAGCGTCTCCATATACTCTGACTCATGCCCAGCAATCCAGCCGCATAAAACATGGCCATACCTGAAAATTCAAGCCACGATCAGGGCTGTATTCCTAATCAGATGATTTGCCAGTTCCTTTTTTCATTTGTGTGTTTATTGACCTTGTAGTAGGTTTGAGCACAGTGAATCCAGATAACTTCTTTATCCAGGATCTCGGTATATCTGCGACCTGATCCACCAGGACATCCTGGATCATCAAAAAAAAATAAAATTCGATAATATTCGAGATTGAAAATTGACCCTACAAAACTGGCTCGTAACACAACTGTTTTCCAACAGTTTTCCAAACTCCAGGAAGAAGTCACTGTCTCATGGAAAGGTATTCCACAAAGATCCCTATTCAACAAGTGTCTTCAGTCGTTTTTGAAGTATTTTTCTTACAGAATTCTTAATTAGAGTTTAATTGGGTCCAGTATTTTACAGTAAATGTAAACTTGTATTTTTTGGCCTACATGTCTCACCTCATCTTCCCACAAGAGATGTATGACCTCACAGTCAGGATCCCACCACGGCGAATCAAACTCCACAAATATTTTATTGTTTGTTCCGAAACCAAATCTCTGGATGGAGTGGAGCTTGTGTCGAGGCAGAGGAGGACGGAACAGGGTTGAATGGTGCTTCTTAAGGAATCCTGATTAATCAGAACAAAGACGTTAGATTGCGTTCAGCAGTGAAAAACCTGAAAAAAAACCTGTCATGTCAAGTTTGACAGAAAATGACACACGATTTCAAAAATCATTGTTTTCATTTCATTTTAACTGGGTTGTCACTCTTACTGCTGATCTGTCTCCGACAGCTCTGATGATTTCATCGTGCTGTGACAAAATCAATTGATTTTGTCACTATTCTACATATTTTGTACCACGTTTGGGGTAATATACACTGATAATGATCATATTAACCTTTACTTGTATAGGTTTGTGTAAAAACAAAATGGCTTAACGGCCCTATAGCAGTGTACCATAGATTTACTAGAGTGCACTTCACGTGGCCATGTTCCTTAAGCATATTGATTAAATGTGATAAAGGATGTGTGTTATCTCCCTCCCATATTATTCCCCATGTGGTGGGATTAGTTTCATAAAACAAAATGCAAACTGAAGGTAATTAAGTGACATGACTTAGGACTTGGTTGTTGTTGAACAGCTTCAACATGTCATGCCCTGAAATAAAAAATATCAAACTGTGTATTTTGAAGGAATGCGTTCGATTCTACCTAGAGGCACTGTGACGATAACATGGTCGGCAGAGATCCTCTCCCCAGCATCACACTCAATGATCACGGTGCTCTCTCTGTTCTCTGTGTTGCTCCAGTGGACACAGCGGACAGGCTGGTTGTAGGTCACTAAACCTCTGGGGAGCTCCAGCAACAAGTTTTTGATTAGACCTTCATAGCCACTGCACAAGAAAGAAAATGTCTAAGTCAATCGGACAACCACTGTCTACACTGCATGCACACGTGCATTGTCATGATTAACAGACTAAATAATAAACTAGGTACTTTATGTATTATTAGTAAGAGAGCATCTATCATCTAATGATGTCAGTAATAGACTGGCACCAGTGGTCTCAAGTCCTTAGACATATAAGAGGCATATAAGGGTAACTCGTCCTTGTTGCCCTAGTCCTTGGTTGTGTAAACAAAGGTTGTGAAGAAATATTCCAGAATTTTCAAATTATGCCCCGGAAACCCTCCTCTGAGACAAAACCCACTCACAGAATGAGCAACTTATAAACATGGAAACAAAACAAAAAAATCCCTGAATAGCAAAAGGCACCACTTCATTTTAAGTTTGATTTGTGTACAAAGATTTCATGAAAAAATATTAAACAGCTTTTGAGTTATGCTCTGGAAAGGAAATGTGCCGACGGAAGGAACGCCTTACTATATCCCCCTCCTCACTTTGTTTGTGGTGAGGGATAATAAATGGAGTATCCTTTGTATGCTGGTCTGACACCAGTTGTATGTAAATGTATAGGAAAAAAAGTTTTAATCCAATGAGTTATTGAGAAAAATGCAAGTTGCTGCCCTGTATGTATGGAATGTTTGGAGTACAAACCCTGGGAATGTACAGTCCAGTCCAGGTAGAGTCTTGTATAGGCCAAAGGTCGCCAGGCCCAACTCATCCATGCTGTGAGACCCATTAATACTACAT
This sequence comes from Chaunax sp. Z400, assembly GCA_037577475.1. NCBI lineage: Eukaryota > Metazoa > Chordata > Actinopteri > Lophiiformes > Chaunacidae > Chaunax > Chaunax sp. Z400. The sequence goes on from CM075193.1 coordinate 11,102,836, forward strand.
TCGAGCTTCATTAGGTTACTGATGGCACACAGTTGTAGAGATCTAGTGGTCGCATCAATATCTTTCCACTTCTCTGCTGCTCGTTGTTGTACCTGCACCAGACAACAAGCAACACAATAAGACGCAGTCTTTTATCAAGGACATCCGACATATTCCAGGCAATCCTGGCTGGCAGCTGATCTCAGATATTAGTATTGCCAGTATTGTAGTCACTTAAAAGAAATGTACCTCTGACCGTATGAAATCTCCCACACTGGCCCAGGGCTCTCCTCCTTTGTTCACAAATGCTGAGCTTTCTTTCACGAGGTCATCAAACATCTCCAAAGCAGGACTGACAAATTCAGGATTCAGCTTCTTACCTGCACATGTTACATAACCCACAGAATGAAGGAAAATAACATTGGGTATACCAACACATCATTTCACTCACTCACTGCAGCAACTAACTAATGACTATACTAGACACTGGCTACACGTGTTATTAAATACAGTAATATAAATAATAATGCAATCTTGTTATTCATTATAATTGAGTTGATTCTGACCAAATGCTGCTTTCATACTCTTCTTGTGCTTTGCAATTTGTGCTTTTATTCAAATAAGAATTTGCATAAATCACAAAGGACTTATGCTGAGTAGACACCTAAAATAAACATTCAAGTGCCTGTAGCTGTCAGCTGTTTGTCATTCATGCAACAAGGAATCCACTTTATCTGTGCAGCCACCAAGGTGGCATAAGACAGAAGTTATCTGCTTTGCCTCTGTATTACTGTCTCTCAATTCTTGTTGGATGTATTTTGCAGTTGACTGCTAAATATAAAGCAGAATTATAACCAATGTACAGTACTCAATTTTGCATGAAAATCACCATTTCTAAAGGTACAATAATCTACTCCATGCATGCGATTATCAAGCCCGTAACAGAGAGCAATAGGCCCTTGTCAGAAAATGATAAGGCCAAACTTTGGTCTAATTATATTGCATCATTTCATGCCATTAAATTTCACCTCAATACACTCTCAGCAGATAGATTTCAACAATTGATGAATGAGACAAACCAAACCAGTTTGCTTCATGTGTCAGAGGATTATCTCAGAGGTAAATATGTTTTGCTTTAAAGCACATGGCGACCTGAACTTGTGAAGAAGTTGGGAACCCAGGGTGGATGTAAGCCAAACTCCACAGCCTGGTTCTCTGGTGTGAGGGCCTCTGGATCCAGAAGCCCATACTGAGAGGCCAGACAAAACACTGGGTTCTCCTTGGATGGTCCATGAATCCAGTTTGCCCCAATCTCAACAACATTATCACCTACAGATAAAATGTATTACTATTATTATTATTACTATTGTTATTATTATTATTATACAGCAGAAAAAAGATAAAATTTAATTTGTGAGTAATCATGTAAATATTACATAATGACATGATCTTATAATATAAATGGTACAATTTAATCTATTGTAACGTAGCCCACTGGCAGGTCACAATTAAAATATCCACTCAATGACATAACGACATTAAGCAGGCTAGACAAACAAAGCAAAACATAATAAAATAGCATACAGTTAGACATCACATTTTAAGTGCTTGAACACGAGCAACTTGAAAACAGGATATGTGAGTATCGAGTAAAAACATCCAGTGGGACCTGTGTTAGTGTGGAAGGCTTAGTTATCAGATATTGTAATAACAGGCTGTATCCACTATCATAAGCAGCTGTAAACCACGATATTCACACGTTCGTATGCTCCTTCTCTGTGAATAAGGCTAATGTTGAACGCAATGGTGAGATAACAGGAAAAGAATTTCATGGCAACGCAAAACTTCCAGCAGGGGAGTGGAAAACTGGGACCTTTGGTCTCCGCAAGAAAATTCTCTGTTGAGAAGTTGCTCACCCAGTCTGCCAGTTTTTATCCTTCCTCCGCTTCTTGCAGTCGCTTCAAGTATCCGCACATGACGAAATCCAGCCTTAATGAGCCTGTGTCCTGCTGCTATACCTGATATCCCACATCCTATGATACATATTTTAGCATCAGCATCTATATCCATTACTGTATTCCTCCGAAACAAAATCAAAATTTAACGGACGCTGCTTTCGGACCCCAGCTGTACTTCAACTTCCTGTTAGTCTGATCAGTTACTTTCGAGTCCTTACTACGTTGAAGACAAGACCCACCTTCTTGTGCCTCTGATTGGCTAGTACTTGTTGCCTTTGGTCAATTAGGTTGGTTAGATCAGCCATGAGGGGTGATTATTGGTTAGCATTCGGATAACAATCTCAGGGTAAGTCAGTCAATCAGAGTAGGGTCATTGGGAGGGTCTTGGCGTCGCAATAGTAGGAATCGTGCATTCGCCCTCTATGTGAGACAGAGAGGAAATGACTAAAAGATGTTTTCCGGTTGAGAGTTTCAAAATAAAGGTAGTCCTCTTTCCATCTGTTCATAATCACTTTTTGTCCAGAGCAAACATGGTAGCTTCACAAAACTTTACACATAAATGAACCACGATAAGTAGTTGCTCCTTTTAATATTTTGATTTTTCTACAAATTGTAGTTTTCATAGAAAGATAAGATAAGTACGGAAGCGCATTGCACTCACCAAATTAAAAACGGAGCAGGGACCCAAGTATGGGACCCATATTTTTAAATCCTAAAATCACACACGAGGGCAACACCATGTACAACAGGGTCATTTGAAGAGCAGGGACTAGGAGGGTGAAGGATTTAGTTTATGAATACGTACCAGGGTTTTTGAGGGTGATAGTGGATGAGGTGAGGGAGAATGGGGATGAGATAGGATTAAGGACTGCACAAGGAATATTGGAAATAACAAAGGAGGGATGCCTGGTGAATGAGTATGATTGAGAGAGAGATTGGTATGAATGAGGGAGGAGAGGTTGAGATGTATGTGGGAAAGGGAGAGAGAAGAGTGAGTCTGATGCGTGTGAAAGCAAGAGTGTTTTACAGCTGTTTGAGAATGAAAGAAGTGAGGAAACCAGTGAATGGGATGGATGTGGGGAAAGTATGGAAGAATCTGAGAGTGAAGTGGAACACGAATGAATGTGAACATTTTGATTTGCTTTTAAGACACAATAGGGGTTTCAATAATTTAATGATTAGCAATTTTGATGTAAGGGTGAGAAAGGAGAGTGATATGTGTGAAGCAGAAGTGGGAACATGTTTGCATGAGTTTGTTTGGAATGTATTTTACCAAAATGAAAGAATTGATAAGCAGATGTTGGGAAGGAAAGATTGTTGGGAGAAATGAGAGAAAAGAGCGTGTGGCTGTTTGGAGTGAGTAGAAGAATGAAAGGAGTGAATGTGAATTTGTTCAATTATGTCTTCAGCCATGCAAGTTTTACTGTCAAACTACGCAGAAACTTGGACCATTATGAAAAGAGGAAGGGGGACATCTGGAGCATCTTCAGAGCCTTAACAAAAAGGGATATTCATATGGTGCACATGTGTCTAAAAAAAAATACTTTGTGGAGGGGAGCACATTTGTGAAAATCGGGAATGAGGGAGAAGTCACGCAAGATTTTGATTAACTTTGTTTTTTTGTTTTGCTAAGTAAAAAGGGTTTATTTTGTTTTTGCATTGCTGATGTAATTTTGGTTAAAATAAATAGTTTTAAAAAAGACACAAATGACTGAAGTTATGCCTTGTGGAAAATTCCTTTCTTTCTTTTTTGGCTACAAAGAATGTTATATTCAGTTATGTTGAAATCTTACAACCGTTTTTGTTTTAATTGCACCACTTGTAAATATTGTGCTCTGTAAAAAAATAATCTTTTTTTAATGATAACAGAGAGAGAAAAAAAGGCACTGTTGCTTCACAGCAAGAAGGTCCTGGGTTCAAATCCACCTAAGGACCTGGGACTTTTCTGTGTGGAGTTTTGCATGTTCTCCCCGTGTCTGTGTGGGTTCCCTCCTTGTTCTCCTGCTTCCTCCCACCACCATAAAAATGCAAAAGGCCTATAGGTGAATTGGTGACTTTAAGTTACCCATAGGTGTGAATGGTTGTTTGTCTTTCTGTGTAGCCCTGTGATGAACTGGCGACTTGTCCAGGGTGTACTCCACCACTCACTGGTTGGAACTGTTTCACCATAAATGCATTCTAATTTTTCTTTTTTTCACCCCTTCCCTCAGATGGATTGAGTAAGACACTAATCACATCTTATATTAGTCATTAAAAATGGTCCATTGTACTGATGTCTGTCATGTTACTAGTATGGAACTCCCTGAAGTACCACCGTACCACTACTGTAGTACTACCTACTGAAGTCACATGGTATGGTAATAAGTATAGTTGCCCTCAGTTCACAGATATTTGTTTCTCCATTAGAACCACCAGGTCTATAGCCATCAGCTCTAATAACATTTGCTAAAGCTTATGAAGGTACTGTAAAGAAGACGGTCTGAGATGAGAGAGGGACACTCTTTATTTTTACTCTTGTGGTTATAACACATCAACCATTTGTCAACTAAAAACTTCTCCTTATCTGGTCGCAGAGGAAATCTTAAATACAGTATATTGCAGTTTTTTTCTCTCTCAAGCCTCAAAAGTCTTCATATGGTTTTGACTTATGCTGTATACAGTCCCTAAGATGTGCAAAATCAGTCAAGCTTCCTTCTAAAATCCATTGGATGAGAAATGTTAACCTGACAAGCATGAAATGCTCAGGATCCCCCACCACAAGTGCATTTAACTGAAGACAGACAAAGTTATTTAAGTTATGCCTGTTACTTGTAATTCTTATTAATTACATATCTGAGAAAAAGATACATTTTCAAAATAAACATAAATTAAAAAAAATACTTAAAATATTGAACAGTATTTGAGATCTGTTATGGAAAGAATCTACCGGAATGAGCATAACTTCATACTTTATGACAAAATGACAAAAATTCCTAAAGGCACCACTCCAGTACTTGGTTGTTGTGTATAGAAAGTTTGGTGAAAATAATATTGAATAGTATTTGAGTATTTTGAGATCTGCTCCAGAAATGAAACCAACAACCGGAATGAGTTCAAGTTCAACTTGTAAACATTGAAATGGGAACAAATAATAAGGATAAAAATCCCTAAAGAGCAAAAGGGACTTCTTCAGCAATTCGTTGTTGTGTGTAAAACATGATATGTTTTATGCATTCGACATTTTCCTCTTCCTCTGATCTTAGGGGGCACAAAGACTGGTGGAGGAGTAGTGAGAGATGAGTCTATCAGCTTCTCTCTGCCCACTGAGAAGAGCTCCATGAACGGTGGAGTAGTAGTAGGGATGAGTGGCCTCTCCAGCAAACAACACCTGCAGGGGCTGAAACACACAAAAGCTGTTAAAACGGACAGAAAGTTTTGGTCCAAGTCATATTTTGTGAGGCCTTGTTTATGTACATGAGTGTTCGTATGTGAATGAAACACATTCAAGTGTACACCTGTGACTGCGATCCCTCCATAGGCAGGGGCTCTATCAAGTTCTCCAGGTCCTGCATTGAAAAACCTATTGCTGTATGAAAGTAGGATCCATGTGTCCATGGGTCATGAAACCACTGGGAGCGCAGGATTCTCTTCGGTGTAATCTTTGGGTTTCCTAAAGACATACACACACAGTTTTGCCGACAGGGGCCATCCTCAAAAGGCTCCCAAACATTTTTAGAAAATAAATAAATCTGAAAAATAAAGCGCCTACACTGAATGAGTAGTTGATTAATGCAAAAATACGTAGGACACTAAGCAACAACAAGCTACGAATATCAAATGAATGTTTTAATTTGTTCCTTATTAAAGGAACAATAAGGAATTAGCTCTTCAATCTCGTACATCATTTGCTATTGATTACCTCCCTTCTATTTCGAATGGGGAGCACTTTGTACAGCATGAGTGAACAGTGAAGCAGCAGAGAGGCATTTCACCAGAATCCAGGATAAATAATTTGGTCAACACGATGGATCAACTGTTAATTACATGAATTGCATTTGAATCTCCATGTCCTTGTGTACAGCATTGTAATTCAAGACCTGTATATTTTCAACAATACACTAAATGCCCTACTTATGTCCCTCAAGGCTGTGACACTGTTCTTACACTCAGTGAATCAGAATGTATAAAGTTTGGCTAGCAGGTGACTGTAACTGAGACTATGCTAATGTTTTGAAAAATGACATGACAAACTATCGAACAACTGTAGTTGAATGTTTACTGTTCTCTCAGTGTGTAAATAACAACATTAAGTGTTAGTAGGACTTGCTTTTAAAATTTAAAACAGGACTGGTATCTAAAATTTAACACTTCTTCATAATCTTTCTCTAATTTTTTGAAGTTTTACATTAAAATTCAATTTAATCATGAGTGTTTTTTGCTTTCTACTTCATAAAGAAATGTAGTAATGGACTTTTTCTATCTATTTTCATCCATACTACTGATTAGAAGGCAGTTACAAGTTAAGATCACAGATTTGTAGCTCACCTGTGAATGTGCAGATGAGCTCTGTGATGGCAGATCTGACCTCCTGGTCAGAAAGTGACTCCATATACTCTGACTCGTGCCCAGCGATCCAGCCACAGAGGATATGGCTGTATGGGTTTAACCAGAATTAGCCAGGAATTGTCCCACTTCTGCAAACTTATATAAAGAAGACTGAGCAACGGTCACATCTCGTGTGTCTAACATCCTAATATGATGCTGACCTTTCAGAGGATTTGATCACAGTGAATGATGACATCTTCCTTATCCAGGATTTGCTTATATCTGACACCTGGTCCACAATGTCCTCCTGACGACACAAAGAGTGTAGAACAAACAATTTGTGTGGGTTTGTATTTAACATAAAGTTTTATTTATCAGATGGCTGCATTACAGACCTCATCTTTTCACATCTCACCTCATCTTCCCACAAGAGATAGATGACCTCAATGTCAGCATCCCACCACGGTGAGTCAAACTCTATAAATATTTTGTTGCACGTTCCAAATCCTTGTCTCTGGATGGAGTGCAGCTTATGTGCCGGGAGAGGAGGACTGAACAGGGTTGAATGGTGCTTCTTAATGTATCCTGATGGAAAAAAAAAATCATGCTTATCTACATATAATAGAAGTGGCTGACATGACAATATATACCAGTTAGAAATGTTGCCATACCATATAATGGGATAATGATATGCTATTGTGGGAAATGTTGCAAATCTACAAACACGACTGTTTTATGGCACTATTGGATTTTTATATGTTTTTTGTGCATCAAGGTGATGTACTACCTTGATTTAAAAAAAAAAATTAATTAGTGGGATTTGCCAGAACAGACATTCCCGTATGGTTATGCCATTCATTCCAATTTATATCCACAAGATTTATGTACTGTTTATTGATATTATAATACAAACTCCACATATGGCAACAGAGGATCCATATCAACTATCTCTTCTGTATTTCCAAAATAATGTTGCCAAAATAGCACAGAGCCTTAAGTAATAAACACATCAACTCTAGAAGTCCAAACGTCTCATTTACAATAATTCTATTTAAAACACTGAGATGAACAATAGTACAAAATGTGTGCAAAGGCCTACCTAGAGGCACTGTGAGAATAACATGATCAGCAGCAACCCTCTCCCCATCATGACACTCAACCATCACAGTGTTCTCTCCTTTCTCTGTGTTGTTCCAGTGGACACAGCGCACAGGTCGACTGTAGGTCACTAAATCATCGGGCAGCTCTGACATTAGGTTTTCGATCAGGCCTTGAAAGCCACTGCAAGAAGAGGGCATAACTAAAAGTTATGTGGATGCTAACGGAGTTACATGATGGTCTATCTCAGTAAGGTATGTCAAAATTAACTGAAGGGCATCTTGGTAACCTAATGGATAAGATTCATAACATTCTTAACTGTATAATAACAGACATCCTCAGTTCAATGCATTCCAAGGCCTGCTGTAGCATGCTGTGAACCTCTCTCTCTTCTAGATAGTCGTAATCTACATATAAACTGTTGGCTATCAAATGAAGGCATCAGAAAACATGTTAAATGAATAAATATAAACTGAACTAAAGGCATTTTTATGATTATATTATTTAATTAGATGGGTTAAACTGATTATCATTCATCTACTATTTTCTTGATTACTGATGAAGCAGTTTTTCTCTATATGACAGAAAGAAAAAGAAAACCTGCAGTTTATGTTTATGAGGAGCATATCCTTACATTTTAGAGAGAATGTATGCCTATGGCATTTTCTTAAAACATTACTGAAACAAGTAACTTGTTTTCTAAATTACTGCCATCAAATTTCTGTCAACTGACTAATTAATTGACTACTGATTTCGGCTATACTTATTTACAGGGCATGCTAACATCTGATTGGTTGGAGAATGAATTGACTTGTCTGGTGTGTTATGGAGGAGTGTGATCAGTATAAATTAATAGCACAGACCTGAGCACATATGTGCAAGTCATTCAGTCTGATATAAAGGTTTGCATGATTCATTATTGAGTACAAACCCAGGGAATGTGCAGTCCAGTCCACGTAGACCCTTGTACATACTAAATCCCACCGGGTCTACCTCATCCATGGAGTGAGTTGCATTGTTACAACACTCCTCCTTCAACTTTGCACTGATGGCACACTGTAGCAGCGCCCTGGTGGTTGTGTCCTTATCCTTCCACCTCTCTCCTGCTCGCAGTTTTGCCTGTATACAATACCAAACACCCACGGTGAGCGTACAAAGACATGCAAACAAAGTTTTTATTTACAGGTATTAATTTATCATCAAATACTTTGCAGATATTGGCACTGGAAGAACAATTTTGGTAGCTGAAAGTTGATGTACCTCGGCTCGTATGTAATGTCCTACGCTGGTCCAGGGTGTTTCTTTTTTACTCTCAAATTGTGAAATATCATCCAATATTTCAACATACATCTCCGTAGCAGGATTCATGTGTTCACAGCTCAGCCTCTGGCCTGCACATCACCCACAGATTATGGAAATATTTATAACAAACTCTTTTTTTGCACTTGTGCAAAGTAATCAATAGCCAGACTACTGGACATTATGTTTGCATGTTTTTATGTTGTCACAATAAAGAAAAATGCTGAAGCACAATACTTGACAGAGGGAAAAAATGTGTTGAAACTGTGGCTGTTGACATATTGCATGTCTATATCTGATAACCTGAACTGGTGAGCCACATGGGAACCCATGGAAGACATTCATTAATGTCCATGGCCTGGTTCTCTGCAGTGAGGGCCTCCGGTTCAAGGAGCCCATAGTCACGAGCGAGACAAAACACTGGGTTGTCCTCAGATGGACCATGGATAAAACTTGCACCTATCTCCACAATGTTATTACCTGCACAGGAAACACGGGACTGAGTGAATAGAGTGTTAATTGACAACTAACATGCAATAAGTACAATGCTTTTTGCTGTGTTCCAAGCACTTAAGTTAAAAATACTTTAAATAGACCTCAGTTGATGAAAACGAAGTTTAGGTCAATTTTAGTTGTACAACATACAAAAGCAAATGTTCTATATCAGCCGATCCATCCGTTTGCTATACCTTCATATACTCTCAGGGAAAGGCAATATGTTTTAGGGAGACCGGGGACGGTTGTGACATGGGTTAGTCGTAACACTTTACATTTCTCTAATCAGGAACAAGTTGCAATTCACCTGCTTTCTATATAAACCGATCAAACTTACATCATGTTAATTATGTGTCTGTGTAGCTGTTTTTCATGCAAGTTATCAGTGCTAATGAAATAGCTCCTCGCTGTAAAGTAAGCTAGTTCATGGCTACAGGAGTCTGGGTTACATGTAGTTGTAACAACATGTGGAAAAAATGTTACAACCTACCCCAACCAAGGGTAAGGATAATTTAGGGGAAAAGTTAGAAATCTACATTGGTGGTAAGGTAAAATATAATCAGGGGTGCACATAGGTGGTCAAAACAAAGAATGCATGGGATGTACTACAAGAAGAAGAGTTTTTGGGTTCCACCATTGTGTACAATGTTGAGTTAATCAATTAATCAAGGTGCGAATCCAATGGCACACAACATAGTAAAGAGACATCTTCAAGAACTCCTTTGAGAAACAGACCTAAAATGTTATGTGCACCCCTGATTATAATGAATGGAAAATACCAGTTACGTTAAGTGTTGAATAAAAAAGTTTTAATATCTCAAGCATTTGTCATAACCTTATTTCAAAATGTCACATTCCACCAAAGGGCATGTTATAACTAACCCGGACTATAGTGGGTCATTTCACTCCTTGTGTTTGAGACTACATGCGTTTTCTGTTTGGATTGCAGATATAACACCATTTAAAAGCAGACAAATGTCACTGTATTGTAATCACATTTGACCAGCACTGGTTTATAAGAGCTCTAAGGTACAGTGTCATACATATCTCAACTACCAAAGGTCTTTTTTAAACTGTGCACTGTCGCTTCCAAGCTTTTTAGATGTGTTGCGTTTGAATATTTACAGAAGAGAGAAAATATGACGTAGAGAAAATATTGCTGAGGGCACCTCAGAGTGTTAAAATGTCACCTCCACTGGTATTAGAAGCAAACATGAGGAACTGGGCTCTCAAGAACTGCACACGAGCCGCTCACCCAGTCTGCCGGTCTTTATCCTTCCTCCGCTTCTCGCAGTCGCTTCAAGTATCCGCACATGACGGAATCCAGCCTTGACGAGCCTGAGTGCTGCTGCTATACCTGATATCCCGCATCCTATCACCGCTATGTTTGGTTGCGCACTCTCAGCCATGCCTGCCAGTCACTTTACGCGAACCGGACCGTGTCGGAACCCCGCTGCGCGTGAAGTAATCCCTCACGACTAGCATTAATTTATGCAGAAAAAGCGCCTCTGACCGCCCACTTGTCCTCATCATAATCACCGTTGGTGTTACAGGGCTCGTTTGACACGAACTGCGCCTCAAGGTGAGGCGGAAGCAGAAGTGACGCCGAGGCAACATGCGCGTCTGAGTTTCCATCCGTCCCCAGTCTTGACACGCGCATATCGTGTTAGTTCTAAGACTCGTTTACTGCAACACATCAGATCCATGTATCAGTTTACACGCTCCCGGTTGTATGAAATGCGATTCACGTCATCCAATATTTCTGCTCGTGGCTTTAACCTCCGTTTTGCAAGAATTCTCACGTAACTAAGAAAAACCCTTTCATCTTCCAGACAAACAATAGTGGCCGAACACAGAAGAAATAAATGTGATCCTCATATTCCAATCTCTATACATTTTTTCCTGTTGTTAGAAACTTCAGTAATTATTAAGCGTCCAATTGTAATAAAGCGTTTGACTGCCGCATGATTCTATACTACCTAACATTGGGCCAGAAGGACAGAGGACACAAATCAACAATTCGCCTGTGGGCAATTGAAGGTCTTTGGACTGGATCCGCACTAGAGCAAACCCACGGAGACACAAAGAACAAACACTTGGCACGGCCTACAACCACTGTACCATGCCATTTACATTAGTCAATGTTCTCAACTCATTAGCAGTTTAACAGGTTTCCCATCAAGCTCCAGGGGAATGATTCACAAGTTTATCAAAGATGCATGGCTTCTAAAGTAAGTTCAACATTTAAGCTCAGAACTAACTTAAGCTGGGAAACTAGACTGGTCCAGGGCAGGTTCATTGTCAACCTATGCCTTAGTTGTTGTGTAACCAGAGTTCCCGAAACATTGACAGGCGAGAAAAAAAGATCATCTTACCATTGACTCTGGTGGGCTGCCATATTATTTGGCATTAATAACCACAATCAGTCAGAAAATTAAAGTTAAGAGAAAATCAAATATTAATATTATTATATATATTATGTATATTAATCATACAATGAAAAAATTAAAACATATAGACCCACATATATGTGTTAAATTGTATGTGATATCAAACTTTAAATGCATAAATTAAGTGTCATGAACTAAGTCAAGTTTTCTCCAATACACTGTAAAATGTAAGATTGAGTTTAATTAGAAATACTGAGTTGACCTAACTCAATTTTTTATCAACTTGTTAATAAAACTCATTTTATTTTAGTTACTTTGGCATCAAGAAAACTGTCAAACTCAGTTTACTTGAGTTTGGTTCATTTAAACAAACCAAAAGCACAGTAGTTTGGTAGTTTCAACTGTCAGTAAACATTCATAATGGCAAAAGACGTCAGTTACCCAACATTGAAAAGGACAGCTGCAGAACAATAAACAAGTATATGTGAATATATTCTGGTGTGTGTTATTGCCACAACTGTTAAGAGCATTCCATGTAACGCATTCGTGAATTAAAGATTTTAGAGGCTGGGACAGCAAATACCTGAGAAGAGTTTTACAAAACAAAAGTACCATTTATCCAACTTTTCTCACATAATAAAAGGGCTGTTACCCATGAAAAGTAGTGGACTACAAGTAGAAAGTGGTATGAACTGAAAACAGGATATTCAAGTAAATTAGCCCTAATTTGTGGGGCCTTAAGTACAAGAGTAATATATTTAGTTACATTGTGGGATGTAACTAAGTACTGAAAAAAGCAAAAGTTTCCAGTACTTGGTTTGTTTAAATGAACCAAACTCAAGTAAACTGAGTCTGACAGTTTTCTTGATGCCAAAGTAACGAAAATAAAATGAGTGTTATTAACAAGACTGAGTTTGGTCAACTCAGTATTTCTAATTAAATCCAATCTTACATTTTACAGTGGAAGGTGATTTTGCCCACAAAACGCTACCATTCTGCTAATGAATGCTTAAGGATTTATGACTGCTTGTGCGGACGCACTTCCTTGGAGTCGTTTGGAGTCTACAGAGGTTTTTGCAATGAAATCAAATGAATTCATAAAGGAGGACCAGGATGACCTTTGTTTTTGACAACTGAATGTAGCTCTGGCTAATGCCATTTCACAATGGCACAGCAGTTTTATATGCTGAGGTACGTGTAGTCAGCAACCTTTGACTTCAGTATTTTTTAAGACAACAGAAACCGCACCATCCATAAGTCTGTGTATGTGTCTGGTGGTTCTTGTTTTTCTTTTTTCTTCTTCTTCTTCTTATTGTCATTATTATTATCATTATTATGATTACTATTATCTGATTAATCAAATCACAAAATGATCAACTGACTGCATCTCAATGTTTAAGGCCAGGGTTAGTCCTCCAAATATTACAACAGCCATTATGTTTGTGAAACTGTGGGAAAAAGGAACAGCTCTCCTCTCTCACAATACCCTCATTGTGCAAAGTTGATTCTTTTACCCCCACACACACACACACACACGCTTGCACATGCTCGCACGCACACAGAACCACACATGCCCATGGGATCAAGCTGGCAAAGAGGGTCACTCAGAAGAACAATGCTAATCTTTGCCCCCGACACTGTGGAAGTACGGGAAATAATAAAGATGGCTGTTTTCTTTCTGGGAAGTCTGAGCAGAGATTCAGCAGCAGACACAAAGGCCACACTAAAACTGTTTTATTTCATAAAAAGGTTAAAAAAAAACAACAACCAACTTACCAAAAACATCTTGTATAAATACCCATTTTTGTAGTAAGAATGGTCATACAAAATGTGAATATATTAATTGTGGAGCTATCCAAACAGTGGCTCACTTCATTGTGATACCACTAGAAAAACCGATAATGAAAACTGTTGAGAAGCACATCGTGAAACGGTTCTATTGCTTTACTTTTGCTACTTTTACTTTTACCTTTACATTCACAGCATTTCGAGACGATCTCATCGTATATCAACAATCATTCGACACACAAACATGCACACATAGATCATCACACGCTCACAGAAGCACTCATACTCCGTCACTGATGTGTGCTCTGCATGCGAGCTGAAGTTGAATCATGGTCCTCAGAGCACTGTACCTGCGAAGGCGAGTAAACACACAATTAAAAATAATCTCTGACACATTTTAATACAGCTTTTCCAAACACAAGTTACATCTATTACTTTGAAGGTTAATTGTGGTGTTATCTGTTCATTAATCATTCACTGATGGTTTTCAATTATTCTGAAATAAAACAATCCCCAGGCTTATTCCTTCACATTACAGGGAGTGTGTGCATGGTTGATTAAAAATATGCACCCACGCACACAGCCAGGGCACAGAGCAGAAAGCTCAGTCTGCAGTGTGCAAACTCTGAGTAATAAATGCATCACACGTTGACTGTCCTCATTGAAGGTCTTTCAGCAGTACCGTCAGGAGACATTGGCTTTACAGAACCAAATAGATGTGACTTTGTGGAAGTGGTTTTGTAACTGTTTTCTGAGTAGAGGCACTTTTGACTTACTTTTTGGTTAATTTGTTTATCTCACGCTCCTCCTCTTCTTTAAGTTTCTCTACAAAGCTGTCTAAGACAGGAATCTCAAACTTTATGTATTGAGCAACCTGGAAGGAAAAAGATTTAAACATTTCAGAGCCGCACACATCCTTGACTATGATATACGGGCATCTAAATGGCTTTCATACTTTGAATTTTATTCAAATGAAAAATCGAAACAAGAAGAATAAAAAGTTAACAAGATACTAAAAGTGTTGTTCTGTATTTAGCTCATCGTTGCCTGTTTTATTTTGTGATTTACATTTCCTGTGTTATTTTCTTGTCATTTGTTTTGTCCAATTGGTTCCCCTGTTTGTGTTAGTCTATGTTTTCAGTTCAGATCATTCTCTCTCCCTCTGCGTCCATGTATTCCCTGTCTATGTTGGTTTATTATTGCACCTTTTTTTGTGACTTCCTCATGAAGTTTTTCACTGTGAGTGTCTAATTATTTCCACCTGTCTTCAAATGTCTCTTCTTCCCAGCGTCACCCGTCTCTCATTGTCTCGTTACCCCATGTATTTAAGTCTGTGTGCTTTTGCCTTTCTTTGTTAGTTTGTTTTGCGCTGTGTGCTCTTCTCTACTTCCTCATTGTGATCTCGCCTCGTGGTTTTTCTCCAAAGATTTCTTCCTGCAGATTTCTTATTTGGTTACACATTTTTTAACCTTGCTTGTGTTTTTGGATCATTTCTTGTTGGATTATACTTTGTTGGACTGTATTGTTTTCATGGACTTCAAGTCTTCATTTACTCATTGTGCCTATTTCTGTTGAGATCCTCTGTAAGTTAATTAAAGTTATCATTTCGTTCCTCCCAATGAACTCTTTGCCTTCCTTATTGTCTGCATTTAGGTCCTATTTTTGAACTGCCACATAAATAAAAAGATACATTACTGTTTGCAACACCAGACAACACCTTTCCAGAAGAGGCTAAAACAGTAGAGTATAGGTGCACCAATCCCATAAAGGGTCACTTCACCGCAAACTTAAATCTGACTTAATAAAATCTACTGGAACATCTGTTTCCACAAGCAGCTTTCCTGTTGGATAATCCATAGAACATACTATGAATAGTTTTTATAAGGATTGCACTGTATATTCAGTGCAAGTTAGTTACAATAAAAACTGCCTAAACATGTTCTTAGGGTTAATTTAAAGTAACCTGGAGTTCACTTGTAAAATCTGGGAAAAAAATCAAAAGATACCAGTAAAGATGAATTTTTTTTTGTTTTACTTAGATAAACTGGGTCTTGTATTTGTTGTATTATTGCGTTGGCATGTATGAGATTCACTTATAAGCAATCTAGAAAGGTTCTCCAGCAACAAGTGGTTTTATCTATATTAGTACAGTCACAAACATACAGTTGATCATCTGGCTTATTGTTATATCAGTCCCCAGACAGGAAATCCTTCCTCAGCTTGCTAAACTGGTCTTTAATTAGTCCGTTATATCATTGTGGGTCTATGTTGAGGCTTGTATCGTGAAACAAGATGAGAAGAGAGATTGTTATGGCTCAGACTCACATCATAGGTGACTTCCTCTCCTAGGTCGGCCTCCGTGATGAGGATCTTGGAGATTTTCTCACAGGGTCCATAAAGCACACGAGCCACCAGTGGGTATTCATCGTCCTTCAGTAGGGTTCTCTCTGAGAGGTCAAGACAAAGAAAACAACTGACCACAAAGACACACACACACAAACACTCAAAAAACACAGCATTTCTAATGACACAACCAGATTGAAAGTTCCAGCTTACCACCAGACTCATGCACCATACAGAGGACAAACTCTTCCGATTTATTCTCCACCTTGAATGACACAAATACAGAGTATTTATAGCTTTAATTTTATGAAAACACCACTTGAGGTGTAACCATTGTTTTACTCCTTACCCTAAACTTGTGTAGCAGCAGGTTGAGGACTTGTATTGTCGTCATGGAGCTGTTTACTCGTACATTAGTGACCGAACCATAGGCTGGAGTAAATACAGATGTCTGGAGGAAAGAGAAACACAAATGCAGAATTCTATAACAGAGCGGAAACAGTGTGCTGGGGACAAAGCTTTATCAACACTTTTGACTCCGAGGTTGGAGTAGGAATTCCTGGACATGACCACCTTGAACATTTTGAACAGGAAATCTAAAAAAGAAAGGAAATCTCTGCAGCTGCATTTGTTCAATAACACTATACTGTTTTCAGGAATGACACAAACTCACTGTAACCATGTACTCTGAGGGTCAGTAATGAGATCAGCTCACAGCAGGGTGTTAATAATAATAATCTAATAATTATAATAATAGTAACCTAAATTTATATAGCGCCTTTCAAGAGACCCAAGGACGCTTACATAAATAGTTGGGCACACAGGAACAATTATAACAATGTTGTGAATCTAAAGCATCGGCACACACAGGAAGTTTCTGCCTCTCTGCACTTGATCATGTGAGAACAATGGGATACATTCATCTGTCTTTGTCTGTTTATTGTACCTTGTGGTTGTAGAAGTGTCCATTGATTGAGAACCTGTGCGTGCGCAAGCGCTGCAAGTCGCTGGCAGTGTGTGTCTTTGACCTCCTTTGAATCTGCATGAAGGAAGCGTCACTCCTGGTCCTCAGCAGCTGAGGAGAATCCTCTTCCTCCTGACCACCCATGTCACCACCTTAGGGATGCATACATACACAAAAACACACCTTTCCAACTGCATGCATCAGATGGAGCCTGTTCTGTATGTCAGTCACTATGTGTGGCAGTTCCATTGAAATGGAGTTACGACACATTTGAAGATAATTTTACATACATGTGCCTGCATGTGGTGTTCAACACATGCTGGTCCTTTTCTATTAGCTTTCATTGTCTGGCCTGATTTTGTGACCTACAGTGTTAGTAATCCCATATTTTGGAGGACAACGTGTAAAAACATGTCAAAAGTACTGTCAACTAATGAACAAAACTTTATTCATTTGGTCACTTGAGAGTATTTATCATTATTATCAATCATTGTCTACATTATAAAAAAGTCTCCGCATTTGTTAGAAGAAGCCCCTCTATATTCTCTAAGCAAAAGCAGTGACGGTTGTCCTTACATGGAGTGTATCCTGTCATTAATAGTATCTGACCAAATATGTGAGACAAATTGTATAGTCGGTGGTCAATATTTCATAATGATATGAAATGTCGTATATAAATGTGTCTATATCCAACAAAACAAATGCCTTCATCAATGACATATCATACAGTACATGATTGCCAGAAAGTAGCAAACAATTGGTAGATGATTTCTAGACTTCTCTGTCAAAACTCAGTGGTAATTTTTCCAATCCTATACAATGTACAATGTATTTTAACTCAGTCACCAATGTCAGGCCTATCTGTGTATTATGTGCACATAGACAAAAAAAACACCCACGAGATGTGAGCTGGTGACAAAGCTGCTTAAAACGCCAATGCCAGGCTTTATGAGTAAATTGTCTAATCTTGTTGGTGATCTGATCTGGATGGTGTATCTCAAGGTAATCTGTGGTCACCATGTGAGGCAACCTTTCCACTGGAAAATGCTGAATGAAGCACACATAGAGCCTTAATCTGCACGTGCAGTAATTAATCCTCCAGATGTCCGTGAGATGAATTAGCACACGTGTATGTTACTCACAAGCTGGTCCTGTTTCTCCACCCTGCAGTGAATTATTATTAGACTCTGCTGATAACTGCTTTGCCACAGTAGATCTGTCATTTCTGTAGAAAAACAAAGGAGCATGTAATTATGTGAACACTCCTTACACTTTACAATGGATCTAGATTACCACTCTCATGTCAAGAGACTATTTATATTAGCTTGAAGGCTTGACGTGAAGGGAAACTGCTAGCTCATTAATTCATATTCATTCATTTCTTTATTGTTGGTTACAGTTTTTAGCTTTTGGTCTGAGCCTGGCCAAACAATATGTATATGTTTCCAAGCTTGGGAATAAACTTTTATCCTCAATTGTATTGAAACATATTAGAACTCAGGTTGTATATTGTCTATTGCTGCTATACACCTTTATATTTACCAGCTTTAACAATGTTTTCACCTTGTGAGTCTGTGTGTGTGTGTGTGTGTGTGTGTGTGTGTGTGTGTGTGTGTGTGTGTGTGTGTGTGTGTGTGTGTGTGTGCATATGTCAACATGGCAAAATGTGATTCTGGGTTATTGATATACCACATATATGTGTCTCCAATTGTCTGTGGACAGATTTTGTCAGCTTGATTGTGTCAAAACTGTAGAAGCTGTAATCACAAAACATTTACTTGTGGGTAGTTGAGACCTAAACGACAGCTGAGATTGAAAGCAAAGGCTCGTTTACGCTCAGTGTTAAAGGTGGATATGGATGTGGACGGAGCATTCTATCTCTACTGTGTTCATTTTGTTCACATTTGCGCACGTTTTCTGAAAGCTTTGGGTCGTGGATGAAAAGGAGCAGTACTGGGAAATGTTGGAGATGGTGTAGACATGACAAATGTTAAAAAGAAGTTAAGTGAAAAACACTCTCTAGCCACATGTAATGATGCATTTAATGTCTTCACAGATCACCACTCCCTCTTCACTGCCATCTTGTGGATGTATTGATGCCAAAGCAGCGAATGCATGGAAGTATGTGGGGATTGACGGATACATTGTTTGAAACGGACATATTTATTTTCATGCACTAATATAAATGAGTCTTGAGGGTGCAGGAAGTGGGTGTGAAGGAAACAGGTAAGGAGCTATTGCCCCCCTCTCCACCACCAGTTTATGGCACTGGCCCACATTCCTTTTAAGCTAGGAATCACTGCATCCCAGTCTAAATCATTTCTGTCTACTCTGCTAAATAAGCAATAACGAGTTGAACAAATGTTTAGTATCGAACAATCATGCACTGCACAAGCTCAGCATTGTTAACTAAAAAAAAATACAGGGCGGGGATACTGGTGAAAGAAGAGGTGCTTTGTCTGTTTCGTATTCTTATTTACTGTGTGTGAGATCCCTAATTACAGAGTTGTTCACCACAAAACGGTGTGTAGGTGCGCGTGTGTATGGGTGTCTGGGTCGGTGTGGATCAGGCTGTCAAACCTGTTGAGACGGAATCTTTCATTGTCATCGTGCATCTGAAGTCTGATTGGTCGGCGTAGACCCCAGTAGATGTTCAGCAAACCCTCAAGAATGAGCTCTCCATCCTCCTACACACACATGCACAAACACACACAGATAACAATGATGATCATATGGTCATGGTCGTAGGGGAAATCCTGCTGGCTGCTTGCCACAGTGGCTCAATATCAGGTGTACGTGCAGGAACAGACAGCCACAGCATTCACAGAGTGAACCTTCTCATCTTGGAGAAACCCTGTCACGTTTGACCCACCCTCTCTTTTTCTTTTCTTTTTTTACACAGTACAGGGGTGAAGTCACATCTGAGAAGGCGGCAGCAACGAGAACAGAGAACGACTGCTTTGGGTCACGTACATGCGGGGAGAGATGTTTTGATTTCACAGAGTGAAGCTCTAAATTTAGAAGAAACCAGTCAAACTGCTGTATGTGTTTTAAGTACAGAGAAGAAAAAAACACATTTAACAGTGTTACTTTTAAATGTAAAACACTAAACAAATAAAAAGAAGGATGGCAATCAGTAGAGCACATACCTCCACCAAGGCCGAACAATCCTACACATCTGTTTCTTGCATTAGGAAAATAAAAGGGAAGAGGTCTGATATAAAAGATAGTAAGTAATAAATAGTAGAGATGAAATTTAATGTAACACTGCTTTTTTAATCTCAATTACATCTATATCTTAAATATATATATTTCAGTTACAATGGCTTTAGTTTAGCACAAAATCGGCACCAAAATCTAATGACTTCTAGCCTGGCCCATGCCGCACCGCTCCACAATATTTCTTGAGCTTCAGTAATCCTTCTACCAAACAAACAAGCAGACACATGTGAAAACATAACCCTCCTTGGCAGAGGTCAAAATAAAGGTGTTAATCATGCATGAATAAACGTTGACAGCTAATCAAGTTTTTTATGTGCTTATGTTTTATGTACAAAACCAGTAATAGGTTCAGTCAAATATTACACAACTGTAACTGTTGTAATAATAGACTGTTACTGGTTGAAAGTTGTGTTTATCTAAAATAGCTCGTCATATCATCACTATATCTAATTTGACACCACAAAGTGCAGTACAAACAGTTTGAACCAGATTTTGCTGATAGATTACTGACAATCAATTAGTCATATTTTAACGCCAAAATAAAATGAGGGTTCCAAGGAGATCATTCTGATTTGATCAAATTAAACACTGCCGGTTGAAAGTTTGTTTACCCTGTAGCATTCTTTTTCAAGTCATTTAATGTACAAATTCAATGTAAAAACATGAATGAATGGACATGAACATATTAAACAGTGTATAGGATTTAAAGACTGATGTCGCACCAGATCTTCATTTGAAGTCAGAAGTGAGATTTTGTACGAAATCTTAAAATCAGGTCGTGTCACATACGTGAATAGTGAACTTTTGTTCTGAATGTAGAAAAACAAAAGACCTTTTTTGCAATTTTTCAACAATTTTTTCAAACAGAATTTTGGCAAACCATCAATAATAGATCCAATTAAATAACCAAAAGGCATCAAGAAACTGAGGAAAACTGAAAAGATTAGATTTGTGCTGTTAAGTGTTCATGTTGTCTTGGAACATATGACCAATGAGGACACAGGAAGCAGTTGGCATTAGGATTACTTTATGTGCCTTATGATTTTTGGTGATTATGCAACAACATCTTTTGGAGTTAATTCAGTTCTTTGTGTTTTCTGGGATACTGAATATATGAGAACGCCTGTGAGAAAGTAGGTGAGATGAGGTCAATTGCTCATTGTTTCTGCAATATAAACATTCACAGCAGCTGCACCACTGAACCTCGCTAACCCGCCACTCCTGAAGTTTCCTGAACAGGCATGAACACACCCTCTCTCTCTCACACACACACAATCACAGAGATGTGAGTAAGGTCAGCAGAGCTATTTTTGGGTGCTTAATCGCTCTGCCCCCCCGCGCCTCTATAAAGCCTGGATACATGCTCTGTGATCCAGTCATACTGAGCTGACTATACATCCCTTTGTTTCACTCTGCGTGTCACTACTGCAACTACCAAAGGTGAGAGTGCTTCTACTTCTTTTTGTTCTTTATTATCAGCTAGTCTTTACTATAGAAGATAAAGCTTAATGTTCCGATGACAATATTTTCACACTATTAAATAAGGAAAGAAGGGTATGTACTGTTAATAGTTTGTCTATGGTATTAAAACAATGTACACAACCATTTTTTCAACAGACCCCAATTAAAAACAGAAAATTTAAAGTCCTAAAATCTCTATTTTATTTTTCCTCCCCTGCTGCAGCATGAAACGTAGGCGGTTGCTGCTCTCCCCGCCTCTCTTACCCACCATTACTGAGACGCTGGAGGACTTGCCAGTCCATCCCTCTTCCTCCCAAGCTACCCAGAGCTCCCAGTCTCTGGAAGACTACATGACTAGTATCCAGGCACTCGCGTGCCCGGGTTCGGCCCCAAGCTGTGGCCCCGTCAGACTTCAGAGGTCCCAGAGGCTGCGGAATTTCTCAAAGGCTCCGATGAAGCTCTCTGTCTCACCCTCACTTCCTCGAGGGTCTCCTCGCACAATAAGGACTCCCAGACCTTACAGTCTGAGTCTGAACAGCACAGAGGATTTTTCTCTCAAGATGGACAGAGAAAGAGACTGCAGGGGCAGAACGCAGGGGCAAGACCCCATGGACTGGCTGTTTGGACAGATAAGGACTTGAACAGAGATGTTGTTGTTGTGGGAGGCAACTTGAAGGCAACTCAGTGAAGTATCACAATGAGAGGATGGAAGGACGTCTGCTGAGGATTGAAACGATGGAGGATGTGAATATGATGGATCGTGAGAAAAGTGAAGACAGATTTTTTTAAGTGAGAACTTAAGTCTACTGTTTACATTTTTTTAAATATTTTGTAATGTAAAGGATACAGTTCCTAATAAAATACTAAAGTGTTTAATGTTTAAATGCTTATTCTTTGTGGTTACCCAGAGCCCAGAGCTGAACTTTTTAATTAAAAGATTAGTATTTGCAACAATGTCAACCATTAAATAATTTATTAAGAAAGCATTTTCTGGTTCCAGACTCTGCTGCTCTTTTTCTGTGTTTGATAGTTTGTCATATACACATCATACACAGTACAACACATATTTACCTTCTTAGATCCCTAGCTCCAGAACAAATTTAACAGATAATAAATAAATGAAGTAAAATGGATCTGCCAACTGAATAGAAAATGAATCTACAATTAGAAATATATAAAAAAACATAACATAAACATAAACATTTAATACCAAATAAATTAAGTTAATTAAAAATAAACAGTGGAACAATGTTAATGATTAGTATGAATTTCAAGAAAAATTAAACAATATAAGCAGTGCATGACAATATACACAGTGGGTGGTGATGACATCTGCATGACAGGACTGTATGGCAGGTTGATGATTTTTAAATGAACTGAAACTGAATCTCTTCCGTTTTTTAAAAACTTATGGTCAGACAAAACAAAACATCACCACAGACTCTGGCAGCTCTGGATGATTGATTGAAAAACTAATTCATAGTTTAACTGGTGATTTGAACTGACTGTTTTGATGATCAAACTAATTGTTTGTTGCAGCCAAATTCCAATGCTCATGTCAGGTTTGCATCCATGGAACAAGATGTCCAGCAATCAAAAATGAGATCCACCTTTAGTTACAACAAGAAAGTAGTGTAGGCTACATATTAATTATAATCCATTAATAAAATATGCATTATTATGAATTGGACTAAATGCATTGTGGATACTTTAAGAAATAGTAGGTGTTTTTTGTTTTGCATCTTACTGCCATCTAGTGGAATTGAATGGTGCTACAGCAATGGCTTTTAAAGAACCTAGGAAAACCACTTAGGAAAGATTCCTGCTGATTCATAACTGATGTTATCACAGCAGACAAGTACAAACAAATACCTTCAGCTGTTGACTGACTGAAATCCTTTTTCTTTTAGGTTATTTGGTAGCATTTGGTTTAGAGCAGAGGTCTTCAATTTTAAATTGCAAGATGTATACAGAGTTAACCCTTCTCCCATGCTGAGGTCTGTACAGTTAAATACCGACAAATGCAGCATTGTGCTTTTTGCCAGACGAAAAAAAATCAGTTTAGTTCACATTTAAAAAAAAAAAATAACAAACACTTAATAAACAACACAATGAGGCCTTCATCTCTAAATTTGCATTGTAAATAAATTATTTTCAGTCCATAAAACATAACATCCTCAAAGGAGAACTGAATGAAGCGCCCCTTTAGGCTGAACTGAGTTTAACAATCACTGAACGATGGATGCACAAACCTCATAAAAAAGAAATCAAATATCAAAACTCACATTCATATGTTTATTCTCATACATTTTCTCTCCCTCCAAAATTCAATGGGAAAAATCGGCTTCAACATTTCAAAATAAATACACCAGGTGTCTCTACTGAGCTGGCCACATTGGGCTTGTATAGAATGCATGAAAGTTAAAAAATATGCTTTCTACTGTATATTTTTTCCTGTTATGTCAAAAGGCGTCACAGTCCAGACAGAACCTTCTTGCTGTCTGAATTTGGCCTGGGGGCCTCTAATTGGTCACCCCTGGATTAGAGGCTAAAAAAAAATCTTTAGTCAGATTAGGTTTATAGCCCTTTCAGCACATATCCTCCATGCTGAGGACCTCTTGAGCCAGACAGTGAATCGGTACAGGCTGCAGCAACACTGCTGCTCCTCAGTCTGAGCAGTGAAGAGAGAAGATACCACCAGGCATCAGCATAAACTGCGTTATTAATACAGCTAATACAGTTGGACTCTTCTTAGTCACACATGTTAGAGCTTGTTTTTTCTTTTCTAGGTCAGTTTATTGTGAATGGTGCTGAAGTCAAACCACCTGACATGTGCACCCACGACATGACTAACACGCATCACCTCTGCAGAGCGTGATCATGATGTAATCTTTAAAACATATTTCTTCAAAAGCCCATATGCCCTCCCCAACTGCCTCTTCGTTCCTTTTTTTCCCCCACACAGAATCGTTAGATTATAATAGTTATTTGAATCAAATAGATTCAAAGACATTATTTATACCCTTATTAAAGGGTAAAAAGTGTAATGTCTTTTCAAATATTTTTAGGATCTCTGGGCTTCAAGGGACTTGGATTACTCTGGATGAGCTGTGTGGAGCAATTTGTGTGTGTGTTTTTAAATTTTTTTTATTTAAATTCAAATCTTCTACAGTTGTTCAGGAGAATGTTGCAAAGCTGTTTTGCTGTGAATCTCTGGAAATGTTTTGTTGACTAAGACACTTTACCTGACTTTCCATTGGCATCTTGGTGAGTTTATAATGAATGAACTTGCATGTTTGGATGAACTGTTCCTTTAATCACTGAGAAATAAAATCCAATACTCTGAAAAAGCAGGTATGCTCTGTTTGGAAATGATGGTGCATGTTTTCTGATGGTTTCCCACAGCATTTATTGACACAGTCAATGCACTTACTGGAAATTCACATTAGATGTTTAAAATGAAATTAGGCTTATCCTGACTTTTAACCCAAGAATGCCTCTGCTGAGTAATGTCTTGTCCCTCAAATCCACAAAATATCTAATGAGTTAGTTCTGAGTAACCTTTGGCCTCTAACCTCAGCTCTAATAATGTCACTAAATCATGTCAAGCATAAACTGTTAGGAGAGAATAAAGAATTTTACAAAGCGGAGCTCTTTGCCAATTTCAGCCTGATCGTACAGTATGTCATAGTGTAACATATGATCACTATATACACCATACAAACAATCACAATGTATGTACTGGAAGGCCTAATGTTCACCCATGTTGGTTTAAAAGTTGAGACTGGAAGCTCCAGAACAGCTGAGTGGAGTTTCTGTAGCTTCAAATTATGACTGTAGTTATTAATTCCCTATTAATTTTTTACTGTATTTTTCTTAGTAAAGACAATGATTCTCTGACTTTAAAAAAAAATCATTTTCTTTCAAATTTGCCGAAGATGCCCCTTTCATATGCAATCATCATACTATCACCAGTTACAAGTGAACCTGTTACCAGTGGAATGTTCCAAACAGGTGTTTTTGAGCAGCAAACATCGGTCCCATCAACTTGTTTAAAATGCGTTGCTTGCGTCAAATTCAGAATATACATGTATTGACAAAAGTCTATACAGCTGATGAGGTAAACCATCAATATATTGTCTTTGTTCTGTTTTCAATGGATCAAGTATGTGTCAGAAAGAATTATCAAATTATCACAACCTTTTTTTTCTTTTTCTTTTTTTTTTTTTTACAAAAAGCAAGGTACATTTTCACAGTACCAACTGAAAAATGGAACAGGATTTTTCTATGCAACAGAATGTTTATTCGTCTGGATCAATTTTCAATTGTGTTGGTGCAGCTTTGCGGCTGCAGTAAATTGCAGTAAAACATTTTATTCGACAGCATTCATTCTCTATTATGTGAGATTTTAATGAGGAGTTATTTTTACTTATTTAGTTTTTATTTAATCAGGAAGTCCCTTGAGATTAAAATCTGCATTAGAAACTTTGAAGATGTTCAAGCCATTGTATTGTTTATTGGTTAGTATCATGTCAAGACTGTGATATCACTGAACATGTGTATGTTATTATACATGCATATCTGTGAGTGTGGGGGATTTTCCCAGAGCGAGATGATGTAGCGGGTCTGACTGAGGGGGACAGAAAAGAGGCCCAGACCTTGACCACCCTGCCCAACACACATACATACTGTACATGTGAACACAGAGGGGAACTCCTGACCATAAAACCCATAGAACAATTATCAAATAAATAACCAAACGTCTGCAAACAGCAGGCGACACCACAACGCCAAAATGTTTACTGTGGGAATGAGCGGCTAAATGCTGAGTGGTTGGTGTACATGACTAAAATCTGTGGTTTGTCAGCCATTTGGAACACATGGAAAACAACCCAGGAATCGCAACTCTGTGTTCGAGACTGCAGCTACACTGGAAGCTTTTTTGTCTCTTTTTTTTTTTTGTCCTATTATCTGACTTTATTAATGTACTGGTTTAACTGGTTCAAGTTTAGGTAGGTGTGTGACCCATTTTAAAATGCCTGCAATCCAGCATGCCCACACAAGCTGTTAAACAACAGTCAATAACTCTCCCCGTTTGGCTTTTTAAAGTCTCCTGTCTGGTGATATGTCTGCAGCACTGTCTTTTCTCACCTCTCGTGTCCTCAGCTGGAAATTTTTCCCTTCATGGTAACAGTTGTAGGTCCTCAGCAGTGACAAGATGTCCGACCTGAATATGAAAACAAGACCACGAACAGATTAGGACCCATTGCTCATGCAACTCAAGCAATGATGAAATCTAATTAATCTAATCACTACTGTGATTTAATTATTTATTGTGCGTAATTACAGAGACGGAACTAGCAGGACTTACTTCGGTATAAGTTTCTCTTCGCTCAGCTTCACGCAGCACTGATGCTCACTCATTCTGACCAGAGCCCAGCTGCGGCAGAAGAACATTTGAGAGAAAAATGTTAAAAATGACAAACAAATGTGTATCTATAAACTAATGACTGAGTTTACATTAATGATGATGCGCTTTACAGATAACCTCAATTATTCCCAGGGAGAAAAAGCCTTGAAAGCTGGGGCAAAGAATTAGGATAAATCACATGGTGCTCTTGAAACACCTGGACAAAGGCTGGAAACCCCCCCCCCCCCCTGTGCCTTCTGTGCCATTCAAGGACACCTCCAGCCACGGTGGCAGGCTTCTTATAAGCAATTAGCATAATCATTATGATGGGAAATGTAACTCATCCATCTCTTCGAAAGAAAACTGCAACACTAGTGTCATTTTTTAGCATATTAATAAGTCATATTAATCACTGTCCTTAAGTATTTCTTTTCTGACAAGGTGAAAGGAATGGTGTCCTTGGTCCTCGCATCCTGATTCCTGTGTAAGTATATTTCAGATGGAAAGTGCCATGGGGGATTTCCTGGTTTGGAAAGCCCAGCTCTGAGGGTGTGGGAGGAGGAGCAAAAGTATAAAACAGCAACGTGAGGCTCTGGGGCTCAGTGTCAACGCTCAGCTTCTCTCCAGTATGAAGCCTTATCTTCAGTCCATCTGTCAACTCGCCTTCCTGAGCCTCTGTGTACTGATGACAGGTAACAACCGACTGGTTCTCAAACCTTTTCTGACTTTACATCATCTATTTTCCTTCATAAAATCTGGATACAGCTAAATAGTTCTTTTTATTTGGGTGAAGCTGTGCAAGCGTGTAATCTTGCTGTGCTGTATTGAATTAACTTCTAATCCTGTTACTGTGTCCCTGCAGTGAAGGAGTCAGGCAGCACTTTTGTGCCGGGAAGATGTATGTGTCCGCAGACGCAACTGGGCATCAGGGAGCAGCTGAAAGAGCTGATGGTGTACCCCAAGAGCCCCAGCTGTCATCAAGTCACAGTAATGTGAGTACCAGCTCCTGAAGACACACATTCATGCAAACACACACATTTAGACGAGTGTGAGTTCATGTGTGCATTTACATGTTTTTTCAGTGTGACACTGAAGAGAAACAACAACCCAGTGTGTCTGAATCCGGAGGCTCCGCTGGGTAAACAGCTGATTCACTGCTGGAATAGGTGAGAGCGCTGATCAGTGGAACTTGTCTCTGTAAGGGTTCTGTAAGCGTAAGGGACACGAGAGCTTTGTCAGCCCCGAGAGTATCATGTAATCCTTCAATTAAAATTAAAATAATTAATGCACGTGACAACAGCAAAGATCTTATTACAAGAAAGTTCACAGAATATTTAAACCAAGTGTCCTAACTGGTTTTTCAGCTGTAAATGTTCCCATCAATCTCAGCCAATAGCATCTTCTTTTTTTTTTATTGCTAAACCAGTTCTTGTCCCAACAAAGCACCTACTTGGGCAGTTTCTCCATCTCTCTTTCCACATGTTTTGCTACTTGTGACACAGAAAATAGTATCATTTAGTGCCTCTAACATCATGCTTTATTAGAACTCTATTTTTTCCATGCTTTCTTTTCTCAGTGTATCCAAATTTGTATCCAAATTTTTAAACCTACTTAAAGTGGAACACATATAAGTTCTTTAGTGCATTATCATCTACGATTAACTGGGAGGCTCATTTTATTCAACATGTCTGATTCTGAGCCCTTCTCCCATGCTAAAGTTCTGTTCTTCTGTGTGTATCTCACAGGGCTCATAAATTGGGCCGTGATGTTAAGCTGTGCCTGAGGAGGAGGAGGAGAGGAGGAGGAGGAGGTCAGCGCCAGCGGCTTCGACAGAGGAGCCGGGGCCAAAGCCGGAAAGCATCATTCTCAGTTCCCATCATTCTCAATTCCCAATAGTCAATCAACGTGACAAATGGTTGTGAATGCAGAGAAATGTGCACATGCTAATTCTTGCCACACTGAGGAGTCCAGGCCACCAGACACTTTTAAAAAGACCCAGCATGCTACAACTTTTCCTGCAATAAGCGTCACACAGCTTAGACGTAAGGCTCCCTGAGACTGCTGCCTGGGTTGTAAATCAAACTGCTTTTATCGGCCAGCGGTGGGGGGGGGGTTATTTTTTCTGTGCAGATGACTGATGTAATATTGGACACTTGGCTTGTTATAAATGTTAACAACTTTACCCTTAAAACACTGTTAAATGTGTGTTGTTTACGTGTAGGTCTGTGTATGCAGCTGGAAAAACTAACTGAAGAGATTTTGTTGGTTATTTATTTTTATATGATGTTTTTTTGAAATAAATATATCAGAACAACGGTGTGACCTTCTGTGCTATTTCTTATACGGTGCTTATCTTTAGAAGTGGAGGATGGGAGAAAGATGATTAATTCCTTGACAGGAAATGAGAGGTCACTTGACCCACAGGATCAGCTATAGTTAATAAACCACAGGATGTGAGTCAACAGGCGGTAGGTACAAAGTAAACATGTCTCACTGCAAACATCTGCACAAACAGTAAATGGTAAATGGACTGTACTTACATAGCGCCTTTCTAGTCTGACTGACTCAAAGCGCTTTACAACACAAGCCAGCATTCACACCAACATTCATACAGTGGTGGCATGCAAGGCGCCACCTGCTCATTAGGAGCAGTAACCATTCACACAATCACTCACACACCGATATTGTATTATAATGTGAAAGCAAAAATATTAGATTCTACAGAGGTGACTCCTTGATGGAAGAGACTTTGCTGGAGGTGTTATCAACCTAATTAAAATAACTAATGTCTAGTTTACCTTTATTCAGTCTTGGTACTCTTTCAAAGCATGCAAAATCTCGAGGCCCCCCCCAGTCTAAAATATATTTAAAAAAATAATGAGTGGTTATTGAGAGAGAGTGATGTAAATGTGACTTACTATCAGTTGGAACCCTGAGCCTGGGAGGATGCACACAACCACTCTATTCTGGCAGGGATGAATGAGAGGCAGACACGGAGCTCTAGGTCCATAGCCCTCATTTTTGCACAAATAGAAACAATTACAAGAATGGTAGCAGAATTGCTATGGTGTTTCTTGAAATGACCCCTCCTCCAATGATTTCCAAAACCTGTGCAAAGCCATGTCTTAAAATTGTATTCTTAATGTGCGATCCTCCCTCATCTCTGCCAGTTGCTCCTGTGCCACCAGTGGCACGTCTTTCTCTGACACTTCTGTAAACTTAAATCATCTCTTGCTCTTGTCACTTGTGTTGACTTTTCAAGCAAATAAACTTCTCCACACCCTGGCTAGTGATGATTTGTTCTTTTCTCAGTTCAGTTCACAGTTGGACAATTTCATACCACATACTGTACTAGCCACAAAAGGAGAGGGCATGATGGATTCTAGGGGAAAGATGAAACCATATGAAATGTGGCTGTCATCGTCCTGTCTTTTCTTTGTCTTGCTGCTGGCCTCCCTTGCTTCTAATGATCTGATCTATCATTGGATGATGAGGTTGATAGCTCAGAGTTCTCTGATTTTAGAGACTTTCTTTTCAAAAACTGTTGCATGTTAGTCTGTGAGCCTCACGCAACACTCACAATGCATCAGGTTTAAATGAAAGTTGTAGTGGATAGCACAATGTCCCAGCCTGTGTGGACCCACTTTTATTGCCCGCAGTGGGTAGGGCATGTCTGCTGGGGTATTAGACTGACCATAGGTCGGCTGTTAGTCATACTCTGATCCGTTGATGTTGTGAAATGGTGAAAGGAGACAAGACATGTGAGACAAATTTGGATGATGTATGAGTCAGCCAATGATCAGCATTTTAATGATACGTTTTGCTTTTGGGGAATTCAATTAATTCTACATTAATTCAACATCAGAATATTTTTCACAGCACCCTTGACGAAGCCAGATGGCACTCCAGGATGAAGGCAGGTCGAGGTGATCATGGACTGGACTGTTAAAAGTGAGTGTTTTATGATGGCTTGAAAACAAGTGTCATACTAGCTCTGAGATTTATTATAAAGCAATGGAGCATCAAGGAAGGAAACATGTGTAGAGTAGCTTTGCCTCCTTTTGTCGTGCACTCACAACAATGTGGGCATTGACCAGTGGGAAACTGAATCAGTGAACAACAGGTTTGTGTCTTGACCTGCCCCTAAAATAACTTAACATTGACTAATGCAATACTGGTAGTGATCCAGTTACAGTATTACTCAATGTTTAACAGCCTTTTGTAAAAGTGAAAGTGAAGGTGCACTCTAGAGTAGACACAGTGAATGCAGGTATTTTAGGGTTTTCCCCCTTGTCATCCAATAGTTTATACAGAAATCATGCTTTTCACACCATTATATTTCACTATAATTACACCTTCTATTCTATAATAAACTACTCAGCAGCAGTAGTAGTAACATTTACATGACAGTTTTTCACTATTTTACACTACGTTTTTCATAAGCTAAATATCCCAAATCTTAATATCAGCTACCGGAAACAGCAGACTTGGTTAATCTTTTCTCTAACATGCAATAAAGTGCAAATCATGAATGCCTAATATGCAACGACAAATGATTAACAATTTTTCAAGAGGTGTGTTCCTCTTATCACTGCATAGTGGTGCTGCATGTAGTGGTAACATATTGTGTTTACCTGAAGTAATGTGGCATAACATTATTTTGAGTATTTACATATATTTTTACACTATAAGTCTGAGCTTTGGTCTGATAATGTGATGTTTTCTGTTGACAGAACTGAGACAAAGTAGCAGATATTAAAACCAACTAAAAGAGTCAGCAGATTATAAGAGAAATGTCTCATTTTAAAGACCAGATCATGTTAACTTCTACCTTTTCTACAAACTTCCACAAACAAGCTGACACTTGAAGACTGTGTTGTGCTGCCACCCTCTGTCTAAATAATAACGTGCATGTGATAAGTGAAGCAGCATTGCTCTGTCTCACTCAGTGATGAAAGAGACACTGTTCACTTTAACTTGGATTATTATCTCTGACACAATCTGCAGGAACAGAGCCTGCAGTATAGTGGACACATGGACATTAGAGCTTTTCCTGGGGCATTTACTCCTAATTGTTATTGTTATGGTCTCTCATGGTCCATTTAGTTGCAGTGCATTATTCGGTCACATGATAAAGAAGGGAGGTCAATCAGTGCACACAATGATGAGTGACCTGTTTATCATTTCTTTCAATTCTGATCTATGACAATTCTTAATAAATTCAGCCCAGTTCATCAGGGCCCTTGATAGCTTTCATTCTTGAAAGCAAATGAGATCTTTCTCAAGAGTATGCTCTAGCTACACAGGAAGTGATCTTTTGAATTCCCTGCAGCTGAAACAGAAGTTACTTAGGAAGAAAAAAAATGCTTGCATGAGCAGTGATAGTCACCACTAAAACCAGGAAACAGACAAAATGTCTGTCTGTCTGTCTGGGAACTGATGTCTGGGAGGTGAGGGGCAAATTCAGCCAAACAATAAACACTGAGCACAAAAGGAGAATCTTTCCCATTCCTGACAAACTAGTGCTCCTCTTATTATTTTTAAAAAGATTCAAACTCCTCTAATTGACGTCATGGAAATCACTCAAAAATGCTTATAATTACCAAGGCAACAGTAGTAACTTTAACGGACCCCCCCTTGATCCAAGAAAACTGCTGATAGGTGCATAATAGGATGGGCAGTCTGTTTCTCATATATATTCATACATAATAATGGGTATGTAAATATTCCATAACTTAAAGGACTCCAATCTGCCACCATTATTATGAATTATTCAGCCACTGCACATGGCCGTATAGGAGATAGACCAAAGCCGTCACTGCATTGGGTAATGCTTAAATTTAAGTGAATTTACGTAATATGTCTCTTCCCGAGACTAAATTAGCGTAAGATTCC
Source organism: Chaunax sp. Z400 (assembly GCA_037577475.1). Classification (NCBI taxonomy): domain Eukaryota; kingdom Metazoa; phylum Chordata; class Actinopteri; order Lophiiformes; family Chaunacidae; genus Chaunax; species Chaunax sp. Z400. The sequence continues at coordinate 11,135,662 of CM075193.1, forward strand.
TCTGTGGACAAAGAACCTTCATTGCAGGGCTGTTAATTGGTTTGATCATCGCGAGATTCGTGTCCAATTATCGCACCTACTCAGGCAGCTGCGCCCGAAGACAATCCATTCTCCAGCGTAAAATATCCAAAAGACGCGCACGATGCCAAATAAGCCATTTCCCCACGTAAACATCTAACTTTAAAGACAAACGCCAACTGGAGACACACATTTAAGAGTAAATCACTTGCTGAAGAATCATGTATTCATTGCAGCTATTTCTCCAAGGAGCGTTTATATACAGTAGGAGCAGTAGCATGCCGCAGACCAGACAAAAAGGGAAGGTTTCATACAGGTCATCACTATATCAGCATTCAAACATGCAATCAATTTAATTTACACCGTTTCTCACATAAGCACAACTTCAGAACATCTCCTGCCACCATGCAGGCCATTGTTTACTGAGTTTCACCGTGTCACTCCTTACTTCTTGATCTTTTCATAAAAAAAACTATAGTGAAAAGTGAATTTTGTATTAGATCAGTTCGGGTCTTACCATAGCAGAGTGCGTCCTCCGTATATCCTTCCGTATATCCGCCGGTGATGAATCCTGCTTGTCGCCCTTTATCAGTTTTTCATGCCTCCCCGGCCGTGCGGCATTCAGAGCTGGAAGTTGAAACTGACAACAGGATAATCCAATAGAACACCGAACCGACACGCACTAGCCAATCAGCGTCTAGTATGGGCGGGCGGAACAGGCTCTGTCTTGCATACCTCTCCTCTCTATCAGGTGCTGTGATGCCTCTCTGATTTTCCCTCACTACTTAAAGAGAGACAATAATCAGTCCAGAAGAACGTTAGATTAAACTTGTTTTTACTGGTTTTGTTAGTCTAGTGTTTCTCGTGGTTTTATCCTGTATCATGCTTGATTTTGATGAAAGTCACCTTTTCTGTCACATGCCTTTTTATACACATTTTTATATACATCGTTGTGTTTATTTGATATTTTTCCATTTGTTACTCTGTGAATATTTGGACAAGTGTGCTATATGTATTGCAAAACAGTACAAAGACATTTTTGCCTGTCTGTACAGAAAATCCCATTCCTTTAGCACATCTTAAATCACCGATCTCATTTTGTTTTTTCATCTTAAAGGAAGGAGTCCCTATGACCTGCTAAGATTTATTCTACCTAACATCCTGTTTTTGAGCCTGAATTTGCCGACTAGGAAACTATTGTTGGGTGGAAACACAAACTGTAGGAAGTCTCCCTTTCTCTGCCTCTCTCTCTCTCTGAATAGGGATTTATGCATAGAGGAAGTAAGTTGTTCCAGCAGATGGATAACTTCCTCCACAGAAAACAACTCGTTCTAAATGAAAAGAGTACAACAAAGTTGGTTGATCATTTATGGAAGTGGACTGGAAATACTGACGTTATTTTGCTCCATGATTGGGTCAGTCAGCTGCAAATTGAATATCATTGTAAAGCTGATAATACAACCCTGACTATGGGCCAGTGAGCAGCCTCAGCAAACTCTGGACAAAGACTCTCTGTTCTCTCCATCTCATCCTTTCTGACTGGATTCACACTTAAAGGCTTTGACATGTTGTGGAAAAAGAATTTTAAATGGTAGAAAGAGTTCCTGACATATGCTGCTGGGGATGTACATAATTGGTATCACATTTGCACGAAAGCCCAGTTTTTTAACCTACAGGCTTTTTATGAGAAAGTGTGTTTTCACGTGTCTAGCCCCAGACAATGAGGTGCTTTCTGATGAATGAGGCTCTCTGGTTTTATTGATCCTCTCCTTAGAGAGAGACTGTCTCTTCAGGCTACATACAGTTTTACAGAACAGTTCAGAGAACAAAGGACTAAGGAATACAGTGCCTGTAAGTGTATGTGTGTGTGTGTGTGTGTTTTGACAGAACAAACAGTATTGATTTATGGCTTCAACATAAGACGAGTATCTGTATGGAGAATTGTATCCTTTGTAGCGTGACAAGCAAAAAGACAAACAAATGAAACCGCAGGCTTTCATGCAAGCTTTTGTATATTCTAATTTCTATATGATTTATTGTGCTTGGCCCTGATCCATACACCTTGTTAATACTGTCAATGCAAAGTGTATGACATGTTATTAATGCATGAATAATACTTGTAATTATGTTTGGTGTGTTGGCACATAAGATGTATCTTCTTGAAACACAGGCCTATGGTGGCGCTCTGGTGGGTGATATGATGCTTTTCTCATCACCATAATAATCTGAGCACTCCTCCCAGAGCTCCGTCTCCATGGCCACCGATCTCACATGACAAACACACAAAGAGGAGACTTGAATGTGACTAACACACGCACCTGCAGAAGCACAAATGCCTGCTAGTCCCATTCAAAGTCTTGCATGTATTCTCTGACACTGAATAAATGGAACAGTTGATCTAATTTATTGTCTCATGAATAATGTATGCTGTATTAAGTGGATTGGAGTGCTCTTCAATCAATGCTGGCTTTGCAAAACTCAGACAAAAAGCCACCAATAAGTACAAACAGTTTAATTTCATTTAATTTATACAGTTCATGATCAAATTGTGATTGAAATACTTAATAGTAGATCATCTCTTTTATTACATTTAATAAAAAAATATCAAATTATCTTCATAGTGTTATTCCCAGCTAAAAGTATCCCACAGTGTAGCTGCAGCTAGTTGCACTTAGTCCGTATGAACACTCCTCATTATACTGTATGATATCAGTCAGAGCTCAGTCTCAGTCCACAATCATCGGTGCAGTGTCTACGGTGGTGTCTGGCTCTGGCTCGCCGTAGCAGTCCATCTCCTCCATCTCTCTCTCCATTGGCTCCTCCTTACCTCTGAAGAATATCAGCCTCCTGTCTTTCCACTTCCTCCTGTCTCTGTCTGTATCTTTAGGCGCTGCTGTCTGCTCCCGCTCCAACATGGCCTGGACAGTCTCTCCTCCCTCCACCGAGCTGAGACAAAGCTCTCTTGAGGTGAAAACCAGTCCCCCGCCTCTTTTTCCCATGAGGAGTGTTGAGAAATTACTGCCGGCTGCGGCTTCCTCTGTCACACACACGTTGGTCGGGTCTTGGTCACCTTGGCTCTCCTGTGGCATTTTGGCAGACTTGATCTTTGTTTTCTTGCTTAGTATGAAGTTGAAAATGGCTGTCACCAGAAGCATCATCCCTGCAGTCAGGATATATATTCTATTTAATGGACTTTTTGCACAGAAAAACATTTTGAGATGCCCAAATACAAAAAGCACAGATATATAATATTAATATTAGTATAAATACTAAAATGAATGATGGCTTGTTTTCATTTAGTTGCTTCCGTTTCATGGTCGTGGTATTGTTCTTATGGCTTATACTGCATTATTAATGACATCATCTATACATGTACTTTTCCTACTATGTGACAGGTCTACTGCTGAAGCCTATTATGATACTAAGAGTACAGTAAATATACTTTTACTATCATTTTAAGTGTTGTACCTGGGATGGTTGCATGCCACACCAACACAGGGTGCAAGAAGCAGATCATTGACATTATAGAGTAATAGAGGAACTTATGGAAGCCTCCAATCCGAGCCATCTTCCCCCAAAACAAAAACAGCCCCCAGTCTGGAGGACAGCTACAGAGAGAAGGAGAAAAGGCTCAATTTACAACCAATTTGATTTCTTTATTTCTTTATTTTTTATATATGACTGAAAAGTTAAACAATTTTTGCTTCTTGTGACAGTAAAGACTGGTATATGTGAATTCTGATATGGCAGACATCATGATTCATGGTTGGTTAAAAATTACCCCACGGAATTACACTGCATGTGGTTTCCTTCTGTGTATTTACACTACGCTGCAGATGAGTGCTGTGTACTCACGGCAGACACATGTACAGAAGAGTATCCAGGAAATAGGCCAACTCAAAAATCATGATGGCAACAGACGACACTCTGGAAGGAGAAACTGATAAAAATCAGTGACCTTTTTCTCAATGATAAATTAAATCTAAATATGTCCATTTCTGTATATTCTATATAGGGCTGAGGGTGAAGATTGTATGCTCTAAATTGTGCAAGACTTGATATTTAGGGATTGTGTTTGCTGACTACAGGATATGCCACCTTAGCTAAATTGTATTTATAAAGTATCATAACCATCAAATCCAGTGAACCAGAAAAAATGCCTGCAGTCTAACCATAATTGTACAAGAGTGAGCCTTGCTGACTGTCACTGAGATTTCTTCTGTTTGTCTTGCAGCTTTCATCAGCATTTGTTTGTACTGACAGAATAAACAGTCATGCATTTTGAATCTCCCTTGGGAGATGTTTTCCTGTGGCTCTGTGGGAGTTTCACTGTGAGTGACAGCGATAATATGAAGTAGCACCAGAAGACTTGTCTCCTGTCTGCCCTCTGCACCTTGCTTCATCCCTTTGACTCTGACTCGCCCTGCAAGTGTGTGTATATTTAGTGTATGAATGATTATGAAGGCAGGAACAGCTTTAGAATTGTTTTTTTTTAAATACCCTTAGGTCAGATATTCTTCACCATATTAAAACCCAGGCAGTCTTTTGTAACTGAGGAATGCTGCTTGTTTAGTCTCAAATAGACCTCAGTCAGGAGTGGCTCAGGTTTAAATTCATACTGTATTAAGATGCTGACTATAATATTCAAGCACTTACAGTAGGTAGATGCCGAGGCTATTGAATTCTCCATGATGTAGGGTTTCCACTCCAACAGCACACATCACTGCAAAAAAAAAAAGGAAAAAAAAGGAAGATAAATCTCCTTTTCTTTGTTCAGACAGGTTCTGGCGATCAGCTTCTGTCCACTAGATGTCAGACTTAGTTCATGATTTTCTGTTAAGTTGCAAGCGGAATTGCATTAGTACATAATAAAAACTTTGATTGATGATTAAATGTATCCCATGGGACTTGTGTAAATACAGCTAACGTTTCCTCTGTGATACAACTCCAGCTTTTATTGTTCTTCGGTATATTCAGCAGGTCTATCTTTGTCATGTTGTTTTCAAGGTAGTCTTTCTTGTATTCTCGAATGCATACTTACAGTTGAGGTGTTTTGGCAATTTAGGGTTCTTCTCCCATTATCAAGCAATAAAAACTAACTAACTTGAATTCGTAGCTTAACTTAACTGATGACACATGTTATTCGATGTAAAGATGTATAAAGAATGCTTTAAATGTAATTATTATAATTGTTTCCACCATGATCACGTCATTTTGGTAATAGCTTACTCATGCTTGTAATTACTATATCACTGCTGGCAGAGTAGGTAATTTTATTTTTGCGTACACTTGACACATCACAGATCCTGTGCCACAACAGAATCTTAAGCGGTTTTTTGTGTGATGAGGTCACTGTGTGTTATGGCTTGTTGATCCTTTCTCTTTATGTTAGGCTTTTGAGTTACAAATGACACAACAATATTTTGTCTGTTCTTTTTTTATAAGCGTGCATTCATTGTAAAAAAAAAGAAGAAAAAAAAGAAAATGAATGGCTGAAAGTCAAGCTGCTGATTTATTCCTCTTTGTCTGCAAGATTAATTTTGCTGCAGTGCCCTTGAACAGGAGGTCGAATTTCTCCTATAGCTGCCATTAACCTCTGACCTCACTACAGCGGGAGACACCGGGAGAAATTTTCCTGAAGAGCTCAATAAAGTAATTTAATTTGATTAATCTATACATTTATTACTATTACTTTGTCTGAATGGTTCATATGTAGGCCTATCTCCTTCCAGCAGTCGATTACCTTAGCTTAGCTTACCGTAAAGACTCCAAACAGATGAAACCAGCCAGCCTGGCTGTGTCCTAAAGTAACACAATCTGCTTACCGACACCTCTAAGGCTCATAAGTTTGCACCTTCTTTTTACCTTCCCAATGACAAGCTGTGGTTTTAACAGAGGTTATGTGCCGGACTATTTCTGGTCATCATTATGAGCTTGCTACACAAACAGCAGATGGATCATAAGTTACTTGTCCTCACCAAGAAATAGTCTGACCCCTAAGCCTCTTTAATTCCACAACGTTATTAGTATGCAACACATAAGCTTTTATAAGGATTAAACCTGTATTATAATGTTTAACTTTTTATCCAGAGGTTGAAGCTCTGGTGACAGATCATCTAGCTGTTTCCCTCTGTTTCATGTCTTTATGCTAATCTAAGCGAACCAATATAGAATATATTTAACAGACAGATATGAGAGTGGTATCAATCATCTAATGCATCCAAACCAAAATATCAAACTCGTTCTTTACTATGAAAGTTCCCAAACCTGAGTGTGACATTTGAGCACATATGGAGCGACATGAAATGACACGACAACACAATCTTAAAAACTATTAAGAAATGCCTGTTTTAATAACCAATCTTTATTCCTGTGAGGTCTAGGGTAAGCATGATTACCTGATCACCACTGAACACATGGAAACAATTTCTCTTGCCTGCTTACCAGAAATTGAGAGACAGAATTTGCACCAGAGGGAAATCAGACTAATGTTTTCAGGTAGTTTATAGTGTGCGAGGAATTAACGCTGCATATAGACCAGCTGCATAGTAATATACACTATATGCTCTCTGCATCCATGTCTGTTTACAGAACACACACAGAGGCTGACAGGCCAGCACAGACATGAAAACGTGAACACACACTGTAGCCTCTGCCACCACTGTGTGAATGTGTGTGAATGGGTGAATGCTGGCTTGTGTTTTAAAGCACTTTGATTGGTCAGTCAGACTAGAAAGGCACTATATACAATAAGCACAGTCCATTTACCGTTTAAACGTATACATACACACACATATAGAAATGCACTGAAAGCTCCTGTAGGTGTGAACGTGTAACCGCTTGTGACCACATAAGCCTCAGCTGGATACAAGGGCTTGGTTTTGGTTTGATGCGAGGCACATGCCTCTGGGTAAATGTTCAGTGTCTGCAGCTGTTTGAATGTCAGTGGAGGGGGACCCATATTTTTGATGGAGGCAGCCCCAAAGAGTGATTTCCTCAGGATGATTTAATGTGGCCGGGAGAGCTGCATGCAATCTGTCAATGTGAGCATTAAAAAAGCAGTGGAAGAAGGACACTAATAGCAAGGTTATGTATGATCAACTATGATTTTATGATGCTCTATAAATCAGCAAAGTGACGGTTTGATGTGGAGGTCAAGCCTACAGTTGGCAAACATCACCATCTGACACCGTAACATCTTGGGTTTATGAAATCCTTTAAAACATGGCCAGATGAAGCATCACCCACATGAGAGCTTTAAAAAAGTGACACTTTCAGAGCATACAGAGAGTCAGATATCAGCTTTACACAACAGGCATAACTCTGAATATATGGCCAAATGTATATATGTTTTTTTTTTAATTTTGCAATAACATGCAAGCTTTGACTGTAGAACTTGTAAGAAAGGTGATTTAGAGATTGTTGTCCATTGGCTAGTGCATCTAAAGAAGTAAATCACCCATACCGAAACAATAAAGATGCATGTGACTCTTAATTCAATCCTGTTGTATAGCTTTCTGTTTATTTTGACATTTATATCTTACCCGTTGCTGTAGAAACACCAAGGATCCTGCAGGCGCACTCCACAACAATCCACCAGACGCTCTGCGAGTTCACCATGACCTCAAATACTTTCCCTCTTCAGTGTTTAAAAATGTAACCTCACACTTCTCTAACACTATCTGAAATAGTTGATGACCTAATAGTTCCTAAAATAACATTCTTGCGAGGTTGACTGTTCGCTAGAAGGACCCAGAGTTGGGTGATCCATGAGTGCCATGATGTGAAACCTCTTAGATTGGTCGAGTTCACTCCAGAAAGGTTTGTGACTCAATGTCACTGTTGCTCCATTGACTGCTAATCACTCTGTACCACACACACACACTAACACACACACACACTGTGTACCACACACCCACACACCACACACACACACACACACACACAATACCACTTTCAGCTGGTTTAGCATTTCACCTTGTACGTCAAGGTGAAACTGTTCATTATTGGACCATTTGTATTAGAGCTGGTTACAAATTATCTGTGGAGAATTAATATAAAACGTACCCTCTCTCGCTCTCTCTCTCTCTCTCTCTCTCTCTCCCACACACACACACACACACACACACACACACACACACACACACACACACACACACACACACACACACACACACACACACACACACACACACACACACACACACACACACACACACACAATACAGTATGTCTTCTGTGAAATTACTTCCACCAAGTGAATTTATAAATCCAACTATGGTGATGCCATGACCTATGCTAGTCTGCCTCTGATTGGCTTGGCATGATGATGATGTTTCCACATAGCCCTCACTGAAAGAAATTCAACTATGTGAGAAACGTCAATGTCATACCAAGCCAATCAGAGACAGAGTCAGGCGCCACAGTGGGATTTGTTTAAAAAAAAAAAAAAAAATCCTAGGTCTATATCATCTTCCAGATACGCCTTAAAATCTAATCACCTGTTCCCCTGTCCAACATAAAATATAATTGAAATCCATTCAAACATTTTTGAATTGTCCCACTTACAAAACAAACAAGGAAAGCGAAGGTAAATAATATAAACAAGTTCAGTTTGGTGTGCAATAATGACTCTGTGTCATGCTGTGTCAGAATACAATGGATATGGGATAAAATGCCACAAGGGCCAACAGGAGATCCTTTGACACACTTACACATGCGTAAATGGAAGCCCACATAATCGCTTGATGCAGGTTTGGCTCAGTTGTGAGCATGTTCAGGAACAGCAGAGTCCTATTGGAATGGGCAGTCAGAGTCACAGAGCCTACACACACACCCTGACTCCTAGTAGGGGACAAAGTAAGCTACATAAATCTACTTAAATCTCTAACAAAGACACTTTTGTTTACTGGCTCCCCTTGCTTCCTGCTTAGCATCCAGGCTATTTGTGGTATTTACGATATAGAGTATGAGTGAGTTTGTATGAGCGATTCTGCAGATATGAGATGTGTAATGTCAAATGTAATACTTTCATTTAAGTGGCACTACATCTTCTAGGGATGGCAATGTTGGCCTGTGGATATGTCCACTGATTTGGTCAGGACTGACATATTTTGACAACCTTTGGAAATTGTCATGCCTGATTAATTGCCTTGACAACTGGATGGATCGATTGCCATGACATTTGGGACACATTTTCATGCCCCTCTCAAGATACATGTTTCTAACTTTGGTGCTCCCTTAATTTTTTTTCAATTATCATTAGATTGAATATTTTGATCATTGGACAAAAAACTAAAACTGTATTTAGTGCTTATTAGCAAATGCTCGCTTGCCAACATACTAAATTAAGATTAATTAACCTTCCAATGGCTCAGCATCAATAGCATTGAAACTGTCAGCATGTTAGCATGCAAACAATAGGATTTAGAGTAGCTCAGAACACAGTTGTGCTTCAGTACAGCTGCACAGGGTTGATAGATAATCTTGTAGAGGGCTTTTTAGTCAAAATATGGCCTCAAGTTATTAAATGCTAAATAGATAGAACTTTGTTAATGATTAATCGTTCAGTGGTAAGGTTTGGTAACATTTGTTGGGTTGCCAAGCTGTGAAAAAAATCCTTTTAGCTGGTGTACATCCTGTTCTAGCATGTTTTGTCCTAAGTAAATAGTTATTTGACCTAAAGAGCTTTAAATGTGCAGATTATTAACCCATATCTTTCATATAGATATCAATCAATAATACATAACCACACTGCAACTGGCCAAATCATCGGAAGTATATAGGGTTCAGTAGAGCTATAAAGTAAACCACGAACTGTGTGGTTAATGCACAGCTTGCTCAGCCTCCTGAGACGCGATCTCTGCAAGATAGTGTAAAAATGACAGGAGCAAACACAACCGTTTGACCACCCACCTTATGCAATATAATTGTTGAAAGAGAAACATAAATAAATCTTGATGAAATAACATGCATGTTTAGACTTCAGTGCATTGTTGCACATGAGCCAGACATCCACGAGCTGAGAATGTGCATGTTAACTGAGCTTTGTCACCCTGGCCACAGCAGGGTATGTTTTTATACTTATTTGACATTCTAGGCTCTCATGATCACATAGAAAACAGACTTATAAAATATAATTTATGGCACTACATCACTGTGTGTTGTGAGGGTACTGTTGCTAACAGTTACTGAATGACTTTTATTGTGATTGTCAGAATATGCCAGAGGGTGGAGCAGTTTAAGTAATTGTGACTGATTGCCATCTACTGAGACTGTAAATCTCAATCTAATGTTACAGTCAAAATATTGTCTCATGTTTTCATTTAGTCTGTGCAGCTATGCAGTCACGGCAACATCTACTCTCAACGCTGAGCTTTAAACAGCCTGACCCATGACCTCTCACCTTCCCGAACTTTTACTCGCCCGCTCATATGTTCTCTCACCCTGCAATCAGCCCTGCGTTATGCCTCCTCACCCTCCTCATCACGACTTCACACCATTCTCCCACTCACTCCACTGTGCCTACGGGCAAAGGATAAGAGATTAGCCATGCCTCCTCCCCCACTTTCCTCCATATCCAGCCTCCCTCAGTCTGGCATGGGTGTTCTGGTGCCTGTCAGAACCAGTGAAAACAGCTCTAATCTTTGTTACACCAACAGCTTTGTTACCCTGCTCCACTGCTATGCTCAGACAGTCTCTCCATAATCACTTTCAACAGGCTGTTTTATCTAGAAGCCAAGTGAGAACTGTGAAAGTTATCAGAGAGAATTTATTAATATTAGCAGAAAACTTGATATGTCTTAGAATAAGAAGATATAAACCTGATTGACTAGACTGATTACACCAAATAGCAGTCTTTAAAACTGCAAATGCCACCTTAATTCCTAGATTTCCGAATGAACAGAGCCACCTAGTGGATGAAAGGTGTTGGTACACTGCATCCTTGAAGTGTCTTCTGGTGATTTATGAACCTTTACATGCTGACACTGATCAGGACAAAGGCTTCTCATTTCTAAGCTCAATTTATAACAATAGCCAAAGGTCAGGGGCATCACCCAAATAGATGAAGCACAGACATGGGAGGGAGCAGGGAAAATATGTGGTTCTGAAACAAATATTAATCACGGAGAAGGAGACGGAGAAGACAGAGGGGATGTGCAAGGTCTGTCTGTTTAGTGTTTTATAGTCAATATAGAAGATACATCATTATGAGGTGCTGATATGTGTGTCATTGTTCAGGCCCCCCAGAGTTTAAGAAAGAATTATAATTATAATATCTAATCAGATTTATGTGATCAGATCACATGTCTTCTATGCAAGTCTCTAAAGGAACAACCTGGTGCAGGACAGAGGGATGCCAAACATTTTTGATCACACTATCTGAGCTATGTCAAATTGCAACTCTGCAGAGCGCATACCTCCGCCAAGTTCAAACAATCCTATGCATGTCTGTTTAGGTTAACCTGACCCATCCTCCACAAAGTTGATTGGAAATCGGCTCAGTAGTTTCTGTGTTATTAGGGAAAATGTAAAAAAAAAAAAACGCCATATCTAGCAATGTTATAAATAATAGATAAAAAAATCGGGGATCCATCCATCCCTTTAATCGGATCTGCACCAAAATTTAATGGGTTCTTCCCTGGTCCATGCTCTATCCTTCTACCTATCAAGTTGTGTGGAGGGACACTAATAGCAGGGTGTGCTGATCAGAAAACCAGAACAATGAGCTGTCGTACGCTGAAAACTCTGTACAAGCTGAGGGTATCCAGAGTCATGAGATAATTCTCTGTTGGTTGACCACTGCAAGTGACTCCTCTCTCATGTAGTTAAATGAGTTCAGTCAGGAAGACCAATCCTTTGCACTCTTAGACATACAGTTTATTTCTCATACCATTCTGTAATTCAAATTTCTCGTCCATAATCAGTCTTAATTTTCTGATGTATTATCTGGGCCTGTCAATCAGCTGTTCTCATCAGTTGCATCTATCCGAAAGCACACACACACACACACACACACATTCACTGTTAGCCTGTCATATTGCTGGTGCCTTTTGAAAATATGATTCGCTATGTATCTCTAGTTTGTTTATTCTGCTGTTATGCACGCCCTCCACCTCCACCTCCCTATCACCACCCACCACCAGAGTCTGGACTCCACTAAAGGATTTATTTTGCTGCTCTTCGTGGCAGACGCCTTTCAATAACAACTCCCTTAAGACTTTCTGACACATATGATCATTTGATCTGCTGTAATTATCGCATATCATCTGCTGTAATTATTGAACATATTATTCTGTAATAAATGTAATTAATTCATTCACTTGTCTCTCCTGAATGAAATTATACATTTTGTGACAACTCCTTGCTTGTAGTTTCTTGGTTGTGTGTTTTTGAGGATGGGATTTTTTTTTTTTTTGACTTTCTTAAACATTGGGACATTGAAACTTTTTTGACAGGGCTATGAGTTTGATTTTGGATAAAGCTTGATTGAATTAAAGGGGAATGTTTGGCCTTGGCGAATGTATGCTCTCTACTGATTTTAGTTTAGGCTTCATACATCACGGCACTCACTACAGACTCTGAGTGTACAGATGTATTTGCTATTTTGCTTTTGTATTAGTTTCAAATAAAATGAAGTTACTTTAAAACTTGTGTGGGCTCCCTCTGTGTCTGACTCAATTACGATAACGATTGTTAATATAAAGATATTGATCGGAACAGTGGTCATTTATTGGGTGTTCATCAGACTGTGGAAGTGCAGCCATAGTGAGGAGAAGATAAGCACCAGCCTATGTGGTAAGTTACTACCTTGTGCTTAATTTTGATTGGCTGAGAGCTGTGAGAAATCTTGATTCTGTAAACACAAAATGCAAATATACTGTCCGAAGACAGCCTGGAAACGTCTACGTAGCATTCAAAACTAATGTTAAATGTGTCTTCTCTGTTTTAAGGTTTTGATTTGAGCCCTGCTGAGTCAGGAAGTTTACATCTTCTGCAGTCAGACAATGTGATTTTAATATGCTGTTTGTATTAAGAACATTCAAATGAGGTCATTGGCTGTTTTTCTGGAGACTGTATAGCAGATCACTCTCCGTCCTTTCACTTCAAATAACAGCATATTGATGATGAGTGAAAACATCATCATTTTTCCATCATCCTCTGTCTCATAATCTGTGCAAAGGCTATTAGTCTGCTGTCTGTCAACTGTCCTCCTTGTTTTCTCTCAAAATTCACAACAGACAGGCCTAAAGAACAGACTCAGCTTAAATATTCACATCCTGAAAAGTGCCATTAGATGAGCAGCCCCGTTAAATTAGGAATTTCTTTTGGCCAATGAGAGGATGACAAAAGTCATCCTGTCACACTATGTCTTAACGTTTTAATTACACACCATTTTCTTGAACAATTACAGGGATGCAGTGTCCTTACACATTGTCTATCAGAGGCAAGGTTTAGGAATGTAGTATGAAGTTGAAAGGTAATCCCTCCTGAGTGTTATATGCGTAAATACACACACACGTGTGCAAACACAGTTAGATTCACACACTGATAGTGAACAGAAAAGGAAACTGTAAGTAATTCAGTGTTTGGCCTTGGTACTGAGGGCCTCTGATATATATTTTTTAATTTTCCGTACTGTATGAAACAACACTTCTGTCCCATGAGTATTTATTTCTGTGGTTAGAGTGCAAAGTCTTTAAAGATGGAGTATTTGCCCTGCAGCCAAGAGGTTACAGCAGAAACCGAGGCCCCATTGTTCTCTCTGGACTGATGACAGCCTCCTATATGTTTGGCCCATGCTGGCTTTGCTATACACGCCTTCTTCTTAAATTTAAATCAGACAGAATTAAGTGGATCCAAAATTATTTAAGAATGCGAATAAAAGATTCAACATAACCCACGGTATTCTCCCTTGAAAACATACAATATAGGTGTGTAGCATCATCTGCGCCATGATAACATCTGAGATGGTGCCACATTTCATTGTAAACAGAAGAAATGTTTCATAAAATATTTTGGCATTGTTTCATTTTTCAGAAAAATCTGCTCCTCATTTCTTTGTTGTCACAACTCAGGAGGAGAGGAAAAGCCTTTACGGTAATGTGGCCTGGCTGCAAGATTTTCTGAGGAGGTCCTTAGAGACAGAAGTCTTGAATGTAGTGGTTCCAGAAGAGAAAAGAAGAAGAGAAGCTGAAGTCAACAATCCTTGACATACCACCCAGTACAATAAACAACAGAGCTCATCAGTGAATATGGGAGGTTTATCCTTCCTGACGGAATCCTGTTGAATATTTTAGTGTGGTGCGTGTGCATGTGGGGTGATGGATAAAATTAATCTGCAGATGTTGACCTCCTATCGCAGTTTTTTGTTTGGGAAATACATGGAAAATCCTGTTATTGGATTGTCCAGTGCAATTATTTTACTGTATATCATAACCAATAAGGTATATTTGGTGAAATTATTTTGGAAACACAGTTATCAGTTTGTAAATATCAACATTTGTTCTTTTCAGTGCAGCACAGTTGAGGACACATAAGGTTGCAGATGTGTTGGTCAAAAAACAAACAAACAACAAAATGAAAAACAAATGAAACATTTAAATTATCAAGGAACTGTTGAGAATCATGACAACAAAATGGAAAACAGGGATAAATTCTTCCAGCAAAAAGCAAGAAGTCGTTAAATTAACTGTCAAAGATTCAACGAACATATAAGGTACGAATATAACCAATTGGCATGCAACCCAACAACTGTCACTATTGAAATGATATGTGTGTGAGTATCTTGTCTGCAGTATCTTTTTCATTAAGGCAGTAATAAAACACCATATACAGTGCAGTTTTACCAGTTTTTCTTTTCCTAAAAACAGTATGATCCCTAATCCTGTGGCTAACCTTTACAACTGCCAACATTGTCTAAAGACAGCTTATAAATTGGATAATTAAGTTCAAGATCAGGAGAATGTAATCATGTCATTATTTGCCATATTATAAACACCATGTCAACAGTCATGCCTACTGGCCTCATACTAAATATCAAAAGACCAGTCATCATTCTCCAAATCCTTTGCATATGGCTGCGTTTTATGAGTGTGTGTGGTGGTCAGGGTGAGGGCCATCCTTCAGCCTTGTTAAATGCTTCCATGCAGTCGCGTTTTGTTAAGCACAGCTGGTTGCCCGATTGTACCAATGAGAGGAGGCCTCGATCAAGGACAGCCTGCCAGAAAGATCGCTTCGGCTGATCATTTGCAAGCTTGCAACATAATGCTGTGTGTTCAAATGGATTCGATTCATGGAAAAAGTTCGAACTTTGAGAGGATATAACTAGAGCGTAGACTGCAGAGAGTGAACTGTTTTTCTTCAATTTGGGAGGCAGTGAGAACGAAGTCATTGCATCACAATGAAGCAGATTATTTAAAAAAAAAAATCAACACCATGTGGCCAGTCCGCAGTTCAAATGAAACCATTTAGTGTACTCTGAATGTTGGCTAAAACTTTATTGAGACATTAATTTAAATGATTAATAATTATCTGCAGTGTTATGAGAAATGATCTATTCTGGCATCCAAAAAGATGTTGGCCTAATGAGATGGGAATTTTCTTTGGTTAGAATATAATTTTGACTTCATGTTAATAAAATGAGTGTATATACTTTTACACCTGTCATATGTATAAATCAGATCAGACATGAGTGGACACACAGGAATTCTGTTTCCCTTATTGAATGTGCTAACAAGCTATGAGTGACAGATTGGCTCTAAAAGTGAAAGGACTTAATGCTATATGATGTAAATAACAGAAAAGAGGTGGACATAATGTGTAGTGTATGTATAATCTAACCACAAACTGCTTTAATGTTTCGGTGCTCCAATTCCCCAAGACCAAATAGAAATATATAAAAGAATCTTGTAATGCTTCTTGTTTCCTGATGTGGCCACTGACCTGAAACAGCATCAAATAGAGAAGTTAATGAAGTGGTGAATAATGGCAGCCATAAAGAGAAGTGGACCATTGAGACAAGATGGATGACAATGCGACCACTGTCGGAGTGATGCGTTTCGCTCTTGTGTTGGATAAACGTGCTGCCTGCATGCTGCTCTCCTGCCATTCCTTTGTAACCTTTCGCTGCTCCTCTGTGAACCTGTGACCCCGTCTGACCACACAGAAGCACTCAATCAGCAGGGTCATGGCCGCACTATAACCCTCACTGCCACTCTGACATCAGTGTAAGGACGTCCTTAACACTCAAAAACTCTCCCCGTGACCCTGACATTATGGGTCATCCTGGTTTGGGCCTGTAGCTATGGCAACGAGAGTTAATGGAAAGGGGTCAATGATTTAAACAGCCAGGTGAGTTGAATCTTGGATACTCTAATATGAAAGTACAGCTTTGCAAGATGATGTGATGCAAAATCAAAAAAGAAGAAAAGTGGAGGAGGAAAGGATCAATTCGAGTGATTAGTGGAAGGTTAACAGTGAGGTCAGATGGATTTTATGAAGCCGTGTGCTTGCGTAGTGCAGAAAGGCAAAGCTCTCATTCCTTGGTTTCAGAGTAAGTGGTGAAAATGAGGTGCGAGATCCCCAGAGTCCCTTTTCAGCCGGAGTCATTTGTCTAAATGGAGAAACTCAGCACAGTAATAAGTCATGCATGAAATGTGCATTTATAGTTAACAAGACACAGACAACAGGATAGAGTTTAACTTGTCGTCCATATAGACGCTACATAAATATGAAGGAACATGATTCTGTTACTACAATAACATGAGCAGTAATGACTATGATCGTTTCACTTTATCCTCAACAATTGAAGGTATAGCTATTCACTGGGGTGGATGACATTACCTGAAACAAAAGTGGTTTCAGCTGGAAAGAAAAATACCGTTATTTTGTTCTTCTAGAATATAAACCTGTGGTGCACTAAAATATCTTCACAGCTGAAATGTCAGCTTCTGATTAGTGCAGCTCTGGTTTTCATTCACACAAAGAGTTCTGATCTCCTCTGCAAAGCATTGCTGTAATTTCGACCTCTGGAATCCACCTGCACTAGTTGTTTTTTTTAGCCGTTCACATTCCTAGACATCAACAGGCAGTTTTCGAACATCTAATGAACTATATCTGATGACCATAGTTTGTCATTGTCCCAAACTTAGGGTCGGGCCCTATTCATCAGCTTAACTCATAGGTTAGAGCAATTAACATGCCTGAAGTCTAAAATGTATATAAAAATAAGTACTTCATAAGTACAGCGAAATGTGACCTCAGGCCTCCACAGGATGTGTATAACAAAATGAACATGGGTTAAATCATTAGTTAACAACACTAAATAAAAACTACATACCAGGCAAAAATACTATATCAAATCAGTGGTGAGAAATAAGTACATTTACTCATATCAATACGATTTTTAGGTACTGGAATATTTTTTCATACTTCACATTTCCGAAGGAGCTATTGACGCTTTTACTCCACTGCAGTTATTCAACAGTCATCCTTTACTTATTATTTACAGATTAATACTGTACACTAGTAATCTGATGCAATTATATAACACTGACAGGGGCCATTCTGCATGAGAAATTTCACTTTTGATACTATAAGTACATTTTGTTGCTCATACTTCAGTGCTTTTACTTATTTCAAGTTTTAATGCAGGAATTTTACTTGTAAGGAATTATTCCTACAGGCTTTTATTGCTTATTGCTAATTGGGATTAGACAGATAGAAACCAGATTTTCCTTTAAGAAGTTGGTAAAACAATATCTGTCCTGTCCTAATTAGAGTTTGCCATTGTTCCAAACTATAGGACAGATTATTTTATTATAAGTTTATACTTATAAACTTAACTTATACTTATAAACTTAACTTAACTTAAACTTATAAGTTTTGTTACTGTTCATGTGTTAGTGTTCATGCTTTGATTTTGTGGGTTGCATCCTGACTGCCTACTGTTTTTACTGTATTTTAATTACTTTAAGCTTTTCGCTGAACTTCTATGTACTATAATTTCTATTCTGTTTGTCCTTATGTTTATTATTTGTTTTTATCGGACTCCAGGAAGACTATTTTGTGGAAGCTAATGGGGATTCTAATAAAAGATAATAAAGAATAAAGAAAAATATACTTCTAAAAGAAAGGAGCATCACTGCATCCACCCACTTTTTAGATTGTGACAAAAAAATGAGTTTGTATTTTATTGTGTAAATATCATCAAATCAAGTCTGGGTTTGTGTCGCATAAATAGAACGTAAGTATTCAAAATAAACTCCAAAGATTTCCTCGACATACTCAGGAGAATACTTCTCATGACCTCAGGGAAATTCAGCATGCCTTGTTCGAGCGCTGCATACCACACTCAGAGAAGAAAGAGTCGATTAGTTGGCCAGTGATGCCTGACACTGCACCTTGTCCAAATCTCATGGTCACTTTTTTGATGGACGTGGCACTGTGATATATCCTTACAGTCCTGACCTCTAACACCGTGGCCTCTGGCGACCGCACACAATCTGTGAATGAGCAATCCAAACATGATGTGGGATTACAGCAGGAGGTTTGCTGTCGACAGCTTTCAAAAGCCTTCACATCATGACTCAACTCTTCTGTGTACCTCTACAGGAAACCTGACTTTGATTTAGAATGCTTTATAAAACATACCTGATGCATTTAAAATTACAATACATGTGTACAGTCACATAAACACAATTATACAGACATTACAGTTAATCATTGATTTGAAGGGAAAAAGAAAGCAAACAGTAAATAAAGATTTAATTTGTTAAATTGCACACATGATTCTCAAGATACACCCACATGTGCCAGCCTGATGCTGAGGTCATGGTTTCTCTTGAAAAAACACGTGCTGATTGGTGTATGCATCATCCCACTGTCACACATGCAGAAAACACACAAAGCAATGGTTAGAATAAAGTTAGGCTTTTAGAACTAAAGAGAAAACAATTATGTCATATGCATTGGAACACAAGCTTGATAGAAAACGACTGATTATGCTCGTTGTTTAACATCACCATCATAAACAGTGCGTTAATCTTGAGTGCATGAGGAGTGCATTAACATTTTCTGTTTTGCAAATAAAAAAATTTATTCATAATATTTGCAATGGGGCCTTTGCAACAGAGATGAATATCTCCTCTTTGATATACGTCACTGGTGATGTGCTAACCGCAGCTGGCATGAGGGCAGACTGAAAAGTCAAACACAAGTCATCAGATAGTCACCAGCGTGGCGCTTAATAAAAACACCTATTTAATTTCAAATCTGTGTCTGGTTTATTCAGAGGGTAGGGCAACTGTTTAAACCCATGTTGTCTTTATAAGTCTGCACACTTGATGCAAAACATCACCCATGCCTGACAAAGACCAAACACACTGAGAGGGGACAAAATTTTCTTTTGTATACATGTGGAAAAAAAGCAGATATGCTTCACAAATTGAGTCTGTGCTTCAGATGTTTCCCCGAGGACCCCATGAAACTAGCCGGACTACAGTCTAAATAAATACCAGACAGATAAAACTGTAGTGAACATCTCTCACTGATAAAAACACACAAGTAAGCTACACAAAACATATTTAATGAATAATAGGCTTCACAGAAAGACACAGAAATAAATCATAACACAATGAATAATAAAACAGTATTATTAATCTGTAAATTAGCTATCTAATTGATAGCACAATTAAACTAGAAAGCACTCTGAGAGCGCAGACCTCCGCCTCTGAATTAAGTCATTAGAAAGTTTGATCTTCTTTGCAGTTTACTAAAATGTTTATTCATTGTGGCTGTTAGTTGTTCATATTGTCATCTCACATAAATAAACTGCAATGCCACAACAGGTAATTGACACTTGTAACACTTGTTACAAAGCCACATTCAGCCCATTTTTATTTTTATTTCATTTTGTTTTAGATACTTTATTAATCCCACAGGGGGGAAATTCTTTCTCTGCATTTGACCAATCCCTGAGGAGCAGTGGGCTGCTGTTACTGTACGGCACCTGGGGAGCAAATTGGGGTTCAGTATCTTGCTCAAGGATACTTTGACTTGTAGACTTGCAGGGGCTGGGGATTGAACCACCGACCTTTTCCTTCCATGAGCAACCGCTCTACCTCCTGAGCCACAGCCGCCCCTTTCACCACCATGCAGCACTAAGCTGTGGTTGTGAGGCCGGTATGTGATCCAAGTAGCCCCACATTGCCACACGTGTGTAAAAACTGCATTTAACAGTGTTTGTACTAAAGGACTCGTTGGATTACGGCTGGTTAAAATGGCCTCGGGCTGTCTTTACAGGTAATAACTGCTTGAGTGGAGCGCATGTGTTTGTTGGGGCAGGGGGACAGGAAACAAGCCTATCCATCAGGATCACCCCATTAAGTCCCAGGCAGATTCAATTAAAGGAAAAAAATAATTACCTTTGCCACAATAACAAAACACAGCAAAAAACAATACTGTCTCAGACCCTTTACCACTCACAGTTTGACATGCAGGTAAATACTTGAACATTAAGAACAAACTGTAGTTCAATCAGTGTCTTTCCATATTCCTGAAAACCACGTGGTTGGGTTCCTCATGGTGATTGGGATTTCACGGATGAAAATTTAAGGCAAGTCACCTCAACAGAAAACAAATGCTGCTCTCTGCGCTTGTTAAGCGTTGAAAATGTCCTCCTCAACCTGAAGTAGAATGTTAATAGGTTTCAAATTAACATTGTTTAGTTGTCCAAATATGTCTACGTCTTTCCACGTAGCCCTGACCAGCTGCGCAAATATGAACGATTTACCCACAGGGAGTATAAACTTTCGCTTCATACAAGAGCCCTGTGGCAGACGCCGACAGACAAGCTGATGCAGACAGAGTTCAAACCACAGAAATAAAACATGTAGAGGGGACACCTCATTTATCAGCACAATAGAAACGGCCAAGTAGAGCCTGAGCCACAGATATGGAACCAGTCGAAGGGAAGCTCTCTAACCTCCTCCAGAGGCAGCTGTCATGTCTCAACATGTAATCAGAGGAACATTTCTGCTCATTTTGGAATGACATGAGAGAAATGCAGACATTTTAATGAGGCTTTCCCGTCTTCGAGATGTTGACTGTCCTGTCCTGAGGACTGGCTGATTTTTCCATGCTTCATCAAAAAGTCTTCATCTATATTTTGTAAATAAGATGCTTATTGTTGAGAGTATGAGAAGACTGATTCTCATATGTGTCAGCCAGCGGTTAGCTTAGCCCTGCTCAAAGACAGGAAACAGTCATTCAGGAGTTTACTGCACTGGGTCACGAAATAGTCTGGTACATAAGCCCTTGTAAAATGCCACATTTTGTTTTTTCCCTCTTTTCTTAAAAATGAGTTAAACATATGTGAAGAAATGTGGTTATCAGTGAGGAGATTATGGTAGATTTAAGCCTGCTCATATCTGGTATTATCATTCATCCTGGGAAAGCTGTATGTTCATCAGCTTGTTATTGGATCTCACTGTGCAAATAGACAAGTACATTACTGGGACAAATGGCCACTATTATATTTACACAAAGAAAGAAATAATTCAATGTGAAATGTTTGCCCAAATAATTGAAACATTTTCATGAACAGCGTTTCACAAACTTTATTTTTTAAAGGAATCCTGGTATTTTCCACACTGGAGGAAGTCACCTGCATTATTTACTGTTTACTGCATTTGCAAAATGCAATATGCTCATTTCAGTGTAAATGGTGAAATCGTTGTTAGCAGTGTGTTAAAATAGTTGCTAAACCTTGGCAGATAAGACGCACTTTAGATACAGAGTAGAAAACAATGTGACACATTGTTCACAAACATCTGCTGCTTACCTTTGTAACAGAAACCAGCTTTATAATTTGCATTACGGTAAACCAGATGAAAGTCAGACAGTGTGTGGTTCATTAAGCCTGTTGTTTTGGTGTTTTCTTGTTGTTTGTAGAAGATGTCAGGTTGTCCCTCAGAATGGCCCAGAACACATTCACACACACTGCTAAAAGAATGTGATCAAATGTGGACCAGACCACCTCTGAATATGGTGTCATTGGATCTCAAATGTGTTCTCAAAGCGTCTTGGGTGG
The DNA here is from genome assembly GCA_037577475.1 of Chaunax sp. Z400. Lineage (NCBI taxonomy): Eukaryota > Metazoa > Chordata > Actinopteri > Lophiiformes > Chaunacidae > Chaunax > Chaunax sp. Z400. Next base: position 11,157,773 of record CM075193.1, read on the forward strand.
ATTCAGGACAGATTTGAACACCAGGTCTTAATTGGGCCTTTGTTATCTTTGCTAGCTGTTTCCTCCAGTTTCCATTCTTTACGGCTATCCAACTGCTATGAAAGCCGCATCAGTCTAACTATCTCTCTAGATCTCCTAACTGAAAGAAGGAAATAAAGTCCATTTCCCAAAATCACATCTTCAAATCGTGAATTTAAAAAAACAATCTGATTAAGATGCGTATTCATCACAGACTTTTGCAAACAGAGGAGATCTGGTAATTGTCTCATCCTTTGCTCAAGCCATTCAGCCATGGTTCCTCTGTATCCTCTCATTTCCAGTCACACAGAGGATCACAGTGTCAGCTCTGCTGCACACTGTAAAGTTAATTCCCTTTATCTCGTTTTAAACCTTTTACAGCCGCCGTAAGTGTTAAGTTGTGCCTGAGAAAAAACTGTTCTTATCCCCTCTTCCTCTGACCCTTCCCTCATGTTATCAGATTTTATAAGGTTTGAGATAGACCCTTTAAGCTCAGACGCTTCCCAGAAACCCCCTGTGGGTCCTCAGGTCTGGTCGGGCAGATTGACGGCAGGCAGTCAATACAGGGTTACCTGGCACTGCCCCACACAGGCTTGGGAACAAAACAGGCCTTATCAAAATCACAGCGCGACACAGACCTGCAAACCAGCCTGACCTGATAACAGTAATTCAGAATGAGCAGAGAGGAGAGGGGGTCATAAAAAGAAGTTGTAAAGAGCGGTAACATATGGAGAGGAAGAGACGCATCAAAGAGGAGGATTAAAATGAGGGATTTTATCTCGGTAATTCTTACCCACAGTTGCATAGGGAATAATGACACAAGAACAAGCTTTCGACTAAAGCTCGTCCAGTGAAACAAACCAAATACAACTGGGTTAAATATGGCATTTGGAAGCCTGCTGTGATCATTAGGGACGTCTGCTATGCAGAAGGTTTTAATGTGTGCATGTTCACTGCAGGGATTCTTGACATCATCCACGGCCCACGCTATACCCAGTTAAGATTTACAAAGAAACGCTAATATAATGACGTCCCTGTAGCTCCGCGCCCGATGTTTTCCTCAGCATGTGTGCGTGAGTCATATAAATTCAGAATATATGTGTGTTTTCTATTTCTTTGTCACATAATAAATGTAGAAATGATTCTTACCCGTTTGACTGTTATAGATTAAAATACCCAACAACTCTACAGAAGGAGAGCTGTAGGGTGAAGCAGAGGTTTGCTGCACTGATTGGTCTCTGTGCTTTTTTCTGCACATCTCTTTAATGGCGAAGTGAAAGCCACAGTAGCTCAAAGGCTGCATACAGGCTCCAAGACAGACATACAGTCTCAGTCACAGCCAGCTCAGATTTCAATGGCAAGCCAACATCTGAACAGTGGATTATCACAGCTTCTTGACCATTATACACCTCTTGAATAGTCTTGATTCCCCGTTAATGGCATCCATGCATTTGTAAAGCAAGGAAGTGAAAGAAATGGTTGCAAAGGAAGAAAAGAGACAACCTTATTTCACATTCACCTCCCGAAACCTTTTCACTGCACACAGAACTCTCAGACACAAAGCTGCTTTTGTCTGAGGTTAACAGAGGCCTGTTAAGGTCCAGAGGCAGAACTACTTGGGACCTCCATGACTTCTCACACACACAAAGAAAAGTTTATATTAAATGTATAAAGTGGTGTGAAATAGGTCTCATTGAGAATATTAATTATTGCATTTCTAATCAACATAATTTAATATTCCTCCAATAGTGAGGTAGCACTAACTTACATTACATTCACACCCCCACAGCCAACTTTAACCCTTCAACAATACCCATCTCTGTCTAAATATAGGCTAAGACTTCATTCAAATTGTAAAAAAAAAAGTGTTTATCTGTTAAAAGTATCTCAGATTTTTTAGACATCTGCCATCCATGAATCCCTAAATGCACATGGAAAATGTTGAAGTCGTTTAGTTCATTTGCGGTGGGATAATGCTGGGCTGCTGCTTTATTATTACAAACAAATGGTGAGAACTGTGGCTACACGGATTAGACATAAGAATAGATATTAAAATATGCCTGGGTAAGGCTCTGCTCTGTCATTTTTGTATGCAAAAGTATGAAATACTCACTAAATGATTAAAAAGTAGCTGGACATCATGGCTTACAATAACTTTTCACAAACCTGAGGACATAAAAGAGCAGATTTTTTTAGAATTTTAGAAAGCATTTACAATCACAATGGCTGGTCGAAAACTAGTTCTAATTTTAATGCCAAATCCAAATCCTAACTCTGGATTACATTGGAATAAAATCCTTATTTTATTTTCATACTCATATGGTACTCATCATTTCAAGAAACAATACAAAGACACAAGCCCACACAAAGTGCATGTTCCTTTTTACTGATGGGATATTATGTGAATCTTACTGTAATGGGCGCAAACATCAGTTCTGTGTGGTTAAACTGGCACGACAGCAGTGTGAAGTCATTGCCACAGGGGAACAGCGCAGAGAAGATGGATGAGTAGAAAAAGGGAGGTGAACTTGTGAATGAGCTGTTAACCTCTGAAAACCTCTCTACAGTGGTCCTGTTTGTTTCCCCTGTGAAAAACAGCCCATTGCTGTAATTTGGAAAAAAAAAAAAGATAGCCAAAGACATTGGAAATGTCCCATTGTGGGTTTGGAAAGTCACAAGCTGAATTAAGCTATTTTTCATTTGTCATTTTTCCCTCTGAAGTATGCAACGAACATATCTCATTTCACCATCAGGAAGAGGATCAATTTATTTCTGTTTTCAATCAAGACTGGTGTAGGATCCTCAAAGTAAGCACTCGATCCTGTAGCGACTCATGCAAGAACAGAGACAAATTAACTCCTAATGAAAGTTTAATGGTTACTGCTGCAGTTCATCACTGTGTTTGGAAACACCTGCCTACACGAACAGAAGACTGAGTCCTTGATGTGTCAGCCAGTGCAGTCATGCTGGGAAAATGTGTGTGTGTGTGTGTGTGTGTGTGTGTGTGTGTGTGTGTGTGTGTGTGTGTGTGTGTGTGTGTGTGTGTGTGTGTGTGTGAGTGTTTGAGAGACATGTTAGCGGTTTATGACCTTTAAAGCATAAAAAAGGTTGGTCAGGCTTGCTCAAGTGGTCATACCACATGTGGAGAAAGTTGAAAAGAGCACATGTAGTGGTTGATGTGGCTACTTCAAAGACCACCCATAATTGGACTGTGTGCATGTACCGTATTGGCCCGAATATAATGTGACGTTGGTTGTAAGATGACCCCCTGTTTTCCTAACAAAAATACTTTCTGAAGATATGAAACACTTTCGGGCTAAGCAGAAGAAGAAGATTGAGCTTTCCCTACATAATTAATGAGGGTTCATTAAGATAAAACATAAATCTCCCATCTGTGTTTCTGATCTGTAAGTCACCGCTCACATTTTGAGCTTCTCCTCGTGATATTTAGTTACATAGAAAAAATTGTTTTTGACTTGTTTTCACTTGGCAGCGTTTGTTTCCTTTGAGGCAGCAAAAGACGTTATATAAGAAGAGACGGTGTTGTCCTATAAGAAAAACGAAGTGTGCATGCATCCAAGTCTGTGTGTGTGTGTATATATAATGGACCAATGCATCATAGTTCTGTTGAACATTACAGTTTCATACCCAGCTAATATTTTCAATGAAGAATAGATTATATTTAATAGTATTATTGCATTTTCTAAATAAGTAGTAGGATCTGGTGCTATTCCAGTGCACTAAAGCCTTTAATCTGTTTTTTGGGTGTATCCAGTTTAAAAAAAATAAATACATGAAATATGTTTTTATTCAAACCCACATCATTTTGGTGTGGATTTCTACAGATAAATCTCAACCGGAAAGTTGCCAAAACCTGCCTTTTGTTGCACTTGCAATGCAACATACAGTATAACCCCATTTAAAAAAAAGTTGGGACATTATCCAAAATGTAAATAAAAACAGAATGTAGTGATTTGCAACTGGTTTTTAACTTAATTGCCATTGAATACAGTACAAAGACCAGATATTAAATGTTCAAACTGATAAGCTTTATTGTTTTTCATAAATATACGCTCATTCTAAATTTGATGGTTGAACACGTTTCAAAAATGTTGGGATAGGGGAATGTTTACCATTATGTTACATCACCTTTTCTTTTAACAACACTCAGTAAGTGTTTTTGAAGAGAGGACACTGTTGATTCTCCACGGTTTCTAAAAACTATTTAAATATGGACTCATCAGACCAAAGCACACTTATCTACTTTGTGTCAGTCCATCTCAGATGATCTCGGATCCAGAGAAGTCGTGAGGTTTCTGGATGTTGATATATGTCTTGTGCTTCACATGGTAGAGTCTTAACTTGCATTTGCAGATGCAGCCACCAACCGTGTTTACTGACACCGTATGTACAGAGATTTTTCCAGATATTCTGAATCTTTTGATGATTTTATGGAATGTAAAATGAGGGAAATCTTCAAATTCCTAGTACTGTACTTGTGTGTTGAGAAACGTTGTTCTTAAACTGTTGGACTATTGGCCTATGCAGATTTTCATAAAGTAGTGAACCTCTTCCCATCTTTGCTTTTGAATGATTGAGCCTTTCGAGGATGCCCCTTTCATACTCAATCATGATACCATCACCTGTTACCAGTGAACCTATTTACCTGTGGAATGATCCAAGTGGGTGTTTTGGAGCAAATTTTTACAAAAATCAATAATGTTGATGAGGTACAACTTAAGATATATTGTCTTTGTACTGTTTTGAAATGAACTGAATGATACAAATTGTTAGGAAATTTCACATTCTGTTTTATTAGTGTTTTACGGAGTGTTAATTTTTTTGGAATCAGGCTATATGATGACAAATCCAGAAGTGACTGCGGTGCATCAGGGCAGCTACACAGAATCCATGCTGATACAAACAGAGATAAGTCTTTACTGCATATTTTCTCTGCTCCTCCTCGCAGAGAAAATGAAGACTTCCCCTATCTTCATTGATGAAGATACTAACAAATTTAACCGGTGATGCCTTTTGCTCCACAGTGAAGACCCCTTTATTCTAACACTCATATTTTACATCCAGTACAGAATGTGAATCCCAGAGAAGAACAACCAATCAGATCAGAGGCTGTTTCTGAATTATGGTGACGTTAGTTCGAAGGGGGGATATGAAGAGGATGAATTTGGAGCAGGACAGGTCTCTGATTTACCCTACAGAGTCTAACCTCCCAGAAAGAGTCAGCCCTCTCTGCTTCACCTCCACATGGTGGTGAGTTAATGAGGAACAGAGCTTGGTTACAGTCACTAATCAAAGCCAGCTCTGGAAACAGACCTTTAGTTGGCTGCTCATTCCTCTCCCTCACCTCTTGTTACTTTGTCTTTCTTCTACATCATCCATACCTCTCCTCCTCTCCTGTCCTCTCTCCTCACCTGCCAATGACTCTGCTTCCTGTTTTCTCTCTCCTCCGTCAGTCCTCTGGTGCACATCTACTCCTCATTCGTCATCCACTCAGAGAACATTGGTTGCGTAGGTATGTTGCTGATATAAGCCTACAGGAGGCCTCAGGGATCACACGGCCCATTAAGACTACGGTCAAATAACTCCAGACCTACCAACCACCAGGTCAACAGATTCACAATTCCATAACTCTACATTTATGTTTCCATACAACAGTGCAGCATTTTTATCTGCATTAAATCCAGTTTTATATCTTTATTTAAGTTAATTTTTAGTTTATTTTTGTCTTTGTTTGCATGTGCATGTGTGATTTTGTGTCCCTGCTGATGCAAGACGATCTATGCACATAATCCCCTTCATGTTCATCATTTATGCATTCATGAAAAATCACCTTCTGTCTCCCAGCTGGGGAATTGCTTCAAAGCAGGATGAATAGCTTGTAACAATATCTCGAATTTGTCCATGTGAAAGAGGACAAGATACTCTGTACTCTGTCTTCCTCCTCTCTGGGGCTGTTTCCTCGCTCTGATTAATAGGTCCTTGATTGCAGCAACAGACCTGTGCACAGGCACACAAACCTGTATGGCTGCCTGCTATAACAACCTGCTAAGTTACAAAGAGAGCACATAAAACTGACAGTCATGTTAAGCTGCCCTATCATTCTGATTGACATCTGCAGCTTTAACTCTCCCTTAAAATGCTCTTTAAGTGTTTTATGTAATGACCTGGGCATGGAAAAGCAGTAAAGAGACAGCAGCTGTGGGGTTACGGCTCATTGGAGGACTGAGAATAGAAAGACCTGGGGGGTTGTCCAAAAAGGGGGATGGCAAAGGGAAAGGAGAAGGATGTGACTAAATTGGGGGAAAGTGCTCTCTTTAAAATAACCCTGTGATTCCAGGATAAGTGATCAGTTTAGGAAGCACGATATGTCCACCTTTAGTATATTCATGCACCAGAGAGTGTTTACTGTAATGATTGCTCCACATCAAGCTTTTTACACAGATCAAGCTATTACACTTGCACTTTCAGTATGAACAAGTTGCAGGTTTGGTTTGAATTTCAACACACTAATTTTTCAGCAAATTACATTTTTGACCTTCTCATCAGTCTTTGATGACTTTCTGATATGAATTCCAATGTCTTTGGGAGCCCGAGGAAGAATATAGCTGTAGATGACCTCAGAGTACAAAATTAGATTCATGGGAAGGTTTTCTAAAATATTTACTGCAGGTATTGTCTGCCAGAAATAAGACATAGAAGGCATTTTGCAAAATGAGCAGGAAAAAAAAGGAAAAGGGGAGGTTAGAGGACTGATGCCACATCGATTCACTTTCAGTTGCAGAAGTATTTGCGTGGAATGAAATTATATCCTTAATAGGTGTGAGACCTCAAACAGCTGCAATTACTAAAAAGTTCATTTCCTTTGCTGCAAAACAAATTAAATTATAATGAAGGAATTTTATATTAAATGTTTTTTATTTCAAGCAATAACAGACACACTACATGATGATTTATGTCTGAGTGGCTGTCAGCTGTTTTTGGCACTTTCTCACCTGTTTCAGCATCTCATACAGAACTCAGAAACATTACAAGGCAACAAACCAGCTAGATGACAGGCAGGATCAATATAGTGGATAACACGCATTCTATTTGACATACGGGAATGAGTGACTAATGAAATATTAACAGGCTCCATGTGTTTTTAAGTCTTTTTTTTTATCACACAAATGGATGAGGATTAAGGACAAGCCAAAAAAGGTCATCTGTGTGAGGAAGCTTTGACTAAGAGCCAACGAGGCTCAGAGAAATAAAGAAAAGTAAGATATATGGAGAAAGGGATTGTGTGTCATTGGTTTCGTCAAGTATCAAACATGTGGTTGGGACTGAAGCATGAGTCATGTTGTTTGTGTAGTGGTTTTCAGTTTCAGTGACAAAATAAACTGCAGGAGTTGTGCTTGTGAGAAAAAGTGTGTTTGCATATGTGTATCTGTCCTGCTGTTGCAAAACGGCAATCCACACACATGGAGAAACATTTATATAAATACAGGTTCAAGGTTCGTTGCTTCCAGCTTATGCAGAATTGTGAAACTAAAATAGGGGTACAAAACCAAAACAGTGTGTTTTACCGATCGGATTGAAGCCAGAACCTTTTCTCCTAACTTATGTTACAATCTTCAGTTTAATGGCTGATCTTCTGTGAGTGTTGAGAACGTGATCACAAACCTCTGCAACCCATTTGAAAATCTGCAGAGAGTCCTTCGACAAAGAATCAAGATGATATACCGCAATAGCATTCCTTAAAAAAAAAAATTTAAAAAACTGCATGACATCAGTAGATCATCACTTAAAAAAGCAGATTCCGCAGTTTTACCATGGACCTTAATGCATCTCTTGGCTCCACTTGGGCAACATCACAGAAGCAGCTGAAACGTTTTTGTTCCCGTGGCTGGACAGCACCAGGTGTCAAACTCCATGGATCAACCTTATACCAGCTACACCAGCTGTAGTTCATGTGACTCATTGTGGCATAAAATCACAGCTGAAACCATAAAAACTGCGCAAGTGATTTTAAAACTGACTTAATGGTTTGAAGTTTTTGTGAGAACCTGGGAAAACATATTTGCTATTCAGGGTATCTAAAATATCACACTGCAAAAACTTGAACTTACTCGTCTGTTTGTTAGTAATGTGACAGGTCCAGCTTCTTGCATGCAGTAACAGTTATGTTTTGTGTATAACTAGTAGGCCTACAAAAAACAGCATGATGACTTGTAAAAATGAAAAACATTAATAATGTGTGTGATGACAACATTATGACACAAGAAGGCTTTTGTGTGCAAGGATAATAAAGAAGCTGTTTATGACTTGTTTAGCTTACTTCCTACTAGGGAAAAAAAGCAACAAATATGGGTTCTCTGCCCAGAAGAAATGGGGAAATTGTTCTATTAGAAGATTTCAAACAAAATTCCTTTTTGTTGCTGCTAACTTACAAGTGATTATAAAGCCATTGTCCACTGCATTGTTTCTCTTTTGATTCACCATCTATGGCTAAAGACCTTGTTGACAGGCCATTGCGGTGGTCCGTATGGCGGTGTGAAGGCACAGGGCTCGTGACTCTCTGGAGGATGTAGAAGAAACCAGACAAAGGCTCAACCAGCAGGCTCTTAGCCCCACAGAGCCTCAATGGAGCGGTGGCAGATCTCCCACTGGGGCTGGTTGCCTATACATTTCCAAACCAAAGTCTGATCTATGGAAACTGGCTACTCCAACATAATGCGTTCAGCCATCCATACTGCTGCCTCCTGGGTCACGTGGTCTCTCTTTAAAGATGAATAGTAGTGAAGGAATGTTTAACAATCTATTGGCATGTGACACATTCATGTTGTGTTAGCTCATCATCAACAGTATGCAGATTTTGCTATTGCCCTTATTTACTATTCAAAAGCACCTTTATGAAAATGTCATTATGATGATAATAAATATGAGAAAAGCTTATATAAATGTACAGATACTGTTTAAATATAGGCCTATGGAGCCTATATGTTTTTTTTTCTATCATCAGTTTCCATTACAATCACAGTTTTTCTTTCTCTTTCCCATTTATCCACATTTTTCCTCCACTATTCACATTAACACAAATATAACAAGAATGCACTCAGAGAGCACATACATCTGCCAACGCCATTGCCAATAATCAATTGTTGTGTTTGCATTCTGGATACACACTATGTTTATGTTGCTTTACTTGGCTCTTGGTTCTACACCACTTAATTCCTTGACCCTGGGAACCTTCTCACAGCATTAATAATCATGTGTTTACCATCAGTTTATGACTTATCAACAAATTTACGGTTTTCCATAATGACGGATCTGGACCTAGTTTTCATCTAAATATAACTCTTTACCTTTCACAGACACATGAAATCTATTTGAATGACTCTTAATATGCATAATCTCAGCTATATATTGGTAGCAGTGACATGTACCCCTCTCTGTTACATAGTGTGGCCCCCTCTAAATACATATTTCAATCACCCTGATCCTCCATCTCTCGCTAGCAGAGGAAATTAGATGTCATGTCAATAAAGCAAACTGAAAGAGACAGAAACCGAGAAGGACAGAGCAAGAAAAACAAAAATTGATCAGAGTCGGTGGTCAAAAATGTTCTCAAGGTTTGTTAAGTCCTAAAAAACATTTGTGGACACCTGCTATGGCTTCAGAGCTTCCGATAAAAACCTGACATGTGATTTACATGAGCAGTCAAAAAAGGAACATATGATGTCTGAGAGAACAGTAAGAAATGACTCATGCTGAGAGCAGGAGATGGACCCCTGGAGTGAGACCTCCCAAAACAGGCAGACAGATGGGCTACAGAACATTACACCTGTCAGTAGAGGAAAATATACTGGATGCTGACTGCACAGGTGTGAGCGAAAGTAGCAGCAGTGTGTGCAATTTGTGCCTAAACCACTGGAAATGCATAATGCAAACATGCATATCCGTTCAAAACTGTGAAGATACGACGCCAAAACACCCTAAAGTTTGAATGCGTGTCAACACTTTCATGCACTTTCTGTTTTACATCTCAGTAAACCATCTATATAAACACATTCTGATGAGAAAAGAGTGATTTATAGGAGCAGACCGTGAATTTGTTTTTGTAAAACAGAATAAATCAATTCTGCAAGAAGATGTGCTGCTAAATTTGCTTATGTAACAACACTGCAGTCCATTCACCTCAGTATGAAAATAAATTTTGATGATTTTGGAAGAAATGTTGTAATAATGGTTCTCCGTCTTCTCTCCCATGACACAGAGTGGCCCCCATTTACAAGTTTCGCTGTGTGTGTCCAAGACAAATGACTCTCATTTTTAGTTTGCTCAGGCACACACGGTTTTGGGAAAGACTGAGACGGAGAACTGAATGTTAAATGTGTATTGTAATGATATGTCATTAATCCTACATGAGAGCGGGAAGTTTATTAAGCAGTTGTGATCAGGATGCTTCGATCTGAAACCCTCTGAAGTCACCTTTCACTCCAAACTGAGAGACCCTTACTCAAATACTTTCATTCTGGTCTCTTTTCCCGTCTCTGCTCGTTCTATCATTCCCTTTCTTAGTTTCAAACACACACACATGCACTTGAAGTTATTCTTTGTGGCCTGTGAGAGAAGTCAATATGTGTTCATTGAGCTGTCAGCTGACTGTGTACCCCTCCTGTCCGGTCTCCATGGCATCATCTATAATGACTGTCTGAGGTCCAAAATAGAGAGGGTCTGCACCGTATGGAGTTAAACGGCTCACATAGACACAAAATGATCAACACAAATGGATTGAGACATAAGTATAGGCTGTGAAAGCAGCTCACAATCAATCACAATCTCGTATGTTGGTTATGAAGCACTTTTTTGAGACAGATATTGTCCATATTACTTGCACATATACTCTGCATGATACTAGCTGGTTGTATTTAATCACCCAACACTGTTATTCCCTTAGCCATTCCACTCTCATGATAAAGTGTGCTGTCAGCAGGTGGTTAGTTTTCCCACAGCTGTGTGATGAGAAGAAATGTCTCCTGTAGATGGAAAAAGAAAGAATAGAAAATATAAAACCAGGTCATTATTCTATGATTCCCCAAAAAATGCAGGATATCAAAACACATCCTCTAGTTTTTTTTAATCTGCTGTGTAAATGATTTCAGAATTCAGTTAAATTGAGGAACTGCATTTAGTTCATTTGGGTAAATTAAGCTTAAGCAAGTCTATGAATGAATTTCAGGCATTAAAGCATTAGAGTTATGTGATCAGTGCAACAGACAAGGCTCACTTTTGTTTTCATCACACACCTCTGACGCACACTTTGATTATATATTTACTCATACAACACACATATATACACACTTAAACACTGGGGTGTTTGCTCTGAAAGATGGAAGCCAAATGTTTAAGACTTCACATCTGCATCCTGTTAAATGTGCTAATAATACTGCTAAACACCACAGGGAGAATGTGAACGTACATGCACACGGAGGTTTGATGCTTTCTGCAGGATGTAACCTCGAGGCAGTTGTTTAGGGTTTCACTAAACTGAGAAGAGTTTAACTTCTTCCAAACACAAGCTGGGAGGTGTGGTATGCTGTGGTGTGTGTTGTTTCTATATCATTCTAGTCTGTTTATTAAAGCACCAACACAACAGAACACTTTTCACTCAGTGAGCGCTCCCCAGTTACACTTTTATCTTTTAATTAATTTGGGCAAATGAAGTCCTCGAGAAGAACCACCATGACTAAAAACAAACACATGGGCAAAACAATGTCTCGTATGTCTTTTCGTAGCCACAAGGACCATGTTGAGCAGAGAAAATCAATCCAGTGTTCGCCTGGTGGCCACATTTTATGCATTTTATTAATTTTTGCAAAGCACATAATTAAAATAAAACAAAATGAACCCCTTGTAAAGTTTACTTATCGTGCCATTAAAGGAATCCATGACACACACTGCAATTGTGTCACATAATATGTATTTTATATTACACTCATGACATATGCGCGTGTGTTTGTGTGTGTGCGAGCGTGTGGGCTGCTGAGCGCTGTGCGTAATTTTGCCTACCTGAGACCACGTCAACGAGACAGGGTTTCTACCCTACAAAATAAAAGCACATCACCCAGACATTGTGGGAAAAAAAGAGTTATCAATCACTGACATGTTGGGAAGAACATGCATATTAAAATGTAAATAGTATAATTTTCTTTTGGTTGTGATTTTTACATTTTTGTAAATTTTTAATTACAACAAAATAAATGCCCTTTGTGACTTTTATTTTGCCTCGATGAAAGGAAGTTATTCTGTCAAATCTGTTTTTCTGGCTGGCTTTACAGTTGTGCCTAATTTTAACACCCATCCCCTGCTCCGTCTGTCACAGCTCCTCTGGATTTTACTTTGAACAGGATCAAATCTCAGCGGCATAACCGCAGAATGGATGTGAAGCTGCTGGCGGTCGTGGTTGCGCTCACGGCGGTGATTTATGTGCCTCCATCTCAAGGTATGGAGTTATTCACCAGTTTTCTATGTGGTCTTAATTCGGGTTTATTTGGCTAGATTTTTTTTTTTTTTTTTTTGCATCTATCTGTGTAAAATAAAGCGACGAGTATCTGCAAGTTATTAGAAGCTATTCAGTCATTATTTGTTAGAAACCATGAGAAATCACTGAGTTTTATTCAGGCCTATCTATTTGTAGAAACTAAAAAATATGACATAGGCCTAATTAAAATTATTAGTGGAGAGGAATGTTTCAGAAAGCGTTTGCCTTCCCATTTCATAACTGTTGTCCTTTACCTTCATAGACCAATTATGTTAATATCTTCTTTTCAAGTAACACCGTATCCTAAATCCCAAATAATCGGAAATCTATGCCAGATGCAAAATTCAAATGGAATGCAATTAAAGTGCAAATATGCATCACCTGAATGAAATGTTATCTTTATCCCACAAGTGTTAATGTAATGAATGCGTGACTTAATTCAGGAGTGGGAAACAAACCCCGTCGTGCGTAAATCACCAACAGGCTGCACATGTGGGTCTAGCAGTAAGAAATTCCCCGTCGGATCACAGATAAACGTGTTTATTTATTCTGCCCTTTGTTTTCATTTAATTACCAGCAAATGAGGCATCTATAAGACAAAGCCACATCTAGTCTACATGGCGACATAAGTCACCCAACTTGAAGGTGTTTCTCCTTTTAATATGTTAATACCAGGAGATCGTGTAAAAAAGAAAGAAAAGAAATTAGCATAAAGTTTAATCTATGGCGACACTTCTCACCATCTGTTGGTGTGATTTACAGTTTTACTTCAAAATAGGCTACTTATTAACGTGAAATAGAAAATTATAGCCTACTCTTTTCTCAATATCTTTTATACCAATATTTATTTACTTTGAGGTCACTCTTCTTCAACATTGTCAGCCTTTGTAAACGCGAGTTTTGCCACTAACAATGCTTCTATTTATTTTCCCACACTAATCAATCGTGAAAATCTCTGTGTACAAATTGGAAAGCTGAGGTTTCAATGGAAAGTATGGAGATCCATCATGAAGTTTGGAGACCACACAGTCCACAGTTGTGTAAGAGTTGGTAGAAATCCCGATGTGTTCCCGTCTGTGTGGGCTCTGTGGGCAAGCACAAAAAACTTAAAAGCTTAAAACAATTTTTTAAAATTCAGTTTTGTTGGCTCCATCCTCAATCCAGTTTGATTGAGAAGAAAGATTATTTTACAAATACAACAAGGTACAGCGGACGGGCAGTTTACATAGTATTGACAAATGTAGATTTGCTGAGGCTTTGTATCCATGCTTCAATTTTGATTGGTTGAAGAGGATGTTGTATATTGCTTTATTTTATATCAGTATCAGCTCATTTTATTGTTGTAATATTTTAAATCGTATTATTATTCCACAAAATGCATAGCAGTCAAATCATTACATTTATCTAATATGTGTTTCATTAACCTTTCTGACACTTTGCTGTAAATCTCTGTCTCTCAGGAAAACCCATCAGTCTGGTGGAGAGATGCTACTGTCGCTCAACAGTCAACAGCCTCCCACGAGGCTACATCCGAGAGCTCAAGTTCATCCACACGCCCAACTGCCCTTTCCAAGTGATGTGAGTATCATTTTAAAAGCTGGCTGTCATGAGTGGCAGCCACACAAACACGTAGAACTGCATGTTTTCCACCCTGGCTTTAAAACATCAGACAGGTTTTCTCCTTGTTGGACATTTCTCACCATCAATCTCTAAGTGGTGACAGGCCATTGAAAAGAGTTGTGCATGCATGTGTACACACACTCCCCTCTGTCACTCACTTTCACACACATGGACAGAAAGAAAGTCGTTTTTACCACAGCCAACTGACGCATCCACAGGAAATGCTCCATTTGAGTATGGCTGACTGTAAAAAGGAAGTGGAAATTGGATGCAGTTCTGTTTTCAACGAGTAATAATTGTGGGTTTTGTAATTGGGTTTGTTTCTCATTTGCTTGTCACGCAGCATTTCCTCCTCATACTGTGCTTACAACCTTCAGGGCTGATGTGTTTCATTGTTATAGCTGGTGTGGGGTAAATTTACAGATAAAAAAAAAGTGCAGCAACAAAAGCACAACTCAGTTGGTGACATTACGGAGGAAATCTTCAAAAGGAAAGGTTAAATGTTTAGATTGAGATCAGAACTAGCAGGTCTTATAATACACATACAAGGAGAGGATAAACAAAAACAGGACAGTTCTTCCACATATAAGAAATATGATCCAGTGTTGACCCATTCCATAAATAACCTCAGGGTTATGCTGGATTTAGAGTAGTTGAAGTAGTGACTCCTCAACCTCCATCTACTAATGTTTTAACAGCAGATCAATTAGTTTAATGAGGGGTGAAATATTAAACTTCAGAGATTTGATCTTTGAGAACTGCCTTAATGCATATATGGAAATCAAAACAGCTTAAAGGGTGATTTGAAGACACATTTCCCATGATTCATACTTCCATGTCATGGTCAGCAGCACGTAAACTATAGCGAGTGCAGGCAGCGGTAAGAACAATAGAAAGAGGCTAGTAAGAGTAATAGTGTGCCTCAGTCAACAAAACTTATGAAATTACGCTATGTGGACACCGTAGAGCCAATTGTGAAACCAATATATCAACAGACAGACATGAGCTTATGGCCTGAAATCACATATCATGACTCATATCATATCATATCATCATTAACACTTAGTTATTAAAACAGGCTTTCAAGAATCTGACAGCCTCCAATCAGCTTGTGTCCCACTGGTTGAAGGACGTTTGATGTATCTAGAAAAATAATCTGTTAGTTTTTAGGATAATGATTGACCTGTGACACCTGAAATGTGAGCGCTGATCGTCTATATTGGCATACTGTTTCTATATTTCATCATATAAAATATCAATTCTCCTCAAAATGAATACATGCCTGTTATGAAATGATCTGAACAAATGTGAGTATGCTTGGACAGCTCGAATGATTTCTGTTGAAGATTAGTAATCCACTGATCACACCATTTTTCCCACAGCTCCGTTCTTTGGTCTCCTTGATTAGTGATCACTGAAGGTAAAATGTGAGACTTTTTGTCCCTGGTTGACCAGTTTGTACAACCAAACATAGCAAATGAATTAAACATTGCTAACATCCACCAATAATCACTGTGAGATCACCGTCTATATATTCTTTTATAAACCCTTTATTTTTCTTTATTAGCTGCACCGTTGTGTTTAACTTCATAGTTACCTCTATGATGGCGGCTCCTGCATACGCTCCTAATTTGTGACGTCACACTAAAAGGGTTTATTCTTTGTGTGTATGAAATGTAGCAGCATCACATGTGATTGGTCACTGCTGTGAAAGAGCTCTGTGTGTGTCAGCCTGACAAGGCAGCGCTAATTCAGTCTGTTCAACAAGAATGTGTCAAGACACGTCATTTTACATCGTTCACCCTTTCATCTTCAAGTGATGCATGACTGGCATTTACTGACTTTGTCTTTTCAGTGCCAAGCTGAAAACAAACAAAGAGGTGTGCATGAACCCAGAGATCCGGTGGCTGCAGCAGTACCTGAAGAATGCCATCAACAAGTAAGTAGCAACGAATCTGAATGATGGGCATGGATTGTGTCTTTGATTCAGTGCATGGTTCTGTTGTCTGGTCTAAGTTGTCGACCTTTAAACACACATCTGGAGACTTATAAATCACTTTCACTTTCACAATTTAAATTAAGTAAATATGCTCTTTTGGACATCTATAAACAGACCTTTTTTTAATGCTGGCATATGAACACGAGAGAGTAGAGACAATTTTCACTTTCACATTTGTTGAATTAAAGTGCTGTTATGGGTTCAGCTCTGACCGTCATTGTTCATGGAAGACACTAGTTGAATAAAATATGGATTTATTCTGGAATGTGGTATATTTACAAGCAAAATTAGAGTTATTTTTGCTTAGTGTAACATAAATGCAACAACTTGTGTTCTACAAATGTTGAAGTTTGTCTGAGTTAGAAGGATAAAAGTCACTTCCCCTTCCTGCCCGGGGGACATATTTCTGGAGGGAAATAAGGTTGCCACCATAAAGTTTATAGAAGGGATCAAGTATCCATCCTGAACTCTGTGCCGTTATATATTTCCAAGGCAGCGCTCAGATGAAGCAAACTGACAGAGGTGAAGACAGACGAGGATGCAAAAAGAGGATTTCCTTTTTCCCTTAAGAACAAAATGAATGCTGACCTGCAATCACTGATGAATGAGTGTGTTGATATTACCTCGGTGCTCACACACAGCAATACCCATTGACTGCCCCACACACGGTCAGATCGTCTGTGTCATGGACGATTGATGAACCCTTGACTGAGGTGTGAGCAGTCCTCTGCATAACAAAACATCCATGCAGAGAGTAGACAGCGCTACTTTACAGTGAATCAGACCTAATGTGTTTCCAGTGACACACACAGTGGAAGGGGATGAGGGACAAACTTATTTACAATGTGTGTAAAAGGACACGATTGAAAGGCATGCATTGTGTCAATGTCTAGCCTGGTTAACAAGACGGCAATTACCAATTTTGAAACGTGTCAGAATGCTCTCAGAATTTACATGTTTCAATATGTTTTACTTCACTCTGTTTTCCATTTACCAGCAATTAAATGGAAGGCTCACAAAAAGCTGGGAAGAAAAACTCAACCTGTCAAGCAGTAATTGCTTAAATGGTTTGTAGTCAGAAATGACCAAGTGAATAAAAGGAGACTCTAATGGGCTAAAACTAAGTGCAGGATGAATTCAACAGGCTAATGTATTATGTTCTTGATTGCAGCTCAACAAACATTTTGGTCATGCAAACTTGAAGCAGCTGTTTTTGTTTGACAATACGGAAACTGAATATGTTCTCAATTTTGGCACTTCCCTGGCATCCAATCATGGCTGAACACACACTCATTATTGTTCTATATGATGTTTACTTGTCATACTTTCACAGACAAGCGTTTGTTGAAATGGTTGAAGTTTTGTTTGTCACTCTGCCAAGCAGTTATCAATCAGTTCAGTTCACTTCAAAACTGGTAGACCATAATCAACTTTGTGAACATTCCCAAAGTCCCAAATGATTTTGACTTTGTGTCTTTAAACATATTTTGTTCTTTTAAAACTAATGCCAAAATTTCCCTTCCAGGATGAAGAAATCCAAACAAGGAAACTAAAAGCTCCTGCAGGGATCCTCCTGAGCCATCACAACTATGTAACATGATATGATATCATCTGGTATATTGTACAGCACTTAACCCGGCTGCCACCCTTCGGCCTTTTGCATGGAATAAACGTGCAACCCTTCACAAGGAACACCAGCCCTGTCTCCATCTTCACCATCTTCACCATCACCTCATCATAGATGATATTAGTGCAAAGTGCAATTATATCTATGAGTGTATGATTTTCAAACTATAATGTATGTACTTTTTTGTTAATGGACTTCCACGGTAAAAAGCTATTTTTGGAGGCGTCCTCATCCTTCTGGCCTCTCTGTCATTTAGGAAAAGGGATCGACCTCTGGGTCAGTGTTTAAGAGGAAGACATGCAGGTCAGCAGAAGGGTTTTATCCACAACAAACAAGAATTAGCATCACACCATCTTGTGGACCACTGAGTCACGAGATTAATTATAACTAACCCTAAAAAGTGATGAATAACAATGTATAATTTCTTGCCTGAAAAAAGAAATGAGCCAAGCTGTATTTCATGCTTCAAATTAATTGGCACCATGGCATTTTCTACAGGCACCATCTACCCTCTGAATGCATATAGGACGTATTAAAAGATCCTTGTAAAAAAAGGCAATTAGATTGTTCTTGTGATGGATGTTAGGATGTGAAAAGACCTCAAGCATTTCCTGAGTTGTTCTTTGGCTGTGATTAGGCGACCAACATGTCTAATTTTTTACATTCCTAGAGAACAGCTGAACATCTGGATCCCAAAAACATTGCATCTGAGCAACCAACTGTCAAAATTTACTGGAATCATAAAGCTGTGTCCCTTAACAAGAGATGGTAAGAATAAACTGTGACGTGTTAGCTGTCCTAAATTGGTCATGCCATATTCTGCTTTGAATGTTTGTTCATGTGAAAGAAAGGTATACAGAAATTTGAATAACTGTTAGCACATTGGTTGTTAAAACCCTTCTTATAATTACAGTGAGAGCGCAGTAGAGAAAGTTGTGCTGAAGGCCAATTAGTGGTGCCGTTACTGACTATAAATAGATGTACATCGATGTGACTACCTACAACTGTCATGCAGATACCAATGCACTTTATATCTGATGTACTCAAAAATTCCACAATAAGACTGATGATTAACTTCTGTCTTTTGTCATAATGTTTTATGTTACTCACGCTGTTTCTACTCTGTCCTTTCTTATTATTGAATGTGTAGCTTCATTTAACAGTTAAAGCCTGGGAGATCTACTCATCTATTAACTCTAGTCTCCTTGTCATATGTTGAATTAATGTTATACAAATGTTTTATTTTTGTACTCTTTTTATGCATTTATATATTAAATCTAAACATCACAATGGAATCATCCGTCCGAGGTTTTATTGTACAATCATAGTTCCAAAAAAGAGTTGGGATGCTGTTGAAAATATTAGTAAAACAGAGTGTGATTAGTTATGAATCACTTGGACGTACATTAATTTGAAAACAGTAAAAAGATAATGTAGTTAATGCTTTTGCAATTTCATTTATTCTTGTAAATATAAACTTATTCTGAATTTGATGCCAGTGATATATTTTTAAAAAGTTGGGAAGGGGCAACAAAAGACTGGGAAAGTTGTGGAATACTAAGAAAACACCAGATTGGAACACCCCACAGGTAAATTGGTTAATTGGCATCATGACTGGGTATGAAAGGCGCATTCCTCAAAAGGCATATCATTCATAGGCAAGAATAGGGCGAGGTTCATCATTATGTCAAACACATTGTAGTAAGGATATTACTGGGGACACTTCGTAAAGGGATTCTCTTCCTATGTGTGTCCCTTTTGGAATTGGGCCTGTAAACTTTATATCCAGCTATTTTAATGTTTGCGTTCCAATAGGAATTGCCATAGTTATGTCATATGCCATTGTTTTGGTCACGTGGTGTAACCAAATTCTCAGTCGAGTTCTTCAGTAGGCAGAAAGCAATGTTCAAACAAGGCACCGGGTGATGCCATTTGCTGCAGATTTTATTATGGTCCGCATCTCCATTTGAACTTATGACAGACACCAAATATTGTTCTATCCTGTGATGTTGTTGGGTGTTTCAATTGCTTCAAGTCAGATCTGGGCTTAAATTCACTTGGATACCAAAAAACAGTGAGCAGTGCCATCGACAGAACATATTTTGATGAATGCCTCTGGATTTACTTCAGCCACACTAACGTCGAGCCAAGGATGTCGTCAAAATGCCTTTATTGATTAGGACATATCTAAGTGAAAAGTCTCACCAAAAGAGGGAAACATCAGCTGGTTTTGACCCACGCTGACCGGTTGAATGGCTCGATGTTGGTGTGCCTGAACCCACACTGGTAATCCTCATATGTTGTTTTAGAAAAGACTGGACTACAATGAAGATCATGTTTTTGGAGCTCATTTTCTATCAGATTTGAAATCAATCCCAGCAAAACTTGTTGATGGTTTCTATTTTTGAATATGGACCTCAGTTGGCTTTTTTTGACTACCACTGCCAGATACAGTGTGGGTCATGATGTCACTTCCGTAAACACATGGCAATACAAGTTACAAGTATTGTCATCATTCAAACTCACTGCTGCACACACATACTCACAGTTCAGTTAAGTGATTCTTGTATGCAGTTGAATGCAAGCTCTTCCCCGGCCAACACGCAGCTGCTGTAATCTTGTACATGAGGGTCGGAGGGTAAATCTGAAGACTTTGATGTGAGAACATGTGTTTAGCTTTATTCACATGGGCAAATGAGAGCCAAGGAGAACGATCCTGTTGTTATTTAACCATTAACTCAACAAGCGACCATTAGGAAAACATTAGAGTTAAAAGGTATGAACTTTTAACTTCCCTGTGACGGCATTATGTGAGGCGGAGCACAGTAGTGTATGTGAGGAGAGTGGTCTGCTGATTGAAACATCAGCCAGAGATAATGGGCTATGAGTGGCAGTCTACAACCCATTTCTCTGTGATTACTGGTTAAGCTTTGAAGCCTAGATTAGGTGGGATGAAACCAAAGTCAGCAGCACTCTTGTAGGAGATAATGCCATTCATTTAGCCACTCATTTAGCTTGGCGTCTCAATTTGGAGTGCGAATTAATAAAAAATGATCACTTTTTGAACCGATCGTGTTTAACTGGGATCAGTAATCTTTAGGTCGTAACAAGAATTACCCTCTCCAGTAATGTGGGCAGAGTGTCTGATGTCACATTTCATCGGTCATATAAATGATAGATCCACACATATGCCAGTCTTAACTATTTGCACTTTGAAGAACCCATTTTTTTAAAAACATCTGTTCACTGATAATATTTCAATTAAACTACACGAGACAAACAGCTGACATATAATTTGCCTTCCATCATCAATATTCACTCATCTATGTGGCCACATTGTGACTGATCCGTGGGTTATACTAAACATACAACTGTGACACATGTTCTAATGAAAAGCAGTTGTTTGTAAGAGTCACAACTAATTGGTATCTTGGGATCACGGCCAACATCCACCAGTTAAACGTTGCGTGTGGTGTGACTGGTGCCATGAGGCCTGGGATGTAGCGAAAGGGGGATGGAAAAGGTTTTGACTTTGCATTTTATGTTCACATTTCATGCACCTGGAAAATGGAAAATGTGAAAGGAATGCATGTCTGAAAACATCACACATCAACTGTGAAACTAGGTCGTTCATATAAAATGCATTTTGTCTAAGACGCTTGTTTGTTGAAAAACAAGAGGTCATAGAAACTAAATGAGATACATTATTGCCAGATTTACACCAATGATCTTCTTCAGTAGCATGTTGGCACTTAATAGGAGCTTGGCATCAGGCCCAAATAAACAAACCACAGGTCTGCTCACCATGATGTGTATCACATATCCATCAGCAAACCTGAAAGACACAAATCCAAACAGTTGTGACGCACTTTGGGGAAAGAAAATCATGATAAGAGGAACTTTTAAAATCAAGAGGTCAGGTTAAAATTGAATTGAAGTCTGTATTGCAAGGTAATTGTGAAACTTTGTGCCGCTCGGCATCTTGGGAAGAGCTGCACAGCCAGTGCTGCACTGATTTACCCAAAGGCAGAGAAATGTACAAGACAGAATGAAATTTATATGAAATTTATAATCAGCATTACACTCAACATTTTGTTGGGGTTTGGCGCTCAAATCACAATGGCAGAAGAAAAACTGACACCTTGAGAGCATAATAAAGATTTGTCATGTGTAACTCGATAAATGACCCAGAAATAAGCAGCAAATGAGCAGCATGTGCTCATTTAACATACACTGCATGTTAACTCCATCTTTAGCTGTGTAAGGGCTCCCAGATGTGCAGCCAATGAAACTTAGTGGTTATTCACAAGCTGAACATGAAAAATATGTTTTGGTGTGTGTGTGTGTGTGTGTGTGTGTGTGTGTGTGTGTGTGTGTGTGTGTGTGTGTGTGTGTGTGTGTGTGTGTGTGTGTGTGTGTGTGTGTGTGTGTTAGAGGTGAACAGTGGTTGTAGAAAGCCACTTCAAGGATGTCCCAGTGAATATTGGTCTCCCTGGTCAAACCAGTCTTTAATAAAAACTATGAGGTGGTTAAGTTAACCAAGGTTCAGTCTTAATATTTGTGTGTGTGTGTGTTTGTGTGTGTGCCCATGTGTGATGTCACTTCCTAGCTCTACTCCAAGACCATAAACTTGACTTCATACCTCCAGCCTCCAGCTGGCAACTGAACACATCAATTTAAAGGTCCTCATAGTCTGTCGCTGTGGTTGGGACCATGACAGTAAAGTGTTGCGACACATTCATGTTTTTGATGGAGAGAAAGAGAAAGAGAAAGCCGTTGACCTAATTATGGAATAGTTTGTGAGTATGGTGTTCTTTGTGGTTTATGTTTTGCTCTAAAAAAAAATGCATTCTGGTGTGCATGTGTTTTAGAAGACACTAACTTTTTGTCCCCATTAACAAAGAGACGGACTAGTTTACCATTCAAATTTGATGTCCCAAAGGAAAACTTAGTATATTTGTCTCCCCCCCACCCAAAAACCAACAATTAGCTCAGGGCATAGGGTCAGCTACTGCAGGGCAGATATATCGGCTGTCATGTGGCACTGAACTTTGGCTTTTCCGGTTGAAGGTTGAAGGTTGAAAACTTAAATTCCTTGGCACCCAGCCCTCGTTAGTACAATACAGAGGCCGTTTAAGATCAGAAACCTATAATACTATCAACTTTAGTCAGTAATATTCTAAAAATAATGTGACATATTGAGTTATATGTTGAATTGAAATGAAAACACCATAAATGATTCCTTTTTCCTTCAGTTATCATTCAACAAACCCCTCTAATGGGAAAGATAATCTTCAGACATGATCTCGCCCAAGGGAACTTCCTTACCTGATGTATCATGCATTATGTATTTGAATATCTTGACTACAGAGCTGTCTGCAGTGGTTTCCTGTCTCCGATTGGATGCCCATGAGTACTCATTCTTTTTCCAAATCAAAGTCCATTGCACCAGCATTGCTGTATTGAAGGTTTCTTCAGCAATATTTTATTTCTCTTAGGGGCAGATGTGTGTGTTCCTCCTGTTCTCACTCAGTCTGCTCTCTCTCTCTACAACAGCCCTGCCACCCCCACCCCCAGCTACCCCAATGTTGTTATTTACCCCCCTGTCTCAAACCAGGCCACTGCCCTTGGGCATCGTGTGCACCGAATGCACACTCCCCAAGGGAAACATTAGCAAAGTCATAGCTGTTCTTGGATCAGATGACCCGCAGCGCAGTCCCACAAATGCACAGTCTGAAAAATCTCAAGTAATGATTTGTAAATGACTTTTTGATTGTACAAAAATGGGGTGGGAGGGGAGGGGGGCACAAAGTTCTGCTAATTACGTTCACACTGCCAGTGACCCACCAGAGCATTAATCACAATTATGACAAAATTAGTCAGCTGAATGTTAGAATTAGTCACAGCGACGACTGGTGAAAGTGACCAACATTTAGTGTGTAATAACAGAGGCATGTATGTGTCTGTTTGAGAATGAATGGGAGGCTAATAGAGGGGCCCCTATGAACAGTTAAAGTTGGCCTCCTGCAGTCTCTCTACCTTTCATGTGCTAATATGGCCGGGGTTATGAGTCCCAACACTATCCATCTTCACACAGATGTTTACAAGGACATGGGGCCTTCCCTCCTCACAAAAACACCGGCTATGGTCCAAATTCCTTCAGTGCGATTCTGTTGTCAAACCGAGGAGAAGCACAGTGAACTCTGGACGTTAGGTATGGATGAGACACAAAGAGGTCATACACTCAGCGGACAGGAGGCCTCAGACTGCGGGGGCCCCACAGATGCTAAACCACAACCAACTTTAAAACTCACCCTCATATCACACTGTGCTTCCCTTAATCTCCATTCCTTTCAGGATTATCGCCCACATCCTAATCGGTTGATATATCTGTGGTGCCTCCATGAATGGCACGTTGAACGTCTTCCCATTTGTAGCTTTGAGTGCCATGTGACATCCGCAGAGTGGGGTAAAGAAGACATGATGGATGTGACTAACCGTAAGAAGAAAGAAACAATTATGCCATTATTTGGAGATGAAACCAATATACTGTACTCGGCTCGCCTCCAATACCACCAGTGTTTTTTATACCGTGAGTCTGATCATAGAGACCCTTCTGTTAGGTTGGACTGTGACTCAGTGTCTGAGCTCGCTGTCCAGATGCAAAGGACAGAGTGATCTGAGGCCTATACCATCCGCCGACATTGACTAAAATCAAACTTCTTTTTTTTTTTAAAGAAACAAGCAAAGAAACAACTAAACCACAATACAGCTGGATAGGATTTTGTCGTTACGGATGCCAAACATGTATATTTAATGTCTTTATTTCATTTGGTATATTTCAAAAGAACAGAACCATGCATGCTCTCCAAGACACATGACTCTGTGGTGGATATATTTCAACCTGAGTATGTCAGTGGGTCCACCACTTTGGTCCAGATTTCAATAAGTTTTGGAGTGATTGTCTTTAAATGTTGTTTAGCTAGAGAATGAATCCAAATACATTTTGTTTTCAATACTTTTGTTTATGATCAATACCTGCAAAACTGGTGACATTCCCTCAGCTGTGCTTTAGCACCTGTGCAACACTGTATTAGTATGCAGACGCACTAAATGCTGAATATCTTAAACAAACCATTGAGATTATGTTTTCATTTCGATGTTAGCATTTAGCGCAAAGCCTCTAGGAGCTGATAGCATGACTTGGCTGTAGCATGGCTGACTTAGTAATTGTGGATCAGTAAATAGAGTGTAATTTCTAGTGTTGGACGATCTTTAGTCTGTCTTGAGTGTACCAGAGCAATGGCTCTAATCATTCTTAAAGAGAAAAATATGATAGTATTCAAACTTTGATTCATATCTAGGCCCTTACGAGTCCAATCAAAAGCTGATTCAACACAACAAACCCTCACCCACTCTGGCTGAAGGTCCAGAAGTACAACATCCAAACTAAACATGATCTCACATCACACAGATCTCAGGTCCAGTTTCCTCTAGTGTTTCACAACCTGACCCTCAGAGCCTTAACATTTGGTTTGTAGCTAATCCAATCATAGCAGGAAAGTGAAGTAGTGAAACTGAGGTAAAGAAGAATATTAAAGACCATCCACCTTACGGTCTTTTCGTCACATTCATTTTCAATCCATCTGGATGAATTAAAGAGGCCTTCCTGGAATCACAGCTATCCTTAGGAGAACACATTATCACCAACAAACCAGTGTCTGTTACAGTTTACATAAAGCACATCAAAGAAAGAAGAAATATTTCTCATACCCAGACAGCAATTTTCTATCAGTCTGGAATGAATCGTGCAATACACAGAGAGGATCTTCTAGTACAGAGGAATAGTGTTTGGCTAATACCTTGCAAATAGCAGGGATTATTCTAAGGAATTAAATAGTCAGAACATGAATAATTATTGCATGTGTATTCCAGTGTATTCTCTGACATGTCCAGGTTGTACAACTCATGCATGCTGCGTCCAACATGAGTTAAGAGTCTGAGCATTGAACTTCAGTATTGCAACACTGCTGTGCAGGCCAGCTAAAAGTTGAAGACGACAGAGACTGATCTTACTGTACATGCCTCTCAGCTCAAAGAGGCTCCAGAGGAGTGCTCTTTGTCTTTTGGCCTTTTTCTGGCAGCTCACAAATCAGAATGCAGTGTATCCCTGTTTCTGTGGGGCTGATCTTAAATGTACCGTATAACACTACCTCCTGAATAATAAATATTTCCATTAATTTTCACATGTGTACACGCTGTGTACTTTGGCACAGAGACCAAACAAAACGATACATGCAATGACCCAACAAAAGGAAATAAGGGAGCAAAGGATGAAATTCATAACCCATAAAAGATACATATAACAGCTGCAGCTGGAGCTTTGTTAACAAACAGACATCTGACACAGTAAAAGCTGAGGAAATCTGGAAGATTAATTTCATTTAGAGAAGAATCATTTTGATATAGCCAAGAATGTTTAAATACAGATAACAACAGTGCATTAACTTTCACTCAGACATATTTTGGATGAATGGCAATGCTCTAAATACTCAGCTTTATTAAGCATGAAATATGTAAAGTAAAGGGGGGGGGAGGGGGATCATTTGTAAAAAAAATAGGCATGTCTATTTTTATGCATTTATTCTCAAGAGAAAATAATTGTGTCAAACATGTTTTTATTCAGTTTGGGATGTCTTTTTGGGAGGTTGTCCTGGTTTTTCTACATCTGTTTTAAGACAATTGAGGGGAAAGTTATTCATCCACAAATTACAGCCAGAGGAGTTTATACCAAGGACATAGATGTCAGAAAAATATTTTTGCCCAAAAATTGAAAATTGAAATTTTCATTTTTCTATTGTTTTATAAACAGAAAAAAAAATAAACATCATCCTGAAGGAATAGCATCTGATTATGGACATAGAAGCTTTTTCAAACAACACAGAACTCATAAATCCAGATCACCACCAAAAACTAATCCATTCTTCTTTGGGTCATACCCTAAAAACTCACCATCATTTTCATCATTACTTTTTCAGTAATCCTGCTAAAAGACAGGCAGACAAACAAAGCCGTGCAAATAGATAGCCTCTTTGGCCTCTTTAGTACCTCCCTGCATTTATTGAGTGATCCTTCACTTTCCCGGCAGGAAATATGAACAAAGCTGGCAAAACAGCCAACATGTGCGTCCCTGAGTGGAAGTGATGACCCTGACACGAGAGGTTGTGTGTGTGATGCTGTTTCTTCTCAATCTCAAATTGTAATTTTTGTTGACTAATCCTGCTAAAAGACAGATAAAAAGATAACCTTATTGGTGGAGGAAATAGCCCTTTCAGATGTTGGTACCTCATTGTTGCTACATCTACTTCTACTCACACAGTGATCCCTCACCTTCCCAAGCAGGAAATATGAACAAAGCTGGTAAAGCAGGCAACATGTGCATCCTCAAGTACAACTAGAGATTTCTCTACACCTGCACGATAGGCTGAAGTGTGATGCTGTCAAACCCAAACTGTCATTTCTTTTAAAAAGCGAGTCTTACTGTCCTGTCTTAAGGATTTCGATTGAAGGAATAGAACAGTGAAGTAAAAGCAGGGTATTTATCTTAGGAGTAACTTACATTCTCCAACAACTTTCACAGTGCAAGATAATTTTACTTACCCTTCTGAGCCTGGCTCTATGACGTCTGTGGCACGGTTTTGTCCTGCCCACTGCATGACCTAATACCATATCAGGAGGCCTCCAGAAGCAGACCATCTTGCCTCCTCAATTCTTTTGACTTGTTCAGTTTTTGTTGATTTGGTCATGGTTACTTAATTTTTTGTGCTTCTACCGTGGGTAAATAGGGAACACAGAGTACAAGACAACACATCCATCTTACTTTGATTATTGTTTTAAAATGTCAATGAACCTGGATACACTGCAGACTTATTGTCATTGACCTGGACTTATGTTGTTTCTGTCAAATGCAACATGATTTCACTCCAAACTCCTCAAATACATAAGGTTGTTCAGTGGCCCAAAGTGACCCTAAAATGTGATGCTCTAATTACCCCTCTAGTGTCAGGTTTGCACATGTAGTCCACTGTCAAATTAGACTTTCAAAATAAAGCTAGCTGACAAACAGTTCACATATTATTACTGTAATAATGTTATTATCATTGTTAAAAGGCCGTAGTTTGGTTAGGATTAGGCACAAAGCTTCTTTAGGAAAAGACCCTGAAATAGACTGTAAATAGGAAACTTGAAGTTGTTGGCCTTTATATGATTTTTTAATTAAACCGAACAAAAAATATTGAATTGAATCATAAAATTGATAAAAGTAGTTGTTCTAACTATATTTTTTGAGTTTCTAATGTGAAGTTGGCCTCACTATATCATTTACGATGGCAAAACTCAACAATTTAAGTTGGACCTTTTGTGGACCCTTGTTGAGTTCGGGCCCTCTAAGTATCATACATTAAGATTACTTATGTAAAGGAGAAAAAAAAAGATTACTTATGTAGTGCAAGTTCAAACAAAGGTATATGCCATGTATGTATCATTCACTAACTGGATGACAAGCATACTATCACACAAAGTAACTTAGATAGCTAATGCTGCAAAATTAATTCATTACTCTGTCACAAAAGATTCATCCCTTGGCATGACTGACATGTCTGAGTCTCACTTCACCCGAGAATAAAATTAAGTTTTGCTAAACAGGCATCTTATGGGACGCTTCAGACAACAGCGGTGTTATGATGTGAATGCAATCGAAAAAGGGGAGAGAGGGTCAGACATTCAGTGGCTGCTCGGCGGATTTTTTTTTTTTTAACCTTTTGGACAGTTATAGCTGCATCCCCTCTTTCTGTTGTTTATGCTTACTGGCTCCAGCTACATATTTCAGTCATGAGAGGGATATGAATTCTGTAATCTGACGCAAATGAGACTTCAACTTTCTGGCAGAGTGAAACGATGCCCTCATTAAGTGGTTTGCATATCTGTCAAACAACCCGCAGGCAGCTGGCCGCATCCGTCTTTCACAAACTTACAGCTTCTCAAGGACACTTACAAAACAATTATGTCAACACTGACAACCTTTTTCTGATATATACCCACATGCATGCTAACAGGGCCCCTCCCGCATGTAATTTTCACAGTTGCTGACTAATGTCTCTGTTCTCTATGAGCTGTGGGGGTTCACTGAGCCTCGTAAAAAGCACTGCTATGCCATCTATCTCTACACTTGCTTTTGATGGTTAGCTCAGGAGACATTGCATTGACCTCCTGCGGCCCTTTTATTACTTGCATCCAACCATATTAATAACAAAATAACTGTTGTCAATATGTCATTAATGACATTTCAATAACAGTAAGCTGTAGTTAATTTTTTGCCAAAATTAAAAGAACAGAATGAACGAAAAGGCTTTTCACGTACATGAAAAGTGAACCGACAGATTTTATGGCATATCTTTTTCATCGTCTGTGTTGTCGTCAGGGCAGCTCATCATACCATTCACTCACTTATCCTTCATAGATATGCTTTTTAATGGATAAAAAAAGATAGATGTTATGGGGCATTGAAAAGATATCAGCATCGGTAATGAAAATGGGTAATAACATAAAGATGTAGGACAGATATAAGATGTGGAGGAAGAGAAGAAGTTCAAGGGGAGAACATCAGTCCTTCTTTTAAATGAAAATTGAAGGCACAGGAAATAAAGACAAATGAATATGAAGATGAAATGAATGCAGGAATGGGGAATAAACTAACAAAACAGAGAGACTAATTGTGCCTCATTTTGTTGCACGGTTTATGAAAAATACAGTGTAACTGAATGTGTGTGCATTTGTGTATGTGTCAGAGAGAGATGAGTGGCTGAATGGTCTGTAATTTCCTCTGAGGTGAAAGAGCATCTAACACCTTCTCACCCCAATTTCACCCCAGAGATCGGAACAGTTATTGCAGTCCCATTCAGTAATTACACTGCGGTCCAGAAAATGCTTAAGGTTACATCCATGTTATCCTGCCTGTCCAGCCCCTGGGATAGACCTGAGAATTGCTCTCAGTGCTGTTTCTTCTCAACTTATTACATCGGCTCTCAGTTTACATGCAGTGGTGTTCATAAACGTGAGACTGAATCCAGTTGGTGTTACACAGACAGTAGACACAGACAAACAGCTTACTGATCATCAGGGTTCATCCGGGACTGAATGCCTGATCGGATCTCAAAGTCAGGCTTTCTCTGGATACCTTCGCTCATAATCTTTTTTGGTTCTGAAATAAAACAATTTCAATATACTTACGAGAATGCCGGTTCAATTAAGACTGTTTGGATTTGGATTTTCCATGCACTTTGTGTCCAGTAAAGCATGGCATTTCCCACATAGCTTAAAGAAAGTCAGAGTTCTCAGGCTGGTGCTATTTCAAAGTGCTTGTCATTGATCGAGTGATAAAAAAATGCACATCATGCACAATATGTTGAGGGTTGAACTAAATGGAGAAGAGGAGTGTGGCTGCAGTCAGGGAAGGGCTTCATCAGCATGCTAAAACAACACTTCTAATATGATGACGTTTAGTGCAAGTTCAGTTTTGGGACCTCGGTATTTCTAAAATCCTGCGTACGGCCATGGTGCCATCTCGTTGTATATTACGTGAACAGAGGTAGAGGTCTACAAAAGTCTGCAACTCGCACTACAACAATCTAGATGGATTATAGCGCTGTAGGTAAAATTGCATTTCAAAGCCCCTTTAAAGCACACAGATGTGAATCCAGTTGTTGTCCATAAAGAGGGATAATGCTTCCAATTGCACAAAAATGAAGCCAAAACCTTCTGGATATGGGTGCTGCTATCTTCTGCTGGTGTCATCCTTTGGAGCAGATTGATCAGGAGGTTGAGAGGCAGTATTACGCTGAGGATCAGGATCATACTTGTGACTTACGTGTGACTTGATGGTATACTTTGCAGGATATTCCTAAAAAATGTATTTACAAACATAAGCCCTCCCACAAATTTCTACTGGATCAAAGGCGATGATTCGCTATCATGATGTCTTAATTTGCGAAGACCCGGTCATCTGCCTGTACTTTCCTATTTTCATAGTATTTGGCTGCTATTTGGTTGACATTTCTAGGTGTCAACAAGTCTGGAGAAAGATTTTTGAGTCTCACTCAAAGGTTAGGAGCTGGCTGGGAATAAGGCTCAACAATCATCTATGATTTTTACTCACCGCACTTTTGAATGTTGTGTTTGCAAACAACAATGGACAAATCCTGCACATGCTTTCATCACAGAACACCAGAGTAAATGTTTACAGAAACACAAATGGCTCAGTTGGCTCGCTGTACAATTTTATCAGTCTTGCTCCTCAAACTGAATTCCAGCTAGACTCTGTTTGGCCTTCTGCTCAAAATGACTAGATCGCAAAACATTTTTTAGTCTGACCTCCATTTTTAACAAAAACAAATGACGTTTCTGAGCCCTTTTTGACAGAGAAAATGCACCATATCATGTTAAATGGATACAGAGGAATACGAGAACAGTGCTTCGGGATGAATCTTTGGCAGACTTCATTTTGTGCTACCCAGCATACATCCACACACACATTCAGCACTAGGCATAGTGATGCTTCACAATGATGCACCAGCCACTACTCAAACCTGCAGTCGTGATCAAATCACATTGGAGGAAAGGAAAGCATTTGATTTTCATGAAAATTTTAACCCACAGTCAGCATAAAAAAACAAAACAAGTATGGTCTAACTAGTGGTCGTGAAAGATCGCAACTCAGAGCCTGACCTCAAGAAATGGGAACCTGTCTATTCTTCTCATGTTTTGGGAAAATGTTTTCCTCCACCCAGAAGGTTATTGTTTTATTTTACTGTTTGTCTGTTTGGATGGATCAGCAAGATCTCATTAACATTTTTCTCTGCTGATAAAACATATTATTTTTGTTAACAGAACTTAGTTCTCAAGGAAGTTTCTTTTTGGTGGTGATCTGGAATTTAGTTTCATAATGACTAACTAGAATTGTTGTCCAAAATTCTAATTAATCATTATGAAACTAAACAGATTCTACATGCTGTATTTGTATTGCCTGTCCACGGTTCTTCACTGACGCTCCATTTACTGGAAATCCATTAGATGAGGAGAAACACTCCAAATCACTAAAGAATTAGTAAAGTCAAAATTTGACGGACATTAGTGACATATTGAGGTAACGCTGAGTTCAATATCCTTCACGTTAGCAAAGGAAGCAAGAAGATATGAGAAATGTACACAACACACATCAGTGTTTATTTTACCTTTAAAAAACGATGATGGGAAATAAGTAAAACAACACTTTTTTTTCCAGAGTGGAAGAAGAGAATGAAAATTAAACACTTAAACGTAAAACCATAATTATGACACTAAAAGTACGTATTAAAATATTGATCAATGAATGACAAAAATGCTATTAGTCTTCACCTAAATGTTTGTTAAAAGCAATGCTAGTGCATTAATGTTATCTGATATTCTAGCTGTTCTCATGTGAGACTCAAACTAATCAGGTGACGAAACGACAGATTTCTGAGAATTACTGACACTGCTCTGGAAATGACCTGCTCAACTTCAAAGTTTAACATGCTGCCACCCATTAAAGCCACATGTCCATGTGTGTTGTGTTGTGCTAACCTCTCTTGTATGGTACTTGCAGTTATGACTGGAGAACGCAGGAACAGGACTCCCCGTCGCTCCAGAGGGATGAGCTCTCTGGGGAAGCTGGGTATCTGTGAAAACAGATATTGAGCTTGTTATTTTAGCTCCAGGAGGGGGAGAGGATCTGTTTTCAGATGTAACCGCGGGGGTGCTGGTGTGGATGTTTATTTGTCTTTGTCAGTGATACAAGCTGCTATCAGTCACTAAAGTTTAAGTCTGAAGGGCCGCAAGCCAATAAAACATCACCTGATGATGATTAGACACACTGACTGATGCTGTTGCAACAAATATGAGCTGTCACAACTAGCAGCCATGCTTCACATGACACTGTGGGGGCCAATGACTGTTTATTAATAGGGTCATGTTTTTAAGCAATAACTTATTTTTACAATTAACCATCATGCATCATCCTGAAGGACTAAAGGAAACCCTGAGATGATTAGATCATGTCGCACATGCCCCAAGATTAAATTAGTTGATGTTGACAGCTCATGCTGGCAAGACTCAGACCAATGCAGAGCAAGGGAAGCTGGGATATATTAAAAATACATTTTATTGCTGGGTTTGATGATTCATTCTAAAGTTTTTTTAGCTGGGGTTTCACTTTCAGTCATTGGTAGTTTCTTCCTCATCTGTTTTTTAAAAGAATCAACACCAGAATCAATATGTACAATGGAAAACACGTCACATGAAGAATATATGTGAAGTGTTGTATCGTGGTACTGAATTGTAACCGTAGCGGCATTATGCCTGAGGAGCCTTGTTGAGAGCGCACCCAAAGGCTGATGTACATGGCATGTCTGGGTTAGAGGATGTTTAGATGTTTGGTCTCAGGGCCGACAATCCCTTCAGGGAGACCATGCAGGGACCCTGAAACCTCACTGACCTTTAACCTCTCAGAGGGGCTCTGAAAACATGGACACTCAAGCTTTTCATC
This sequence comes from Chaunax sp. Z400, assembly GCA_037577475.1. Lineage (NCBI taxonomy): Eukaryota > Metazoa > Chordata > Actinopteri > Lophiiformes > Chaunacidae > Chaunax > Chaunax sp. Z400. Next base: position 11,191,200 of record CM075193.1, read on the forward strand.
AAAAAGATAGACCTATAAGCTTAAAGAGGGGAGAAATGATGAAGGGAAGCCGAGAAGGAGAGACAGCAGGAGCCCAAGGGAGAGAACAGGACAGGAAGGCAGAGTGTGGCTTTCAGTAGGTGTTAAGGATAATAAAGAAGGCCTTAAGAGGGTTTAAAAGCTGTTGGTGGATAACAGAAGGACAAATGAGGGGTCCTTTCCAACAGCATCACTTGACTGACCCCAGCTGAGTCAACAACATCACCACGGGAATTCTGACTACCTGCATGAGTCCAGGATAAGAGGGGCTTGTTGCTTTTTCACAACTTCGGAAATTCCTCCTCTTCATAGATAATGTTGATCCTTCTTGTGTTTTATGATCTATTAAAAATGACTTACAGTGCATGGGGGGGGAGATATTAATGCGGAAAAACTGTCACTGAAATGGTCTCATATATTATTCTTATCTATATTTACTTTACATAACTGGAGGTGTCAGTGATGTGTCAGTGGTGCCATACATCAAACTGAGAAATAATGTTGTAGTTTTTTTATATCCCACATTTCAGATTATTAAAACTTTCCAAATGGTGCAGACATTTCCACAAACAGTGCTTCAAACTGTAAAGGGTTAGTTCACACAAATCACACCAAACTAAAGCATAGTGGTATTTAGCCACTATGCTTTATGTTTTTTCAGAGGTTTTGAAATATCATTAATAAATTGAGGTGAATGTAATTTCATTGGTTGTGGAAAAAATTACATTTGAAAACAAGAGAGCTATATCTCCACGCAATGCAAAGATTAGGATAATCCAAAGACCTCAAAATTAAAGGAATAACTGGCAGAATTAGATAAGAAGATTTTTTAAAAATACCCTCATATTTGTGCACCAATATGATGCTACATTCAGCAGCCAGTTACTTTAGCTTAGCACTGGAAACAATGAGAAACAGCTAGCCTGTATTTGCACAAGAACCAAATTGTACAGAATTGACAGTTCACCACTTTGTGGGGTTGCGGTAACTTCTTGGAGCCTCTGGCACATAATGCCCATAAAATAACACATTCTTGTTTTTATATGTTCTTTGCATGTAGATTTGATTGCTGAGAGCCAGGCATGCTATACTAAGTCTTTTGCAGTCTTAGTGTTAACCCACTGTTGTAGACTTATATTTAACTGCCAGAAAACAATCAGGCACATTTTCTATTTATTCTTTTTAAACGTTCCCGTTCAAACTACTTGCATAAGCAAGGGTTATCGGAGGATAGAATACTTATCCCACACAGTTCATCAAAAACCTGACAACAGTCCAGTCCATTATTTGACCACTGAATCACCCTCAAGTTTCTGTTTACAATTCTTTCCTGAATGTTTTTGGATGCTCTGTTTCACTGGGCATCGAGCAGTGGCGGTGCCGCCCTTGATCACATCATGAATAGCTTATGCCAACTCTATAAAGTAATGAGAACTCAGCAGCGACAATATTATAGTAGATTCAGTACAACTCAAACTGAACTTTCTGTTATTAACTGACAAACAGAACAAGAGAGATGTATTAGATCACACTGGACTAGAGCACACATTAGAAGAGCCATGTGTGCTTCATGTCTCGGGGAGCCAAAAAGCAGTCCACTTTACAAAAATGTTTTTCATGCAAAAACCAGATGTTAAATCAGCTGTTTTTCTACTGGTAATTGTCAGTCAAACACATTTCCATGTGGAGCAATGCATTAAAGCTGATGAGCAGGTAAGACCTCACACAGTCATAGTATATTGGTGAACTGCAATTGTGCATTAATCATAATGAGTAGTAATAATAAATAGTCATATTTTTCTGCAAGGGAGATGTTAAAGCACAGATTTTCTGCAATAGCCTATAGCCTTTTATTGGATTTGTGTGGTTGCTCATAACACGGCCACTTTTCTGGGGTACAAAGAGTAACATATGTGCTTGAATCACTTCTCATTTCAAGTGATTTGTTTAAAAATTCTGACATACACTGAAATATGCCCTCTACAAATGAAGACATCAAAACTACAACAAAATGGCATTGACAGAGTACTTTTACATTGTAAAAGTCATCTCTGAAAGATGAGGATTTGCTGGATGCAGATGTCAATGACATAAAAATTAGGCCCGGATGATAAAGAAAAATAAATAATGCTATATTTCTTCTAAGTAACACAGTATTTCTACACACTTCCTCCCACCATGCTTCATTTGTGTTGGCTCTGACTCTTGCTGTCTGCCCACAGATTTGTTAGGTCTTTTAATAAAAATAATGTGTTGATGTTATTGAGTTTGAGACACAATTCTTATCTATGTTTGCATTAAAGGATTAATATGAAAAAGATAAAACTACCCACAAACTATTAAAAAGTCAGACATTGAAGAATAATTTGTATTAAGAAACCTATTGTTCCTCCCAGTCCTAATTAGAATTTATAATAACTTTATAATTTGACTTATTTGGAAGTCTCTCATTTTCACTGGATCAGGTCAAAATGCCAAACGAACATTTGTATGTAATGAAATGTGCTGACTTTGCATAATGAAAGTGCCCACAACCTTTCCTCTTCCTAACATTATGCTCACTTTTGCATTTTCTTCCAAATCCACATTACCGCATTTACAACAGCAGCTACAATTCACTGTTTAAGTTCAGTAGGCCTGTAGATACCTGAAAGAAAAAATGTATTAATGACAAACAATGTGTTACCTTAAATATCATAAATGTATTCCATATGGAAAACCAAAGTACTCTCATTATATAAAGATCTTTGGCTGTTAGTTCAAAATCTGCAGAAAGTGACATGACTGTAAATGTAATAGCGGTTAACCCCAATGAAATTTATTTTCACATGCAGCAGAGATCTGGCCAGCTTTTTTCCGAGAATCACTGTTTATACTGTGTAATGAAGTGTTGCATTCTCCTGTTGATCCCAATTTATCCTGTTTTTCCTTCCAAAATGTGTCACTGTCCTTGGCCAGGGTTGGAGTTCCCCTGTTCACTCTGAACAGACCCCAGGTCATCACAAACATGTGGCAAGATAACAAGACCTCCAGTAACGAAGACCATGACCTCCCTCAGGATATAACAAAGTGAAGCAAAGTCCTTTCTGGAAAATAAAAAAATGCCCTAACACAGGAAACACAATACCCTGTGCTGAAAAGTAACAATAAAAATGGCATGACCTTCATCACTCCCTGCTAAACTTAGAAAGAGTGGATGGGTGTTAGAGTCAAAGAGTCTGACATGAGAAAGTTCAATGCTCCCAAAACTGCGTAAGATGACAGAAAACAAACAAAAAGCAACATTCATCTCAAAGATCTGAAGAGACGTAAAATAATAATGAGGCCTTGAGCAACAATAAAAAACAATCCTGTGATTCTTCGTAAGGTGAACGATGAAACCGCTTTCATTTTACAGTAAGTCTCTTGCTGACTGTGCAGAAACACACATATTCACTTTCTTGCCCTGAGTTAAATAAGAAGTTTGATACCACTCTCATGTTTGTACATCAAATAGGCTGTGAAGCTGGAGCCAAAGAAAAAAATCTTAAGTTGATGTTTCTGATAAGTGGCTGCTGAGGTGGTAACCTTATAAATAATGCTTTCATTTGCTCTTTTTGGCCTCAAGTGAAAGTAACAGCTCGATCAGCAACAGACTATTACTAAACATTGTAGGGATGTAGGGATGAACGGTGATGCATTCATACTGAAGGGCATTTGCACAGGGATTCGAAAAAAGTATACAAACTACATACAGTAATTTAAACTGAACAAAGCGATTTAAGTCAGCAAAGTAATTGGTAACTTCCTCCTCCGATGCTTGCATCTATTCAGAGGTGAGTCTTCTGCCCACTTCTTCAATTAATGATCCCTGATACAGGAAGTCAACAGAGCTAAGTGAGGTGAGTAAGGAAGGAAGGACAGTTGTGGGTAAGAAGAGGATGGGGACATGGCTGGCAGCAGGGAACTGTATTTTCCATAGTTGGATCCCTTCTTTGTAGTAAAATGTAAAGTGATGCGACAGAGGATGTGGTGGAGGACAGAGGATGTACAAAGACACAATAAGATGAAGAAGAAACACGGACAGTTTATCGTTTCTTTCTCTCCTCTTGGTCTGAGAGCTCCCTGCTGACCTGTAATACACAGAAACCATTTATTTTTCCTCTCTGACACGACTCCTTCACTGATTCTTGAGCTCTGAGCCATATCAGATCGGGTTGCATAGCGGCTAATAGAATCTTGGCTCTCATGCGTGGCACTTTATCTATTCCAGAGCTGGACTTTCATTTTCCCAGCAGTGCTCCTCGTTTATCTGCATCTGTCTTTGGTGTATATACATAAATCTGCTCCGCTCGCGTCCTGTGCACTCTTGGCAAGAGATCAGCGGTTGCCTCAAAGACTACAATAAAAGGACACATAATTGTCACAAGCTCAGTTGCTCTCAAGCTTGACACGGTAGACTGTGTTCACCCAGCTAATCCAATGTACTTTCTGTGCATTGATGGGACACAAACGATTCGTAATCAGGGCCTGGTGTGCTGTAGATTTGCCAAGTCTCTGTTGAAAAGCTAGAAAATACGACATGTAGCACTTCATATACTCCTCAATGCACTGGGTCGTTTTACAAACATAGTCATTGCCTCCCACACATGATATCTATGTGCAGCTGGAAATGCTTCTGACTTCGCAATTAAATTTGGTTCTCAGAAGACGTCAGCATGTTTGATTTGGTCCATTGAAGAGATCAGATCATGTTGTTCAATTTTGGTTCCCTCCAACAGCACATAAAAAAAGAAGTTTTTCTTTCACCTATGATTACATATGCATTAGAGATTTAGAGTGTCTGATATGGATTATTATAAACACAGAATAACAACTACAGGCTGCATGATGCAAGTATGAAGACTGATTCGGTTTCTCTGTTGCCAGGTAGCCAGTTTGGCTTTGCTGTATTCTTACTAGATTGAGCCACTAACATACCCTGCAGCTCTGTTTGCTATGGCCTTCATGGCGCGAAGCGAGCTTCTAATCATGATGAGTGAGGAGAGGGGCCATGTCTGTGGGGATAAAGGGTAAGTATATAGCAGAGAGGCAAAGCGGCTAACAAAGCCTTTGGCTAATTTACAACTCCCAGAGCAGATGGGAGCCTGGTCCCAGCTCCTTGGCCATGAGCTGCGCCTTGCCTGAGCTCGACAAACTGTGATCCTTCCCTGAAATAAATCAACCATTCAAAACCCTGACAAACTTGGAGCTACCCAAGCACCCTATGGTCCTCGTGTAACACTCCAGGTCTGGGGTGAATCAGCTGGGAGGGAGAGGCAGAAGGAGGGAGTGATGGACAAAGGACTCCCTTGAGGCCAAGGTCCTGAGAGACACAAAGCTCTCTGCCACTTATCAAAGTGGAGTTATAGCTGAGGTTTCTTGGGCAGACACAGAGAGTTAGTGCAGGCACACATACCATTTTAGAACTGGACAATATAATTAAAATTCTAGTTTCTGTTAGGCTGAAAAGATCATGACAACAGGCTTTCTTTAAACATTCCCATCTGTCAGTCTGCCCTTTTATCAGTGATAAGAGTTGGTGGTTTAATCCTCCAACTATCGATGTGTCTTGTTGAACAAGACACTAAATCTCAAAATTGCATCTTCCAAATGAATGTAATGTAATATATTTACATAATTATAACTTAAAATGCATTGTTATTGTTGTCTTGATGTTGTACAACTAAAAAAACAAGGCCGAGCCACCGTTAGAGCTCCTGAAGATTTAGAATTGTGCACGCAGTGTGAACTGAACGACATGAAAGCTTCCTAAGGCAAGACAAATACTCTCGCAGTGGGTTTCTTAAAATGTATTAGTTGTGAAATGCCAAATTCTTGGAAAAACAGCCAAAAATTATTTCTGCTGCTGCGAGTCATTTATTTCTATAATCGGGAAAATCTTTTCTTTTTTTTTTACCCACTGTACTTGCCACCATCATTAACACTCCATGGATTTAAGCTACTTGATGGAAGTGTAGATTTGGCAAGCAGTCCTGAGATACTTCCTGTTCCCATTTACCACTGTTTGTCTTAATACGCTGACAGGATGAGAGCATTTTGAACTTGGGGCTTGACTTAATCTTTATCACCCAGCTTTGACCTGCTCACTGATCTTATTGGCCTTGACCTTCTTGTCCCAACTTTGATTCCGTGTTATTAAAAAATAAATCTATTTTTTTCAGTCATTTTCAGGAAATACGCACACCAGACACACCAGATTTTAAATAACAAGTTTATCTCCCAGCATTATTGTTTGGCCCCTCATGAACCTCAGCATCATTACATAAGCAATGTTCTTGGTTCTGATTCCTGTTCTTCTGTATGCCATCACTTGAACTCAGCTATCATTAATTGCCCAGTGAGTGAAGTCGCTGGTGTGCAGAGGTTAAAGTTTTGTGTGTTCAGCACACATTTCTGATGATGGTACACATGTTTCTGATTAGACAGAGAAAACAAACGAGCTGTTCAAATGTTTTCTTTAGATGTAACGATGTTGGTCTCAAACGTATCTGGCACTACAGGGTAGTGGCACAGAGAAATGTGAAGATTCTGACTGCTTGCATTGGAAGGCATTTAAAAATCACAGCACACAGCCAAAGTCACAAAAACTGAGCGCTATTGCATCTGACATTTGCAAAAAATTAAGATGTAAAAGTGAATAAATATGGAATTTTTCATCATTCCTGTGGGTTTTAAGAAAGACCCCTTTACACATCACTAGAATAAATTATGAGAATAAAGATATTAAAAATATAATGACAGATAGAGTCCTTGGGAGAGGTGATATGGTGGTTGCCTGGGGTGAAGATGATGATTGTTACTGCATACAAATGTCAGCACAGCATATAACAGGTGACCATTCATCGCTTTGAGTGGGATCAAACAAACACACAATCATTCAGACTCAAAGTCTGTGAGGAGTGATTTCTCGTCTATCTGTGAGTTAGTGGGGCAGAGGAGATACATAACTCACTTTAATCCATTTGGAGACGAAAAAACTACTAGACTGGAAGTTTTCCCCTTGTAGGAAGTTTACATTTAACTAAATGCACATTCATCTTCTCTCCTATGAAACCCACTTATCTGCTCCCTGTCCTCAAGACTTGTATTTACAGGAGACACCAACCCAGAGTGCATCTATCATCAGCTTGGCAACTGGGTTATGTGCTGTATGTTTGAACAATGTGTGAAACAACACTGGAAAACAGGCCTCATGAAAAGTGAGACAAGCCTGGGTTGTGAATGTGATGACACCAACTAAGTGATTTCTGCATTTGTTGTGGTGTATTCTCTCTCTTTGTGTCAGCTTGTATTTCAGACTGTGCTCTGTTTAAAAGGCACTGCTGCCTGTCTCTATCCCCGAAACAGTCCTGATCCCCCTGTTGTGGTCTACATCTATCACTTGCTGGAGTCCTGCAGGCCACATTGGAGAAAAGACTGAATTTATCACTGGAGGCCAACCCAAGCTATAGCTGTCTTACACTGGAATCCAAACACACACATAAATGCATGTACACATACAGTAAAATGAACCCACATTGTGGCTATGGAGGTTTCATTTGACGTGCCACTATACCATACAGGCCCCGTCCTGATTCTTTCTGGTGTGGTTGGTTCCAGCTCTCATTGGTTTCCTACATATATAATTCTGTATGAACGTCCAGGTGGAGCTGTGAAAATATTGGTCAGCTCAGAACCAGTTTGCATGCAGGTATTTTCCTGTTTGCTCGAGGAAACACTTTAAAAGGTTTTATAGGGAGATGAAGGGTTCCTTGCGCTCAACATTTTGGACAATTCACCTCCGAAACTAATTTTCGTTAAGATATTTATGAGAGCACGGTAGTGTGCAGTTGCCGTGTGTTTATGCGCCCACAAGCGTACATAAACACACACCTGCTGCTGAGTGAAATCACAAGCAGATGGAGAAAGCATCTACTGTAGCTTGGCTGTGGTCTGATGCTCCCGCATGAGAACCCCACCCACCCCTGTAATTACTATCAGACACACATTCACAGATATGTACTAAGTGGGACAGGGGAGCACATGGAAGGCATTAGTACTGACAGTATTACCACACACATAAAGCTGGATATGGCTTAAGTATGCATTAATTTAGGCATGATGATGCTTTACTCATGTTGATATATTAACCAGTCTGTAGCTTAAGAAAACATCATGATTCTCATCTCTTCCCAGTCAGACCCTGAGGCGTTCACTCACCCCGAAAGCAAGAACCAAGTGTTCCACTTAACTGCACAATAGTGCAGACATCACCTGTAGCAGTGCAAAGATTTTGTATGTGAGCATTTGTATTTACTGTGACATGTGGAAGAAGTGAGATACAAAAACACTCTCTATGGCTTTTGTACAGTACCCACAATTATATCAAGTTTCCATCAAGACAGGAAGATTGCATGTAATATAATTATGTGAGATAACATTTTATTTTAGTGCTGCAGCTTACAATCATTTTCATCATTATTCTATCTTACTTTTTTTTTTGATTAATTGATAAATTGTGTGCCCTGTGAGGGTGTACCCCACCTCCCACCCAAAGTCAGCCGTTTAGACTCGACCCTATACAGGATAAACGGCTACAGAAAATGATTGAATGAATGAATGAATGATAAATTGTGTTCACTTTGTGTCTTCCCTTAAATGCCAAAAAATTGTGAAGAATATGCCTATCCAAATTTCCCAGGGCCCAGGTGACATCAGGTGACAAACAATCCAAAACCAGACATTTAATTGACAATCATATACAAAAAAACAAATCAATTTATTGTTACTTATTTTCTACCAATTCATGCACGTCCTAGAGAGGAAAGGTCAGGCTCAGTTACAGCTATACACTTCAGAAATAAAAGGTGAGATAAACAAAATGCCCTTCAGCTGTGGAATGTTTATGGATTTTTGAGCCCTAGCATTAAATTAAACTACTCTGAAAAGAATTAAGTTGTAAATGTACATTTTGAGGAGAGAAATAACCCCTTAAAAACTCACTTTTCACTTTTTTACTGCACGGGACAAACACCACAAAACTATTGAGTCCCTTAGAAGACATGGGAAAAAAGCATGAGCATTCCAGAGCATTCCTTCACTGTTTACCAAAATCAAATACAATAACAAGACAAAATCATGTTTTGAGAAAGTTAGTGTTCATCGGAGGAGAAAAAAATGTTTAGTATACTATAAATGTGAAGAAAATACCTCCTCTCTCACAAAATTGTTTGTAAAATGATTTCCCATGCAGCTGATGAAGGACATGCAGACTGAAACACCATTTATCGAGGTGAGGAGGACAGTATACATAAGATAACAGATGAAACACAACTTCACACACTCCCTGAGGAATTGTGCTATATCGTATTGTGTTAGCTCTCTTACCCCTTTATTCACATAAAAAGTTGTGCATGTCATGGAGGCCTAACTCAACTAAAGTTTCTTCAAATCAAGCCCTACCATACTTTGAACATGTAAACGAAACACGTAATGTTTTCTCTTTAAATCTTGTCCCATGTTGTTATGCTACTGTCAGAATGTAAAGCAGCACAGAGCAGCAGTGTTAATATCACACCATATCACCCTTAGGTGTTTGAAATACCCTCTTACACCCTATAAATCTAGTTACCCCCTGCTAACAATGAAGCAGAGTTCACACACTCATGCTCACACATTAAGGCACGCCCACACATAAAGTTCAGATGGACAGCTTTGCCACACATTAAATCCCGTGAGTCTGGTGGTCTATTAACTATTTTTTCCCAAAATTATGTTGTATGAAAGTTCTAAAATATTACTTGAATAAACAGAAAATGGAGAATGATTACACCCAGTGTTTGCATTCTTCTATGCAGTTCAACCTTACAGTCACAACACTGGGGGAATGTTTCGTTTATTTCCCATCATAGGTGATTCATCTGCTGCTTGATGTTTTATTTAACTTATTATGACTCCTATCTCTGGGCCTTTATATCAGCTACACAGACGAAAACCAACAAAGAAAACATTGTGACTTCTGGCTACATGATCAAATGTTTGCACACTGCTGGGGTTTCTATGAATTACATTACAAGTAAAGGCCTACTTCCTCCCATGACACACTTACCTTTACATTAAGTTCTTTCAACAGTGTCTCTGGCAAGGTCCCAAATAAAATAGACCAGTGTCTCCATCTTCCTACGCTGTGTGAGCCAAGGGTGACAGCAATGTCCAGCCTTATATAGATATGTCTGTTTATACAAATAACACTGTTTGGAAAGATTGCTGGCCTTTGCTCGGGGACTGCAGTGTGAGGCGGAGAAGATATCTTAATTAGGTCCTTCATTTATTGTTGCAAGACATTTGAAATAAACTTCCTCTGAGATGCTTGGCACTGCTCACATTTGTGACATCTGTGAAGTGCTTGGAGACAAAAATGAAATTTAAATTAGACTATTTGCCCATAAGAACCCCGACTCATTTCTCCTCAAAGGAAGAGTATGGGGGGTAAAATAGACCAAATGGACCACATGAAATACATTTCTGAAATTATTTTTGAAATGTTGCCCCTTAGTGTCAGAGATCTGTAATATTACATATTTGTCACATTCGGCTTTTATGGTAATTTTTTCCTCATTTGAAAATAAATGAGCTTGACAGTTTTTTGCTTAGGAACACAAATTTGCCTTTTTAAGTTCACTTCAACAAAATACATCAAATTTTAACTTAATGGTTAGATTTTAGAATAAATTTGTGGAAACTGGAGGGTGATCAAGCCACTGCAGCTATAGAGAACTCAGCCACAGACTTATGTGGTCAATTTAAAATCAGCAACTTATGTGAACCGTTTTTATGTCTGTTTAACATTTTGGGCAGTTTAGCCTTGGCTTACGGATAACACTGAAACAATTTTTTTCCTCTGTGAAGCATAAGACGCACATCACATTTCTCATAGAGGGTGATGATTGCACTGACTTTGCAGAATTTGCACATATTTGTGTCATATTTCACAGGCCAGTATGCAACATCTTTAGTGCTAACATCTGGAACAGCAACTCAAACTCTCCTGGGTAGTGGTAGAGATGTGACATTAGGTGCTAGGCAACCCCTTTGTGGACACAGAGGAATAAGGCTAGTGGCAACCTCTGTCTGGTAGCTCCTTTGTTTCACTGACTTTTGGACACTGAGTAGTTTACAGTCACAGCAGTAGATTAACAAGGCCTAACATTATGGTTTGCAAGAACAAGTAGTGGTACCACCTCTGTGACCTGATGTGGTGCTTGTAGTTTGCGCTGTATGCATCAAGGAGGTGTATCCCCCCCCAATGAATGCGTTGCACTCCTTCACCGTGTGTGGCCTATTGACCTGCACAAATGCTTTGTCTGATTTACTCCAGAGTCAAGCTTTGTCTTGAGGCTCAACTGCACAGTAGTACGTGAGCAGGGTAACAGATTTTTCATTTGTTATCTGTATCTGTTTGTTATCTTAGCATCCCTTAAACTCCCTGTCATCACCAGTGAAGATCTCCAGTGCATCCACTGTATTGCTTCTTGTAATTCATACTACAAAAAATAAAATGATGTTGAAACAGGACCAACAAAGGATACTAAAATCATCTTTTGTATTAAAGCTGAGGTGCAATTTCAATACTCATATACAAAATTTGTTTCATAAAAAAGTTTATTAAGCAACAGAAAATATATCAATTCAAAATAATTTAATTAGCTAAAATAATCAAGTAGTCATTACCATATATCTTATTGTGGCAAAGACTTCACAAGGAATTTTCCATGACTAAAAGCCCGATGTGACATACTGTATGTGACCACGAATTTCCTCTAACTTTTTAAAAATCAATTTGTTTAAGAAATGTGGTAACAATAGGGTAAATGTGAAGCAGGACATGTTATTAAAGCCTTAGAATAGTTAAATCGATTGAGATGATTGTTTCGTCACAAGTGCCAGCCAAGTACACAACCATTTTGTCATGGATACACAGTCATAGCCATTCTACATACTACATACATACATATTACTGGAACATCTTTGACACAGTCACATTCATACAACACACACACTCTGATTACAACACAAAAACACCCACACATTTGTGCTTCCTCTTCGACACACTGTACATCTAACTGGTTTCCAGCCTGGTTATGCAAAATATAAATACAATGGGTTGCAGATCAAAACTTTGTCCTGCACATTTCCATTGAACCGGAGGTGTTTCAATAAATTCCTTCACGGTAATTTCTTCATGAAAAGTTGTTTCGTGGCGCCATCTAGAGTGAAAGAGCTCCTGCATTTGGGAACCAACAGAGGGCGCTATCCAATAGTTTAATCAATGAAAAGGCAGCGACTACAATGATCCAACTATGGCGACGCTATATCCCGCCCTACTCTGTCTCTGATTGGCTTATTGTGATATTCTTACCCTAACTCTAACCAATGATCAGCCCTCATAGCTAATCCTAACCAACCCAATTCCCCAAGGTAACAAGTACTAACCAATAAGAGGAGGGGAAGGGTGGCACATGCCTTCGCCATAGTATGCAGCGGATATGACACTTAGCCAGCGTGTTATAATTTAAACCACTGGTTTAAAACCAGTGACGTTGTGTAAGTCTACGGCTTGTAAGTAGTTTCTGTCATTGTCAATTCAACCCTCGGTTTAATGTACCGATATCCACATAGACAACAGCGATAACGTTGTAACTACAACTGGTTGTCGCTCTGATTTGTTTTTCTTGTATTGTAGCTCGAGACGAACTGTTGCTGTTCTTTGAGAACCGTCTCACTGTTAGCTTAGCGGGCTAGCATAAACATGTAAACAATGGATGACTGAGAGAGACTTCAATATCCTAACTCAGTTTGATGTCGGTGTATTAAATTAACGCTTCCGGTGTAACAATCCGTTTCTTGTCGTGCATTATTTGCTCAGAAAGAGTAATTCATTGAAAATATTCCCCCTTGAAGCGTACTCGTTCACGGTATAATTAGCTTGAAGCTAAGATACAAGGTAGTGGAGATATGCATTCACAGTCAGCGTATTCTTTTTTTTGATACAAGTTAACCCACTTTAAATGTAGTTATTAACGCTATATCCTTTATCAAAGTACTACCAGGGTTATTAGAGACATTACTCTTCGGGACTACACCATCTGTTTGACAGAATATCCCACTTACTGACTGCACAGCTGCATCAATATGCCTGTAGAGTATTCAGAGGACCAGGTGCCCTCTAGTCTCTCTACCCCTGCCAGTGCCGCCCTTACACCTGGAGGGACAGAGGAAGATGGAGTTACAGGGGCCTCAGCAATCTGCTCTTTGCCTGAAAACAGTCAGGGTTCAGAGGCTGCTGCAGCCTATCCTGCCAACACTGGACCTGAGGAGGGTAACAGCGGTGAGCTATGTGACAATTACACCAAAAACAGAGCAGGCAAAATACTATGAATAGCTTTGAACTGACACAGAGTCGCTCCTGGCCATCTCATGCTTCCACATACTGTCATTGTGGTGTGTTACAGGTTGCAAGAGGTCTGGAGCCTTGCTTCACATCAACCGACAGCGCATCCAAGCAGCATCAGCCAGTTCCGGAGCTGATGAACTTCATGGTCTTGGTGTTGCTGTGTACGACCAGGATGTCCTTGAGCAAGGAGTCCTGCAACAGGTGGATGAGGCGATCCACGAGGCCAGTCAGGCTGCTGCTAGAGCTGAGGCTGAGAAGGAATACCAGTCGGTGCTTGATGATGTCAGGTAAAGGGCATTAACTATAATAATAGGAAGACATGCGATAGTCAGGCTTTTCCTCTAGTTTTTTGTTGAAGTCTTCCATACATGTCTGATGATCTATTACAATTGCACAGAAAATTTCCTTCATTTTGGTGTGTTTCAGGTCTGTAACAACATCTCTGAAACATATCAACAAGATTATTGAGCAGCTGACTCCATATGCTGCTTCCAACAAAGATATTAGTAGGAAGATTGAATCTGTCAAACGGCAGAAGGAAAATAAGGTGAAACATTATATATGACAAACTCTTGAATTAAAATATATGATTTACATGATAATGCCACATATAACATTACATTGACTAGTTTTGATGAAAACATTTTTAAATTCAGGAGAAACAGCTGAAGAAAGTCAGAGCCAAACAGAAGAGACTACAGGCCTTTCTGGGAGGCGATGACATCCAACGGGTTGAAGCTGAACATTTGGCAGATGATGATGGAGAGGAAGGTAAATCTTATCTTTAAACTGTGATTCCTTTTCACTGCATTGACTAAAAGCATTGTCCACTAATTACTGGTGAAATTAATCTGGGTCACATAAAGGCTAAAGATGTAATGTGAATGCAGGGTAATGTTCATGAATTTTAGCCGACAATTAATTTCATGACATTAATTGTGACAATGATGTTCAAAAACTTGTTTAACAAATTCAGTTGTCTTCTCTTGTTCATTTTATCCCATCATTATATGGCATAAGTCTAATCACACTGTAATAATTAAAATATACCTTATGAAGAAGTAGACGCTCATCTGAAAGCTTCAGTAATGGTCATTTGTCTGGAGAGACCAGTTCAATTAACCGGGTGAGGTGGTGGATCCTTAAATAGTTTTTTAGGTTTGTGGCATTAGTGGTTTTGACTGCTATCTTTTTGCTGCAAATTCAACAAATCACCTACTCCAAGTTATTGGGATCTCCTTTATTATTTGGCTTAAAACCAAATTGTGCCCACAGCGGTGCTGTGGTGTTAAGCTCTGCCACTAAATGATCCATGATGTTCACATCAATAGATGCTCATTGGAAAGTTAAAACGCCTCAAGAGATTAACAGTTACGCTAATTTAATTCTTCACTCATAGCGTAATAAGGGCAACCAGATGACTTAATTAACAAGCACCAATAAAACATCAGTATGCATTTCAGGGCACTTTGAGGAGGAACACCAAAATATTTCTGTGGGCCGCCATTGATCCGACACACTGTCTTATAAGACAGACAAATATAAATGTATTGTTGCTGCACAGTGAAAGGTATCCTGTGGAGTTGTTGTAAACTAAAACTAAATGTTAACATTCAGTGTTTCTCAGCCTTCAGACCTAACAAATGTGTTCAGTGCATTTCCCTCCAAATAAAATACAAGCAGACACCTGCTTGTATTTTGTGTACGCATGCATCTTCACCCCCTATGCATGTATGAGGTGCAAACAATATAATGACCTGCTAGTCAAAACATTGCCCCAAATCACTACTATTGTTTTAAACATCGCTACAGGATCGTTTTTGAACTTGACTGTTCATCTGACCCACCTTGATGTGTGTGTGTTGTTCCAGAAGCTGGGCCGTCCACTCTGGGCAGCATGCTCATGCCCTCTCAGGAAACTGAATGGGAGGAGCTTATCCGGACAGGTCACATGACTCCTTTTGGAACACGAATCCCGCAGAAGGAGGTAAAGAAGGAGCCTCGAAAAGTGATGCTTGCTGAGAACTCAGCCTTTGACCAGTACTTGGCAGACCAGGCAAAGTTGGCTACTGAGAGGAAGAGAGGCCCTCATCTAAAGAAGAAAAGACGCAGTGGACCTGATGCAAAGGGAAAAACCAACAGGACTAATTCCTCTTCCAAGGATAAAAAAATGAGGAAGCGCATACGAAAGCTGCAGATAACTGCTCTGAAGGCCCATCCTAAGGCTCGGCCCAAGGCTGAGCCACAGCCTCCTAAGCCAAGAAGGAAGCACACTGAGGAATGGGAGATCGACAGTGAAGGGTCGGTGTACCTCCCCAGTGATGAAGGAATAGATCCTGACCAAGAGGAAAGAGAAGCCATGGAGGAGGGCTTTGGGGAGGATGATGAAGAGGATTATGAGTTGAAACCATATCGGAGAAAAACTGAGGGGAAGGGGAGGAAGAAAGTAAAGAAAAAAGAGGAGAGTGAGGAAGAATACTTCCCTGAGAGTTCAGATGAAGAAGATGAGAAGGGTAAAAGCAAAAAATGC
The DNA here is from genome assembly GCA_037577475.1 of Chaunax sp. Z400. Taxonomy (NCBI): domain Eukaryota; kingdom Metazoa; phylum Chordata; class Actinopteri; order Lophiiformes; family Chaunacidae; genus Chaunax; species Chaunax sp. Z400. Next base: position 11,207,222 of record CM075193.1, read on the forward strand.
AAAGATGATGGCGATGTGGAGTACTACAGACAGCGAATAAGGTATGTTCGTGCCCTCGCTGCTATAAACTTCTATACATTATTGATTATTTTGACCTCCCAATTTGTTGTGGAATTGATTGGATGCAAAAGTTTTCTTGAGCAAGTCTTTACACAAGGGCCTGTAAACAAACACCAGACTGAGCTTTTAACTTTGCATCACATTTGCAATGGCCGTGGTGAAAATGTGCTATTGTTGTTCCCTTTAGTTAAGGAGGAAAGCAGTGGGTTTCTGCTGGCTCCATAGTGCAGATGGAGAGTTAATCCCAGATGAGATTGGCAGCTGTTTCTTGACTAAGCAAATTCACTCCCTGCTCTTCTTCTTCTCTCTCTCTCTCTGCTCTCATACTGGCCTAATTATCCTCCTGCACATGGTTTTATACACTCACTCAGTCTAATGCTCAAATTAATGGAAGAGCAGCCCTAATGAGATTTCATATTTATAACTGCCAAATAAATTGTGTTGGCATGTGTCCTTTTTCTACACTGCAATGATTGAATGTCAATTCAACAGCATAGACACGGCATGGATGGTAGGGCTAGCTCATATGAGGAATGATATTATTAGAGTGGGCGTATTTGTAGTAGGGTGGGGGGTTGAATGGGGCAGAAAAGTGTAATTAACTGAACCAATGCTTAGTCTTGACTTAATTAGAGAGTGTGGTCTCCCAGGCCCAGCTAAAGGACCAGTTTTGTGGCAGGGTGACAGGACCAGGCCCAAATGAAGATGGATTCTTATCCTCTCCACCTCACACCTTTCTTGGGAACTTGCACTGCTAATTGTCTGTATCAATCTTCATTTCCTTCACGACGACTGTGCCTGTAACTGCCCTCTCTCCTGCACCATTAAAACTCTTCTCCTTTACATTTCCCTTTTTGCTGTAGATATTCCACCGCTCAAGGGAAATGCCCACAACTCAAAACATTTGCTATGTGTACACCTGTGTGGGCAAGTCTTTAAATAAATCACAGGGTGTAGTGGTGCAAATGGAACACTCATCCATCCATCCATCCATTTCTCTATACTTGGCTTGCATTGTTGCGTGTTACATGTAGTTGGACCTATCCCAGTATGTATGATGTGCCAGGTAACTGGTCTATTAGTGGTGCCATACCTATAAAGAGAAATCCAACATGAAACAAAATCAACCCAAAATGTTTAACTTTTTTTTGTTGTCTTGGATCATCAAATTATTTATGTTTTGGATGTTTTGCACAAATCCCAATCATTCAAATGAAGAGTGATATTGTCAGTCATTTTACTTTTGGAGCCTTTGTCTTAAGATGGAGCAGGAGCTCAAGTGGATGTGCTTGAACTACTTATGCCCTAACTAGGAAATGGAAGCGACGGCGTCTTCGAGAGAGGGAGGAGAAGAGAGAAAGAGGCGAGGAGCTCACAGATGACAGCGACGAAGAATTTGACGAAGGATTCAAAGTGCCTGGTTTTCTCTGGAAAAAGCTTTTCAAGTAAGTTCAAGGTGAAGCATTCAGAGTCGTGTCAATATCGGCACCGTTAGTCACAGCTGTTTTGAATTGTCAAGTGTGGACGTGACATGTGAATAGTAGCTGTAAAACAATTAGTCTATAAAAAGAATCAGTGTACTTTGACCTAAAATGATGAGCAACCAAAGTTTATTTGATCAAGACACCATTAACTTGATTTAATGTTATTATAGGTCACTGAATATTCGTTATTGTTATTTTTCTGTTTTAAGAATATCTGCTACTTTGAGTAAAGCTTAGCTGATGAATCTTAAGTTTGCCAAGCCAACCTCTAGTTGTGATTTTATCTGGTCAGAACTTCTTATGTGCTTTTTTAGTAAATTTTCTATTCTTCTAGCTGGTGGGGATTACGCAGTTTGCTGTCGCACTCACTGCACGCTTAAATGAACCAGGATTTATTTGGAATTCGGTGTGATTATCGGTTCACTTCGTCATGTATCTGAACTTGAATGTGGATGTGTGTGGCTCGCTGTCACGCACAGGTGTTTTGAGTGTTTGCATACCTGTTCATCACATTGTCCAGGTACCAGCAGACAGGTGTACGGTGGATGTGGGAACTCCACTGTCAGCAGGCAGGCGGCATCCTGGGAGATGAGATGGGACTGGGAAAAACCATCCAGGTCATCTGCTTTCTGGCTGGACTGAGCTACAGCAAACTCAGGACCAGAGGATCCAACTACAGGTACACAAACGCACACACAAACAAACTGTGGCCAGAGACTGTGTGTCTGTATGATATGAATATTTGATTAGGGGGATTTCTGCTTGAGAGTGTTCATCTGAATTATTAAACATGTTTCAATTATCAGACTCTTCACTGTCTTATTGCAGACATCAGAGAAAACACTGACACGCTCTTTGTGTGTGTGTTGTGTGTGTGTGTTTTAGAATGAGTGTGCTAGAATAGACGTGTCTTCATGATCATTTAAAATGAATTTTGGACTCACCGGGTGTGGAGTAGGTCTGTGAACAGCAGATCAGATATGGAAAACATGACGCAGTGGTGGTGATAATCTGGTTTTACTGCACAAACAACACCCTCACATTTAGGAAGAGCTTCCTTCATGGTCAATACTCTGTCTGCTATAGACGCCCACAAATTGATTGCTCGCAAACTCAATTATGGCCAAGTATCAATAGCTTCCACCAGGCAGAGCCCAACCCATTAGTGTATCTTGTGTGTGTGTGTGTGTGTGTGTGTGTGTGTGTGTGTGTGTGTGTGTGTGTGTGTGTGTGTGTGTGTGTGTGTGTGTGTGTGTGTGTGTGTGTGTTGTGAGACAAGGCTGTTCTTTGATTCATTTGTAAGGTTCAGATAGTGAATGTAGCTTTGAGGAATGATAGTTCTACTGCATTATTGTACATGGACAGTCTGCTTCCTCTGTTCCCTTTCTGTATGAATGCGTCACATGTTCCACAATCAAAGCAAGTTTCTTCTTTCATTCATCCAGCAAAAGTCTTTTGTTTTATATAGTTTGTTAAAGAAGTGGTTACTGTAATTTGCAAACGAAATTTATCCAAAGTTAAATGAACCCTGAGTTCCCTTGTTGCCCATCTTAATTGCAGGATTGAGAATAAGCACACTGTACTGTGTTTGTTTGTAGGTATGCAGGTCTGGGTCCAACGGTCATTGTGTGCCCAGCTACAGTCATGCACCAGTGGGTAAAGGAGTTTCACACCTGGTGGCCTCCTTTCAGAGTGGCTGTTCTACATGAAACTGGCTCTTTTACAAGCAGCAAGGTAATATTTAGTCTGTATTCTATTTTCATTCTCATAATTCAGTTAGAAAGTTTCCTATAGGGTCTTCTTTCCTCTGGGGGGCACTAGAGGTCTGTTTATGTAGACTTGTTTCCTAACCTTCTCCCTTTTCTCCTCAAATTTAAGGACATGCCCCGCTTTGTTGTTCAAGCTACAAGAGATGGTTAAAAATGACACGGAGGAAAACTTGCATTGGTCTCTCTGTTTGTTTCTCTCTGTTGCAGGTAAAGCTTATTCCAGAGATAGCATCATGTCATGGTATCCTGATAACTTCATATTCAGCTGTAAGGAATATGCAAGACACCTTGCAGCGCTGGGATTGGCACTATATTATACTAGATGAGGGCCATAAGATCAGGAATCCAAATGCTGGAGTTACGACTGCCTGCAAACAGGTATGGTTTTAGACATGTTCGTGAACACTTGAAAACTCTATAGAGTAGTACTGACTTTTACATGAATACCTTTAAACTTTGTGCAATTGTAAAAGTAATGCATGGCTTTTCATTTGTGTCAGTTATCTAGACTTATTCCTCTGTACATTCCTACACACATCAAAGCTCAAGGTCCAACCTTTAAGAGGCTATTTTGCTGGAGCATCACATCAATCTGTACAGATATATAATATACCTGATCTCTTCTCTGTGTCTAGTTTCGTACTCCACACAGGTTCATCCTGTCAGGCTCTCCCATGCAGAACAATTTGAAGGAGCTGTGGTCATTGTTTGACTTTGTCTTCCCTGGAAAGCTGGGGACTTTGCCTGTCTTCATGGAGCAGTTTTCTGTGCCAATCACCATGGGAGGATACAGCAATGCCTCACCTGTACAGGTACTGCAACACATGCACACACAAATGCACCATTAGATTTTTTTATAATTCTACTCCTTAGTCCGTCTTATTTTTTAACTATGGAGGGAAGGGTTCAAATATCTCTGTCAAGAAATGTCACATTTTCAGAAGATGCATGAATGCAGAGCATAGTCCTGTTGGACTTTTAATATTTGCATTTAAAGTTGAAACCTATTAAGCTTTTAAAGTAGCAAAATTACTTTAAAATAGAAGAAAGCTAACAAACAAACTTTTATTCAGAAACCCTGTCAGTAAACCTAAAACTCTAGCATTGGGCAGGAGCGATGAAGGGCTCAAGTGTCAGAACAGCAGTCACACACATGCACGTACACACAATTTCGGAAAGCTTGATGGAAGCAAGTCGGAATGAGAGATAGTGGAGCACCGAAGCCATTAACTGGGGGATAATGTAGGTCCATGCAAAGGAACTTCAGTGCATAGTGTGTGTGTGTGTGGGGGAGAGAGAGAGAGAGGAGAGGCTAAAGTGAGCTAAATTGTGGCCCTTCGTCATTAGTGTTCAGTCGTTAATAATCCACTGACTGTATGGATTTAATTATTTAAGCTTGCTATTGATGCTTCTTCCGCTGTCGATAATAAAAACCTTTACTAATTATTAATGTTATTAAATGGTCAGAGAGGGCTAAGCTCGGCTGCCTTATCCTCTTCTCGAAATTCTCAGAGCAGCAGAGCCGGCCCTCCATGTTCATGTGTGCGTACAACCAGATGTATGTAAAGATGTATGCGGGTGGGGAGGAGCTGGATGAGCATGTGGATGCAGGATCCATTACTGAAGCGTGCATTTGCACCCCCATGTGAATCCACTCAGCAGCTTGTGCACAGATCACCGGATCATCTGCTGCCCTCCTCTTCTTTCCCACTCTGACCTCCAGTGAGCCCTAAATCCCACCATGTTATTGTCCCCTCCAGCCTTGCAGAGAGTGTCTTTGATCCCTCGGTGGATTCCCATGGAGTTAATGTTTAAAAGGCTAACAGGCCTTTAGCACTTACCCTGGATGAGGTGTAGCAGCACATTTGCAGCGGGGCTCCTCGTGTGGGCCGGCGCAGAGTGTTTCTCAAGCTCTCCTTTCTGTTTTGGAGCTGTCCAGTATTAGATATAATAGTAGATGAAAGAGGAGGGCTCCGTCCCTCGAGACCAACAGCACTCTGATCAATGTTTAATGGTTCGTTCTGCTGAGAGGGACAGCAACATGAGGGAGGGCTAAAGAAGGGGCTATCATGCTTCAGAAGACATCCATAAAAGCAGGTGATGTGGCTGAACTGATATTTTCTTTAGTTTTTTAAGTTGTTTGTTTGTGCTAAAATGTTTAGCTAATGCTGTTTTTCAGGTCCAGACGGCATTTAAGTGCGCAAGTGTGCTGAGGGACACCATAAATCCTTACCTGCTCCGAAGAATGAAGGTAGACGTGAAGGCCAACCTCTCCTTACCAGACAAAAATGAACAGGTATTCATCATACTCTAAAGACATTTGGCCCAGTCCTGTCTTAGTATTGAACAGCCTCTCACACCTAGAAATCTTAACCGGGGAGGCATTTATCTGATTGGATGTGACTGCATGTGCCACGTCTAAGGAGTATTTGATGAATGTGCATGGTCCTTGTCAGGTGAAGCAAGCTAATAAAGTCCCAGCAAAGTAAAAGGAGCAGGTATTCATTAAGGTGGCCAGTCCCCTGGTCTGTCCTCGCGGCTGACGCCGGTTGACTCCTCTGTCCACTTCAGCTCATTAAGTCGGTCCCTCGGGACAGCGGTGCCTCCAAAAAACAAGTTGCTTCCCACTAATTTCTCCACACACACTGCCCTTCATCAGGGGGCTTTAAAGCTGATTTTCACTGTTCATTATACACTCTCACACTGCCCTGTGTGTGTGTGTGTGTGCGTGTGTGCGTGTGTGCGTCTGTGTGTGTGTGTGTGTGTGTAGGTTCTATTTTGCAGGTTAACAGAGGAACAGCGGCAGGTGTATCAGAGCTTCTTAGATTCCAAAGAGGTCTACCAGATACTGAACGGGGACATGCAGGTAAGCCTTTCTTTCATATAGTTAAAACATGTTCCCTCTGTTTCTTTCATGCTGTTTTCATTTAAGCTCTTTGTGTTGCATTACAAGGACAAGGAGGGCAAAACTCTCAGTCAAGGAGAAGGCTTCCAAGAACAAGATTTTCCTCATTCATTATTTAACCTGCTAACTGATGAATATCAGTTGATGAATATCCCCCGAGCTCACAAGCATTTATGTGTGTCCTTTTTTAATGCACTTTTCTACTCTTAAAGAACAAAACCTTGAAGTGACATCGGTGGAATTAAAGATGTTCTGCCATGTAAATGTTGTTAAACCCTTAATAGGTTCACTCCAGTATTCTTTAAGATAGTCTCTTTATACAGGGTGTTCAGTTGGTCTTCTCACATTAGCCAGGCCCTGGAGAAAGAGACTCGATCATTTATCACCACTGACCAAATGGACGTGGTTGGAGAGCCAGGGGTGACCACAGCAGATTGTACACATACACATGCTCTTATAGACATAACCAGTGGTCACTCTCAGTCCATTAACCACCATTACTAATGCAGTGACCATTGGGCCTTCATCAAGAAACACTGCCTTTAATGTCTGTAAATAAATTATGTAACTCATTCCTGTAGACTAAAGTAAATGTGTTTATTTGTTTAAAGGTGTGACACTGTAAAATGCAGCAACATCTACCAACCTTGCATACCAGTTTTGTCATCTGTGACCAACAGATTTTGTTCTTTTTTTTGTGCTGTTTAGGTGTTCTCGGGTTTGATAGCGATGCGTAAGATCTGCAACCACCCGGACCTTTTCTCCGGCGGCCCTAGGATGTTGAGGGGAATCCCAGAGGACCAGCTGACTGAAGAGGAACACTTTGGCTTTTGGAAACGCTCAGGAAAGCTTATAGTCGTGGAGTCACTGCTGCGTCTCTGGTTCAAACAGGGCCAGAGAGTCCTGCTCTTCAGTCAGTCTAGACAGGTGAGGATCATGTTGGTATCACTTCCTTGTTCAGCTACCGATCACTTCTCAAATTAATTGTCATGATCACTTGTAAATGTTGTCCCTGCATTTGACGAACAACCCCTGTGCTTGTAGAATTGAGTGAGAGGGTGTGTGTGAGAGAGAGAGAGAGAGAGGCCCCAGCTGTTGCAGTCAATACCAATGAGATTATACCTCAGAGGGAACCTGACACCCTCCCTGTCGGTATCTCTGTCCATGTAATATTAATCTGCGCTAATCCTTTTAGAGATAATCCAAACCTCGGGCCCCCTTTTCCTCTCTCTGTTTATCTACCTGTCTTCCTTTACTCACTATCTGTCTGCTGTCTTCTCACTCCTTTCCAGATGTTGCACATCTTTGAGGTATTTGTTCGGGAGAATAACTACTCGTACGTGAAAATGGACGGCACCACCACAATAGCTTCCCGACAGCCACTCATCGCTCGCTACAACGAGGTAAGGATTAGTCATCTCTAATGGCTCTGAGTGTTTCCCATGAAAATCTTGTCCTGAGGGACAAAATACTTCAGTGGACCATGCACACCCTGAGGTGGAAATGCTAATTGGTGACAATCTGTTCAAAGTGAACGTATCTTATTGCCTCTGTCAATGTATGTGTGCCTTCATAGTAAGTCATTTATAATCACATTAAATATGTTGTCATCAAATCTTGTGATTCTTTTCAAATGCATGGTAAAACTCAGTCTTTTAGAATTTAATGTGTTATGATCTCATGCAGTTGGATCATAATGTACAATTTGTATGTTTTTTTGAAATGGCTGTTCTTCTCTGCAGATAGAATTAAATACCTAAAATCCCAGTTTGAATTAAGACATGTCATCCTCTTTAAATAGAATAATTAAATTTTAGAGAGCAGGTCAGATCAGCCTTTCATATTATAATAAATTATTAGTCAACAATTTACTAATGAGCTTTATTGATATGATCTCACCCCAAAGTTATTCTAAAAAGGAGAATAAAATGACTTTCATTATTATGTGACATTTTCCCCTTGTCATTCATTTTTACAGGACAAATCCATTTTTATCTTCTTGTTGACCACTAAAGTTGGAGGTCTGGGAGTCAATCTGACTGGAGCCAACAGAGTCATCATCTATGACCCAGACTGGAACCCCAGTACGGACACACAGGTGGGATAGATACACACACACACACACACACACACACACACACACACACACACACACACACACACTCAATAATTCAATTAAAACATTATTTCTCCTGGATTTCTATTATCATGCTTATGTACTTTTGCAACTTAAAACACTCCATTTCTAGTAGGACACCAACTTTTACTGCTCCTCATTACTTATTTCTACCTTTTTTTTCTTCTTGACTTTCAATCCCAAAACAAAACTTGATTTTTTTTTGTTTCATATCATTGACTTTAATCATATATTTAAAAGTTTTGTATTGTTCATAGGCACGGGAGCGGGCATGGAGGATCGGTCAGAAGCAGCAAGTGACGATCTACAGGCTGCTGACTGCAGGGACCATTGAAGAGAAAATCTACCACAGGTCAGAGTGCAGTTTTACTCTTTTATGTTTGACTGATATTCAAACAGAGAGCTCAGTCAAAAAGAGGTTTTAAAATTTGGCACTTCCTTTTGTGTCTGCTCCCACTTGGTCTTGCAATTTAGTTGTCTTTGCATTGACTTCATGTGTCCATGGATGTTGGTAATAACATGACTAATTGCTCACATCACTGCTGTATTAATACTTGCACTCTCCCAGTTCTCAGTAATTGAAAAGCTTTCCTACATTATTAAATGGCCAATCTAGGACCTCTAAACTGTTGCTCTGTTTGGTTTGTGTCTGTAAAGTGCTTTAAAAAAGCAAGTTGGAAGAACTGCAGGGATTCTATTTTGGTACCGACAGTAGTGCGGTTAACTAATTTTCTCATCCATCAGCCAAAGTACTCTGTGGTGACAGATGAACAGTGTTGCCTGCTGAGGTAAACTAGTAACTTACACACAAGGATCTAATTCTGTATTTTATCTCTTGTAATTCAGGCAAATCTTCAAACAGTTTCTGACCAATCGCGTTCTGAAGGATCCCAAACAAAGACGGTTCTTCAAATCTAATGACATCTATGAGCTCTTCACTCTATCTGACCCTGATGGAGCTCAGGGGACTGAGACCAGTGCCATATTTGCAGGTCTGCAGATTTTGTTTGTCTATTTTGGTCTACAAACATTTTATTGTCCAGCTGTTGGATCATCTAAATCTCTTCCAGAAATAACTTTGAAGAAGAATTCACCCCACGGGGTTTGTGTTCTTTCTCGTACAGGCACAGGTTCTGATGTCAAGGCACCCAAGAAAAGGCCAAGACCATCAGTCACAGTGAATCACGGCAGCCATGTGTATAAAAACTCAACAACCCAGAATAAAACTGGTCCAGACACTAGACACTCCTCACACATTCCTGCATTAAAAGATGGAAACATTTCACCTTTCAGTAAAAAGTCTAAGGATAAACTAAATGCCCCAAACAGTCAAAGTACCAACCAAAATTGTGTGGCTGTAGATACAAATATGTTAGCAAATACACCATTAACAGGACAAAATAACACATACTGGGATGCAGACAAGCCAGCAGACAAAATCTCAAACTCATCCAGCTGTCACCAGCACAGAGACGAAGACTCTCTCCTAACTAGTCCACTGAAACGCAGGGAAAAGAGGAAGCACTGTGACCCAGCTGACTCAAACAAACACAAACATAAGAAGCGCAAACACACCCGGGATGCTCGGTTTGAAGGCCACCGCATCTCTCACTTGGTTAAGAGAAAGACTTATAAGAAAGAAGACCATGAGCCAGACGACCAGAAGAAATCGGACGATTATGTCTTGGCAAAACTCTTCAAAAAATCTGGTAGGTTTTCTTTTTGTGCACAAATCCCACCAGCCGTACCAAACATTGTTTATTTTGTCGCTACTTTGCAGATTTTTTTTTGTTACTTGTGTTGCTTGTTGTTCTTTAGGTATCCACAGTGTGATGCAACATGACACCATCATGGAGTCCTCCAACCCTGACTATGTTCTTGTAGAGGCAGAAGCCAACAGGGTGGCAAAAGATGCCCTGAAAGCACTTAAGAATTCTCGCCAGCAGTGCAGGCTGCCGTACAACAGACCCCCTCCCCCACCTGCAAGGTACACAGTCTCAGACTCAGACAGTGTTGTTGTTCAGAGCTTTACTGATCTCATTTAAAACAAACATCTCATGTTTCCCTTGTTTGCGATCTCAGGAAACGCTTTGGACAAAAGAAAAATTCTCTCCTGGTTGCCCCTCCTGTTCAGTCTGTCCCTACTCCAAGCAAATGCAAGGTAACAGCAGTGCTATTATGAAAAAGAAATGCAGTATGGTTCCAGGTTTTTTTTTTTGTATTGTATTTGTGATGAGATGTGTATTTTTTTTTATATATTTTTAGGATGCTGCTATACTAAAGAAGTCTGTGTCAAAGAAACCTGGTTCAAGAGCTCATTTCAGTGGGGAGGGGCTAGAAAGTGAGTCAGACTCGGCCCCACTCTCCTCCTCCGCCCTGCTGGCCCAGATGAGAGTCCGTAATCACCTCAGCCTTCCCTCCAGCCAAAGAGATGAAGCAGAGGAAGAGGAGGAGAACTCTGGAGCTCCAGGAAGGAGCTCCTCCCCAGCTCCTCCTACTGAGCATGACGAGCTGCTGGTGGATTTGCGCAACTTCGTAGCCTTCCAGGCCAATGTGGACGGACAGGCCACCACTCAGGAAGTGCTGGAGTATTTCAAACCAAGGCTGACTGAGCAGCAGGCACCTGTCTTCAGAGAGCTGCTCAGGAGCATCTGTGACTTCCATAGGACCTCTGGACAGGAGGGAATCTGGAGGCTGAAGGAACACTTTCGCTGAGTGAAGCACAGACTGAACTGATGCATTTGAAGAACTTCTATAAATCTGTAGATTTCTAGCCGACAGTATCATGCTTTTCATGTCTTTCTATGTTCCTTGTTATTTTCTGTGAAATTCAGATGTTTGTCTGACAGATGTGTATCGATCACACTCAAAATGGATAATTTAACATTATTGAAGTTTATTATGAGCGGAAAACTATTTCACTGTACTATGGACGAGTGGTTTACCAGATAGACTTGTATGAATATCCATTATAAGTCTTGATGGTTAAGTCCATTACAGTATAATTAGTTTAGTTTCTGCATTTGTTTCCGTTTTGGTTCATTATTGTTGGATATATTTGAATTCACCTGACCTGTGCTTGTAAGTTAATACTGTATTACCTTGAGTAATTTTTTTTACTCAGATGTTTGTTCTTAAAATGCGTTCCTTAACACTGACATTTTTAGCACATTTTGTTGCATTCTCTTGTTAAGTAGGGGAGTGATTTGTCATCATCTACATACAACCAAATCACCATAGGCATGGGTAGATTTTGTAATGCTGACTTTACCTAAATCTGTATGAATGTGCAATTGTTGAGGATGTATTTAAATGATCTACCTCCAGGTAATTGTGAAAGATTATACATACATATACAAATAAATTCCTGCAAATGTTTTTAAGAAGGAAAGCTTGAAATGGATTCTCTTGCATATACTGTATGCAATAAACCTTTGTAAATTGTTCATGTTTGGTTATTTTAGATGCAGCATAGACAGGATTAGATTAAAGGAAGAACTATTAAATTAGATCAAAACCATGTTAAAGTACATTATATTATTTTTTTCATGTAGGACACGGTCATCCTGCAAACACAGGTTAAATTTCCATATCAACCAAAATAACTGATAAATATAGATCTTTAAGTGTAACCTAATTTAAGATCACTCTCCCAGAAATGGGTTTTACTAGAATATGCAAGTGTGGCGCTGTCCAAGGTGCTGAAATCCAGTCGATAGATAACTGGAGAAATAATGAAACCTTACCATGTTAAGGTTAGCCTGTGAATTTGTTTCTATAACCAACGAAAATTGAGTGTAATTGAATTTAGACACTTAAACAACCATCGGGATGGAGCAGAAAGGCGCTGCCGGGAAGCAGATAGACACTGCAGGCCTGCACTCTTGTCAGAGTTGTCTACACCAAATATTGAGATAAAGTTATCAACCGTTATTTGATTTCAATTTTCTCCACGCACCTCGCCGAGGTCATAATAACAACTTTATTTTCAGTGGTGCATAAATTAATTACGCGCATTTAATAACTAAAATATCATTATATTCCCCCTTTAATAACATAAACGCTGCACGCCAGGGAAACCCTTAATAGCGCGGGGCCCTGTAACTGGCCATTATCCGCCTGTAATGATATTACAGAACCAATTACGCGCCATTAGAAGGGATTTTCTGCACTTTATGTGGTTTACTCCAATCCCGCACTCCTCTTCTAAATTTCAGCTGCTTCTCGAAGCCTCATTTTGCTTCCACCTCAGAGACGCATGGCGTCTGCGCTCTGCCGTCCCAGATGCGCTTTAAAACTAATTGAAAGGGTCCCGCAGCAGATCATTTATCTGAGGAAGCGAAATAAATCGCGGGACCCCTTGCTGTGAACAAAATCAAAAATTTGGCCTTGTGAGTGCTCAACATGCGCAACCCCTTGTAAAGTGGACCCCCTAACACACCCTGACGAGCAATTAACCCGCCCGACAGTCAATCTAAAACCCAAAAGCAGTCATCCTCCTTTTTTTAATATATGAAAGAACCAAATAAAAAGTGCAGCGGGTATGTGTGCATGTTTATGGTTAGGGAATATGCTTGACTCTGGAATAACAATCACTTGTGATGATTTTTTTTTTTTTTTGGCACCAGAGAAGAGCTGCCGTTTGCCATCCTGGGTATATGCCCCCCCTCCCCACCCCCCTTCTCTCCAACTCTCTTTTTCTATCTTTCTCTGACACACAAACGCATCTCTCTGGGAGTGTCCAGATGTCTCTATAACTGTATAACTGTCTACAGAGTGTTAAGGCTTTCAGCCAGTGTCGCAGAATCTCACGCCTAATTGGTCCTAATCGGATTAACACGGCTTTGTCTCTCTCACCCACAACCCCTGGTGTGTGCGTATTTGTTTGTGTGTGTGTGTGGGAGATAGGAAGAGAGGGGGGTAGAAGGAGAGAGAGAGAGAGAGAGAGAGAGGGATCTGGACACTCCCAGACAGAGAGTCGGAGTCAGATGAAGTGCAGCAGCCTCCTCCCTCCACAGCGAAGTCACTCACATCAGCATCCTCACTGCAGGTAGGATGCTCTGTCGCGTAAACTTTGAATCTTCTCCCAAAGTTCCGCCTTTCATTAGGACGATTTGATTTGCCAAATATCCCACCATAGATCTGAATTGCACCGCAGCAGCTGTAGCCGATCCGCGGCTTCAGTGTGAAACTTTTGTCTCTGTTCCAGGTTCAGTTTCGGAGCTCAGAGACGCGCCAGGATGTTCTACTTTCACTGTCCGCCTCAGCTTGACGGAGAGTGCTGTCGCTCCAACACGTGTAAGTTTCTGCATTTACTACATCTTTTTCTGTTGGTTTCATTTATAGCTGCAAGGTATTTTTTTTTTAAATCTTAGAGCCAGAGTATGGAAAGTTTTGCGATGTGCGCTTAGGCGAATAAAGTGCCTGTTTGTTTGCTACGTATAGCTCGAGAAGCGGAAAAGGCCTAGAAGATGTTTTCTTTCTTTTCTTTTCCTTTTTTTTCTGTTTTCATGATCATCTTCGGTTGAAGATAAAAGTGGCACAGCTTAAATAAAAAGATTTCCTTGCTCTAATCCAGTCGGTGATTGAATTACATGAAAACATTTCCGTCTTTAAAATGTCAAACAAAAGGCTTGGCGCTTAGTGTGCTATCTCCATAAACATATCAGTCTCCATCATGGTGTATTTTCTCTTTCCCTTAAATTCAGCGGTGGATATGAAGGGTTAAGTCTGATTTTCGGGTCTGTCGAGTCAGCCGGCTGTTTTGATGAAAAGCGCTGGTGCTTTGGCCCCGGGGCAGAGCGGCGTTTTGTCCCGGGCACAGATGTTAGGTGTCATGCCTCTTAGTCCGTCATGGTTCCCCTCAGACACCCGACATCAATGTTTCATGCAACTAATGGAGATATAAAATGTGCCAGAAGATACATTTCCAACCTTGTCTGCTTTCGCCAACAGGCCCGTTAGTTTTCCCCTGCATTTCATTTTCAGACATGGAATCCAAATATTCTTTTACAAACACATTCAGAACAATGAATTACTTTACATACAAACATTTAAATTTTAAACTTGATTTCATGAAGTGACCGAACTCTCTCTAATAAACTTTTCTTTTTTTTTCTCTCCAGTGAATTCAAGCGGCTTTGGCAACCACGCCCCGGCTGATTTTGATGATGGATTTCTACGGAGGAAACAGCGCAGAAACAGAACAACATTTACTTTGCAACAGGTAATTTTCCGGGACAGAAATAGTGAAAAAGAAATAGGCCTACAGCGGAACAGACAAATGTAGGTGGGAAAATAATAAGAAAACTGGTAGAGTTGGGCTTTCCAGATAAAGGAAAAATAAAGCCTTAATTGGTTTGATACAATAACATCCTTAAAATAAAAATACAATAGGAAACATCAATATATTATCTTAATATTTGTCCAGAATCTTGTGAGGGCATTACTGTATTTTTTCCTCACTATGCATCCAGGTAACTTGATGTTAGGCTAAAAATTTGACTACTTTACTTATTTTTTATCTAACGGTCTGTTTTCCACGTCAAATGCATAAGTGAGCTCAGGAGTTTTTCACATTTATTTAAACAGCATGAGAAAAATGAGAATTTAGGAAAATTAAGACAGAAAGAAAAAGAAAGAAAGAAAGAATGTTTAATAAAAGAGAAAAGTATATCAATCAATAAAAATGAAATGATCCTCAAGTAGCCTATATGTGGTGCTCTGTGTCCGTGTAGCTGGAGGCTTTGGAGGCTGTCTTTGCCCAGACTCACTACCCGGACGTGTTCACCCGGGAGGAGCTGGCCATGAAGATCAACCTGACCGAGGCCAGGGTGCAGGTAGGCTGCAGCAGCTTAATGTGTCCTGGGCACGTTTGACCATGCGAGCGAGGGTAAATTAAGCCACTCTGTCTTTCCGGCGATGCACTTTAATAACATCAACATAATGGTGAATATTAGATTAGCTTGATTAATCGGTCATTCATAATTAACCAGCGATAATGTTCCTCACTAATTTGTCAGCGTCTCAAAGGTAGGAACAGCTACATCATCCATGCAGACCCCTATAACGCAGACTGAAAATCTTCAAAAGAGGGCAAAACCTGCAGCCTCCAAAACTGTCACTCCCACACTTCTTTCTCTGTGTGTGTGTGTGTGTGTGTGTGTGTAAATCTCTCTGTATCACTCACTTAAAAACATAAACACACACACACACACACACATACACAAAAACACGCACCTTAAATTTGCCAATTTATATTCCGCTCCTGCCCTGCACATATGCGCCTTATAAACTTGGCCAGATGTAATTAAGTTATATGTCCTGTATGTAATTTCCTGCATTCCAGATTCGCTTTTGGGTTTTGTTGTGCGCGCAGATCTAATTGTGGGAAATATAATAGTTTGCCTTTTGTTCCCCAGGGTCATCTTACTATCGCTTAAACCCAATGGCGGGGTTGATAATGGAATCCAGCGCTGTAAATTAGGGATTGTAAACAAATTATTCCCCTCCTAATCCGATTACCACATTCCTATTATTAAATCTGAACATGAATCCACCGCAGTATGCAGGGATATTAAACTTACATTATTATTAGAAAATAAATTTCCTTTCTGTTGTAGTGTTGTTGCCCCCCTTTTTGTAAAGTGTCAATGGGCCTCCCCCGCATTAAGAGCACACAGCAAATTGAGATTAATGGAGCAATTATAGCCCATTCAGAGAGGGGTGTGTGTATGAGGGGGGGCCGCGACTTCTAGCTGGAAGGTGCAGGGGTGAGATAAGTCCATTGGTTGTATTGTTGTCCTGCCACCAAAATGTTGTCTTTTCTTTATGCCGAATGAATGCATGTGTTTTGTTTGGCTGTTGACATCATTTATACCTCCGGTACAATAGGAGGGATGCAGGGCACATGCACACCGACTCCAACCTTCATTCACACATCAAGATTAATGCCTGCTAGAACCAAGTCCTAATCGAATCTGATGTTGTCAAACAATCACTAAATAGGGAAATAAACGACTTCATCATAGCTGCCTCTCTCTCGGGCAGCACAACTGTCAGTGGGAAGTCATTAAAATATGATAATGAAAAATTGCTCAATTAAATGTTGTTATAGGCAGTGACCTTCATTCGATTAAGACACCAGAACTTGGCTATATGTTCTCAGCTGTGAGGATGGTGAAGTTTGTTAGATAATTCGGGGACTGTCGGACATTCAAGTGCTCATGTGACGCATTCAAACGCCCTTTGATGTACAAAACAAACCAAAAAAAAAAAAAGTAAAAAGAGAAATTGAATTGCATTC
This sequence comes from Chaunax sp. Z400, assembly GCA_037577475.1. Lineage (NCBI taxonomy): Eukaryota > Metazoa > Chordata > Actinopteri > Lophiiformes > Chaunacidae > Chaunax > Chaunax sp. Z400. Next base: position 11,223,882 of record CM075193.1, read on the forward strand.
GTGTTATGCCTCACAAATATGCAAGAGAAAGTAAAAAAAAAAATGGCATGGATATCAATAAATAAAGTAAATGGATACAGACCGCTAATGTTCAAGGAAATGCAGCAATTTTCCAGTTTTAATCAGTCATTTAATTTGATTGCTTTTTCTTTTCATCTTCATTTATCTTTTTACATGCAGGTTTGGTTTCAGAACCGCAGAGCAAAGTGGAGGAAGACGGAACGAGGGAGCACAGACCCTGAGGGAGGCAAAGAGCAGATGAGTGAGGGCACTCCTCCATCTCGCAGCATCAACTCTCAGTCCCCAGTGGACCACAACCGAAAACAGAAAGAACCTCTGGAGATGCAGCAGAGGTGAGAAAAATAGAGATGACTGCTGAAGCTGTCATCGTTGTGATTCAGTATCTTGTTGGTAGAAGAAAGAAAGGTCCAGATCTGTAGACTGGGTGATGGAAATCATTAAGAGGCTACTTTCTTTCAGCAGCCACCACAAAACTCTTACTGCCATTTAGATCTTTTGGTCCCTGATAAACTCTTCAAATTGAAATGGCAATGGAAAAAAAAATCATAGATATAGAGAAAACCTTCTTTTCAGTGCATATTGTAGATAGAAAAAGTAAAAAAAAAACAAAAAAACAGCTGATATATATTTCTTGAAATGTAGGTGTATGCATAGAGTTGAACTTTTTATTAAATAATTGGATACATATGTTATCTCCAGTATCAACAGGACAGTGGGTCCAAGTGGTCCGTTCTTCCCATCTTGTATACCAGGCACCCTCCTTAACTCCGCCACCTATGCCCAGGCCCTCTCACAGGTCGCCACACTGAAAGGTAAATATGATTCTCATTAATTTGCAAATGGCGATGGTAATAATGATGATGTAAAACCTGGTTTTCCGGGGTCTCACTGCATGTCCCACTTTTATTATTTTCCAGGTAATGGTTTGTGCTCCTGCTGCGTCTCTGACCCCATGGGCTTGTCCTTCCTACCGCCCTACGGTTGTCAGGGTAACCGCACAGCCAGCGTGGCTGCCCTGCGCATGAAGGCCCGTGAGCACTCAGAGGCTGTGCTACAATCTGCCAACCTGCTTGGTGCGGCGACCGGGCCCGGTGCCGGCGTGGGAGTCCTGTCTGGAGTCGGGGTGAGCACCGTTGGGGTGGCAAGGCCTACAGTGGGTCCCGCCATCGAGGTGCCTGGCACTGTGGGAAGAGGGGCGGACAGCTCCAGTCCCAGCCCGGCTAACAAGGTCCCAGTCCTGGGCAGCAGTACTGAAAAACGCCCTCACTGCTCCAAGGAACCACTAGAGAAAAAGTGAGGCGCTGGACCTAAATGTGGATGTACAGATAAATCTGTGTGATCGTGCCTGTTGTTACTCTGGTCCTATGAGCACCTAAGCACAACTACTGACTCCCTCCAGAAACAGCCTGTGAAAAAGACTTTACTGACACCACAATGTATGGATGAAAACATTAAATTATTTATTTGACAGTAAATTATTATTGTTTGTGAGAAATGCTAAATATTTGAGGACTTGTTGTCCCCATAGAAGCACAAGTGTGTTTTTGGATCTATATGTGTTTTTGTGCACTCTTGGACTCTATTTGATGGACTAACATAGATGCAACATGTGTGCAACAAAGACCTATTTGATAATGTGAATTTAAATAATCCTGATGCATTTCCTCTCATTTTCATAAAGAGGATAGATGTTTACATTGTGAATGTTGATGCATGTAAACTGTAAGTGTAGAACTGATGGCAGGACGGTGAGGATTTTGGCAATATAATGCTTATGCCATCAGGTCAGTACTGGGCTCAAACAATCTGTCATTGTTTTGATTTTTAAAGTGAAAGTGCACTTTAATATCAATCAGCCATTCAGTGTAAATGTGTACAGAATATGTTTATGTGTGAACCCCAGGCAGGTTGAAGCAGACCCAGTGACAGAGTGGTGGTTGTCCCCTCCACTCTGTTAGCACATCTGTAGCGTCGGCAGACAGGGGACACATCAGTCCTGTTGTGACATGTTCTTTAAAACAATTAAAGATGTAGTCGCTCATGTTCCTCTCCTGTTGCCTCTCACTCCAGCCATCTGTTCTGATACATTATTTATCAGTTTCCCTTAAAGCCGGGAGAGGAGAGCAACGGTGACTCTTATTATTTATTTACTTTTAGGAATGTGCATCCTCTTCCTCTCCCTCCCTCTCTGAGCATTTTCAAAATAAACCCCATTAAGCATGATATATGCTATTTATTAATGCTGAATTTACATTTTAAAAGATAACCCCCATCACCTCAGGGCTCCTTTGCACAGTAGTTTATCACAGGCAATACATGTGTCGATTTATTATTCCTAAATATCTCTCCTCACCAGAATGACTCTTGAATAAAGGATCAGCCGATCATATTGAGAATACTTAACCGTGGAGCAAACAACCAATAGTTCGACTGATTCAATTTGCGTCCTTGAGGATTTTCAGGAAATTACTTTTGATAGTCAATAACACAATTAAGTAAACTACACACACATTATCATGAATAATTGATAAGAAATTATGTATTACCATGAAGTACTGGTTCAATAATTGATGAGGCGACACCCTGGTGACACAGAAGAGGGAGATAATGTCAGTGCCAGTGCCTCTGCTGTTTTTTTTACACCTCTATGTGTGCATGTTGTAAATACCTTACAAATATTCCAATAAAGTGATGTTTTCACTCACTATGAACTCTTGTGACATTAACACATTTTAGGATTTGATGGAATTTTTTATTCTATTGGATCACAATATTTCCCTACAAAAAAACGCACGCAATCCATAAAAAAATAACTCGGGACTTTTGGGAGAAAAATATCAAAATGCAGTCAAAATTCAAATCCAAAATCAGATCCTATTATGTCATATTTTTATTTGTTATCATAACATTGCATGCTTATCATACAGCAGGTGCCGTATCTGTTCATGCCCGAAATAATATTACCTAAAACATCATGTCCTAATATAATGACTTTGCTTTAAGTGCACAAGAGAAAGCAAAGACGTTAAGCCCCCTGACATGGCAGCTAATGATAACACAATATCCTTATACAAATCAGCTCCTTTTCTAAAAATGTTCCAATGTGGATGACGGAATCCAGCCAACTCATACAAAAGACGTGAAAAACACATTCAATCTCCCCAAAATTGAATACAGTGGTTGTGGAATTTAATCATTAGCCAAAACAAAGGATGCTGAAGTTATAATGACTCCGATCATCATTAAGTTCTGCATGGTGCCCATAATTCACTGCTTTAATATTTGATAAACAAGTCAAGTTGGTGTTGACATTCAGCTGTGCATGTGGCATCATTGATAATTTTCTGTCACCTAAAAAAAGTCCTGAGGCGGTTTTGTGGAGCATTGTTATATCAAATTAGCTGGAGAGCGGCCAGAAAAGCAGACAAACATAGTGAATATGGGGAACAGCAGTTGAACTCTGTTCTTACAGTGCAGTTAATGGACTTCTTTTGTTACAGTAATGAAATATTTTGCAGGGATGTGGGGAAATATGTCCTGAAACAGGGAGATGTTGTGCACATGCACCCACCACAGACAATAAAAGGCACATAGAAAGAGACTGTAGGAACAAGAAAGACACATAAATACAATTCTTTTCTTGACACTGGGTGCAACACCTAAAATTTTTACTATTCAAGGACCCAGCTTCCAAAGTCAGACATTTAAGGTCGGTCCACTAAAGGGCCAAAACACTCTCTGCAACAGAGCTGATCGATAACCAAATCAACTAGAATCAATTAAGCAAATCTCTGAATGGAGATAATACGAACAAAGCACATCTTAATGCAGCAAGTAATGTCCCTGTCTGCTGCCTCCCACATAACCACAGCTCTGCTCCTCCTTACTCAGCACAGGGAAGAGCTTCCTAGGCGGGTGTGATCAATGCTGATACTCCTCAGTAACTTAACAATACAATTATGTTGAGGAAAAGTTGGAGAGATGCACCGTGCAAAAAAAAAAAATCATATGTGATATGTATTAAAAAAAGTAAAAAGCTTAGTATAGATCAAACTGATTTTGGATGTCTGTTCTTATATTGTCCACTAGAGGGGCATAGTGAGCAGGACACTTGTCCAGACTCTCCACAGCAGCCCTCAAACTTCAGTGGCAAATATGAGCATCTTGGACAAACATACACTCAGTAATTATTGCAGATGGAGGTTTAAGTAAATTAAATTTCATGAATTAAAAACATTTTAACCACTGCTGAGTATTGAGAGCCCAAAAAATAAGTAGCACAACAAGATGATACAGCAGCAAGTTGCAAATTCTGGATGAGATCTGTCAAGGTAATTATTTCCTCTATATGGAAGGAATCTAGTGATGGAAGTTACTGACTGACAAGAGTCCAGTGTGGAGGGAAAAATAGTGTATGAGAAGGGCCTGTGGGTGGAGGTTATTCAGAGGGGAGGGAAGAGATTAGTTAAAAAGGGATTACCTCAGCCTTTCCCATAATTTAGTGAGCTGTATGCAAAACCATCTGTATATGTGCATGCTTGTGTGGGCATATGTGGAGGAGTGCGTCTCCATTAAGGCCCATGTGTGTGTGTCCATCATCCCGCCAGGGCGCCCTGCACCCGCCAAGAATCCAAGGAAACTATTTGCTACAGCAATCTCCTATTATAGCAGTGGGCAGTAGGAGGGGAGGGAGAGAGGAGAGTGAAAAGGGGGAAGGTACAGTTCCTCCCCTTCCTCTGCCTTATGGCCTTTTCCACTGGAGGATGATTGAGGCTGTAGCCAGGGAGATTAGATTTCTTGTTTTGTAATGAGTGAGTGCAAAATTCATGTTGAAATGAACCTCCTGAATTTGTGGCATTAAATGGAAAACTGACAGAGAAAATGTGACAAATCTGCTAAAGCATGTCTGTCATACGATCCTATAGTCAACAGAGAGCTTCATTCAAGCGTATGGTGATCACAGCAGGTGGGTGGTGACCAAGAGCCACCCGTTGACACATATAGTGTTTGTCAGTTCTGCTCAACAAAGAGGGTGGCACTGCTGTGTGAGCCAATTGAGTTATTTCTGTCTCATGAAGGGGCAACCAAACTATAACCCCCCCCACACCTCCTAATTTCCACGCACACTTACTCACATTTAAAAAAAATCTGTAGTAAATTAGGTTTTTCTCTAGGTTTGGATCCCACAACCACCTTAACCAGCAACACTTTCCCAGTTTGCGACAGCTAGGTCTAGCTGCTAATGGCCAACAGTGAGCTGTCAAGACTTATAAATAGTTGTGAGGCTGTTTGTTTCATCTGTCTGACACTTGACACCAAAGGATCTCACAGATCCACATGCTCACCGAAGCCCTCATTCTGTCCCCCAAGGTAGACACTCTCTTTGGGACAACTCTTCTATTTCTGTCTGGACTCCAGCCCCGAGTTCCGCTGCCTGCCTCTGGTCAGATGCTCTAATACCTGGCTGAGAACTCTGTAGAGGTTTTTGCTTTTGATTGTTGTCAGTAGAATAAGAGAGAGCTGCCAGAGGGGGTTTGTGGAGAGGGCTTGTCTGAGATGACAGAGCAGGATTAGATCAGCAAGGCCTGGGGAGACAGAGCCTTTTGAGGAGTTTACAAGAACAAGGCCCAAATTATGGATTATAAAACTGGAAGGTAAGACAAGCGCTTAATCAACATTCTTGCTCTTGCTGAAAAAAAACAATTCATATTTTAAAATACAAAAAGCCTTGGAAAAAAATTATGCCCTCCACAATTGCACGCCCTCTCATTTTGCACTGTTGTCAGAGTGAGCATTTTCTTGCAGATAAACAAATTAAAGAATATGACAAAATTCCCTGCATTAATCACCAAAAGTTAATGTACATCGACTTGCTAAAGGTATTAACTTTTATTCTATTCCACTCACAGTTGCTGGCATTTATTAACATTTAGTTACATCCTCTCTGCTCTCAGAAGTGACAGATTTGCTGCTGTTCCGTCTTCATTCTTGACCACACTCCCTCTGAAAACTAGGCCTCTTTGGTGTCAGGTTTTAGAGTCGGAGGCCCGTCACTGGACAAAAATAAACCTATCGCATGCAAGAATGAACAGAAATCCTCATGACAGTTTGACAAGAATTTGTTATTGCAAAGAAGGGATCAAATTAGGAACAGTTACCATCTGATTTCTGATATTTCTTTCTCATGTATGCAGATTGTTCTTTGTCCCCTGAAGAGACTGTGCCTTTTGGGTAGTTTTTGGGTTTTTTGACATGTAAATTAAAAGTCAAGTCTGCCTAAGTTGGTGTTGTTGTTTTTTTGCTTTAGGAGAAGGGTGTTGCATGATATTTTTAAACTTCCCATCATTTTTGCAGCAGTTTTGTTGCAACAAACATAGCCAGTCAGTGCAACACTGTATTGTGTAGCTGATCTGTAGATGCATATGAGATGGATGGCCTCCAGGTCAGGAGATATTAATGATCTACTGGATATTCTGAGAAAGGTGGCGGCTGCCAGGGACCTGCAGTACATTTAACCAGAATATACCCATGACGTTACCTTGTTGCCTCTAAATGTAAAAATGTTTCATTTAAAAAGCACAGGACAACAGAGGGAGTCTGTGTTAAGAAGACTCTAACACGGCTCCCTCCCCAGGTTGGAAAAATCATTTAATTATTACTGAAATGTTTTGCATTTTTATCCATCAGCCTTATTTTTAGCTATGTGTTGCATCTATCAATAGTGTGTGATGAGTGAGAGTTACAAGGCAAATGATGGTGTCACCAGATATGAATATGTCACAGTACTCACTAATTGTCTTGGTTGTTTCAGATTTACAAACCTGAAAACATTGATTTCATTCATGAGAAAAAAATTGCACAGAAAGCATCACTAACTACACAACTAACTCTTTGTTTGCTCAGTTTGCAAATGTGTCATTGTTATAGTTTTTATGTTGTCTAATTTAAATACAGCTGTTTTTGTTTACCTTAAACGTCACATTTTAACATTTTAGATAAGCAGTACATTAACATTCTAATTTGACCTTTTACCTACCTTTAGCAACACTTTTATTGAAGGATATTTTAATCTGCTTTCCACCTCCTCTTTGCTGCAGTAAAACCAAAGTTGTTTCCTCACAGGATTAGTTTTCAGTTTAATGCTACATTTACCTTGTCCTAACCAGACATTTTGACTCTTTTGACTCTGACTTGAAGAGAAGCATCTTGATGAAAATGCAACCAGCTGGTCTAACGCTCATATTCTCTCATTAACATTAACACATTGATAATATAATATATTTGGTTAGTTTAAAAATCTCATTGTTGAAACAATGTCAAAATGTAGCTTTCGAGATAAGCTAATTGAAATCATACACAAAAGAAATGTGTGTGTGTGTCTGTGGTCATCATCAAGTTTTTACAGATGCAACCTGCTCTCCCAAAATAACTCACGTGAGGCTGTCTTTACTGTGCCTAGCAACAGTGTAGTTTTATCCACAACATGTCTCTGAAGGTCACAGTGATTAAGTAGAAGGATTTACAGGGCTGTTTTCAGAACCACATACAGTACATTGCTGCTTTATGTAAAGGCGTCTCATCAAGGCCTGCTATCATAAATGAAGCACAACTTAGTTTTAAAAAATATCTCAAAATGAGAGAAAACATTGTGCGTACCTATATCTTGGAAGTGCATCACACATATCATGCAAACACTTTTATTATATAAATATGTTGGAACAGTTGAAAGGTAATGTGAGTGGCAGTAAGGATCGGGCTAATTATTGGTTCTTTTCTCCTGTAGGAAAACAACTGATTCCAGGATTTTGTTGGACAGAGGCCAACTAAAAGGTGCAATGCCTTAGGAGCTACTGGTTGTACAAAACTCTGACTGGGGCCCCAAACTCTGGGCCCTGTGCAGCAGGCAGAGTGTATAACTGAGGACAGAGCTGTTCGTTAGCAAGCCTGCATCATGAATTCAGTCGAGAAGCGCCGCACAAGCCGAAAGAGTGGCGGGCATCGCAAGCACAGTGATGGAAGCTACAGCGACACCTCTAGTGGTGGCTCCTTTCTGGATGAAACTGATCGTGAGGTCAGCAATCTGACAGATCGAGCATTTAGGAGTCTCTGCATTGGAGATGAGGCTGTTTATAATGACTCAGACCCCTGTTCATCTTCACCCTGCTCCCAGAGAGACAGACAGCAGGCCTTTAGCCAGAGTGACCAGGACAGAGACAGCGATGACAGAGAGAGGGAGGAACTAAAGAGAGCTGCACATGAGAGCTTCAGCCTCAGGGTGCAGCAGTATGGGCAGGACTGGATCCATGGAGGAATGTATGGAGCTAAGATCCACAGAGATCCACAGTGGGAGGTTTATGGGGAAAGTGCACAGGGAAGGGTTTCTGCAACATTCCAACACTCCCTTGTAGAAGCCTCTCAACAAGAGGAATCTTTGAGGGAAGAACAGCTGTCCATCCTCACCAATGGAGCCACAGAGTTGAGTTCGCAGCATCGCAGAAGCCGCTCCCGAGTTTCCTCTCTCATCCGTGCTTTCAACTCGGAGGGACACAAGGATGGAACAGGGTCGGATGGTAAACTCAGAGAGTGGAATGATGAGACGAGCTGGGACAAATCAGCTCTGATGAATATCCAAAGGGAACTTTCTGAATTCTCAACATCATACCAGCAAAACTTTAACAGCGGTCATTTCCCTTCAGCTGGCCTGTTTTCATCCCAAGACAACAACTTCTATTCCTCTCAAGTAGCATCAGTGGCTCACATGAATTCTGAACCCTCTTGTATTAGATCTTCCCACAGTAAACACAGCATGTCTGCACAGGTCAACTGTAACTCCAACTTCTTTATACACAGTGAATTTAGTCCTTTCAAGGTATGGAGGGACCACAACAGGTTTCCCTTTCAACAAGGAGAAGTCTCAGGGTTTATGCACTGTTCAGAGTTCCCTAAATGGTATGAGACACCAATGTACAAGGAGATTTCACTGGAGGCTCAACCACAGGGTCTATATAGGTTTGAGGAGAGAGGTATCAGACACCCGAGGAATAACTTGGCATCTGTAGTTGCTCCTACTCCTTCACGCTCCACCTCAACATCCACAATGTTGCAGAAAGCTTTGGCCGTGGAGAAACGGAGTGAATCAGAGTTGGCAGGTCAATATCCTCACAGGAAACAGACACAGAGCCTGGGAACAAACAGGCTCCCAACACAACGTCCATCAACTGCGTCACCTACAATCGAGATGTCTCGACGTGTCCAGGACACCATCAGCTCTGTCAAAGCCCTCCAGCAAAAAATCAAAATGATGACAGAGCAAAATATCAAAACTGGGATGACAGCGAACCAACAAGGAGTACTTTGTTGCAAAGAAAATGTAATTCCCTTTGGCAACAATGTAAAAACAGTTGCACCGAATGTTGTCAGCAGTAACGCAAGCACAACTTCATTCAGCATCAGCCAACTGCTCACACCTTTAGTCCATGCACATCAAGAAGTAGAGACATCAGAGGTCCAGCAGTATGCAGTTTCCCCTAAACCAGTAGAGCATCCTCCAGTGAGAGCAGAAAGCAGGGGAGCCACTCCCGATGTTAGGATGTCCAGCTACAAATCCAGAGCCACAAGTCTTCTCTTCAATCTCAAAGACAACAGGAAAAGAGTGAAAAGCACCTACAGTCCTACCAAATATAAAGGCTTGGAGACACCGGAGAAAACCAAACAACACTCTATCAGGGAGCCTAGAGACATTGTGATAGATATCCCTGATTTTGCAGATTCAGAAATTCAATTTCCCCAGGTAGAAGAATCCAGCAGCACAAATGCTCCCTCAGATCAATATGTAGCCCAGTATCATAGCCCTGGATTGTCACTTACAGCACTAAATTCTCAGCCAGCAACAGCACATACAGGCCAATATTCAGAATACAGCCAGCCAGCTCAAATGCAAAGTGAGGTGGTTCATCACTCTGGGTTCACCAGTTTCAAACCTGAAAATTACACTAGCCATCAGCTGGCTAACGGACAGAATCTGCATAATGACTTATCACCATTTACTCCTCATAAGCAAGGCATAACAGATAATGTAGATTATCCGGGAGATGTATACATGCTTAAACCATCCATCACAAATCCTGAGCAACACGTAAATGAAACAGTTGAAAGGGAATTCACAAAAGGAGATAAATATCAGCTGCTGAAAAATGATTGCAGTAATGTGTCCTCACAGGATAAGTGGAGACAAACAAATAGTCAAGACAGGGAAAATCTCAGTCTGGAAACAGCTATCTCTCCATGGAAACAAGAAATAAGTTATTTATTGCAAAAAGACCAACATCCACAGACTTATGAAAGAGCAGCCACGATAAAGGAGGAACTGAATTTACCAAGAGACAAATACAGAGGAGCAAATCAGCAAAAAACAAATAAAGAACCTGAGAAAATGGAGTCAAAGGAGAGTTTTGGTGTTGGAGCTTCTCACAAAAACACAGGGTTGGTCAACATTTCAAACCAACTGGGACTGCATGATCCAGCATACTATGGACAACAGCAACATGAAGCATTTAAGGACAAACATTTCGCACAAAAGTATTATGGACAAAGTAGAGAAAATGAAAAGAAAGAAGATTGTTTGACACAGAATCATAACAGATATACTGATCGTGGATACAGCAACCAACAAACCTTTAACTCAAATAATTACCAAACTATGATCACGCAAGAAACAAGTCAGAGAAAACTAAATCCCACGGGACATGGAATGCAAATTCTCCAGCCAATAGAAGCTAAACCAGAGTTTGAACATAACATGCAGACAGATTCATTATTTAAGCCTGCTGATATATCTGCCCTTACAAGAGTAAACCCGACAGAACATAGACAGATTGTTGAGGTCAAGGCTGAACAGGCCATGGCCGAACACATAAAACCACAACACACCCAAGCAGAGCTGGCAGAGCTGGCACAAGTGGAGTCGTCTGGGTTAATTTTAGCAGGGCAGACTGGTTCAGAGAAAGTCAGAGCAGAAGAGGCCAAAGCAGAACTATCAGAGCACAAGAAAGTAAACCAGGGCAAAGAAGAACACGTTAAAGTTGAGAAGACAAAAGAGGAACAGAAAGAACAATTCAGAGAAAAACAATCAGATCGACCCAGAGAGGAACAGACTAAGACACTGCAAACCAGAGTACAGAAGCAAACAGAAGAAATAGGAAATATAGAAATAGGAGCCAAGCACATGAGAGAGGTTCAGGATGAACACGTCAAAACAGAAGAAGCTAAAGCAGAGAGGCTAAAAGAAGAACACATAAAAACTGAACTGGCCAAGATTGACCCGGCTGGCCTGGTAAAAATAAAGCAAACTAAAACTGTGTTGACCAGAGGAGAAAGGCTCAAACCACAGCAACTTGAGGAAGAGCAGGTGGGGGGAGACCAAATGAGAACAGACAACGTCAAAGCAGAACAGGCCGAAGCAGAGAAAAGCAAAGTAGAAAAGGTCAAACCAGAGGAAATGACAGAGCAACAAACTAAACCAGAACAGGACAAGATGAAGGTAGTTGAGGATGATTCAATTCAAGAGGGTCAAATAAATGAAGACCATCTTAGAGAACAGATAAGTAAAGCCAAAGACAAAAAAGTTAAAGGTAGAAAAGATGAGCTGGCAAAGTTGGAACAAACCAAAGTGGAGCTAGCTAAAGCAGAACTAACAAAAACAGAGAACTTACAGGAAAGGTCAGCTAAATCTGCAGCAAAACTAACAGGGACGCAACAAGTCAAAAGTGAGACCGATAAAGTTGAGCGAGTTAAGACAGAGTTAGCTAAAGCTAAAGCAGAATTGGCAAAAATGAAGGAGAAAATGATAAGTGAGCAGACAGACAAAGCCAGAAATGCCTCTCTAACAAAAGAAGTTCCTTTAAGGGTTAACATCAATAAATATGAAGAGTACAATGATCAGGACCAGACAGCACAAAAGAATCCACAGAGTGAAGACTCAGTTGTTGTCAGCAGGAAAGATACACATCAAGTTAACAGAGGGGCTGATGATTATGAGCGTCTTAGAGAGAAATATGGCTTAATAGAAACAATTTCAACAAACAGACACAAAATGTCAGCTGCGGGAAATTCAAATGATAACAATGAAACATCAGCTTTACCTCATGATAAAGTTGAGACAACAAACAACAAGGAATCAAAAGACAAAAGACACACTCCTACAAAAACACTTGCATCAGCAAACATAGAAAATAAGGAGGAGGTAGATGGATTTAAACCCAATAAAATGACAGAAAGTCACTATGTTTACAGTGAGTCATCCAAAGAATTCAAATTATCCGGCACTGATTATTTACTCAGCAATGTAGATAGAGCAAATAGTGCTGCTACTGATAAAGTGAAGGATGACATTGTTGAAAAATTGGAAAAACGTGACACTCTGAAACTCACTCATGTTTCACAGCAAAGAGATTCTGGCTTGGCTAAATCACTCCACCTTGAAAGAAAACCAAAGTCAACTGAGCACAGTGTAGGCCAAGGTAATGAGTCAAATTTTACCCCTACCAGAGCATTGTCCCATAAAGAGAGAGCTCATACCAAGCAGGAGATTCTAACTTCGAGGATTAAAGCTCATGCTGAAAAAGAGATTTCAGCAATTAAAGAAAGGAGCTTTGCTACACGAGATGGGTTTATATCTAAATCGTCTACCAAGCAATTAGCAGGTAGTCTAAATATTAATATAAGACAGAGGCCACCATCACAGGAAGTGTCTAAAAATCAGGAAAGCACAATGTCCAGTAATACCACACCAAAACAACAGATGGAGCCTCCAGGAGTACAGACAGAACCGGTCATGTCTCCTAGCTATGCTACAATACCAGTTAAGTCTGCAGCAAACACCATTGATTTAGTAGACCATTCACAGGAACAAGTTCGCAAAGAATCAATGAACAGCAATAACAGTGTACCAAAACCACCCATAAAAGCAAAACAGAAAGGAAGTCATACCATGAGCACAGATGAGGGATTGTTAGAAAATCAGAGGAAAGAGAATCAGTTTGAAATGAAGACACTCATGCAAAGTAAAGAGCAGACACTGAAGAAGGAAGGAAAACTGGAAGAAAAACATGGGCAAATCTCTGGAAAACAGAAAGAGAGACTTAAGGACAATCTTGTTGTAAATACCGACCATCTCAACAAGAACAACGAGGATCCACCACAATCTACAGCTCTGGTCAAAGCTCAAAGCTCAAAACCTATGATGACTGAAAAGAATGAGAGTAAACATGACGCAGTTCATGAAGACTCAGTACCTTCAGTAAATACTGGCTTGTGTCAGGCAGAGACCCCTGTGGCTTATGACACTTTGCAGATCATGGGAATAATGGTAACTGTACATGAAAGAAAACCATCTGTGAACAGTGGTCAGAGGAATGACAGCACTCAAAAACAAATGAATGCCCAAGTGAAAGAACCCACTAATTCAGAGCTGGATAAATGTCACTCCAGCTCAGGTATAGAAATAAGTAAAGGAAATGAATTTTCAAATGATTTAAGCAAAACAAAGGCAAAGGACATAGTTGTGCACAATGCTCAAATAGTGAAAGAGGCTCAAACAGAAGCTGATAAGAATAGTTATCCTGAAAATGTTAAAGAAACGTCAACCCTAGAGACAAGAGAAAACAACATCTCTGAGAATGTTCCTGTGGAAAAGACTGCTCTCCAGCAGGAGAGTTCTTGCAATGAAAATATTCTGAATGCAAGACCCCAAAAAGAAACACAACACCAAGACCCACTGGCTGAAAAAAGTGTACCCTCCACAGTCTCTGTACCTCCTGAGGTGTCACCTGACACTCAACCCTTTCTCTACAAGCATGATATGATAGCACAAGAAAACAAAGAAAACACAAATGATATTGCAAAAGAGAACTCAGGACAGAGCATAAGGAATGATGAAGTAAAGAATAATACTGAAGAGATAAACACAAAAATAAGGCAAACTACACGTGGCAGTGAGAACTTTACGGCAGAAATAGTGAGCACAGGACTCAGCCATACAAATGATTCAAACAGAGTTCATGCTGAAACTCTGATAAAACATGACGCCAAGCCATCAATGAAAGAGGATACGCCTATGGTCAAAAATCCATCCCAAAGCAGGAGCACAGATGGCAAGAATTTGCCCCTACTGGATGAAAAGAGACATGACTTAACACCACCAGAGCCATGCACCAAAACTAGTCCTTCTAACCATTTAACTGGTAGTGAACACATAAATGTATCTCCAGAACATCAGTATAAAAAGGCACCCCTTGAAGAAGACAGTCAAATGGACTCTAATGTACACATAGGCAGCATTGCTATCAGAGTTGTGCCATCAGTAACTGAGAAGGACGACCTAAAAATGGTTGGAAAGCATGATGTTGTTGCACCTAATGAACACAAACCACTTCCATCATTGATTCATGAAGAACAAGTGAACACTTTAAACATTGAAAATAGAAACAAAGACCTCTCTCCAGTAAGCAACGAGAAGCAGATGCAAGACAGTGTGGAACACACATTGGGAGTGCCATCAGTTGTGTCCAGTGTGAAAAAATTGCCTGATTCATTGACAATCAGTAATCAACGGAACAGCATAAACACAAACAATGAATTTACTCAAGCTGAAAAAGGAAAGACTGAATCAGGTGATAAAAGTGGGAAATCAGTGAGTGAACCAAATATACAACTAGTGGAGGGAGATTACTTTCAAGTGCAACGGGTAGTAGAAACCAATAACAAATCACACAATTGTGCAAATGTTGGAGATACATCAGATGCTGTTTCAAAGGCAATGGAACCTCCAGGATTACTCCCAAATAAGACAGCTATCAGCAACGAAGCATACAATGAAGGAAAAAATGGATTTGCCACAGATCAGAGTAAAATGAAAACAGTAGAATCAAGTTCATTAAGCGGTGAGGACATGAATAGGAAAAACAGGAAAACTGGAGAAAATCTGGCTTTCAGGCAGAGTTATGGAGCCACAGAGAGACAGAGCCATAAAACTGAGAAGAGAGAGGCAGGTCAAGTTATTTATAACAGTAAACAACACAGAGAGAACCAATCTAGATTGACAGCAAAGGAAAGACTGAGCTCAAGAAATCCAAACCAAACAAGGGAAACTTTGGTTAAAGAAAAACCTGACGTCAAACCAAAACCAAAAGACAGGGTATCCACAATACCTGAAATATCAGCAATTGCAGACTATGCCAGGTTAAAAGTAATTGTTTCAGAAGACCAGGAAAACACAATTCAGGAATTCCCACCCAGCAAAAAGGAAGGATTCTTTCCACTAATACAGTCTCGTCATAGCAGACGTCCAGTGTTCACTGCTGACCCACAAGACCTCTCTGTGAAAGAGAAAAGTTTGCCAAATAAGAGAGAGATCAGCTCCAAAGTGAACAAAGAGCCCAAACCATTAGTATTTCCCATTACAGACAAAGAACATCAAAGGACCGGGATGTTCAAACTGGGGGACAAAGACAGACCAGAGAAAATGCTTTCAGATGCCAAAACCAATGACAATGTATTAGCAACTGGGACAAAACATGCACAACATCTCAAAGAAAGAATCAAATTGCCAACAAATCATCTCAAGAACCAGAGAAGCGAAGAAGCTGTGGCTGCAATTGATGTGCAGAGACAAGCAGATCAGATTCATCAGTCTAGCAATCCCCCTCTTCAAGCATCCTCATCTTTTGCAGTCAACAGATCAAGAAACACCTCTACGTCACAAAACCTGAAGTCATTTGATAACGCCAATCCACATGGAAATGCTGAAGAATTATCCTCAAAAGCGGAACGAATACCATTTTTGGATGAAAATTCTTCTTCACAACCCACTCAGGGGCAAGAGGAAAACAAACAAATGACTGTCAAAAAAGATGGAAAGAATAAAAACACACTGGGGAAGACTGGGGAAGACAGACCAGACAACTTGAGACAAGAAAGGCTTGCAACTCAGCATGGAGATGCCACAGCAAATCAGAGCAGAACAAGACAGTTGGAGAAAGAACAGGTTTCTTGCATAGAAGTGGAGAAAAGAGCTGAAGACTTGAAAATTAAACACATGATAGAGGAGAGTAGGTGTTCTCTGGCTGAAGAAGATAGGAGAGGCACTCAGAGAGAAGAGGAGCGGAGAGCAAGAGAGCGGAAGGCCATAGCTATTGAGATCAAGGAGAGGCGGGAAAAACAGAGAGAAGCAGAGAGAAGAGCAGAGAAAGAAAGAAAAGCAAAACAGACAGAGGAACAGTATGCTGCTGAAAAAGAAAAGTTGATTAGATCAAAGCAAGAAATAAGGACAATGAACGAAACTGTGGAGAAGAGGAGAATAATGATTGGGGAGGAGAAGGGGGCGAAACTGAGAGAGGAGGAAGACCGGATAAAAGTGGATGCGGAGAGAAAGTTGGTGAAACAGCATGCTCAAGAGGAGCAGCAGAAGAGATCTTCTCAAGATGAACATCAAAAGAGAGCTGCACAAGAGGAGGAGCAGAGGAGAGCTGCTCAAGAACAGCAACAAAGGAGAACTGCTAAAGAAGAGCAGCAAAGGAGGGCTGCTCATGAAGAGCAGCAAAGGAGAGCTGTTTTAGAAGGCCAGCAAATGAGAGCTCTTCAAGGAGAGCAGCAAGGCAGAGCTGTTCTTGAAGAAAAGCAAAGGAGAGCTGTTCTTGAAGAAAAGCAAAGGAGAGCTGTTCTGGAGGAGCAGCAAAGGAGAGCTGTACAAGAAGAGCAGCCAAGGAGAGTTGTTAAAGAACAGCAAAGGAGAACTGCTCAAGAAGAGCAGCAAAGGAGAACTGTTCAAGAGGAGCAGCAAAGGAGAGCTGTTCAAGAAGAGCAGCAAAGGGGAACTGTTCAAGAAGAGCAGCAAAGGAGAACTGTTCAAGAAGAGCAGCAAAGGAGAGCTGTTCAAGAAGAGCAGCAAAGGGGAACTGTTCAAGAAGAGCAGCAAAGGAGAACTGTTCAAGAAGAGCAGCAAAGGAGAGCTGTTCAAGAAGAGCAGCAAAGGAGAACTGTTCAAGAAGAACAGCAAAAGAGAACTATTCAAGAAGAGCAGCAAAAGAGAACTGTTCAAGAAGAGCAGCAAAGAAGAGCTGTTCAAGAAGAACAGCAAAGGGGAACTGTTCAAGAAGAGCAGCAAAGGGGAACTGTTCAAGAAGAACAGCAAAGGGGAACTGTTCAAGAAGAACAGCAAAGGGGAACTGTTCAAGAAGAACAGCAAAGGGGAACTGTTCAAGAAGAGCAGCAAAGGAGAACTGTTCAAGAAGAGCAGCAAACGAGAGCTTCACTGACTGAGGAGCAGCAAAGGAGGACTGCTCTGATTGAGGAGCAAAGGATAGCTAAACAAACTAAGGATAAGATACGTGTTGATATTGAGCAGGAAAATAAAATTAAACAGAGCGAGGCAGAGACAGATGCTCAAAAGGAGGAAAGAATCCATCACACCCAGGAACAAAAGAAGGCAGATCACCAGATAGAAGAGCAAAGGAGCGAAAGACAGAAAAGAGAAGAATGGATAATAACTCAGAGAGAGGAGGAAGAGAGGAGAGCTGTTCAAAATGTGAAAACAATTATAAAAGCAAGAGAAGAGAAGCAACCTAAAGAGGAGAGGACCAGATTCCTTGGTGAGAGTCAAACAGCCCTGAAGGAGGGGGCTAATAGAGTAGCAAAAGAACAAATGCAAGGTCTGACAGAGGATGAGATCAGGGCTAAAAGGAGAGAAGAAGAAGAAGACAAGTTAGGAGCTTACAGAGAAAGAACTGTTCAGACAGAAGAGCAGAAAAGAGCAGCACAGAGGATGGATGCTCTCCAGTACTATGCCATTACCTCAACAGAACCCGAGAGGAAACCCAGAGAAAAACAACTTTGCTCCCCTTTACCTTCCCAACAAAGAAACAATCCATCAGGACTTGAGTCAATTGAGGACTCCCACACCAGGCCTTATAGGCCACATGCCCCTGCATCTCCAGCTCCATCTCTGCCACGTTCCAACACTTCCTCTCCTGCTCTGGGTACCAAGCCCTCAATGTTCAGGGTGAAGGATAACACCATCAGAGGTTCCTCTTTCACCAAGTCAGTCAAACCACGCTTCCATAAGAACTTTGCAGAGGATTTCCAAGTGGGTTCACCCATGGGGTCAGAGAGAGGAGAGGAGGAGCAAGAGACAGTGAGACGCCGTGCTACAACTCCTTCTCATCCTGACACAGGGTTAAACAGACTTACGACTATCAAAGAATCCTTGGCTTTTCAGACAGCACCTTCATCACAGAATTACCCAACCCCTCTCCCACATCACAGGCCTTACACCAGGAGGAGTATCGCTCTGGATGAAGATGACTCTCGCTCTGTCATCAGTAATATGTCAGAGGATGTGGAGAGTTTTGCTACCAGTGCAGCTGACCTTGCAGATGTACGAGGCCTGTATGACTATGAGAGGCCAGAATCAGCCTGCAGCTTCAGCAGTGATGTGTCACGTTCTTTGGGCAAGCCTCCGGTTGTTCCCCCAAAGAGTGAGAAAGCCTTGCGCAGGGCACAAAGGTTGACTACTCGAAGAAACAAGAAGGAGTCATCCAAAGCTGTAGCAGACAAACCTCTTCAAGAAGTCTCCAGTAATCCTTCCTCCTCCTCCATTGAGGTACGCTCCCTCAGCCGCCATGCTGTGGCTTCCCCTCATTTTTCCTCACCTGTCTCCCTTGCTCATGCTCCAAGAATGGAGTCTAGCTTATCCTCTTGCCACACAGAGAACCCATACTCTCACAGCTCTTTCTATGCTTCCTCTCATGCCGCTGGTCCTAGCTCCCTCCCAGCTGCTTCACCTCATGCTACTGCTCCTGTTTCCCTACCTGTTGCATCGCCTCATGCTCCTGACCTTGCTTGCCACCCTGCTGCCCCTAAGACAATTGCTGATGTTCCCTCTTCTCCCACTCTCCATCATGCCAATCACCCAGCTCCAGTGACCCAGTACCATGTAGAGTCAACCTATCCCCAGTCCTACCCACTGACCCAGCGTAAGGTACTGCAAGACCTCGGCTCTGGTCAGTATTTTGTAGTAGACGTGCCTGTTGAAGTGAAAATGAAGACTTTCTTTGACCCAGAGACGGGCAAGTATGTTCAGCTGAATGTGCGTGAGTCTACCAAGAGCACCTCCCGACCCCAACCTCAGCTCCAACCTCAAATTCATGTCAAGCCACAACAACAGTCCCTCACCCCGGACTCTGCAGCTGGCAAGCCCCTTGCACTTTTTCAAGGCTACCATGGTTATCCTCAAAGCTACCAACCTGCGGCTATCAACTCTCTGCCCCACCACAGGCCATCAGTCCCTGGGACTCTCCACCAGACCCAAGAGCCTGTCATTGAGAGCCACATCCACAAATATTCATCCCCTGAAATTGGACAGGGCTCTAAAGTGCATCACTACAGCCCAGAGAAGACTCCATACATGGACACAGTCAACGATACAAACAAAACACATAACACAGTTTACAACACAGACGGCCCATATCAGTCGTTCCCAGAGTGTGACACAGACAGCAAGCTTGTAGGAAGCTCAGTTTGTGAAAATGATAATTCAGCCCATTCACGATATCAGCCCCGTGATATAATAACCATGAGTGAACTGGATGATTTTATGGAGCTGTCTGACTGGTGACAACTAAGAGTGCTAGCTTTGACTCCAAATAGGTTGATAAAATAAACAAAAAAGTTAAATACAGTATTTCATATGCTATAGATAGGCCTAAAGCACAATAAAAATTCAAGTGTTTCTAAATGATTTTTTTTCAAGTGAAAATAGTCTCAGAATGTTTGTGATTTGTAGCTTCAAAAAGTCCATGTGACATGCTGTTAAATTGCTGCTGTTGATTTTGAAGATTCAGTGATAAGCAATTTTTTGTTTTAGAGAAGTTCACTCACTCATTCCATTTGACTTTTGAATGTGCGATATGTTTCTTGTGTATACAGTATGCTCAATGACTATTACCTCCTAAACCTAGAGGTATGTTATCATAGCCTACATTAAAAAGCATGCCAGTTGTGTGTAGTTGCTGGTTTCCGCTATGAACACTGGCAGCCCTGCCTAAGTTATCCTCAAAAGTAGATATGCTGCTTTTCATATTTTATGATGCATGAAATATTGTTAAACCTACAAAATCAAAAATCTGCAGATGATGAAAAGTGAAATGCATACTTTGTGTATTCATCATTGTGATGAGATTATCATTGTTTTAAAGGTTTAATATGATACAGTAGTCCATTTTTAAAGTTGAAAGTTAGAATGTTTCTGTGTTGCTGTGAAACAGTGGTGTGATATGGACAATAAAAACACACTTCATTCAACCATACAGTTTTTCACCACAATGACTATCTTTCAAAATTACCTTTTGAAGGTTATAAATCCACAAAAAGGAAATATAAGCAGTTGCTACAACAGGCTGATTGCATTTTATTACTCAAAAGACTGTAATAACCTTATAATGTTGCTGTCATTGGCATCCTGCTCTGACTCTTGAAATGTACCCTGGGCATGTATGTCTCAAAATTAAGTGTCTATTCACTGAGTGCATAATTATGTGTTATTAAGAAAGCATGATGATATGTCCTGAGAGACTTCATAAAGGCAAGGAGAGAAAATTACACTTTTTTGATGACATTTGTGTGTAAGTGTCCTTTTTTTTTGCTGTATGGATAAAACCAAATGTTTAAATCTTTCCCAATATATAATTTATAATATCTAATCTCCTATTATACTTGAGGGATTCAATGATAATACAGAGTGAAAATGCCTTTTCTTTCTTTCACCTTGAGTAACAAACTCAGATTAAATCTGCACTGCTGCATACAGTATACTCTCCATAGTAGACTCAAGTATTGTTTATCCCCTGAGAAGCAGTAACCTGTTTTGGCCACTGCAGGGCAGAGGTGAGCGATTCCTCCACTGGAGCAAAGAGTAAAGGAAAGCCTGAAGGTAACCCCCAGTAAAAGATGAAGTTAAGAAGACATAATATTTTACATTAACCAGAACGATCATTTTGGCACTTTTACACATGACTCTTAACTGACACAACTTGCACAATGGCTCCAATATAAGTTGTATATATGGTTAATATAATTTCAAAACAAAACATGTTATCAAGTTTAGAGAAGATTAGACTCTATCAATCCTTTTCCAATGCTTTTGCCATGCGTTTCAAGAGAATCTACATATGACCTGAAGAGTTAAATCTGTTGTGTAATTCCATTTGGCTGAGCTCAAAGCGCCAGCAGAAGCCCTGCCTCAGCAGTTTAGCCTGCCCAATAAAGCAGCAGGCTTCATACCACTGGGACAGTCTGACAACCACAGCCAGAGACAAGCCCATGCCACTCTGTCCAGCAGCCAGACAGGGAGAAGTCCCAGCAAACACACACACACACACACACACACATAAATACGTGAATGCATGCATGCAGACAGAAGCGCAGAGTTCACATCCATGAACATTTATTTGTACTTGCTCTGATTAAACCTGCAGGAGATGCAGGATGAGGACCAGCCCTATATTTTTTTGAGTAAGTTGGCTGATTGAGATGCATGTTCAATGCTTTATTGCATATGCTCTTCAAGATGAGACACAGTGTGACAGGCATACACACACACACACACACACACACACACACACACACACACACACACACACACACACACACACACACACACACACACACACACACACACACACACACACACACACACACACACACACACACACACACAAACCACAAGACCTGACCATCGCTTTAGAGGTCTAGGGTTTTGGGCCAAAGTCCAAGACTCCTCATAGGAACACAGGAAATGACATTTCCTACATGTTGCAGGACACAGAGAAAGAGAGAGAGGAGGAGGAGGGGGGACAGGGAAAGACAGTCAGAGAGAGAGTGAGCGAGAGAGTTCTGGGAGAGTTAGTGGGAGTTTCTAAGTGGGAACAGAGCATTTACTGTTTCATATTACACAGAAAAGAGGAGAAAGAGGAGTAGAGTTAATGGTGGGTAAGGACTCTGGTGGGTTGTGCAGTCAGGCTGTCTTCAATGTAGCTGCTTGTGTAAGTGTTGTGCAGTTGTCTGGGTTTATGGATTCGCTGACTGTGGAAAATGTACTTCTCTGTAGTGGCTCTTGTCCTGACTAAGGCCCTGGTCACAGGTAAGTTTACCTTGTTTACAGCGATATAAACCAGTATGAAAGCAAACAAGCAGACAAGAAAGAAAGGGAATGTGTCAAAAGTGGTAACTAGTAACTATCGTCTAACATACATCATTAAGAAACCATACATTTTGAGTATATTTTAGAACTGGCAGGAAGATTATGTCAAAAATAGAGGAAACTAATACCCATCGTTTCCACAACAACCAAAAGTTGTAGGTTCATGAATAATTTCTAGACTATTTCAATATATTCAAAATCATTTCAAATAAAAACAACAGTTGTGTAGTGAAGAGAGGAAAAAAGAAAAACAGCAATGCGGGCCAGATGGTCCCTGTTATCTTATTTCTCTTTGCCTGGTTCAGGGTGTACCGTTATAAAGATGAACGTTTACCACCTGTAGATTCTCTTTGCGTGTCTGGTCACACATATTGTATCCAGACTCCATGTCTCTTCTAGACAGACCTGACCCAGCAGGCAGCAGGATAAAATACAAGTATCTCCAGAGCAGTAAAATAGGCCACACAGTTTTGTTTTTCTTATTCTTGGTCCTTGCTATTACAGACTGAATTCCCTTCCAGTGATGGAATGACAAATATAAGTAGGACCAGTGATTGTGAGCTCTAACAATATAAATCCAAGCAGCCACTGTGGGTGTGCACATAAACTTGCTTTGTCTCAATGCTACAATTATGTTTAATTGGCAGGAAATCAAACATCTTGCAAAAATGAACAGAAGACTTTTTTCCATGTGGGGCACATTAGCAGCTCTAGTTAATTACTAATATAAAAGACAGGGAGGAGTCATACAAGTTATCAGATTACAGTGAGTATTCTTATGTTTGGAAGTGAATAGACTTTATGCATTGGTTTGATTTTATCCTGTCATAAACCAATACTTGAATAAAATACTTGAAAAATATTAACCTTATATAATACAAGAATAGGGTATCCTATGCAGAAGAAGAAAAAGAAATGACAGCTGTACATGCCATTTGTATTTATTGTGTCCTTTGTCAACAGAGGTATGTCACGCCCTAAATGTTACAGTGACCCCTGGGCCTATTGTCATGGTACCAGACAAAGACAACCTGACACTCTCATGCCTGGTATCTCAGAGGAAGCGGAGCGGCAGTGTCCTCATCCTTCGCTGGTTCTTCTCTCCTCTTGCCGCTCCCACTCAGACGCCTCCTCCCTCCTCTCCATCTCCGTCTCCCTCTCCTCCTGCACTTCAGCCCTCTCAATTTCTTATTGTGAAGATGGGCATAAAGAAAATGAAGCTATACGGGAACTACACCCGCCGTTTCCCCCAGCCCAAGTTTCGTTTGTATGAAGAAATGGAGGGAGAGGTGTACCGGTTACGAATTGTCAATGTGACAGGGACTGACCAGGGTTTCTACACCTGTAGAGTTCAGGAAATCCGCAAACATAGAAACATATGGAGGGCATCATCGAATGGTACCAGCACCACACAGCTGACAGGTAACTAAAGCACTCTGCTCTTCATGCTATATTTGTCTGCAGAAAGATCCAGGGCCCTATTTTGGCTGAGAATGGAGTGGAGAGATGGAGGGTTTGTGACTTGGGTTAGCTGTCAGCTACCGTTTCATCTATATTTCTTTAAAAAACAAGCATGTTAGCCATGCGGTAAGGGATTTAAGATCCTTTCTCAGCAGGTAATCTCCTTGTCTAGGGGTCCTTGCACAAGATGTTTAAGCCCTATAGAACGTGGGTGGTGTCCCCTGGTGGAGGGCAAGCTAACAGGTGCATTAGGCATTGAAATAAAAGACTAAATTTCAAGCATTGCAGTATTTCTTGTAGACTTCTCTACAAATACAGTCAGATTGTTTTAACATTTCTGCCTTTTCGGCTGATGAAATTCAACTAATTCACATTTTCCTAACCTTTTAACCTTTAAACCCTTAAACTAAAGAAAAATTAATCTCTCCTCACCAGTTAGCACATAATTAAATTATGTTGTACATCACTTGACCTTTAACAACCAAATAGAGAGAGCATTTTAAATGTATACTTTTTAAAATAGTTTAGCACAATCACGGTCATTCTCAAAAGAGGATCAAGCACAAAGGTGGATTTCTTGTGTTATTACCCTGAAACGTTTTCCAGGAAATATTCCTTTAAAAGGAATTCCCATACAGCTGCACACTTTCAGCTGAGACATGCTGCCCATGTTAACTGGCAGTGGAAATAACCAAATAAAGGAGGAGCAATAGCTGTATTAAATCATAAAGGGCAAATAGACATGTCAAGCATATGTATCTTCCGACTCTCGTGGAGCTATTTGCTGTAAGTTGTGCCCATGTGTTTTTGAGTGTGACCCCAACTCTCTGGCATTTCCATGTCAAAACAATGAGCTCAAACAGCCAAACCGCACTCAACAATATCACTCTGTATGTGAGTGTGAGAAGTAAAAAGGTTGAGTGTGGCTGAGCTGACTACTTTCAAAAACTCTGAAATACATGACGTCAGCATTCTGGTTTCACTTTTATGCAAGCCTCAGGAGAAAATCTACTGGAGAATTCAGCTGCAGTGGAACTTATTTAATCTGTCCCAGTGTGTATCCACAATAAACAAGCTGAACAATTCAGGGCAAGAACTCATTTAAATCACATGCAGTTTGAAATATTTCCTTATACCGTAGAATCCTTTCTTCTGATTTTGCTGGATTGATCACCTGGGAAGCCTTCTGTCCCTGTGGGAGGCATTAGATGCAGGGTTTAATAGAACTTTTCAGATGATGCTATATGCTGTGCCATAGGTGTTGCTACACCTGACACAGTTGCACGGTTTACCTTTCACTTGTTTTATGGCAGAGAAGTACAGAGTTTTTTAGTCAGACAGAGCCACCAGGCAACGCCCTGCCCTATATTCAGGGCAATGTCCCGCTAAGGAAGCCACACAACCTCAGGCATCTCCGACATGCATTGACCACTGAACCAGAAACACAAGAGCTGACATTATAAGGGTAAACAAAGGGAAAATAAGTTGTAACTGTAATCCAGGGAACCTCTCAGTCTGCAGCCACTGAGTAAATTTGACCTTCTACCACATCTTTAAACTCCCAAATTAGACTTTCAGGTTGAGGGAATTATGCTAAAGTGGTAAAATGAGCAGAAAAATGCATGCATGATTGAACCAATACTTATTAGACACTGATCTCTAGCTTCAGGTGTCTAACCCTGATGTTTTTCTGCATCCTGTCTCCAAAGCTGGACTGGAGGAAAGCAGATGATCCTAACGTTTCTACGGCTTTATGTTTAACTTTTTAAAAGTGCTGGATGTGCGACAGCTTGTGTAAAGACTGTGTACTAATAGCTATAACAGCCAACCTGGGGCTGAATGCACCGATCAGATGTGGGGATCAGCATGTGGTTAACCACAGTGTTAAGGTCAGATATGCGGTTTACCTACATTTACTGTTAACTGTTCACATTATCAAGAGATGCCCGTTAAAGGTATAGCCTGTCACCTCGTCTGCTGAGTACAACTGCTGCCACTCGACTACTTAAGATCTTTGGGTTTCATTACTTTTAGTTTGTGGTGAAGAGTGGGTGTGAGGAAAGCCATACAAATTAATGAAATCCAATAAAACATCACAGATATTCAATAATTAGCGCAACATTGAACTAGAATGGCACACAGTAGAGCGCATCCCTTTGCTGAGGCAGAATAAACCTACGCGCGTCTGTTTAGCTTGCCTGATCCGTGTCGCACTCCTCCACAAAGTTTTGTGGAAATTGGTTAATTTCTTTTGGCGTAATTAGGGAACATTTAGAAATATAAAAAAAAAGGAGAAACATGCCCTGTCTTGTAATGTTAAAGAAATTGAATAAAAATTCCTGGATCCACCTGTGGACTGGATCCGCTCTTTAATGGGTTATTCCTTGATACCTGACATTAATTAATGTGATACCATGACACATTTGACAATTTTGCAGACAGCTCAGTGGTCTGATAGTCAATTATAGTTAATATCTTATCATTTCTTATTAATATGTTTCTCAACCTGTGTTTCAAAGACATATTAAAAACTCACTATGGGGAACAGAGACTAAGTACTTCATGTACATAGTCTCTGTTCACCCTCCTCAACCTCTTGCTAAATACCCCTGACCTACAGGCTACACAACCCATCATTCATTGGAACACACTGACAACAACTTTCTTATTGTTCTCTTTTCACTCTAAGAAAGCTGCAACATTTAACAGCAGTGAAGTGACCAACTAAAGGAAGTAAAGATTTAGAGTTGTGGGGAAACCCCAAACACTGTCCAAGAACAGCAGTACAGCTAGGCGTGTGTGTTTGTGGTGGGTTTGGCTGATGCAGCAGAATCTCCCTTTCTGACATCAGTTTTGATATTTCTGGAAATCACTGAGGCTGTATTGGGTCAGGTTCTTGAGACAACAGAAATGTACAAATATGCTTAGTCTGAGCCTCAACATACTGTCTTTGTTTGACTTTTTTTTAAAACTTTTTTTCCCAGTGTCCCTGACTCTTGCAGATGGGACCAGTGAAGGACTGTGGCGTTTATTTGCAGGTACTGTTTTTGCCTCTAACTCTATTCCTGTTTCACTTTACCAAATACAAGGCTTCCTTTGATGATGCCACCATTCTGATGTCTCATTCTGGGGTTCTGTGTGTTTGGTTTGTAGATGTGTATCTGTGTGCTGTGCTGATTTGCTCACTGGGCCTGTTGTCAATCTTCCTGTTCACCCTGGTTCTCATTTGCCAGTACATTCACAGAAGACATAGGCTCAAAGGTAAAACCACCACCAGTCATTTCTAATTTATCACTTTACCTTTCAATTATCCTATTCAAAAAATGTCTGGATGACTTTTTCTCTATCAAATCACATTTTTTTCTGCTACTTTTTTCACAGCGAGTTACCTTCTGGTCAAGTGTCCAGAAAGCAGGTACCTTTGATTATTAAAACTACTGCTGAAACAATTAATGGACTCATCAATCAGTCATCTTACTGTATATATATATATATATAAAAAAAAACGTTTTTGTACTCAAATTGTTTACATCATTGCCAGACAATTACTGGTTCTAACATCACAAATCTGAGTATTTTCTATTTTTCTGTAATTTTCCACAGAATAGCTTATATTTTGGATTCCTGATTGTAAAAAAGATATTTGATAACATCACCTAGGGGTCTGAGAACTTGTGACCTGCTTTGTTTCACCTCTTTGAGACATTTTAAAATACAAAATCAATCACTTTGAGTTGCAGCTGATGTATTTAAACCATGTCCTCTGTTCCATGCAGTTCAGGAGAGACTGTTACCAGCTCCAGCAGCTCCTCCAGTTCCTCCCCAAGAGCCCAAAGGAAAGAGACAAGACAGAAAACGGACAGAGGAGAAACTGAAACACCACCTAAACTACCCAATAAACCTCTACCACACATACCAGCCAAAGGTAAAGATGATATTTTCAGAGCAGGATGTAACCTCTTGGAAAGGTTAAAGTCTTTGAAAGGTCAATCCAGCCGGTAGTTCACAACTTTTTTGGCTTGCGACCTTAATATGAAGCAAAGTCTATTTGTGATCCTTCATCACAGGTTATGGTCTTAGTGTGGACATGACTTATGAGCAGTTTAACAAAAGGAGAGAAAAAAAAAACCCAACCATAATTGTGACTCTGACCATTGCAATTGCCTGTGAATAAGTCTTACACAGTGAATTGTGCTCTGATTTGAGCCACTAAGGTATTTTCCCAGTCTAATATTTTGGTCAAGGAGGGAACACAGTGGCTCAGTGGTTAATAGTCATCTCACAGCATGGAGGATTCTGTGCAGCTTGAGTTTCCTCTCAAATTCCAAACACACTGGAGGCATTAGAGACTCAGGAGGCTGAACAAGGCTCCTGCCCCAAGAAAATGAAAATGAAAAAAAAAAAACATCAGTAAATGAAGGTATCCAGCAAGCACAAAAGCAGAAAATGATATATCTAGTATAATTCAATTTCTGTGACAAAAACAGCATAGTTTGACTGGGAGGCTGAAAGAAAACAGCTTGAAAATGAAACTTTATACTGCATTTGGATGAAACCCCGCTGAGTATATATTCTGAGGTAAAATCAACATCAATGCTGAAAATGGCAAAATTAAGCTCTTATTTCTATTATCAACTCCACCCACAGTAGGTTTCATATTAAGTGGTTGGGAAGGACAATTTGCTCTGTCCCTTTTGTGAATTCACTCATAATGACTGTTTTGAATCATTATAGAGGATGTCTATTTTTCAGCGCCTGTTGCTGCAAAGAGACCTCAGAAGCCCAGAAGGTTAAAGACTCATCCAAGAGGTTCTGCCCCTGTAAGTCTCCTCATTCTCAGCCATCGTAAAAGCACAAGACCTACTGTACGTCTACTTAGGGTGGAACACAATTCATTAAAATGTTCACTTACATACTTGTTAAAATGTATTCATCAGCATTTTTATGCGGTGTTGTTTTTGAGATATATGCAAGGAATTTGTCTCACAACTGAGTTTATTGCCATCTCCTCATTTAGTTATGAGCTTGATAATTATATTTAGTGTTATTGCTTCTCAAACACAATTATTTATTTAGAGTTCTTCATCATTTTTATATCTACGATAAAAATGTCAAACAAGTATATACAGAAGAAAACTACTCAAACTGAAAATATTGATTGGAATTAGTGCAACTAGTAGGATCTGATGGTGATGGGTAGGACTCCTATTGTACTAAATGTTTTTCCAAGTAAACTGAATATTGCAAGAGGTCCTGCAAACCCAGTCAACACACATTCTGAAGCTGAAAGGCATTTAGGGGATGCTTACTGCAGCGGAGAATGGAAGAACATGAATATTTACTGAAAAACATTACTGTGTATACATCTTTAGTTTCATAAGATGTCTATGTTTGCTATATTTTTTTTAACTCAAATTACATAGTATAGAAATTATATTTTGCCTTATTTCTGTGCTAAATTCCATCAAGTTTATCTCACTTCCTCCCACCCTCCCCCAGTCTCGAGTATCAAAGGAGGAGAGTCTGACATATGCAGAGCTAGAGCTGGTCAGACCAAGGCCAGAGCCCCCAGCCTCCTCCAGCCCTGACCCAACAACCACCAGCCCGGACACAGTGTACGCTCAGATTCTCTTCCAGGAAAAACAGCTCTGAACACATGGATGTCATGGTACCTCCTGGTCAGGGATCGCCAAACTGCACTGCATCCAAAGGACTATTTTTAAGTCGTGGTATGGCATTTAGCATTCATTTTATGGCTGTAAGTATGCTACAACTGTTGGTAACTCCAGCACAGAAGTTTTTCAGTCTCGCAATTCGATTTTCTTTGTTGGAGTTGCTGGCCTGTGAGCCAGATGTGTATAAGAATGCTCTTACTCTTAGCTATTCTGCATAAACTCAGGAGATTGCGAGGGAAGAAACTTTCTTAGTGCAGTGTCATAAGGCATTGTAACACTTTTCAACTGTATTTATAATTACAGTATACTAATACACCTTATTGGTAAAAATATATAAGCTTGTGTCTGACATTGAACAATAAAGTATTTGGTTTATATAAATACTGTTTCAAATCATCTGTTTACAATTACAAATTTTTTTTAAAATCTTTTGTTCTATACAATTACAAATTCTAAGTAGACCACAGAAAAATAACAATATCACAAACAGCTTCAGTGCATTCAGTGTCTGACATATATTAGCAGCACAGGCCATAGAACACAAACATCACATCTTCTGCAGTCTGCTGAGAATTCAAAGATTTAACAATGTGACAGATTGGGAAATTAAAACTGTATGGGTTCTGTAACATATTAAAGCTACTCTTAGCTACACTACTATTAGTACTGTAACTATCATTCTCATATCTGCCAGCTTTGTAAAAGAACCAGAAACAGCCACGTATATCGTGTTTATTGTGTATAAAAAATTAAGTGTAGAGAGGAAAGGTTGTGGTTTTAATGAGATACCAGGCTACAACATGTGTTTACACTCAAGAGCTTTGGAGATGGCAATATTTTGTTACCTTCAGACAGAGCAATGCTAGTTCTTTCCACCTGTTTAAAGTCTGTATGCTAAGCTAAGCTCACTATAGCTGCTCTTTGCAGCTTTATTTTTTTTTTTTGAGTGAGATTAGTTTTCTCATAAAACTCTTAGCAAGAGAGCAACTATGCTATTATATTAACTGAAATGCACCAAATAAAACATGAGAGAGGTCTAATAAAGTAGTAATATCTACCAGCTGGAGCCAATATTTAGTTTAGATTTAGATTTTCTAGAAAGGATGTAAATTTAAAAAAGAAAAGAAAAAAAGGGGGGGCAGCAGAGGGAGTCTTCTGCCTCTCATTTCTGAGTCTGATCAACATGGCATGAGCGTAAAGAGCAAACATGAAGGCAGCAGACATTACGCTCAAGGACCCAATAAAGGTAAAGGGTGAAGGCCATTTTGAGAAGGTCAGTGTGTGAAAAATGGGATGCAGAAAGAGACGTATGGAGAAAGAGAATGACACACTTCCAAACCCCTTTCTCTGTGAGTGGGAGACATACTGTAGAGCGAGAGAGAGAGAGAGAGAGAGAGAGAGAGAGACCATCATCCCCCACAGCTCAGAGTCACTGACTACGATGAACCTGCTAATGACTACATTTATTCAAATTAGACTAATTATAATCATGGTTAATAATTAGCTTTACAGTGCATTATAATTGGGTTAGGCTACAAGATGGTTCTGCCTAGGTGCAATAATTTATTTGATTTAATTATTCTGAGGAACCCAATGGTTTGACATTTCATATCATAAAACCAGTGGTGTAGAGAGAATGGAGATGGCCGTTGTCTTTAGAGAAGGTCATTGCTCGCTCTCTGGGAAAATTATGAGGACTATTTTCCACTCTATTAAGCTACTCCACTTAGCACAATTAGCCACACACACAAAGGTTAAAGAGAAAGACCTCCTCCTTTATGACAGAGAGAAGGAGTGCATGTGCATTTAAGAGCAAGCAAGAGAGGCAAACACAGATAGAGGAGCCTCTACCGTCTACTGCAATTTAAAACGGTATTCATCAGTACATGAACACAGAGATACATTTTATGTTTCCCTCTGAAAGGGAGACAGCAGATTTACCCAGGAGTGTGTTGTCGAGGCCCCTAAAAAGGCCTATGTGTCCTTGGTTAAAACACACATTAAAGCCGTGACAAGCAGAAAGGATACGTCAACAAGACCTGACCATTTTACATATCATCCACGCCAGGCACACTTGACATGATCAATAAACGTGGGGAAGATAATGGAAAATGAGAAACCAGTCAAATGCTGGAATACTCATAAATGCCACATTACGAAGCAGATTGAAAACACATTGTGCAACAAAACAAAGAAGGCTATAAACTATTTACCACTAACTAAACATCCTGTATTGTTCATACCACAAACATTTCCAAAGCAAAACGCTGCAATCCTCACAGCACAAAATGCTGACGTGTGCATGCCATACTTTATGATAATGGATGCTTGTTATGCAGTTTGTGAGAAGCAAACTGCTGCAGGTCTACAGCAGTATTACAAAGCTGGATTTCTCAGGAAGCGTTGGCTGAGCGTGCACGCTCATGGTCATTCACATAATTCTCCTCGCCTGCAGCTTGATGCTCCTCAGTTCAACCACAGGCTTCTGCTGGTGTTGATGTTCAGCAGGCTGCTAGTCAACGCTACTGAAGCCGCAAGCGTTAAACGTATTTTAAAAGCATTGTTTGACGGGAGTGTTTTTCCATCAAATTCCATTCTGAGAAATTTTAACAAGTGTCCTTCTGGTTTCACCTTAATGAATTCCAGACAAAATAAAGCATTCAGCGATAAATCACAGAGACCCACAGGAGCACATTTAGGCAAGTAACTCGTTTTATTCAAATTTGCTGACATTTTGTATTTACAAAAACAAGAATTAAATGTTTTATAAGAGATAATATATTCTATATTGTCTGAGACGTATAAAATAATGTAAAATAGTTTCTCCCTGAAGGCACACAGCAGATAAGATTAGCCAGTGTCAGACCTGAGATACTGATGGATCTCCTGTGTCAGAGTCTACTGAGAGGATATAAAAAGGATGAGCAGAAATGGGGGTCGGAGCCATGATTGTACTCACAGCCACCTCTTATTCGCAGGCCCAGGTGAAAACTCTGCCCCAGGCATCGCCCGCCAACAGAGTAGCATGACTCCTACATAGAAGAGATGGGATGTTAAGCTGCTGTGAAGCATGCAGTAAATCAACACAATCCACATGAGCCAAGTTCAGTTTCCAATCAGTTTCTGAGGAACAAAGTGTTAAATGCACTTTGAAGCTGTTCCATGTAATGTAAATCTCTCTTTGCAGTATTTACTGTACCTGGACACGGCCAGCGCTGTGATGGCCGGGCTATTCTTGCAGCGTCGTTTTGACACAGCCTGACTTCTGTACAGCTCTTGACACAACACCAGATGTCTCTTCCAGCCTTTAACCTGGTCTGAGTTACTCTCTGTGGATAAATCATTTAAATGTATCAACACAAATTTATAACTGAATCACAATGTTGGTGTTCACCCTGTCTGTAAACCTGGCCCAGCAGTC
The DNA here is from genome assembly GCA_037577475.1 of Chaunax sp. Z400. NCBI lineage: Eukaryota > Metazoa > Chordata > Actinopteri > Lophiiformes > Chaunacidae > Chaunax > Chaunax sp. Z400. The sequence continues at coordinate 11,256,712 of CM075193.1, forward strand.
CCCACAAAAAAAAAAAAAAAAAAAAAAAAAAAAAAAAATGAAACTGTGCATTAACACAGTGTTTATTTGTTGTCAGCAGGCTGTTAGAGGGAGAAAAATCCCTCGAATATAAATGCTTCAGTGTTACGTAAAGTCTTGTCTCAATGTAATTTACCAAGCGTAATACTCCTATGAGGTGACACGAGGCTGTAACCAACGTATGCCAAATTGGATCTGGGTATTATTGCTTTCTAAATTATACAAGCACACACACGTCAGCAGAATTACTCATCAGTGTTTACTGCCTCTATGTTTAATAACTTTATAACAACATAATTCCTGCTAGCCCTAATGCTAGCGAGGGAAGGGGTAAGCATTACAAGCTCTCATCTGAAAACCGCAGTGTCTGGCTCCGACATGAGCGGTTAAAAATAATCATCTCGCACTTAAGGATTCATCTAATTAGATAGCGATGGGTTGCTTTTTGAAAACACAAGAATCATTTCTTTCAGTGCGGTTGCATCTTAGTCCCAACAGTTTCCCTACCGTCAGCCACTCCCATAATCTGTGTTTTTATAAACACAATACCTATATGCATATCCCATTCTACTGCCTGTAACATTACCGCCTCTCTCTGTTTGGTCTTGCCCTGGGGACACAGGCTCTTCTGGAGGGCCAGGTAATTGCGTTCTGGTGTACTCTGTCTTCCATATCTGTGTGACAGACACATAACGAGTGGGAAAATCAGACAAAATTCAACATAATAACAAAAACACTCACATACGCACTGGTGCGAGCACATCCCCTAACTCATGGTAATAATAAAGAAATAATACTATTTGTGTGTGTTGTTTATGTGGCATGGGCGCCCACTCAAAAGCTCGATTTAGAGTTTGCTGCTTTGATTGCAGAGAGGCAGCATATGCTTATATGCGGTCACAACCAATATGCTGTTATTAATACCTTGTCGGACATCCAAGCTGCTACTTGTCAGGCTAATGCCAAAGTAATGACTGCCACATTGGAATACTATACAAAGAGCTGCCTGGCAGTGACTTTAAGGTCATACATTCTCTTAAACATACGGAACTACCACATTATTAAACATAAAACAAAACTTCACCCGTATGGTGCCATCTGCACAGCCAGTGACAACGACGTTCTTGGAGTCCCACTCCCGTCGCTGTGTGAAGCTGACACACAGGATGTCTGGCTGAGGTCCAAAGGAAGAGTCAGTGCATGTCAGCAGCTGACCATTCATGTTCCACAGGTAGAGCAGAGGTCCTGCACATGACGCAATCTCACCCTTAGACAGAGTAATATGGTATTGATACTCGTGTGGGCAAAGATAGACATAGGGATGTACGAAAAAAGCAAAACACATGCAAAGATGATGTGCATGTCAGCAGTGAGAATCATTTCTTCCTCATACTGTGAGACTGAAAGGAAAGGAAACAGTGAACCAAAAATGAAAAAGAACCAAAATCAGAGTGGAAAGGGAGAGGTTTTGAGAGAAGAGTAGGTAGAGAATAAGAGAGAACTTACAGTGAGGTCATTGATAGCCAGAGCAGAGATGCTGGTGATGTGTCCTGCTAACTGAGTGATGTAGCTTAGCTCCTCCATATCCCACAGGATACAGGTGAGGTCGCAGGAGCCACTTACGATCATGTTGTGCTCCTCAGACACAGCCAGGCATGTCACTGAATCTGTGTGACCATATAACGGCTATAAAGACAAATCGGGTTAGTGTTTCGTGTGTGCAAATACATTCCGGGTGTTACTGCTGCATCTGCTGCAGACATGCTGACCTGTCTGAGCTTCATGAGAGTGACTTTGTCCTTATTGACCGCTACGTCCCACACACACACCACAGTGCTGGTTCCTGCAGTGACGATGGTGGTCGGGTTGGGAGAGGCGGCACACAATGTCTCCCCCCAGTCACATAAACTCTCACTCAAAGCGAAGGCCTAGAGATGGACGTACACGAGAAGATCCTTATGCATTCCCAACTATTCCAATAGCTGTCCAGATGTCAGTACACAGCTAACAAAGTAGTGTAGGGCTGCAAGGCTTGTGTGGATCGATCCAGACCCAGTGAGATGCTTCATATGTGATTACAGAAGGTCAAATTCATTCTGTCAATATGCATGAGGCAGATACTGATACTGAGCATCTAATTAATGAAATTGAGCTTATTTAGTTTATTGATTCACTTCTCAGAATCTAAACTTCATGGCTGTGCATTGTGGGCAATTGTTTCATTCTAATGTGATTCATGCAACTTATTGGAGCTGGATGGTTGTGCAACAATAGAATGAATGTAAAGTGGATCTACTGTATAGCCTCACATATATGCATACATACATACCCTTTCTGTGGCATTGTTTGCAAAGGCACAGCTGTTGTCAGGGAAGCCCCAGCTGAAGATGCAGTCAAACTGAGGCGGCAGGAGCAGACGGTTTTTCTCCAGGACCATAACTTCTTTTTCCAGACACAGTATCTGACCTACCGGGCCTCTTGGCAGCTCTGCAGAAAGGTTTACAGGGTTATTGAGAGTGGGGCCCATCAGTAAGAAGTTGTGGAACAAAGTAAGAAGGCGTTTTTAAACTGTCACTTAAAACATATGCACCCATTATTAGGTAAAAATAGAAAAAGCGGCCTCATTCTGCCTTTTGTGTACCTGAATAAACTTGTAATAGCTCTTCAAAAGCATCACATTAAAGAGTTTTGTTGCTCGGTAAACTTGTTAAGAATTTCATTACTTTGACCATAGAAGACTGGGCAATTAAAACAGCTATTCCCAGGTTCCAACAAGCTGAGGCTCTGTCCTAGGGGGACACCTGCATCCTGGACAGCACTAGTTGTTCTTGTGTATAGTGAGAGAGAGGCTGTAATTGTGCCTGTAATTGACCTATTCATGCAGGAGCAGACAGAAATCATTATAACCTCGAGTCAGTTCTGCTTCCAAAAATCGTGGAAATGAGTTATTTGTGCAGTAGTCTTGCATTCCTCTTCCTATTCATCTCTATCTGCTTATTGATCAGATCAGACAATCTCAGATTTAATATGAAATGTAATTTGCAGGAATCTCTCCCTGAGCATTCACAGATTCATCTCCTCTCCCTCAGTTGGCCTGTAGGGATATTCAGATTATTAAGTAGCGGCTCAGCGGAAGAGTCATCTCCATATTGAGGCTCTAACAGATAGCTCCTTCTACCCCTGTATAGTGTAAATTAATCTATGGACACTACCGCTCTGTTTCAATGATTCCCATGAGACCTGGGCACATCTCGTATCTAATAATTGACATCAAAAGGTGTGAGATAAAAGAAAGGAGGACCATTACAAAATGGTGTCCAAGGCAGATGACTCCAATTGATTGAATTTTGTTTACTCACCAGAAAATAGCAATTATGATTCTGTTGTTTGGAAATATCTGTCGTTTATGAGGCTATAATGTAAGAACTTTAAATTCCAATTTAAAAAGAAGACGACTTGATACCTCCCTTTGATATCTTGACAAAAATAAGTCCTAGGTCAATAAATAAATTTAAAATCTTATTTATTTTATTTGTTAACAATCTCCACAAACTGGTGGTACAGAAAAACCATCAGTTAGATATCGTATGTTTTATTTTATTATATCATATTGTTTATTATTATTTGCTTTAACTTCACATTTATATAAATGAATGAACACTTTGCTTGAGAGAACATTAAATATGAAGCTGCCAGCAAGCATCCAATTAGCCTGGGTTAGCATAAAGCCTATTTTTCCAAAATGTCAAACAGCTTCATATTAACATCGTCTAGCTGTACCTCTGAATGGATGTGCAGTGGTCTTCAGCTTGTTCAGTTTGAAAAAAAATGGAGTGGGATGGGGTGATGATGATCCCTCTTTCTTTGAGCCACTGCGAAGTGGATGTGGCTTGGTGAAGAGCTAAGGGGAAGACATAGATGATTAACAAAGATGCATTATTAAAAAAAAACAAGATGATACACATACATGCAGGAGGCAATGTACTTTTCTGATTCCCACAATTTGCAATATTCTTTTTACCTGTTTCGGAACCTGGCCAAAGTTGCTGACGTATCCCAAGATTGTGCTCTTAATGATGGGGTCCTTAATGTTTTTCCTGTCTCTCTGAGCGTAGAAGTAAGGGTGGAACGTGTTCACACTTTCTACAGCTGCAGGGCCTTGTTGACGGTAACCGAAAATCAGGTCAATCCACAGATGGAGGTGGGAACTCACATAGTCACTTTCCAGGGCCTACAGGAAACAGTGCAGGAGATTGTTGAACAAATTAAGACCACCTAGTAAAGTAATATTACAAAACTACTACACATGCACTGTGCAGTCTTAAAATATAGCAGTGTGCAGGGCTCATTGTTATTAAAGTGGGAGAAACAAACCATCAGTCAAACTGTTAATATGAGAGTTTAGAAACACAAGAAACTTCTATGAGGATGCACAACCAGCCAATCAAATTATTCAGGTACTGTATGATTTCTTCCAAAAGTCAATTTAGAAGTCTTGTACAGTAGGAAGCTGCACAGCATATCTTTATGTTTGCATTAAAGAATGATCTGGGTAAAATTAGCCAGAGATTGGTTTTGAAGAGTTAATAAGGCAAAGTGGGCATTATGACCACCATGCATATCCTTGCACCCAATCATGATAAACCCATCTTGGAATATCAGAAAAACTGAAGAAAAAAACAACAACAAACAAAAAAGTCATAACAAGGATATATTGTCTTGAGTTAATTTGTCTATGCAAGAAAAAAACAATCTTCTAAAGTCACTAATTTTATGAGAATGGCAGGCGATATGAGTAGTTCAGTAGATTACGGAGTGATAACCATCTTAGATGCCCCAGGAATGGAAAAAGGGAGGGCCAACAGAGATAAAAAGAACAGTGACACACAATAACCCCACATAGGGAAAGAGAAGACAGAGCTGAGAAAAGAGAGAGGATATTCATCCCATAAATAGCTGGCACAAATAATGGCATCATGAAAAAGAGTCTTATGTCTGCCCAGAATAGTGTTAAATAGGCCTGCTGTCCTTCAAGGTCTGTCATCTAAAATTCAGATACATGCCTTTTCATGCTTTTAGTGGAAAAGAAAAACAACCACTGGAAATAGACAGTAGTAAAAGAAAGAACAAAAACTCAGTGAGACAAAATGGCTTTTAGAGAATATAATGGAAGAGAGGCTGCTGTGAATAAGGTCTGTCTCCTATACTCTGCTGGAAAGAATGAAGACAAACACACTGACTGTAACCAACACCATTACAATGTGGCTCTTCTGTGTACATACATCAGCTAGTATTGGCAAACATTATTAATTCTTATGGGAGAAGTCTCAGTATGTAACAGGCCAGAGTGACCAATCGAAACAGACAGGCCTGGTGTGGTCAGGGGGTCACTGACCTCTCGATGGATTCTAATGAACTCCTGGGGGTCACCTTTAGCCCATGGAGGCAGCTCCACGTCTCCCAGAGTGGTACCATCCTCCCTGCACCCTATAGAGAAATGGATATACAATAAATAAAGCACATTGGGTCACATCACATCGCTGTCTGCCATCCTTTAAAGGAATATAAAAGATACTGTAGTGTTTTCCACTATGAAGCAATGCTTTGATGCGTGTCATCTGTGTGCTCTTTAACGATGCGTACACACGTGCATTAGAGCGATGCGATTCACAACCCTGCCACAGCGTCACATGATCCCACTGTTTGAGTTTGTAGTGGTCAAGTCCCAAGAAACATTGTGATGCACAAGCAAAAAGCAGAGAAGAAGACTGCTAGCCGATGCAAACAATGTAGGTGGACTTTTTTTTTTTTTTCCAAAAGTGACGTCAATTTTTGAACTGTCCTGAAATTCCATGGAGAAACCAAAACCCAAAAAAGTATTTCCTGTGTGTTCAGACCCTAATAGTGCTTATTTCTCTGTGCCACACACCTCCGCTGTTGTGCAAAAACTTTTAAAACCACATCAGTGGGTCAAACTGTGGGATATGTTCCCTGTAATTTTTACAAGGATCATTATTACTATTATTTCAATTCCAAATACACTATCCTGCTGTTGTTAATACTCATAATACCACCAAAATGAGTCTTAAAATAGTCCAACAACTTCACTATCTTCTCTTGCATGAGTAGCATTTGCTAAAAACTACAGTCCTAAACTATTTCAAGGAATAATTTCATAATAAGAGTGCTCGGAGCGCAAACCTCCGCCAAGGCCCTTTAAAAATTCCCTGATCCAGAACCTGATCATCACCAAAACGTTATCACCTCTAGGATATGCTAGGGTCCATCTTTGGTGAGAATTTCATGGAAATCCTTCCATTAGTTTTTGTGTAATCCTGCTAACAAACAAACAACAAACAAACCAAACCGATCACATAACCTCCTTGGCGGTGGTAAATACAGAAGATATTTTTGACCATACTTGATGTCTTCTTGTTTGACAGGGTAAGGAAGTCACAAAGTCAGCAATAGATGGACAGCACTTAATTTGTTTGAGTATTTTCATGGGAATTGGTGACATCATGAAAAATCTAGAAAAAAATGATGGCCTAAACCTCTGAGCGCATAAGTAAAAAAAGGTGCTGTACAAGGTAATTATTATAACAAGAAATCTAAATGTCAGTCATTCATTTAGATGCACAGAGGATGTTTTCTGTGTCTGACCCAGCTGGATGTGATTGGAGTTGAGCAGGAAATCCGGCAGGTAGAAGAACTCCGGGATCAGCTCTCGGACGTCTCCCATGTTGTCTCTGGAGGACGACTCCCACTCCTTCTTTACACTGTAAAACATCCGCTCTGGTATATCAAACCCTCCCTGTGGGGAGATGAGGCACAACACTGTCAGACTCTCAATGAACTGCTGAACCAAAATTTGCAACAGGGATATTAATAAAAGCAGTATGTCTGATTGAGTGTGGTGATTTTATATGCTTCATTGTATTATGTAAGCAGGAAATATTTATAACTATTTCAAGGAAGCTTTCCATCTTTCTGTGAAATTCCATAATCTATGATGGAAATCTCCTGAGAGAGTATGTAATTTACACTAAAACAATTACCTCAATGAATGGAAATAGCATATATACTGGCAAACTTGGTTACAGATGTAAATCCAGTTATGGATATTACTACACACACGCTAGTCGCTTCAGAAGACAAAAATGCACTGTAATTCACCAGCCTATCATCTTTATTGCTTTATTCTGACTATCAAATATGCATGCCTTTTCATTATAATCAATTGGATGCTGTATTGTAAATTGGTAACATCTGTGGCTGTTTGCATTGGCCTCTTTTAGATGCTTTTTGTAATTATTTGCATATATATTGAAATCTCCATATATTCGGCTTTCAATACAAAAACAGACTTGAAACACTATTTGGACAGCTGAAAATAGTTCAAATTAGAGTCATATTATTAGCAAGATTATGTTTGAAAATAAAAAAAAAATTATGATAGTGATTAGTGTCAATGGGCATCTAGTGCACTATGTTTGTGGATTAAGAAAAGTGGAAAAAAGATGGATACACAATAAACTTAACTTACATTATACCTTTATACATTAAAATTTTCACATTTATCATTGACTCTGTTTCATAACATGTTTTTGTGTCTAGATCTGTTGCATGCATTTATGTGTGCAAGAGTCAAGACTTCTGCAGAGCTCAAGTCTATAGAGGAGCCCTGTATTTATGTCAAAAATACCCAGTTAGTGGTTCTGAAATCCTTGAACTGTAGTAATTAGAGATCTATTTTTTTCTTTTATTCATCAACTAACCACTTTCAGTGCTCACGTGCCTCACCTGCAGTGTCTGAAACGTGTGTGAAAAGGGCTCCATCCTGACGAGGAAGGAGGCCACAATCATGGCTGAGGAGTAGTGGGTACAGTAGTGGCATTGTGCCGACAAATCTCCTACAAAGATAAAGCATGCTGAATGAAAAGATAGAGTGAAAAGCAAAAGATGAGAAAAATGAAAAGCGAAGAGCAGAACATATACCTTCCATCATGATGTTCTGTACTTCTTCATATCTCTGTAGGAACATCTGTCTCCTTTTCTCTGTCTGAGCTCCCATTGGCAAAGACAGGTCACGGAAAGTTTCAGGATTTGACAGATTGAGAGTCTATCGAGGACACAGATAAATCAAACGCTTACACTTTCAATATGAATGTTGAAGACAAAGGTTTCACTGTGTCTTACCTCTGACTGGTAGTCAGCTAGAACCCATGGGAAGACTGGATACTGCATCAAGTCATTGTATGTCCTCCCAGCAATGGTGTTTAGATGCATCAAGTACTCAAAGTTACTTATTTCCCCTTTCTTGAAGACAAACAGATTACAAAGTACAGGAATATAATTAGAAACAAAAGTGGAACTGGATTACTGTTATATCCACACAACATATTAGTAGTGATGTAGAAGGAATAAGAAATTAACTGTCTGAAAGCACAGTGGTGGAAAAACCCGAGTCCACTACATTTAAGAGGAAAATATACTTTTTACTTCACAGCATTTTCCTGACAGCTTTAGTTACTGGTTACTTTCAGATTAAAATATTTCATACACTTTGTATGACGTAAAAACCATTTATTTGCAGATTTTGGTGATTTTGAATGTGAACATTTGTGATAAACTTGAGGATGAATTGTTCCTTTATGTGTTGTGAAAATTCTACAACCTTTTTAGAGGATAAACTATTTAAAAACCCTCTTGGATTAAATGGAAAATGCCTTGTAACAAAGGTGAAAACAGATATTTTCTCTTATGAAAAGTTAGATTTTGATGCATTAATACAGCTGCGTCATATATAACTAGACAGCACTCAGACATTGCAAACCTCAAGGCAGCTCGGTTTGTCCATTATGTCATTGTACCTAAAGGCAACAGTCCCGTGATAGTTTGACCCTCTTAATATGACTCGTTCACGATGAAAACCTCCCCCTACAATTGGTAATCACATTGTTATCAGTATAATTTTGATATTTACTCAAGAAAAACAATATCACACTAATGGTGCTTTTCTTCAGGATGTAGCTCAGCAATTTTTGAAAGATATGTCAAATTTGATACTAAACTGAATCAGCACAGTTTCAGCTACAGTTCGATCTTAGTTTGAAGGCTGTATAATTGTTATTTGTTATCTCACAGTGGTGAATTTTCAGTGAGCTCTATATATTAAAACTTTCTGGATCAACAGATCCTGATTACTTGGATCCAGATCATATGTTGATGTGTGCTAGATCTTATGGGGATGTCAGCAGGTAATTTTGTAATCTTGCAATCTTGTAAAAAAAATCTTGTAACTGACCCCATCCCACAATGGTAAAAATTCAGGATCCAGAATGATGATCTGGATCACCACCTAAATCGAATAGATTGTTCCTTAGATCATATCCTGCAAAAACTTTAATCAAAATTCATTCATAATTTTGACATAACTGCGTAAAAAAAACAACAAACAAACAAAGCATGTCTAGTAAAACATAAAACAATGACACGGATCGTTTTACTGTGCAATGAGTGCTTTTACTTTTCATGCTATTTACTGATAATACTGGCAAACTTTTATTTAGGTGTGAGACTTTAAATTTCGGTGGAGTGTTTTCACAGTGTGGTATTAGCACTGTTACTTAAAGTAAAGGATCTGAGTACCTCTTCGACCACTGTGCAAGCACAAAACATCTCTAACTAAACAAAAAGGAGGAAGTTCCACGTTTATTGCATTACCTGCCATTTAACAAGGGCTGCCTTTTCAACCACAGGAGCCTTCCTAAAGCACAATAAAGAAAACAAACAGCTTGAATACGCATCAGAGGCTGATCACAGAGCAGTCCTTACAATACAAAGTGTTTTTGCTTACACTGCTCCCTAGCAACCACTGTTGAAATGAAACACAGCAGCAGAGTTGTGAAGAGGCAGAGCAGAGGTGAGTGAGTGAAACTTGTGTGTACAAAGCTGGAGAAGATGTTATGGGACTGAGGTGAGCAACAGTAGGTTGGATAAATAGTGAGCAGACATGTGGAGGAGGTGACAGATGGAGCCATGTGTTAGCTGTGGGGACTTAACTCCATTAACTGACTAGTCTGCATCAGTGAAGTGAGCTATTTAAAAGAGGAAGATACATTTTTTTCTTAAACAGCGAGTTCTTAAATGAGGCACAGAGGTTAATGCTTACTGGTTAAACAGGAGCAACATATTTCTTTCACATTTCCGTTAAAGAATAAAATTATACGCAGGAAACTTTAAACATAAATATACAATTTCCTGCCTCATAACAGACTGTTTTTTTCATTAATGCTACAGTAGGTATGTGTTCAAAAAGTGCCGTAAGGAGATCCTAGTATTCGCTCGAACAGAGGCACACACTTGTAAGTTGCTCTTTAACAAATTGCTTAATAAAAATACCAACAAATTTACGAGAACAAGTAAAAGCTCTAACTAAAACATCAAGGATATAGTAAATGTCGATGTTGCTGAGCATTTCATTAGTATTTCTCTCATGGAACACCTTTCTAAACTAGTTTAATCTAAATTAGGAAAGCATTAAACTGCTCCTGAAATCTCTTTTCCCTCTGTGGCCAGTATAACATGGCAATAAAGTCCTGGAGCTAAGCACCCCAGTTGCTAAGTAACGCTGTTAAACAAGAGGAACCTTGACTTTCCCTGTTTGGTGTAGGGATCCTTGGGAAAGGTTGACATTTAAAAATAGTGCATTCCTGATCTTTCCTCCTGACTTGACCACCACATTTTCTAAGCTACAACAACAAAGTATTGCTATTACAACTTCTACATGCTGACCAAAATGTAGTTTTAAGGTGTTTTATGATTTCTGTGACAGAGGGAGGTGAATAGCCAGCCTCCAGAAGCTGAAGTGTTTGGTATATGTCTAAACCTGGAGACAATTTCATCGCTTGATTAGCATCGACCCAAGGAAGAGAGCATACGATCCGGTGAGTACATATCCTCGTATGAAAATGTAGATACAAGTTTTAAACAAGAATACAGCGAACCAACTGGGGTTTAGAGAGAGAGGGGCTACGGAGTGCATTCAATTTCTAACACCAATAACTCCTGACCAAATTATTTTGTAAAACTACACTAAATCAATCATTGCATTTGGCCCAGTATGTGTTATCTAATTGCAGGCAATAATTTCATGCAATAGTTTTCTATAGGAGGTTATAATAGGAACAAGCACCAGTGGATAACCTCTCTCATCCTGAGGATGATGAATGAGGCGAGAGAGGGCCTTGGGGTGTAACACAGACACAAACAGACACACACCTTGCTCTTTTAGACAGGGAGGGGCGAAGAGCGAAGCCCTCATCACACTCCCAACACTCCCTAACTATCATTTATCAAAGTCCTGATTTGACTCTTTGTGCTTGTGGACAAGTGCTGTAGTCCAGTAAATCCATGCCTGTCAACACACTTGCATGTAGATGTCTCACATGCATGCGCGCACGCATGCTCACATGCACACACAGTCCTTGTTTGAAAAGAGCCAAACAGCTCAATCAGTTGAATGCTGAGGGAGCATCAGCACTCATTTGTTTTTGCTGTATTACCCAGTGTCGCCTCACTCCTATTGTTCCCCAGCATTAGCCTTAATTAGAGAGTCATGCTCTTAAATACCCCCATGGGCAACACTGGGTGAGCATGCACGAGTGCAGACATAACACTGTGACACACACAAACACACACACACACACACAAAACCCACTCTCATACTTCACAGAGCATGATTTCCCTACTGCCCCAGGCCATACAAAAGCCCTTGTATCTGAATAAATCACATCAGCCTTGCGCACATACTTGCATGTAAACACACAGCACATTTATTTGCTATAGTACTGTGTGGTGGTATAGATTAGATAAATTATTGTAAATCAGCCTCTTGGGGGCAACTATCATTAAAAAGAGGCTGAGCCGAAATTTGAAGCTGAACTATTCAGTAACTCTGTGTGTTGCAGTATGATGGCCAAAAGGAGAGAAGCCAAAGGCACAAAAGTGACCCTCAAGATTGCCAGACGGGCGATACGGATGATGGCGAATGGAGAGCGCAGACTCACCCTTAGCAACATGGGTATCACTGTCTTCCCAAAGTGTCTCCTCAACCTGACCAACGTGGATGAGTTGGACCTCAGCCGCAATCTGATACAGATACTTCCAGACAACATTGGGAACTTCTCATCACTCCGATGGCTAGACCTCCACAGCAACAAGCTGGAGTCTGTGCCCGAGTCCATTGGCAACCTGGTGGGATTGACCCACCTCAATCTCTCCAACAACCGTCTAATCTCTGCAGGTTTACCCACCACATTGGGTTCTCTCACCAGCCTGAAGAGTCTCAATCTGGGGATGAACCAGCTGGACACACTGCCCCCCACTTTTGACCGTCTTGAAAGTCTTCAAGAGTTGGGCCTGTTTGATAACCTCTTCACCAAAGTACCAGAGTTTGTGACAGTTCTACGAAACCTCACTAAGGTGAATATGAATCGAAATTGCCTACAGAAGGATGATGAGGGGATGATGAAGAAAGAATCAGAGCCAGAGGAAGAAGAGTACTTGGTCCATGAGAGCAGCCTGTGTGGAACATGCCTTAAGAAATGTAAAGAGCAGGAGGAGACGCTTACAAAAGGAGAAGGGAGCGATATGTCGGAGAGCAAAAGGATAAAGACTTATCCAGGACTGATGGTGCCAAACTCAGTAGCTAGAGTTAATCAAGATGTGTGGAGACTAAGGCCGAAATAATGCTGTTGATGCATATTTTTCACTTTTCAGGCACTAAAAAAGTGTAATAAAATCAGCATATTTCCCTATATGTAAGGCAGCTATTTTGATTTTTATTTTTAATTTCAGTTGACACACATTTTATTTAATGTGTGATTACATGTAACTGTCTCTAGAAAGTGCCATTCGATGACTGCGACTAACTGTGGACACTTACCTGGCATTTGCAATGACCTCAGCCACCCCTCTGCCTTTTAATGCCGACACTACCATGCACAATCTGAAGGGAGGAGAAGAGAGGAAAGAATAAGCACCGGAGTCAAACGCTGAAAATAAAAACTTTTTTTGAAGACCAAGTGTATGCTGTAATGTGGTACCTCTTGTAAGCAGAGACATGATCTCTATTCACGAATACCAGGAAGGCTGAATGTCCGTTTTTCATGAAGATCTCAATAGCATTGTCCTATTAGTAACAGGCACAATGGCCCTTTAGTAAGTCAGAAACAATTATATTTGTGTCCTATATAAATCTTGACTTAACATGCAGTTTGATTGATTCTCAAACATGCAGAAATAACAATGTAAAACAACTGCAAAAGCTAATTGTACTCAGTAACAAACTTTTAAACATTTTAATGTGACTCTCTTCCAACTACATCCTATGCAGTTATAATATGCATATAAGATAGGTGTTAATTTAAGAAGTCTGGGTTAGCATTTGCATGTCTAACCTCCAAAAGAAAGCGTATGAAGCGAGCCTCCTTTATGTCCCTGTAGAGCCAGCGTTTGCACCTGGCTGGTGGCAGCTCTTTACACAGCATGCTGGAAATAAAGGGATCCTTCACACTAGAGAAATAAAGGGACACAGATGATGACAGATGAGTGATTGAGACAACTGAAAAGCTAACTATGCACAGAACTTTTTTTTTGCTCCAACAGCACACAAGTGTACAGCAAACACAGCTGTACCTGCTGGGGTGGTGTTTCCTGCAACAAACATCTCCAGTAGGACTGAGGGTGAATCCCTCACACAAGAGCAGGCTCTTCTTCCCAAATAGCAGCACCCCCTCTGTTACTTTGAGGCCACTCACCATCACCACACACATCTTAGCCTTTACCTATAGAAAGTAAGAAAGAGAAATACATTAAGCCCCAAGAGAGAGGCACAATACACATGAGCACATTTCTCTCCCGGGACATGACATGGCAGCAACACAGCCACTTCAGGCTTTACTTGATTGATCATTTTAATCACATTTTTAATCATTATTAAAAAGACACAGTTGAACACTTCATTATGAGAGCTGATTGATTGGGAGGAGAATGGCCGGCCCCCTTTTTCAGCCTTGTGATTGTGTGTTTCATCCAGTGCCAAGGTGGACCCACATGCTGCTTTCAAGCGCTGGCTGTAGCTAATGCTAACTGCATTGTGATAATGTGTGGCTAATTCTATCGTCTCCCCTCATTTCACAGTGAGCGTGTGCACCTGGCTTTCTCTGTGCATTGGCACCTCTGCAGGCCCTCTGGGAGAAAGCACCCAAAAACCATATGGGGCCCCAACACACCCGCAGGCCCCTCACAATTTATACTAATCAAATCAGATTCCCTGCCCCCAGACATGAAGTCACACGCTTGGTGCAGGAGGAGGCCCTGCCTGGCCATTATTAGGGGAATTAATCACTGCCACACACACAAAAGGAAACCTGCTAAGTGATCAGAACCTCTAGACTGAATGCAAACATGGTGGCACGCTATGATGGATAATATCACCTGTCATGTGAAAGCCAAACAGGAATCAAGGTGAGTGAGTCAGTCATATCATGGTCAGATTTTATGGCAGTTTGCATCATTGAACACAAACTAGCATCAGGCCTACTGCCCCTGACTAGTTTTCAGAAAAAAAAGCTAAATTTATTGTTCTCAAAGATTAAATAAATAATAAACTTGTTTGCTTATCTCCTTACTGTGCTCTGGACAGACATGCGTTATCAGTCTGTGGGTGATTTAGCTGATGATGGGAAGAAGGAGAGAAAAGGAGGACTTTTATTGACTGAGAGCCTAATGTCAGACCATTGATTTCTCCCCACACACATTACTGACATAATCACACTATTGGTGCTGGCAAGCTAATTATGAGTGGGTCTCCCTTTGTGTGTTACCCTTTGTGTGTGTGTGTGTGTGTGTGTGTGCATGCGTGTGTTCGTGCGTGTGTGCATGCGTGCATTTTTCAGAGCTAATGACTGTGTTCATCTGACAGGAAGCTCAGCAGGGCTCACACACTGAACACTGCAAGACAACAGGACACACTTGCACACATCACACACTTACTAAGCAGATGTAAGACAGCTTGCATCACCACCTACTGTTTTTATTAATACTTCTGTCAGAAACATTAAAAGCCGCGGCTGGTTGCCGGAGCGAGGAGAGTCCCTGTCAACATGTGCCCCGGTTTCTAACTCAGTGGAAGAACGAGAAGAGCTGAGCTGGGCCTCAACATTAAAACATTACACTAATGAGGAAAGATGAAATTCTGATAGCAGCGCTGGGCTATTGGAATCCCTTAGTCTACATCAGATAATTATGATTGTGAATATTAGCAGGGCGAAGAGTTACGCTTGTCTTTCCGCATGTAGTTTTCAGCCGAGCATACCGACACACCCTCCTGTGCTACATTACAGTACCTCCTCTCCAAGGTGCAGCTCCTGCAGGATGATGCGTACATCGGGGCAGTCCTGTGTGTGGGAGCAGGGTGAGGGGGTGAGGGGGTCGAGTGAACCCTCGGTGATGGCGGGCGTCTCATTCAGAACAGGGAAAAAAGTCAGATGGTCACAATCCTGTCCTTCCTCCTCTTCAACCATTTTAACCTCTGCTGAAACTTCATACAGGATCTTGGGATCTGTTAGAAGGGAGACAAATTTTCCCACTGAGCTTAAATCCAACACCCACATCCTGGTAAAAGAGCATCTTAAAAATTCAACAGGCAACACTTGTCTCTTCTTGTGTCACCTTCTGTTCCATCTTTGTACTCCTTCGACAAGTTGGCCGCTAAACCCAAACACAGCATCCCTTGCACCTGTAACAACATATGACACAGTTGAAAGTAAAGTTTAACACTGTGTAGGATCATACTACAACCTGAAAGGACATACTCGTTTGGTTCGTCTTAGAGCCTTTCTGCGGATGCGTGATCTGGTCCGATTGGGTCCTTCGGCAGCATCTTGCACCCAGTCTCGACTAAGCAGCACCCCGGGACCAGGGCCGAACACAGCTCTCTCCCTCAGTAGCTCGGCCTCCATGTTCAGCCACTTGGAGCTCACTTGTTCCCATTCACTGGCTTGTAACTGGGGCATAGAAACATGACCAGGACAGGGGAATACATGAGGGAAACATAAACATTATTATAGATCTAATTTTGGCTTTTTAATAACATTTATGTAATTATATTTGTGGTAACATCTCTGTCAAACCTGCCAGTGCTTTGTCCTCATACTCTCAAACATGCTGTGGCCTCTCTTTTGATTTGACTCCATGTAGGACAGAAACTTCTACAAAGAAATGAAAATAACGTGATGGGTACAAATGAAAAGAGCAGGCAGCAAAATCGCTCTTCCTCTAGCTCATATTGTGCACCCACAACACACATCATGTTCACAGAGGTTGTATATTCATAATGGTATTGTTGTTTCCTCATGCAATTACAATGCATTCATACAATTACATCTGTTCTAAATTGCATTCACTGGGCAAAATAAGCTAGTGGCTACAATCTTACAATAACCCTGTCAGGAAATGTAATCATTTGTTGGTGTGATCTAATTAACATAAACATTAATATCACTGAGCCACGCCACAGTAAAGGGAAAGGTAAGTGTGCTTTTATTGTGTGTGAGTGAGTGTGCGTGTGTCGATTAAAAGAGAAAAGGAAACAAACAAAAAATGGAAAAACCCAAAACCGAGGCGTACTGACACTGCAGGATGCTTGTGTTCAGCAGACACACTGGGATCATATTCTGACTGTTAACTGCTTCATTAAGCCCATCATCACAGCAGTGCTCGCTGAGAGACTAGTGAAACAACATGTGTCCATTCTCACAGCTGACCCAGGAAAGCCATTTAATTGACTGAATGAACATGCACTAACTCTTTATATCGAGTCTTATTTACAGATGCTAATTCTGTGTTTTGTGGTATAACCCCATGAATGCAATAATTGATTCCAAGCACAGTAAAAAAAAATAAAAAATAGTTCTGTAATACAAGAGATGCAAAAATTCAACATGATTTCAGAATAAAACCATTTGTAAAAGTTTAACGACAAACTTTGCCGAGCTCTCTGGAGAATGAAAACTGTTTCTCTAAACGTCTGACTGACGATCCAAATGAGAAGTTGTGCAGAGAGGAGAAAGAAAGGAGTAATTTGAGGGGAGATTATAGAAATATTACAGACAAAAAAAAGAGAGTAATAATGAAGTTTACGAACTAGAGCCATGTTGCCACAGATAAACAGCAAGTCGGCGTCATCATCTCCTAATTTCATTCCTTCATTTGGACAAACATAAGTAATATATAGCATTAATTACCCTATTTAGCAGATAGGAACCTCATTGGCTTCTTAAATGCTGCATTAAATACATAACTCATCTCTTCCCTCTGCAATTAACATCAGAACATCACACTCATTTCCATTTTAATGACTTCCCAACAATACGCCACCTTTGATGATAAGGCAACATAATGTCAACTTCATTCTGGGCTGGCAGTGAATGTGTAATGAACTTAACGTGATCATTAGTGCTGTTAATTATCTTTCTAATATGAGGACACAGATATGATTATGGAAACTGCATTCGCTGATGAAATAAATCTCTGGAAGGATTGCACTGAAGCTTGACTGAGAACACAGTCTGCCTATCAGTCTCTTTATTCTCATTCATTACCTACAGTAGGCTTTAAAACTCTACTCTGCTCGAGAAAAGCAGAAGTCTGCTCGGCCATCTGCAGAAATGCATTATTATGGATCCAAGGACTGAAAAGAGACTCCCTCCAAGCTCATGACTTGCCAACTAAAGGTCATAAGTTGATGATCCAGAAATTAATTAATGACTCACTTGTCTCGGGCTGACCACTACTGATCATTTCAACATCAATTTTATGAACACTCGCTGCATGCTGCAACCTACTCAGAGCGAAGTGGTGCAACACACAGCAGAGAGGGAGGAAGCAAACATCCCTTTTTCTCTGCCTCTCAGATGGAAAAACAATTCATCACCCTCTCTGATAGCCTGTCAAAGAATGATATGATAAAGAATAACATCAAATGAATAATGTTTTCATCAGATTGGTACCTCTATAATTGCCAACCCGATTTCTGTCGGCAAGAGACGTGAACAAACAAGAACATACACACACTTTGTGGGGGTGAGACAGACACACAGACGCGGTAATTTCATGCCTGTGTGCCTGAGTAATATGTCCCCGCTCCCTGCTCCAGATGGCTCAACGTCTTAACCGTTGTGGGGGAACTAATGATGTGAGCCACGTGTTTCGGGGGGAAAAACAACAATAAGCGCGTCTTTAACCTTCAGCAGGAAACAGTGTGTTGTAGTGAGTGTTCCCATGAATAGGCCTAACAGATATCAATTACTATACCCACTCAGGGGCAATCAGCTATGATAATCCAAATCCATTTAAAGAAATAATCAAACACCCCCATAGGGCTGGACGGCCCACAGCACAAACACAGGAGTGACTTTGGGATGAGCGTTTGGGCACAGCGGTCTGGGATGCGGCAGCACCTGGGAAAAGGTAACGACCCCACACTCATCAAAGGGGACACGATCAATCTATCTATCAATAACAGTACCCCCTGCCCAACTGACCACCATGGGTTTTGAGCCTTTAGCCGTGCAGCCCCTCACCTCTGGAACTCCCTCCCACAAAGCATCAGAAATATTGACTCTCTTCATTCATTTAAATCACATCTTAAAACACACCTCTTCAAACTGGCCTATTCAGACTGATCTTGACACTGTAACCTCATCTACTCCATTTTTATCCTATCATCTTGATTTATTACTTTTTTCGATGCGTTTTTGTTTTTTATTTATTTTCTGTACTGAATGTTTCATTTATTCTATGTTTTTGTAATGTGTCCTTGGGTGTCTTGAAAGCCACCAATAAATAAAATGTATACAGGCATCTGTCAGTCCTGCCCTGTGTAAAACAACCAAACCTGAGGGAGGATGAGTGTGTTTTTACCTCTACTGTTACTGACTCTTTCTCAGATCTGCCCAAAGCTGAGCGAACAGCACTGCTGATCATGTCAAACGTCTTCGGAGAGCCACTGGTCGCCTTGTTCTTCTGGGAGTCTAGGAAGAGACAAAAATACAATTTAAATGTCAAGAACATGTAACATTCAGGCATTTCTTATTCATTAATGAGGAAAGTGAGAGCTAACCTGTGTATAGCAGCCAGGCTTTGTTCGCCATCTCCTCCCACAGGGGGCTGATGTCACTCATGCTGACAGGCTTCGTCTTTGCTGTTTGGCGTGCTGAGATCTCGATCTTGTAAGTTTCTTCAAGGGTGTGTTGCCTCTCCGACAAGACCTTTGACCAGCAGGACTCTGCTATGGACACTAGTTCTCTGTCATCTGGAGCACACACACACACACATACACATTTGGTCTGAACTCTCCAGTCACCCAGTAAACCTCCCTAGACTTTGAAAATATCAGACTATAGTGATGAATGTAAATAAACCATCACATACTGGGCCTCATACCTGTGATAACGTCTGCTCCATCAGTGAGGGGTACAGAATGTCCGGTTTTGGCAAACACTTGGGATGAAGCTTTCTTGTTGTGTACATTTTGTGCAACACATCCAAAACCTTCAGGGTAGCTACAAAAATTAAAAAAAATAATTGTGTGAATTATCAGTGAATCCTGGTGTGTCAATAATGTTAGCATGTATACATGCGGGTTTACCTGCCAGATCGTATCAGTAACAGACAATGAAGAAGGCATGTAATGAAGTTCACATTTGAATTGTAAGTAGCCATGACAACATCCCAGCGGTCCATGAAGGTCTGTAATGCCCTGATGACCCCTTCCTTTTCTTCTTGGGAACGCCGCGGTTGAGACAAGAAATAAAGTATGACTTTATTGGTGCAGGAGTAGAGGGCCGACACGGTCTTCTCTCTGTGAGTTTGGCCTTTCTCCAGAGCCTAGAAGAATACAGCAGTGTGCAAATCTGATATCAGTTAGCGAGTTATTAGTGCAAATTAAATAATAGTGTGCTGTGCACAGATTTTCTCAATTCAGAGCTCTTATTGGTTAAAAGGAAATGATTAATGGATTGTGATTGAATTAAATTTACAGATGCAGTTTGCAGATTTATAATTACAAGAGTTGAGATATTTCTGCTGACAACAAATTTTTCATATTATATATGTGAAGTGAAGTGCTTTTGTCTCACCACCACAATCTGATCTGCGAGGAAGTTGAGCAACCTCTCAGAGTCTCCCAAGAATGTTCCACTGTAAAGGTTGTGCAGTAAGGTCTTACTGAAGAGCACCACATTCTCCATCAGCATGCCAGTCTGCCCTTCAGGCCTCTCACCGTGACAGTCTGAGAGGGAGAATAAGAAAGGAGCACATTCAAATGAGAGATTTTCTTTTTATGTATGGAAGTGGTCTGACCAGTTGGAGCTTTGTGTAAAGCAGGCATTTTAATTCTACCTTGTGAGTTGAGATGAGTGATGTTTTCTTCCCCATGACTGATCATGTGGATGATGTCCATGATAAAATCCAGCAGCTCAGTCTGGAAACTCTGTCTCTGTCCCAACGATGCACCCTCAGGGAAAAACTGTGGTATTTAAGCAGTTTATCAGTTTAAAAAACCTGACTGACACCAAATAGATGGACATTTTGATATGTGATGATGGGTATTTAGTCTATTAAGCTTGATAGTGATGGGAACACCTTGCCTAATGTCACAAATGTAAGAGTCGGTGGTGATGGTGTGTGTGCATGCAGGTAAGGCTTATCTAACTGAAAACACCTTTATAGAAACCTGCAGTTGTTGGCCTACTGGTGGTGAATGATTTTATTAGCAGCACATTGGCTTTGCCTTATTTCGAAACTGAGCAAAGAGTGGCACCTTCTGGAGAAATGAGAGTCTTGCAGTATAATAGAATTTAATATAATAGTATATTGAATAGCCTTGAATTCAGTGGGAATGTATTTCGTGCATGTGTTGCATATTTGTTGATGATTGAGTGTGATTTTTGAACTAAAAGAATGATGTAAAGAATTGATTATAATCATGTGTGTGTCTAGGTTGTGTTTGTGCCTTCACCTCCAGCAGCAGAATGAGGGGATGTGTGTTGGTGTTGGCAGACACATTAAGAAGACTGTCCATCAGCAAAATACGGATGAAATCACACACTGGCTTCCGGTTTGACTGAGACCTGAATGTGTCCTGACCGACGTCGGTTGAGCAAGGCTGAGCCTCACCCTGGGGGGAAGATAAAAAACCAGTGTCTAAGACCAGAGAGATGACATCTTAAATTTGAGTTTCATAAATCCAGAGTAACAGACAAACCTCTGAACCGTCCAGAGGGAACACAACTCCAGCAAGTGCATGGAGAAATTCTGCTGATGCCCATAGTGGGTCTCTGGGGCGGAGGTTATGGAGCAGACAAAGGAACTGCATCACACTTGCTGGGAGCTGAAACTCCGATGATGCAGCAGTGTCTGAGATGTGCTTTGTTGGAGGCTGTGAACACATAATTTAATAATGTGTTATACATCTCGTGGTGATAAATACTAAGAATATGTCCCAGATTAAGTCCTTACTTGAGTAATGATGACTTTGATTAAGTCTAGCATTATTATAGCAGCTTCAACACATAGCTGCTGAGAAGGAGCGTCTGCTTGGCTGTCAATCAATGACTGCAGGACATCATCCAAATGCACCTGTAGGTGACATATAATAAAGCATTATGACAGACATGATGAAGAGGATGGTTTACACAATGAGAAAATACTCACCTTTCCCTCTGCTGTGTGACTGGCCGCCTTCCCCAGCAGCAGAGCGGCCAGGGCTTCATACACCTCAGGCAGGCGAGTGTGTCTGATCAGCATCCGATGTAGAACATCAAAGCCTGGACACGTGGCGCTGATGCACTCATAAGACAAAGAATGAGCTCGAAGGTTGTCTGGCAAGGCAAGAAATCAAAAACATCACAATAATAATAATAATAATAATAATAATAATAATAATAATAATGATAATGATAATAATGACAATAATGACAATGATAATAATAATAATAATAATGATAATAATGACAATAATGACAATGATAATAATAATAATAATAATAATAATATATTAAAAAATGTAAAAAATATTCTAACTGACTCAAATCTTCAATGACTCTGAATTCTGGATGTTCAATCACATACTGTAACTAAAACTATCATTTCTATGTTAATTTTCATTTTGTAGTCACAATGAGTTTTACCTGTGCAAAATGATGTTAGCTGATCTGAATTGATCTCACTGAACGCATTGGACCATTAGATTCAGTGCACTGAACTGCATGTAACAAATGCTGAGATGTCAAATAAAAACTAAATATTTCTTATGAGTATTTCTTATCAGTATTTCAATAACCATAACATTACATCATCCAATTTAATTATAATCTAATTTAGTCAATTTATCCATCAGAATTGTACATCAAAATAACATCATAATAGGTTTCCAGCGAAAGAAGTAAATGACAAAATTGAATTATTTCCTTGCTTCACTGTGAGAATCATAAAACTATGTGTACCCATGACAGTAAAAGGCTCATCCATGCTTTCTATGAATGTTGCAGGGAGTACTCCCTCTCTGAAGCTGGTCTGCTGGCCGGGACTCGACAGAAGGCGTGTAAGTAGGATGAGACCCAGTTTCAAGGTGGAGGGGTGAAGATGGGGCTGAAGGAAGAGCAGGAACCACTCACTGCCTAGGGCATCGAATACGGCCTTCTGCTGACTGGTGAGGAATCAGAACGTGAAGGATTATTTCAGCTCTTGTTTCTGCTATGGCATTATAAAACATGAAATACTGAGGGAACTGATGCTGCTCACTCTTTCATAAGGAGGCTGTCTGAGTTGAGGATTTCACAAAGAGAGAGTAACACCTGGTTGCGGATCCAGATGAGGCAGGCTGGATCAGAACTCTGAGCTACATCACAGAGAAGACAGGTCCAGGTCAGTGCTGGTGACATCATGTGTCATCCCTGTGATGTACTGTATACTATATACTTCACTGTATGTGTGGTTGTGTGTTATACGATGTACCTGGTGTTTCCTGTGAAAGATCACTGTCACATATCTTGCTTTCATTCAAGTTACCCAGACCAGGGAGTGTGTGGACCAGGAAGAGCCCAAGTCTGACAAAAGAGAAAGGACAGATTTTAAACACAGAGCTACTCCTAAAACCTTAACTGATCTGATATCTTGATGTGAAAAATGCTCTTTGTTGTGGCTGGCGTTCACCCAGAGTGTACCTGCTGATGTCCTGAGGTGTGAAGTGAGCTTTTAGGAGGGATGTGATAACATCTGAAATGGCTTTAACCTTCTGAATGGTTATGGCAGGATCATGAAGCTTGAATAGCAGCTTTGGTAGCAGGCCGATACTGTGCAGGACCGCTGCATTCCCGTTGTCACTGCTAAGAGTAACAGACAGAGGATTAATATCTATCACAATCTGTTTGCGAAGAAATCTAATTGAGTAATCCATGCACACACTCAGTCATGCTCTTTCCTTCAGCCTCTGTGACTGATACCGTTAAACATTCCCTTGACTATTTCAGTCACACAGTTCTGCGAAATTGATGACAGACAGCAGCAGATGTTGACAGATCAGCCAATAAAGCATGTCTATAGGCTCTGAACAAGACCCTCTTTCAGTGTGTTATATAACTCTGTAGCCATGTGAGTTAACAGTAAGGTGAATCTGAAGTTACAGCATAGTCTGTGGTCTGGTCACATGCACATAAGGTGATGATGTTACCTTGAAGATTTCAGGATTTCACAAAAGTGGATCAGAACTGAGAGATCC
This sequence comes from Chaunax sp. Z400, assembly GCA_037577475.1. Classification (NCBI taxonomy): domain Eukaryota; kingdom Metazoa; phylum Chordata; class Actinopteri; order Lophiiformes; family Chaunacidae; genus Chaunax; species Chaunax sp. Z400. The sequence continues at coordinate 11,280,578 of CM075193.1, forward strand.
AGATTATCTGATGTTTTCTGCCACACCTGGAAGTATAGTATAATCATGATGAAGCAAAAAAAAAAACCTCAACAGTGAGCTTCCAGGAACAGACACAACTACAAAGCACTCAGAGGGACAATACCTTAAAATACATAAAAAGGAGCCATTCCTGACATCTCCTGAGCTTTAACACAAGTTGGATATTTACCTCTAGGTCACACAGCAAGGCCTGGAATGCAGGTGTGTTTTGCAGGCAACCAGTCCCATTGACCCAGTCCACTGAACTCGAGAGATACAGAACCAACTGAAAGGTTCTGTGTCTGATCAGACTGCTCTTCATCTTGAGCAGGAAAGCTAGCAGCTTAGAGGAGAGAGCAGATCGCAGCAGTAAGGAAGGAGATTTTTCCATTTATACATAATGTGCTGTCACTCTGGTGATTTTACACTGTCTGACAGACCTTGTATCCATTGATACGGTTCATTTCCTGCTGCATGGTAGAGTTGGTCTCCAGTACAGACAGGAGTACTTTTACAGCTGCATACAGAGAACCATCGTCTTGCGCCATCGCAAGTAGACTGAGAGCAACTGTCGGCCCACCGACATACAGGAAAGCTTGAGAGGCATTCCTGGGTGTGAACGTGCGCACACCTAGAACGAAGAGGCCATGTGCTCATCAAATGTGTCTGCAAGACTCAACTAAAATGTACTGGGATTAAAAAAAACTTTGGAAAAGAAAACTTTATTTACCATAACATCCAACTAGCGCTGCTCCTATGGTGCGAGCTGTACCATTCAGGTGCTGGCTGATGTTTCGAGCCAGAAACACAGGGGTGGATTGATCCCGAGATGCTATCCCCATCTGTAGAATACACACAATGATTAATAATCTGTATCAAAACAATAAACAGACAGCCTCAGCGTGGACTCACCTTACCTCTTTAGCAATCAGCCTGCAGTCCACCTCATTGTAATCCTTTCTGATCTGTGCGACAGTCGTTAATGTGGAAATTGCTGGGTTGATGCCAAACGAGATCCTCTCCTCAGGAACCAGCCTGAGAGGGAGAGACTCAGAATCTGGATCATGGCCTGGGCACAAACACCGAGATGAAACAACACAGGAGGATGAAGTTAAAATGGTCAAATGTACGGTGTCACCATAAATAATACTATTAAGAAAAGCAGATGTGTAATTAATGTATTAATTGGACAATATTTCAATTAGGGGTCAACCGATTATCATCCTGGTAGATTATAAAGATCCAATATTTAGCATTTTCTGGTTATTAGAATTTTTTTTAAAACTGCCAATAAAATAAATTGATAGTACATTAGTTTCAAGTATTTAATACTTGTGGTTGTTCTGCATCAGTATATCAAGTATTGCCATACTGAACACTATCTGTGGAGAAAATCAATCATGGAATGAGCACCATGGTAACTATATTTACTGCATACCATAGGATGAGAGGAAGACATACAAATAAGACAATAACATAAAAGATTGATTGATCAAAAATACATTCATATCATCTAGACACAACCTATTTGTATTCTCAGATCATTTTACTAATAAACCACAGCGAAATATGTTAACAGATTCAGCAAGTACTGTATCATGTGCTCCTATCCAGGGTGACTGAGTGGAGGTAAACAAAAGACCTAGTGTAGAAATATGTACAAAGTCTTGAACAAGATCTTGTGACACACCTGTGTAGCGTAGAGCCAGGAAGTTGCCCACATAGGCAGTGCCTTGTGTGTAAATGACACCCACAGCCTCAGGGCTCAAAGGCTCCTCAAACAGGTAAACAGGACCCACTCGCCACACTAGGGCAGCATGTTCTTTCCAGAGAGCTGGTGTTCCTATCAGTCCGTACACATCAATCACAGCTGTGGGGTCCATGGAGACAGATTCACCAGGGAATGGCTGAATGTACCTCATCTGACAGAAAATGGAAAGGCTGTTACGCATGAATACATAAATGCCACATCAGACCTAGAACCAGTTCAATCATCAGCTCCACAGACTCTCGCCTCCTGTCATACCTTCCCTGTCCCAACTGCCTTGCCATTGAAGTAGGCTGAGGCCACACAGCTCTTCTTCACATCTTTGGCTATGACCACAGCCAGATGGTGCCATTGACCTGGGACCAGCATGCTGGAGCAGCGGAACCTCAGGGACGTAGGCAAAGAGGTTGGAGTGCAAACTTCTGGCTCCATCATATCTGTCAAAGAGACATGGAGGAAGACAGTCGCTTGATTTCTGCAGAATAAACTGATGATGTGCATTTAAACACTGGATAAAAAATAGCAAACTTTTGTGAAGGTCTAAATGGAAGCTACAAAGCTAAAAAAAAAAAAAAAAAAAAAATCTAATTTCTTGGTCTTACCCAGGTATATGAACGCTTCCTCCTCTGTAGAGATGACCAAACAGCCGTCATACGACGAGACCGAGATAGACAGACAGACGTACTGTTGTTCAGTCCGGGACATGTGGCGAACCACTGACAGCAAACGGATTGGGTGAGAATCACAGGCTGAACTGAACCTGTTGATCTGGAACCAACAGGAAAATGAGAGACCAGCTGTCGGTGGAAAACCCCGGCAGTCTGTAACATGAGAAGGAGATGATTAGATATTGTATTCAGATTTGTGAGCACATGTGTGAGCACTTAGACTCATCACTTACCTCCGCCGATTCCACCTGTTGAGATTGAATCAGCTGTTACTCCTTTCACTGTGGCCAGAGATGGCAGGAAAAGGCAACTGCAAAGACAGAAACAGTGAATGAGTTATTACATTGCATTTACATTATATACCATTTCTGCAGCAAATGTATTATTATATTATTGTTTTATGTATGGATAAAGAGTATAAAGTATCATTTTCTTATTTAGTATAGTCTATTTGATTCTGCAAGAAAACAGAAACCCACTTACCCATATCCACTCTCACTCATGTCAAACTCTACAAAGGCAGGTGAGGAGGAGACTCTGTAAGGTCTGAAGGAACGTGGTGACGTCATGGACACCAGACTAATAATCTGGTGACCGGGAATTGCAGAACCAACAGAGGATTCACCACAAGCTGTGGGCTGTAGTAAGCTGAAGGTCCGCCTCAGTGTCTTTACCGGAGATCCTGATAAGGCATCTGCAGCTGTCCTATGACCTGGTTTAGGTGACACAACCAAAATCATGGGAGGGACCTGATTCATGTCTGTGTTTGAAAACCTCAGGAGGGTGAATATCACATTTCTAAGTAAAGAGGAAAAATAACAGACAGACTATGTCTGAGTCTATGTATGAGTGCTATAACAAAACAAGAACGTACCTGTCTTGACAGGTGGGTAACAGTCGTGTTGCAATTGCTTGGCCAAGCACATGAGTGGGTTCCCTAAACACAAGAACTTTCTGAGGAGGAAAAGTAAAACACACCTCAGACACAATATTGTAGCATAAAAGTCTCTTCATCTTCAGAACAATAGAGAAATGTAAAGGTCTGAACCCCAGAGACTATGTTTCACCTGAAGTCTGCATGTGTGATGGCCTGGGAAGAGAGCTTCTCCAAGATTCGTAAAACAGGTAGATGTAATGGGTGATTTGAAGCCAGCAACATGCTCTGACAATGGGCCAGAAGTGCAGAGATCGTACCCCCCTTGCACAATGCCTGCCGGTTTCGCTCACATTTCACCATGGCCTGGATGTGGTGCACCAGTGAGTACTGGATCTCCATGGAGAGCTGGGAAACAGGGAAAGAAATGTTGTCTCATTTTGGGGGCTTACTGTGTATTACATAGCATGATACATCAGGGAGTGTAATATCTTCTTAGAACGGTACCTGTGGGTCCCTGGGAGTAAACACTGATGGAAGGAGAGTCATAATAACTCTGATTGCTCCTGGATGAAGAATAACATCACTGCAGGTGAAACTACTGTAAGCCAAGAAACAAAACACAGAACATACGGTTGAGATCACATTCACATCCCATTCATCACGAGAAATTTGAATGAAGGGGAACTTCATCTTAAGGGAATATGGCTGACTGTTCAACCCTGTCCAAATGGTTAGAAATATCCACCTGTACTGAAACTCTGTGCCGATAGTGGAAATACTGGCTGTTTTGTTTTTGGTTCTTCCCTGTATATCCTCTGTGGACTGCAGGTCTGACCCCAGATGGACAGTCGGCGGCACTGAATGCACTCCTTCAGGCCCTGATCCATCCTCGGGCTTTAGTCCAATGTTCAGTTCCAATGGAGAGTAGGTCCCTGTGGCGAACTGGTCAAGATAGAACAACAGCCTTATACATGTCCGAAGAGTGACAGGCAGAGTGGGCTGCAGTTCGGTGGTAGAAGAGGGGGGGACTTCTGGGGCCTCTGCCAACTTGACAAACTGGTCGAAGCTCTTTCCAGGAGGCTGGTTGCCCTCCACTCTATCCAACATCTCTTTCTGAGGATTTTCAGTGTGGAAGCAGCCCAGCTGGAGCAGAGCTTCCCCGAGCTTTTCATAAAAGCCACCAGTCTCAAAATGGTGTGCATTTACTGGGTGAAAATGCACAGTCAAGGCCAGAATGTGAAGAGAGAGGAGAACGAGGTCCAGGAGTGGCTGATGGCCCAGGGACTTCCATGCTTCTCCCTGGGGAGGGTCGGAAAGAGCTCCTTCCAGTTCGATCACCAGAGACAGCAGTCCAGTGAAGCCTCCGGCTCTCCGAAAGGCATCACAGCTGTTTGGGCTGTCCAGTACCCTCAGTACAGACTGAAATAGAGAGGAGAAGAATCAGACAGACACTTTGGTCAAATGAAATCATCAGACACAACCTTAAATGACATACCATACCATAGTTTAGAGAGAATGTATTTTGATAGACACTCCCCCAGTCAATTAAAAAAAATGCCATGAAAAATAAATGAAACATATAGATATGTCATAAATCATTTCTGGTAACTAGTTTTTGGAGGTGAACAAAATCACATTAGCTTTATTCGATTCAGAGACCTAATCCATCAGGCAGGTAATGTGTTAGGCTGAACGCAGAGGGAAATGTGATTAACTGAAACTGGAGTAATCACAATGGCTCTTAACACTTGCCAACCCAGGTCGTACCCAATCTGATTGCCACCTGCTTTAAACGCGTTAGCAAAAGGAACACACACACACACACACACACATACAAAAGCTCCGGCATACATGCACAAACAAGCATACACATTCGCACACATTGAATACACACCATATCTGCAAATAAGTGCTCCTCTCGCTACCATCTATAAAAACGGACACACAGTGGGTGTAACATCGTTAAGCATTATAAGATTTCTGTCCCTTTCACTGATCTGATAGAGGCGGTAATCTTCAGCGTGCCACAGCACAATGCTACTAGCCTAATCAAATCAGTCATGAGTTAACTGTAAACCTATTTTAGCAAATCAATCTACATTTGTCTATAATGTAATCAGGGTCCCACATGCTAAGAAAATAAATTCACTACTTTATAATGTTTTAATCGTATTACAATTTGTCATGATTTGATGTAGGGTGGAGACTGCATATCTGAGTGTTTCTGTATGTGTTTGTCTGTGAATGAGGGTCCATGTAACTTGTATGGTAAGCACCTGCAAAAGGTCCCGCTTCAACCCAACCTCCTGCTGTGTAGAGGAGCAGAGGGCTCCAATGGCTGTGCTCATGAACTCCTCAGGGTTAATCTCAGCTAGATGCTCCAAAATGCTCAGAGTGGGACCTCGATACTGATCCTCATCCAAGAAGATCTTTATGTAAGGAACCATACCGAGTTCTCGCACTAAAACTGCAATAGACATGCAAAGATGAAATGTGAAACTGCAGTTTCAAACCATGACATAAATTAAAGATAAAATGATTGCAGATGGTGGAATAGTAAGGAATTTCATTAAAAAAAACAACAACAAACTAGACATGAAAAGAATTGCCTGTGAATACCTGTGTTTTTGATTGAACGCAAAGTAAAGGTTGAAACAAGCTGAAGCATACGGTTAGTGAGCAATCTTTCGTTGTCCTCCACACATGGCATCTCTGGGGGATTTAAAGAGAACAAGAACTTTAGTTAAAAATGACAGCAGAAAGATAAAAGGAAGACCAAGATTGAGGATTAGCTCCTGAGTTCCGTTTTTTTTGTAACTAAATCACAACTGTAGGTGTTGCTCAACCCCACATTTATTGTAATGATGCACTGCTTTGTCAAACAACCACTCTCTCGCTTCTCTTAGTTGCTCTGCAGTCACTATTGCATCAGAGGCTGTAGAAACAAATCAGTTGGTTCATACTTGTTTTAGAGGAAGAGACGACTCCGGCTTTCCTGAGGATCTTAGCTCTCCTACGAAGTTCATAGAGCAGCAGCTCCAGCAGCCCCCCGTCACTCAGTGCCTCAGCAAGGAGACCACTGCGCACTGTCATCCTACAGAGTAAAGGAGATAGATGCCACCTGTAGCATTGACTATTCATTTATAAACAAAGATACTATATTTAAACCTCAAGTATATAATAAAATATTCATTATATTATATTTTATTATTTATATTATATTATATTACTGATTTATTAAAATTAGCTTTGAAGGATGGATTTAGGATGAAATATTTTAATAATCCTGAGTATCATGTTACCAGTCGGCACTGCTCACCTGTGAAAACACTCCAGAGCCGCCACTCCAAACTCTATCCCTGCAACCACCCCAGCCAGTGTCCCAGCCCAGCTCTGCTTCAGTACACCCAGCAGTGCCCAAAAGGTCTCATGGGGGATGTAGTTCAACTTGAATACCACCTGTAGGAAACCAAACATTTAGTCAGACCTTATATGCGTGCTATATAAAAGACAAAGTATGCACAGGGACTTTGCTCTTTACATTAGAAGTCATACCATCTCCAGCAGTGAAAAGAAGAGCTTTTGGACAGCTGCTGGTTTACGCCATATGCAGGAGGCCAGCTGGGCCATCGACTGGACACTCCACTCCAAGAGGAAGAAATTGGCCGGGTCCCTCTCCCATACTGTCTGCAGGGTTCGAAGAAGCTGACAGCACAGCAGAGAATCCTGAGATTGCACCAAGGAGGCCTGCAGCAGGTGGAAAGCCGGCAGGTTCTTTACTGCTGAACCTGGAGACAAAGGTACATTAGGAGATGAGTTGAAGAAGTGTTTTAACTTGCCAAAGGAGGTTTTAGCTCCTAAACACGGGTTTAATTGAATAGAACATAGTCTGTTTATTTATGTTTTTTATGAATGAGGAGAACATTTATACAATTAATCAGATTTTGCTCTGGCGAGGTCAGACAAATTTCTTTGAAAAGGAAAACCACTGAATTACAAACAACCTTGTTGCACAAGTTGAGTCCAATCTATCAACTGAGTTACTCATTCATAGACAAACTGAAAAACTAACAACACGACCTGCATGAAGGTAAAAGAAGAGTGGCATAATCTGTCTGGATAGAGTTTCTTAGCTGCACTGTGAAAATATTAAGAGGAAGTCTTAGATTAGGGAGCTAATACACACTTGTGTTTGTTGTGAATAAATATATACCTGGTTAGTAATAGGATTCATTTTCACACTTAGTCAAAATTACATCAGAGCTAAATAAGATCAGCATATCAGAGTGCCTGGTCCCTCTGCTGGAAAGAGATCTACTCCTTGATGTGATGGATGGGTGCTGAGTGTGTGTGTCTGTGTCTATGTTTGGAGGCATGATGTGTTTATTATGGACACCATTTATGAGTGTTGGATGGAGATGTGTGTGCATCTATGATAGATGGCTGGTTGCTGTAGGCCAGTGGTGAATGGATGTGGGGCATCCTAACAGAGTTAGAGGGAAGCCTCCACTTCATCATTCCAGACATAATCACCTCAGCTTCCTGTTAACCTGAGGGGTGTTGTGCACAGCAGCAGGGTAGCGGTGGAGCAATGGGGAGTGAGGGTGTGTGGGAAATCAGGGAAAAGGAGTGGTGCAGTTTGGGTGGGTTTTAAGAGGGCAGAAATGCCAAGGGTGGTGAACTGTGTGGTCATTTGGGGGAGAACAATTCTCATGCCTAAGCCTGTCTTTGCTGAGCTGTGCATTTGATGGTAATTAGATGATTTGGAGTGTGTTTTTGGAATGGATGACTCAAGAGTTTATCCTAATGGTAGGAGTGATAATTAAAGAGGACTGGTTATAGTGTAACAACACAGAACTAATAGCGAAGACCTGGCCTACCTTTGGTGAGCGGTGGGTCAAACTTAAAGGCTGGAGGTTGAGGGTTGGAGACACAAAGAGCCACTTTCAGCTCATTTTTTCCAAGGTGGGTGAAAGATGCAATAAGAGCCAGCAACTCCTCCACAGGCTGGAACTGATCCACAGACACACCATCCTCACAGCTTGTGATTGTTTAATAAGAGACAAAAACAAATTAAATGCAAAGCAGGGAGAAATAAAATATTTCATTATACTCACTCTAAGAGAAGACACATTGCATTTGTATTTATTGCATCCTTTGAAAGGACTGTATATTTAGACCATGAAATTTTCACGTCATTTCTCAGACGGCCTATTTAGAACTGTCATAGAAAAAAAATTGAATTCTTATAAACACTCCTTATCCTGAAATCTCAGTTGTTTCATCCTTTTTCTGCTCGTGTCCTTTATCTCACCGTTTAAGGATGTTCTCAAGGGCCTTGTAGCCGTTGTTGGTGTCAAACTCCACGAAGAGGGCTGGATTGAGGTTATAGGTGTCTCTAATGAAGCTGAACACAGCCACAGCCACCTCAGCTAGCAGCGGTCCTGAGACATCATCACTGATGTGCAACAGGTTTTGGGTGCAGATGCGCACACAGTTCTTGCCTACAGATGGAAAGGCAGAGTTCTCTGTTATTGAACTAGTAGTTGCTCGGAGATACACAACGCATCCAAACAAAATCCTCTGCACAATCAAAGTTTCCCATTCAACTAATTTATCATAAATGATAGACAAAACTGCATAACTCTTCATCTGTTTTCACCAATGGTTTGATAACCTGCTATAAAATAATGACTATATAGCAAAGACCTATAGAGTCACATGAGCAAAATATCCTGCAGGGGAAAGATGGCCAAAGAGATCAAAGTTTGACTGAGTGAATAATCTGGGCTGATGTCATCATGTGAAACATTGTTGTACGTCTCCATGCTGTCATGTGTGGTCATATGTCTCTCCATAATCATCTCATTACAAGAACGAAAACGTCTGTCTGCACAAATAACATTACCCATAAAATCTAATTATTCTCCTGCCACAAGCATTTAATACATCCAGTTCCTCTATGTGTTCAGAGGAACTGGTGGAGCACAGTCTTCTGTAACTAGGAAGCAGAACAAGTAACTGGCCATAAGACAAACAGAAATGTTCCTTATTCCAATGATTTTGAGTTATGTCACCTAGCAAGCTTGGGACAGTGTTGCTTGTTGCTACAGCAGAGACTGCCTTGAGTACGCGAGAGGCCTGATGCCTCCAGGCGGCGCTGGTCTGATCCCATAGTGATGTGAGGCCAATGATAAGACACTGCAGTTCCTCCGTTTCCACCAGTCTCTCCACATTGACTGGCTGCCTACAGAGTTGGAGGAGAACCTGGAAAAGAGCGAGGGGAAGACAAAAATGAAATAAAAACAGTAGAAGCATGACAGATTATTGACAAAGAGACTTTGCCAGATGAAGAGGAGAAATTCAAAGAGTTAAAAAAAAATTTTAAAATGAGGCTTAATTGCTTCAATTAACCTTTGTTAGTGGCTCCTGAAAGGTCTCCTCTATAGCCATGTTCTCCTTTTTAGCTGGAAGGCACACTAGCAGGTAAAGACATTTCACCAAAGCAGCAGGGAGCTCCGGGTTTATACAGGACAATATATCCTACACACACAAGCAAACACACACACACACAAACAATCAGGGATCACAGGGAAAATACACAAAAAAAGACTTTTAGGACACTGATGAGAAATTCAGTAATAAATGTCAGGTTTTTATTTTCATTGTATTTATAATACCAATAATAATATCCCATATAGTTCTAGTTTGGCCAAGGTTGATGTATTGTAAAGATATGTGGCAATTATCAATATGATGAATATGACATATGCTGTCCAACACCCAAAGCCAGTAAAGCACTTCAAATAAATATGGGTGACTCCATTTAAATGTAAAACAGTTTTATGTTTTCCAAAAACAAAAAACAACTGTAACTGTAACTTTGAAATGTCCCTTTGCTTTAAAATGTATTTATCACTCACTGAGCTGTCAGCTGTCAGCAGCAGCAGAGACTTTAGCAGTAGCCATCCTTGACTGCCTCTCGCCTCACAGTTTGTCTCTTTGGTATCTGGTCTGTGGAAGAACTGCACCACCTCATCACGAGCCCCCTCTGAAAACGCAGAGGAATCAATGTGTGCTGACCCCAAAGCCTACAAGACCACCTGCATACCATAGCCACCACCTCCTATCACATAAAACAGTAAAATCTAAATCCATTCATAAATATATACAGAAACACACATATACACACACATATATACAGTCTTCAAATACACCGCAATATGCATATCTAAAACAGTTCGAATAAGAGTTCACAAAGTGTTTCACGTCTAATTTTAGACAGAAAATTTGCATTGTGTTTCAATTTCGGCAAGCCTAACTTTTTGTACTGCACAAAGTTCCTGAAAAAAAACCCACAGTGTTGTGAACCTAAAAACCTCTGAAAAGTTACACTTCTGTTGCGTAAAAAATATTTTCAAAAAGTACTAAATAATGCGAACATGCAGAATTTCTTAGTCTCTTAATAAACTTGAACTCATTATCTACTTCCCTAAAAACAAAACAAAACAAAATCCTCTCCTACAGACAGCGCATCAGTAAAGATTGATGTTCAACAGATCGTGTGTTTTGGCTTTCCATTTTCAAGAACATGACATGAGTGACATTTACAATATGAGAAAAATCTATTAGAAAAAGCCTACAGCACAATAAAAAAAAAAGCAGAAGTAGACAGAAGCGGTAAAACGTTCCTCTACTTGGAATACAATGCACAATTTTTCCTAATATGAGACGTTGTTAGTACCTGCAGGCCTTTCTGCCAGTCTGCTGTGGATGTTATGGATGACAGTATCAGCAGTAAGAGCTGCGAGGCCCTTTATGTTCAAACCTTCTAGTCTGCCACCATCCTCACAGACCTGAGATCAGAGATGAGATCATGTAAAGATACTGGAGATTAAAAAAAAAAACACCTTTAACTTTTATTAATATACTAACAAAATTCAATAGCTGTAGAAGGCATTTTTGAGTGAAAGTGTAAATGTGACTATAAAATGAATTTCCAACAGGGATAACGGTGACATAAAAATCGTTGCATGTAATTTACTGACATACATGTAGTCTGTTACATTTGGTGCATTATGAAACACAGTAACCATATTGTAGCTGGATTTCAACTGCTTTGGCTAATGCTCTACACTATAAATAATAGACGCCAGTGCATTGTATATGCTCTTTTCAGTTCTATAAGAGGATATCGCATTTCACTGAGTTTGCTGTTCCTACATGAGGCCCTACGGTATGTACTGGTCAAATCTCTGGTGATGCAGCTTACACATACACAGAAACACACACAACCCAAAGAGTGATTACATCTGTAGCTGTAAACCCGATTAATGGCATTCAACACACATACAGATCAGTGATGGTGGATTTTTTTTTAAGTGGGAGGGTTTCTCAGGCACGAATGAGAAATTCTTTTTCCAATTAATCAAAGTGAGGCCTGAAGCTATGGATCCAAAGCACTTATACATTTCATGTGGCAGCTCAGTAAACTGTATAGATTAACTGAGAGACCACATGCAAATTTGTTTAAAGCATGCTGGTGCAATCAGCTGAGGGCCAAACATCTAACATCTGCCTGCTCATGTGAAGGGTCTGGATCAGTTTTGGAAACCAAAGCGTCCCGAGAAATCCCAATAACATTTTCAAAGACAGGTACTGATTTGATGAATGGCTCCGTTTTAAATTCTCCAAATTATTGTCTTCATTTATTTAAAGAGTTTGACAATACAAAAAATTTTCACTTCATCAAGAATAGAAAAAGGAATAACTCATTTTGTTGATTGATAAGATATAAATAGACACATATTATTGCTAAAGTACCTGTATATAAATAGGTAGGACTTGGACTAGATGCTCCACGCTTTGCTCTGAAGGAACATGGTCTGTTCTGCAGCCAGCCCTCGAGGACATGTGAATTCCCAGCGCCTGTAGTCCTTCTGTGAGTGTTTCTGGGAATTGGGGTTTCCTACAAGAGTCCTCCACTTTGTCCAGATTCAAGTCCACAGAGACAGATAACTCCCCTGAAGCACTCAGCTCTCCAGTTTCCTTATTGATCCTTTCCACTTTAGTAGTCTGGTCCTGAAGGGGGAAAAAGAGCAGTGAGAAATCCTCTTTTTATATAACCTCAGTTTATATGATATCTGAAATATATTTGAACAATATCTCCTTGGTCTGCCTCACTTCATCCAATATATTTGTCCAAATCCCTCAGCCCTCCTTCCTAAAGCCCTGAGCACATCAACAGACAGAGGGACAGACCACGAAGCAGTCATGTGTCATTCTAATTAAATGAGGGATACTCATAATTATTATAGTACATGATGCACAATTTTCAGTAAATGGAAGCACATAATGTCAATGAGTATTAAAAGATTTTCAAGCTGTTCAATTTGAATTATTTATTTTAATTTGTTCAAGCTTTCTCCCAAATTTATTTGTACTATAATTTATATTCTGTTTGTTTTGTTTGATTGTTTTTATCGGACCCCTATTTAGACTAGCACCCGCTTTGTGGAAGCTAATGGGGATCCTAATAAAGAATAAAGAATTCACATATGCCTTCTGCACATCTTTACGTTATTTGATTGTATTCTTTTTTTTTCTGGAGCAATATTTTATCATCAACAGAACTTGCACCATAGTTTGAACAAACTAAACAGTTTTATCCGTTAGAGCAAAAAAAAAAGAAGACAATTTAAGGTGCACATATGCTGCTCTTACAGCTGCAAATCGGGTAATGTTGTTCTTTCAAACCTAAGGATGTTCTGTTCCTCTCAATGTTGCCCTGTTAAGTTAAAAATCATCAAATAATTCCTTTACACTTACATTTCCTTTCCTTCAAACAGGAAGCTGCTATATATAAATGTGACATCACTCTGTCACACCAATTGTTGATGATGAGTCCTGTTCCCAAGCAGGTATGTTGCTGTATGACCGAGGCTTGACTGGAGAATTGTTTCCTTATTACAGTGATAGTATTTTGGTCACCGTTTACTTGGAGGCATATACTCATGACAGCTGAACTGAAAAGCCAGTATGGTTGTAAGTAAAGGAAACAGCAGATCACATTCCTTAGATATTAATAAATACTCTCATGTCATGTGAGAATGTTATGTGCCATCCGTTGGGAAAGCAACACATATCTCTATCGAGTCTCATAGCGATGTAAAATCAAGCATGTCGGAGTGAAAAATGCACACATGATCACAGTAACACTACTGCCAACTACAAAATGCCCTTTTAACGGAAAATCATTCATCCAACACACAGTAAAGTCCTCGTATTTCTTACCTGTACCTGTGTAAGAGCCATCTGGGAGTCTCCCCGCTCTAACAGGACGCTGTCATCTGTGTTGTGTTATTCAAGATGAGTAGTTTGTCTGCTCCCATGTCAGGAAGAAAGACAAGCTGGGACCTGCTAAGACGCGACTTGTCACTACAGTGCAAACCATTCTGTAAGACTGCCTGCCTCTAACTAATCTGCAACATGTAGGCTGAACTTTGAACAAAGCACAGCAACTCACATCAGCTGACCCAGGTCATGTGTCTAATGTCCTTAGAGAAGCAGAAGTGAAAAACTGTTGTTGAGCTGGTTAGATGGGGCCCTCCCACTACATCTCAAAGAAGAGCATGTTTCATTATACTGTGGGCATGTCATGTATTGTAAGTCTCGCATGATGGGAATCAAACTGACAGGTTCCCATAATTTACCAAAGAAGTCAGCAAACACAGCCTGGATTATCAGGCGTCTGTGCAGAAGCTGAAGGCTTTGACTGACAGGTGAAGAAAAAAAAAATAGAAACAAATTGCATTTAGTGCTAACAGCTGGAAAAACAGGCCTATTTACTGTGTCTGACAGTGTTTAAAAGGTTTAATAACAGGTACAGAACTTTAACAGCATCAGAAAACATCCTAAATAAGTTTTTGTGTTATCTTGTTGTGGTGTGATCTGTTTTTTTGGTTTTTTTAAACATGTGACATAGGTGTTGGGCGTTGAATAATAACTGCTTTGGTTTGACTGCTTGTGGAGTGTGGTTGCACTGACTGGGAAACTGCAGTGTTTGTGTTGGTGACTTTGTAAAACAGGGTTAGCTAAACAGTGCCACCCTGTGGGTTACAATGGGGCAGGAACATGAGGAAAAAGGTCCGATTCCTCCCACCCCAGAAGAAATATTAATACCTGCCCAATGATGGACCACACACATTTTGTTTACTAAGTACATTACATATATAATAATATGATAATAATATACATTTTAGCAGGAAAACCATAGGTTTAAACGATAATGATGCAACCATAACAACAATTATTAACAATTAATTGTGCCATTACTTATTTCGGCACTGAAAATGAATAAGGTCATTAAGTACGGAAGTGTCATGCATTCACTTGAGAAAAGAAATTACCCTGTTTTTTTCTGAATTAACGCGATAATAATGGCATGACTTTAGAAAAACAGAGCATTGTTTTCCTGAGTCAACAAGGTAATTAGATTACTCAGAATTTTGAGATGAGTATCTATTTAATTCAGTAAAAACAGAGGTTTCCGTGAAAAAATCAAATTCTCTTCTGTTTTTCTGAATTAATGGCATTATTATCTAGTTAATTCAGAAAAACGGGGCAAATTCATTCCATTAGGCCTACACCTAAATCACAAGGTCTATACTGAAAGGAGCCTCCAGACTTTCATTACAAAAACAGACAAAAACTAGAAGAGCAAGTTTACTCATACCTCCAACAAGCCCCAACAGTCCCTTTTAATTAAATTAAAGCCGAATCCAAATTCCAACAAGACATGTACATCATCTAAAGGGCTGCCCTCAGGGTTCTGTTAAAGTAAGTGGGGGGGGAAAGAATGGCTCCACCCCTTTATCTGGATCTACTCCAAAATCCAAGTTCATTCTTGGCACATGCCCCACTCTTCCATCAAGTTTTATCAAAATCCATCAACTAGAGTATGCATAATTGATTTTTTTTTTAAATGCTGAAAAAAGCCATATCTTTCAATGTTGAAGGAGCTGACAGAAATTCATGGATCTGACCCTTTATGTGGATCCACTCCATAATTTGATGATTTCTTCCATGGCACATGCCCACCCTGTCTGCACAGTTTCATGTTAATCTATCCAGCGGTTTATGTGCAATTGAGAAAAACAAAAATCCCTATCTTGCAATGTTAATGAAAGAATAAACAAATAAATAAATAAATCCGTCAGGTAGGCTAGTTAATGCATAATAGAGGGAAATAGTGAAGAAGAAAAAAAAACAAAGGACAGTGGGGAACAATTCCTGGATACGCGATTTCATGCAGCTCCACTCCAACTTTAAATGCGTTGTTCTCTGTCAAATGGCCAACTCTCCCACCAGGTTTCATGAAAATCCGTCAAGTCGTTTTTATATACAGACAGACAAACACGCATAAAAACATTGTGGAGGTAATTACCAAACGCCTGCTGTGTCGCCTCCACTTGTAACACCATCACCTATGAATTCGAAGGCATGTTTCTCTTAACAATTAGGAGCTCAATGACGTATTATCCTCTATTTCCAAACCTTTTGTACTGACCATTTCGCTATTCTAAAAAAAAAAAAGGTCACCACTACGGTTGGAGGAAAGTATCATAGTCCAGACGCGTACAAATGAGGATGTCCACTGTTCCATGCATTCAAAGTAATTTATTTTGATTCCTCTTCAATAACAAAACAACGGCCAACAAGGCTCTATCTTACATACATCTTCCATAATTGCACGACCCATTTGCACGGTCAAAAAAACTGTCTGCTTCTGTCCTCCTTCCAACAAACAAATCATATTACACCGGTGCATTTAATGACCTCTGATTACCGCTGATTACCACAAACTTTGACGCCTTCTACTCCCCCTAGTGGTGGGAGGTAAACACAAACAAAACGCAAACCAATGGCCCTCACACCTTTACTCCCTCTGCAGGCCTGCAGTGTTGCCTTTAAGTGCTTACAGCGAACTATTGAATCGTTGCATTGACGCGGTTTTAACTTTTCGTAAAATGGATTCATTGAAATGTATCCCGTCCAAATACTGCAGGTTAGGCACACTGTGTTTGTAAGTATCGTACGATGTCTTATTAAATTAAAGGTACGTGAACGCAACGAAATAATAACAAGCATGATGCATTTTTCTTTAAACTAAAAACTCAAACAAATAAAGGGCGAGTCTGTTTCAAACCCACGCTCACTATGACACACCTTAACTAAATAGGCGTTATGTTATTTACAGGGCCCATGTGTTTTATTGACGGAACTGACGTCAGTATCATGTGACCTACCACCACGAATCAGGCCTTCAGGGCGTGGTCTGCCTCAATCCATTTAACAACAGTGACAGATCGCTGTTACTGCAGCGAAAGATGAGCTCCTGTCTCAGTTTACATCATGGCGTCTTAGCGCTTCGTCAAATGAGCTCATTTCGTTTCCGTTGCAGTTTCTGTTGGTGGAAGTAATTACAGACCTCTGCTGTGCATCCATCACAATGCATCCCATGCCCGTGTGCTCCGTCAGCGGGGGAGACATATTTGACTGTATACAGAGAGGAAATATTGAACAGTGTATACACTTCCTGCAGAATGATCGGTCCATCTTAAAGGAAAAAGGTAAGGGATGAGGTATAATAAAAAAAAATCACATTTTAATCTGGTCAGTGTTGCTCTTACAGCATATATGGAAAACTACGGACCACCACTTCCTATATTCCTACCAGCATTCAGTCTGTGACTGTCAGTGATGGTCCTGATTTATTTATTGTAATGCCACAAAACTGCTGATGAACATTGTCAATCAAGAGATCAATTCTGTTACACCTTTGTCATGTGTCTGTAATACACATTCTTCTGCATCATATACATCAGTATATATATATATATATATATATATATATATATATATATATATATGTATTAAACTTTATCCAGCATCAGTGTATCCTGATGTGATTTTGTCACAATACTAACAGGAAACAAACCTGCAGCAGCTCCTCTGTGAGATGATCTCAGTTCTATTTGGACCGACCCTGTAACACACAGCTCAACGTGTGCCAAAAGGAATCCTACCTCTCACTCTAGAGGCTTTTTAAAGATCAACAGGATGTCAGGCCATGCGTTTACGTCAGGCTTGCATTGGTACTCAGGGAGCCTGCAGATCAGCTTGAAGGTCTTCAAAACTGATGTGTTTGTCTTCATCCAGGCTGGGGTGGTTTCACCCCGCTGCACTACGCCGCCCTCCACGGTAACCGCGCCTTTGTCGACCTTTTCTTGAGTAATGGAGCTGACCCTAACCTGGCATGTGATGCAGGACAGACAGCCCTGCATTTTGGCTGCAGGTGAGCAGTCAGTGTTAAGCAAACACGCTGATGACAAGGTGACAATGTCATGATTATAATAACAGTTTGTACATCTGATTCCTATCAGGCAGGGGAACATCTATATCATACACCAAATGATGCAGTATGGAGCTGATTTGCGCCTCATTGACCGGCAGGGAAAAACGTCACTGCATCATGCAGTCACTGGGGGTAACATGTGAGTGGAGTAAACAACACATCACAGCTAAGTTTAATGATTTTGTCCTGCATTTGTGTGACTACACAGTCCAACATAAACATATTATGCATGCACTTACTGTTGGTTATCTTTCCCAGTGTTGCAGTGCACTACTTGTGGGAGACAGGAATGTTTCAGTTCTCAGACACGGACATGTACCGAGTGACACCGCTTCACCTGGCTGCATCCACAGGCAACACAGAGATGGTCTGGTATTTGCTCAGAAACCAGGTATGATATAGACTTCACTCTCTCGCCATCTCTCTCCAACATTAATGTGCAGCTTTATCTTTAAGTATTAAAGCCCCATTAAAATGTTTTTGATGGCAACACTGAGTGAAAAGAAAAGGATTTAGAAGTGGAAGTACTGCTGCCACCAACAGAGAATTAACATGCAACAATGTAATAAGACTTTAATCAACCTTTTGCTGCATTTATTCACGTTTAGCTTATAGGTTAAGTGTCAGTGTCATCAAATAAGCTCACACGAGTCTAATACCTCTACACAACCCTGCACAAAGTAGCTAAAAGCTGAAATAAGCTGCCTGCTGGTGCGAAAAAGCAACACAGGAGCTATCAGAGCTACAGTATGTTTATTTGAGATTTGGTTAATGAAAAACAGTCCCAATCCACATAAATGTAACCAGGGTCAAGGATAATTTTAGTCCATATTCTTGCGAATGTTCAAAGATCAATTAAATCTTCAGATGCTTTTGTGAAACAGGGCTGCAGCTATCTTTTAGGGTCCATGTATCTCAGAAAACGAAAAAAAACAGTCCTTTTTTTCGTTTGTGTTTTGTAGTGTTTTTATTTTTTTCTTATTCCAAACAGAAAATTTAAAATCAAATCTTTTTTATTTTTTTATTTCACTCCTCCCTTTTCGGCCACGAAAAGGAAAAACGCCTTGAATTCCAATTTTTGGTTTTTGTATTTTAAAACGAAAAATCAGATCATTTTTGATGTCCATTTCTGAAACGAAAATCGAATTACCGAAAGATGAAACAGACCGTTTAGCAGCTGTGCTTCTCAACCCCATGTTTGCGTCAGAGATGTGCTGTGGATGCGGCTGACCAGCAGGGGGCGACAGCGCTTCATGTCGCAGCAGAGAGAGGCGCAGTGGAGGTGTGCTGGACACTGCTGCAGAGAGCAGGGTGCAGGATGCTCCATGAGAAGAACCACAGCGGCCTCACACCACTGGACCTCAGCAAACAGGGGAAAACATTTAGGTGAATCTGTTTTCCTTAGAAATATCTGGCATAAGATGCTTATTAGCAGGTCACTACAAGGGATGTAACACCTCTCAGTACCTTTGAATATCCAGCATCTCTTCCTGTTTGGATGCGAAATGCTGATTAATATATTGCTATGCTGTTTATTTGTCTCTAGACATCAGCAACTCACCAAGCTACTGAGTCGGTATATTAATGAGCCAATACACCAGAAGCCAAGAGAGTCTCACGGTAAATGTTACTCCATTTTTTTCATGTAGTGATGAAAACAAGATGATGATTACGATGAAAATGGTGATGACAGTAATGACACCGTAACATTAAGAGTGTCTATCATGTGTCTTTTCTAACCAGTTCTGTATTACTGGACTCTGTTTTTTCCAACCCTGAGTGGAGCTGCTATCCTGCTGATTGCAGCCATGTTAGGAGGCTACGGAGGGCTGATTTGCGGCGTGCTTTTCCCCTGGCTGGCCAGAAGCATCTTCACACAGTACCACCGCATGACCACATACCAAAGGTTTCACTAAAACTGTAGGGCATGTTTGACGGGAAGACGACATATTTCACTGTTTGTTGTATCGCTGTTTAGATAGCATCTGTCCGTCTTCCAGGTTACCCAACCCGATCTACTTGGGGACCCTCACCGCTGGCATGCTTCATTCACTGCTCTGCTTCTATGGAAAAATAATGCCTAATATCCTTAATAAATGTCACACACAGTAAGTCTCATGCCCATGCATGTTTTTGGATGATCCCGTTCAGCTCTTGTATCTCAACCAAAGACTTGAAAATTCCTTATTGATAATCATGCTCTTAATGTGTTGCGGCCCCCAGGTCAATCACGACTTTGACCAACATTTTGGTCCATGGCAATATGTTCTAAAAGCGATATTTGGGTTTTTATGAAATCCCTTGGACAGTGCTCTCCTCGCTGCCTTACTTGCACACATATACACAGGAAGGAAAATCCTTAACCTTTTGAATGTGTGTGGCCAACCAGTGCTCTGATCCAGCTGTCAATGGTCCACTTCGCCCTAGTCCTCGGTTTATTCTGCAAGGTTCTGACTCAGGACCCAGGGACACTGGGCAGAGCAGATGCAGATCCTCGGTTCTCCTATATCGCTGACCTGGTGGAGAACAACCAGAGTCCTCAAAGGTTCTGTCCATACTGTGAGGTAACACATTCATACACCCTATATCTACATGTGTATCCAGTTATTTAACTATCTAGTTATCTGTCTTTCTGTCTAGATCTAGAAAAGAAGCACACAGCCCCTCTACTCTTGGTGTTTGCCTTTCAAAATGTTCTCGACATACCCCAGCTAAAATCTCTCAGCTGTCACATTAGCTGAGTCTCAATTCATGGGCCACATCCTTTGAAGGCTGTATTTTAATGCGGCCTGGCCAGAAGGACATAGATCGCGTCCTTCAAAGGATGCAGCCCCTGAATTGATACACAGCTAATTAATCAAGGATGTGACAATAAATGCTGGTAAAGATGAAATAGAGAACATTCATTGTCACCAGATATACTAGAGAACCAGCATCTCAGACCGAATGAAAGTCAGATAAAAGTGAAAAATTAGGCAGTGCTGATCAAATATGAATCAACAGTCTGTTTCTGCACAGCCTGTTTCTTGACTTGTTGTGAGAAACATATGTTAGTGAACTGTTAGTGAACTAGCTGCAGAATGAGGAAGTTTTATTCCAGGTCGCCATGTTGGAATCTAATGTGGGAAGGACAGAGAGGGACTCAACACACATGCTCTCACAGACGTGTGCAGCAGGAAACGATTACTCCACTGAATGTTTACTCAGCAAGTAGTTGTTTGCTACTATATTAATATTCAAAATCTCACATGTTAAACCTTTGACTGTGAGTCTCTGCTAGTTGATTTTAATCTCATAGTGAAATTAAAAAATAGTCATCAAAAGCAGTAGATGTCAGAAATACAGATAAAAAAGGATTTTGAAATTGGTGGATGATTAAGTTTAAGATGCAGATTTTTTATTCGTGGCCTGCATCATTTAAAAAATTTGGATTCGTTATTGCTAATGTGTTGCTCTCCTTCCCACCCTATCTTTGATTCCCTCTCAGCTGTTTCCGCCCGACTACACCAAACACTGCAAGCTGTGCGACATGTGCATTAAAGACTATGACCACCACTGCCTTTTCCTCAACCGGTGCATTGGTCGGGGCAACCACCGCCTCTTCCTCCTCTTCATCCTCTCCATGGTGATTGCCCACTTTCTTTTTGTTGCCTCTGTAACGAGTTACCTGTTTGACAAGATGCCTGCAGGTGGTCGCAGCTTCTCGTTGTGGCTCACACTGTTAGGGGAGGAGTTCTGGGTTGTGGTCCTGATGAGCATGAATGCACTGACGCTCCTTTGGGAGGTGTGGCTGCTGACAGAGCAGTTTGACGCCCTCGCCACTGGAACGACCACTTACTTCAGACAGTGTGAAAGTTCGGCACGACAGAAGTCACTAGCACAGCGCTGGGTCATAGTGCTGTCATTTCTGCTGGAGGGTCGAAGATGGGTCGGCAGCGGAAAAACAAGAGAGGACAAAACTGCCATAGATATTTAAAAAACTCAGTCTGTCTTGTTTCCAGCTGTTTCATCATCGCTCACTTTCCCTTTGTTTTGTTAACGGAGTCTTTGGCGTGCTCTCAAAAGTTTCTCCTTAGATTTAGTAATACCACTATGCCAGATAACATGTTGTACTTGAATTTTAAAAAAAAGATGAAATATCCTCATATTATATTTTACTATACAATTCAGCAGGCTATAGAGTAGATTTGTCTGCAGATTTGTCCATAAAATGTCCAGCAGGATAACCAGCACCAAGAGTTTAACTATCCCCCTAGTTTTTAAAGACCTCACTAAGTAAAGTGTGTAAACTGTGTAAAGTACTTGATATTACCTAAACTGTGTTTTAGTCAGGACGTGCCTCAGAATCAATGCTCACATTCACACCTGTTTTTTGTATTACACACCAGCCTATTTTTTAAACATCATTGTTATTGACGAAATAAGAATAAATAAAAAATGTGTAATGATGTAAAAACACGGTTCAGCATAGATTTGTGTGCTCATAACATAATGGATAATGGTTTATAGCAGGTGCACTGAAAGCCTTTGCTCCCAACATAATGTCATTACCTCTCTCGCACTTCCTCTGCTCTCACTAATGAAGACATGGTCTTCTCATGCCTTCAATTAAACACACTCATTTCCTATGTGTCCCCTTGGACCATATTTCTACATTATGGATGATGTTCACCACACCCCTCTGAGGCTGAGGCTGGTGTGTCTGGACTGGGTGAGCGGCTACATCACATGACTTTATTTAGTGCCCCCTGTATTGCCTGTTATGCATATTGGAATAGTTTAAATCGGTGCATGTAAGCCTAAGAAATTGGTTGCTTTTACTGTACTTCTCTGTCCCTAGATCAGAACTATTGTATTGAATTGCCCACCTTTTGTCAATATTCCACTATAATTTATTTGTAGTCCTGTATTTTATCTGTGTTGATACCGATTAAGTAAATTATGCATGATCATTTTGATTCTGATCCATGATATTTTTCTGCTATAAGAAAAAGATGTTTAACTACTGTAGAAGGGCAATCAATACAGCGCATGCTTCCACCAAGACCCAAGATTTCCTTTTCCTAAACCTGATTCCAAGCAACAAGACGCGTACGCCGTCAAAATGGCTGCCCTCGGGGTTTGTTAAAGTAAGTAAAAAAAGATGGATCTACCTTCTTTTTTTTCTGGATCCACCCCTAAATTCAACAGTTCCATCTTTGATACATGCCATACCATAGTTTGTGTTAATTAACATCCCAAAATCTTGCGATATTTGAAAAAAGGTAGAAAAATATTTTCTGACACCACCCCTTTTTCCAGATCCACTCCAAAATTTAACAGGTTCCTCCCAGTCATGTGGTCAACCCTTCTATCAAGTTCCACCGAAATATATCAAGTAGTTAATGCCTAATAGACAGAAATGGTCAAATAGCCCTCACAGTGTTAAAAAGAAATAAAACCACCTCTTTATTCTCATCCTTTCCAAAATTTAACCTTTCCACCAAGTTTCATGAATACCAAAGAGAATTAGGGCCACATGATTTTTTTTTTCAACTCTGACTTTATGGTCAGAATTTTGAGAATGAAGTCAGAATTCTGAAATTAAAGCCAGAATTCTGAGAGTAATATCAGGATTCTGAGAATAAAGTCAGAATTCTTAGATTAAAGTCAGAATTCATGTGGCCCTAATCCTCTTCTGTAAATGAAAATTGATAAGTAGTTTTTGTCTAATCCTGCCAACAGACAAACAAACCAACGCCGTTGAAAGTACCTCCGTGGTGGAGCTAATGAATCACTGAAATCTACTATTTTGAAATAACAAAATCTCTTTCATCTCAGTCAGAAACAAATACATGCTGTCATATTCAAAATTAGTGACCTTCCCTCTCGGTTTACAGGTAAATCACTAACAGCCGAAGCATTGAATTTTATTCTGTCGTAAGCAAGATAAAGATACAGTGAGAACAAATGCAGAAGAACTCAAATATTTTTTACACAGAAGTCAGCAGTTTTCACTTCTCTGTCGGGGCAGCTTACCTCCTTCAGTGACAGACAGAAAGGAAGAGGCAGACAGTGAGAGAGCATCGCACAGCTGTGTTTTATTCCAAAAGCAGTGCCCACAGTATCACAGTAGCTGCCTGGGACTATGCAAAGCTTTCTTGTTCTGGCTGCAGACTGAGAGCCGTCTGGTCTGCCAATCCCAGATGACATGGCAAGTAATACTCGCATGACCGTCTTTATTTTCCTTCCTTCTATCACAGTCTGTTCACATCGGCATTCTTCAGGCAAATGTCACTGGTTCACTGGTGTTTAAATGATGCAACTATAGTAACCAATTATCTTTGGGTATGTGAATGTCATTTGATTTGTGTCTTAGTCGTCATCAATTAAGTAGAGGACTGAGATTTCAACATTGCCATTGTTTAGAGCCTGTGTGTGGGTGGGTGTGTGTCATCTGTCTGTAGAAATGGCCCCAGTTGAGAAGGACACACTGTGTAGACGAGTTCACTGCTATGAAATCATCCAGGACTCCTCTCACTAGTGACAACCCAAATGAATTGGCAGGTAAAGCTTTTTCATATAATTTTTTTTCATGATGTTTGCTCATTTTAAGTTGACCTATAATTTTAAGATATTTGTCAGGGTCCACACAATTTCTATATCATATCTATCAGTATGAACAGGGTATGAGGTGTTCTTAGAAATAATACTGGGACTCCTTTATAAATCCTTCATGCAGGCAGAGTAGTTATAGTGTTAATCATCTTTCATTGATTGGTTTTTATCTGTGAAATGAGTATTTTCTTCTTATGAATAAGTTAAGTCAGCTCTCCCCTCTCGCAGTGCCTCCGTGCTGCATTTTAGTCTCAACCAGCCTCTTGAAGTGCAGCATCTATCTGCTTTATCACATCCACTACAACCCTACCAGGCAGAAAAGGAACAAGAACATCACACCCTTTAGTGCTGTGGCTTTCACCGTACAGATTGCTGAGTGACTGAGTAGTGTGCCATTTCCCCTCTATCTTTAAATCTGAACGAGTCTGGATACTAAGTGCCCCGAGGTGGAGTTTTGTCTGTTTAACCACACATCCACCCAATTCATTACATAGGTACAGTACAGAAAGCTCAATGATTTGGCCACTTGATCTACAGCAAACATTAAATGGTAAGAATGGTGTCAGTTCAATCAATTAATGCATCAAACTGTAAACAATTAGTATGTTCAAAGTTCTTTACATGTCAGTGATGAAACAAATTATATATCCTGTATTTAACCAGGTGAAATCCTCATTGAGATTAAAAATCTCTTTTCCAAGAGTGACCTGGCCAAGAGAGCAGCATTTAAGAGATTGTTACAACAGTAAGTAGACATTACAATCAAAAACCTTTCATACACTAGAAATGAATAAATACAATATAAATAAATAAAAAAATAAAAAATCAACGACTAATCAGTAAAAAAGTTTAAATAAGATTCTAGTGCAATTTTAAAAGCAATCACATTGACCAAGAGCAATATTTTCTCCATCCTTTAAAAGGTACTTAAATTCACCCAAAGTAACAAGTTCTGACAATTTCAGGTCCTTCTGTAAATTATTCCAGGAAAAAGTTGCAGCAAGACTAAAAGCTTTTTTTTCTCCTAACTCTGTTCTAACTCTGGGGACAGTCATTTGTAAAATATTTTGAGAGTGCAGACCATATTGCTTTTGGTTTTTACACATGTATGTACAAAGATATATAGGAAGCAGCCCAAGGAGAGATTTATAAATAAATACTCTACCAAACAATGCAAAAGTCTGCCAACATACAGAGGTGGACACTCAGCAACAGCATACAGAGTACAGTGGTAAACACAATGTCCACAGCCAGTAATAAAGAGTAAAGCACAATGATATAGTGTCCAACTTCTGTAGGTACTGATCAGGTGCATTCATAAAGAGCAGATCACAATAATTCAGTAATGGTATTGCTGGGAGGGAGAAACAGGATTTGTTCAGAAATAAAAAACAAAACAATTTAAGAGTTAGTTTGCAAGCAAGGTTTGAAAGACAAGTTCTGATCAATAACAATACCTAAATACTTATGTGTTGTGACCATTTGAATTTCGACACCTTCAGCACTTGAGATCTGAGGGAGATTGGCCATTCGCTCTTTGCCATTTGAAAAAAAGCAAAAAGAAGTTAAATAGGATGTAAATAATGCACAACATTTAGAGACTAAAACAACAATAAAAGATGCATAGTTAAGATCAGGAAAGAGGAATAATTAAAGATAACACAAACAAGGGAGATAAGAAGAAAAGAGAATGATAAAATAATGAGATAATCATCATCATCATCATCATAATACAATTAAATAAATGACGTGGTGTTAAAATGGTGTGATAAATAAGTATAATACAAAAACCACAATATTAGAAACACTACATTAAAGTCAGACAGAATAGATGGGTTCATAGTTTAACTTTAAAAATATCAATGTTTTCAGCTCCAGCGATTTGGAGCATCTGAATGCAGCATCACCAGATGTTTTAGTTCTGCTTTGGGGAACAAACAAAAGAACCAAAGGATCTGAGGGACCTTCTTGGTTCATAAATCAGCAGTGAGATATATACTGTAGTTATATCAGATGTATACACTGTATCTGAAGTTGTCCTTCAGGTCCAGAGGAGACCGTAATCAAATCCCCTTGAGCACACAGACTGTGCTGCGATGTGGGAACCAATGTAAAGAAACGGGTGACAAGACGGAGGACAAACAGCCACACATATTTATAGACAGTGAGAAATTGATACTGAGAGAGTGCAGCAGATGGCAAAGAGGCAGAGAGAGAGAGAGAGAGAGAGAGAGAGAGAGGGCAGGGCTCAAAGTGTGTGAATAGCACGCCGGGCCACTGGGACAGATAGGTGGAGTGAGATGATGGGGAGGAAGAGGAGAGTGTGTGGTTAAGTGCTCGTAAGCGTGAGACAGACGGAGACGGTGTCCAAGTGCAAGACAGTGAGCCAGGGAGAGAGAGAGAGAGAGAGAGATGTTCGTGGAGGATGAGAAGTAACAGGGCGAGGCAGCAGCGAGAGGCGCTGAGCATGTGTGTGTTAGAGGACTAGTGCATGAACCGAGGGATGCAGTCATGTCTCAGTGAGAGGGAGCAGCACAGCAACGGTAACCATGCTGAGCCCCAAGATAAAACAGGCACGCCGGGGTAAGCACAGTCCCCCCCCCCCTCCTCTTTCTCCATCCCTCCTCTGCGCTACATGTCTTCTCTTTTTCCATTCTTCTGTCTGTCCTCCACAATCCGTCTCTTTTTTCTTCACTCTCTCACTGCCTCTGCAGTAGGAGTGATGCTGTCTTTGTAATAATGTAACGTCAATATTGTTGTCAGGGCGTTTGATAATGACATCAAAAAGGTGTAAGAGCGCCATATTAGCACTGAGTCTGCACACCAGTGTCATTCTGCTTCCCAGTGACTGATGTCATCAGGAATGAGTTTTATTGCGTGATCTAAACGATCAAGGCTGTTATCATCTGTACCCAAGGCTAAATGAGAGTTAACTGTCTCTACTACAGGGTGATGTAATCCCTCCTGTCTTGTTCCTCATTCCCAGAAGCTTAGATCCTCTTGGAGATAATGTTGGTTGTAATGGCTGCTGGAATAATCCTCCAACAATGGTCTGCGTCCTGACATGCTCACACCTGAGCACATGACTACTGTACATCTCTTTTTATTTAGGGTTTATAGGGTTAGTTTTTGGTTGGCATGATTTGGAGCGGGCGGCAGATAGATCAGAGGAATGCAGACGTCTCTGCTCCTGTAAATCTCAACAGCTGACTGTCAAACATAGTTCCTCTATCGCAGGGTAAAATCCACTTGTGCCGCCTGAAGTCGAGACGTCACACACGCATTCCTCTCAAATGACTGTGTGGAGATGAATGAGGAAGCTGTGAATCACAGGAACAACTCTTGGCACCCAGATTATCATGATGCAGAGTATAGAGACTCGCTGTGCTCTTCATAGCAGGTGGTTGCTGCTGACAACCGACACATACTATTTCAGGTAGCCTGGGAAGTTGTGACAGTTGCCAACTTGTCTCGAGGAAATGGTCTAGCATCGGTTTTCAGTAATGACAGAGGCGTTTCCGTACAGTCAGGAGATAAAAGCCTGTGAGGATCTCTGATCTCCTTGTAATAATGTCCCATTCATGTATGAAAATTAACATATAAGAGCAAATTATTGGTTTGGAGCAGCTTCAAGAAGCCTTGCCTGTGTGTGGTATGCTGTCTTATTCTAGACCAGTGGTAAAAAAAGAAAGACCATAAATGATGATGGAAAGGAGAAGTGCCTCTCCTTTCTCCTTCACAAGCACAGTTGGAGAGTGCAGCAGCGATTTCAGTTTGCTTGCCACGTTTTGTGCACTTGCCATCTTTCATTTGCTGTAATGGTATTCTCCTTTGATTAGATTTCCAGCTCTGTTCTCCTCTGACCCTTTAATGCAGCATCATTCAAGTCAATCTCATACAGCATTATGGAGCTGGATCTGCACTCAGAAGCTTAGATATAAGGCTGGGATAGTTAGAGTGTTACAGGAAGTTGTTGTTGGTGTTTGAGGCTTCTCTCCATTATGTGTGTGGCGGAATAGCATGAGGACGTTTGCATGAGTAATGAAGGGTTTTAGTCAACCAGATAATGATCCTTTTGAGAATGTCATTTTATATTTTCATCAAGATCGCATTAATGAGACTTTGTCCAAAGAGAAGAGGTTTTGATACTGTGCATTTCATTTAGCAGTTATTGTTACTTAAAATATGATGTATTGACTGAA
This sequence comes from Chaunax sp. Z400, assembly GCA_037577475.1. NCBI lineage: Eukaryota > Metazoa > Chordata > Actinopteri > Lophiiformes > Chaunacidae > Chaunax > Chaunax sp. Z400. The sequence goes on from CM075193.1 coordinate 11,309,106, forward strand.
ATATATATGTATAGACTGAACTACCCAACAACTGCAACAACAAGAAAATTCTCCAATAATGCATCATTAATAATTAGTTTTATTGTGATATCATGACTGACAGGAGTCATTTTCAAACATGAGTACTTTATTTTGATACTTCAGTGGTGGAATACAAATTTGTACTTGAATACAAATTTGAAGCACTGTATTTGTGCTCAAGTATTTAAATGTTATGCTTTACTTCACACACTAAAAGTTTTAAAATATTGAGCTTTTAACTACATTTATTTCACAGTTATAGCTTCTAGTTTCCTTACAGATTAGTATTTTACATACAAATATATAATCATCAGTTTATAAAGTATTATGCACTGTTAAATATTTAACTACCCAAATGTTTAAAATAGTTAGAATCAGCCCCCACCAGGTACAACATACTGTTTTGCTTATACTCACTAATGAATCAGTACAAATAACTCCATAATATAATGTTTATAGTTAAACTCTCAGAGAGGCCATTTGTCTGCATTATTATCAATAATCTTATAGAATATATGTTACAGTAACATATAAGTACAAGTAGGTATATTTATTATATAATATGAGGTGATTGACTTTGAGTAAAATTATTCCTTCAAAGATTTGATCCGTGTACACTTGTTTTCTGACAGTAGATTTAAAAAGCAGCTCTCCAAGATTTCCTACCTCATTTTTTACGATGTACAAAATGGAGCTTTGCTTGCTACTGCTGTCTGCATACAGTTTTGCAAATGACTGCCTGACGTGTCCTCGTCTTTAGTCTTATCCCTTCCAAGCAATCATTAAATGAAGGCAATCCAAAAAGGGAGAAACAAAAAGAGAGCTGATAAGCAAGAGAGAGAGAGAACACAGGAGAGATTTCAGTCCAGGCCCTTGCAGATACCTTCCCTGCTGTCCTCAGCAGAAAGCAAGATGCAATTAACAAGAAAAAAGACGCCATTGATTTCTCTCTCCTCTCTCCTCTTCCACTGCCTTCTATTTATCTCTCTCTCTCCCTCTTTCTCCCTCCCCTTGACTCCCAAGGGATCATTCTGCCATCCCTGTTTTCAGTCTATACCATTGGCATACCTATGCTACAGTATAAACCCGTCTCTAGCAGTTAAAGCACAACCTGATCCAGAGCAAAACTCCTCTGTGTGCAACAGGGAAATTCTAAATAATTATATCCTTTTCAATATTTGAAGCACATAATAAAATGTAATAAAGGAGATTGATGCATTTAATCTGAAACCAGCACGTCTGTACTGCAAAATGAAGGTCATGCCTTGGTAGATTTGTGCGGTGAAGATTGTGGGTTTAGCAGTACCCAAAGGTGACTTCTGTGAATGATGATTCACTGTCATGTGAATTCATTAAAAGGAAGAAAATGTATCCTGTATCCTCTGTTTTTATGCAGTCATTTTCTCTCTTATTCTGTTCTCCTTAATTCTGAGAGTTCACTTTATTTCTATGTGTGTCCATGCAGCACGATCCAAGAGCATGGTGCTTGGAGAGTTGTCCCGGGTCTCCAGGCCCTGTTCTCCTCTGGATCAGGAGAAAGCACTGAAGGCAGGCTGGCTGAAGAGACAGCGGAGCATCATGAAAAACTGGCAGCTGCGCTGGTTTGTGCTGAGGACTGAAGCTCTTTATTTCTACAAGGACCAGGATGAAACCAAGGCACAGGTGATAACAACAACCGCTGCACGTTTGGCTTCAAAGCTTGATGAATATTCAAGATTCCCCCAGTGGCCGTTCAATATTTTGTGTGTTCTCCAACTCTAAAAAATGCCTTATTGATTCTATTAAAGCCAAACAAAACACGTTTTGTAGCTCTGTAGTAAAATTAAGCACTTTTCTGCATAATGTAACCATAATTCATAAAGCTACATTAACTCATCTTTATATTTTTGGTGTCTATAGCTGTATAAATATCCAACAATCTTTCATACAAAAACCATTTAAGACATTTACAATCCCACACTCTCTCTTGCAGCTGAAGTGTGTTGTTATTACCCTGACACACACACTGATAATGTGGTAACTAGCTATCCTGTGGTTCTACTGTAAGCACTTAGTGACATTTGACCTTCTCTATGATGGAAGGATCAGAAATGCAAGTACATCAGTAAGCTCCATAGGGATGAATAGATGAAGAGATGTTTCCCTGAGTCATCCCTCCCTCCATCATCATCACCTCCCCCTGTTGGAAGGATGCCAAGAAACCAGCGCACTCAGAACTCATTGTATTTAACATGCACTACATGTCCATGTCCAGAAACACTAACTGATTCCTTGTTTGTCCTTTAAATACTGATGTGTGTGTTTCCCTCATGCATACCTGTCAGTCTGTCTTTCTATCTGTCCATCTCACACCTTCCTCTCCTTTCTCCTGCAGGGTTGCATTCCTCTTCAGGGCAGTCAGGTCAATGAGCTGTCTGCCAATCAGGACGAGCCTGGCCGACACCTATTTGAAATTGTTCCAGGTAAGTTGGCATGGTGACAACTGTGTTGTGTAAGAAAGTGAGTAAGTAAGTAAGTCTTGTCCAAATGATGCTGAGGCATCTGTTCAGAACTGAGTGCCAAATAGAAAAAAACATTAGGCTCATTATAGACTTTTACGGATATTTCAAAGTTGATGTTTCCCTAAATCCTGAGATATTTTTTTAAACTACACGGAGGAGAAATGCAGATTCTGTCCCTGCCATGGAACAGTGGACCAGCTCTTTACCCTTACAGGCTTGCTGGTGGAGTTCATGGGAGTTTGTTCATCCAGTCTACATGTGATATGTGGACTTGGTCTACGACTGTATTCCCCTCAATCCTGTGAGGGGTACTGCCGAATTATGGGATAATGGGGCAGCTGCTACATGCCATTTGGTCCCCGTGTAACCATGTTCTCTTCACAAAGTCAAATAAGTTTTCAGTGGTTGCCCCTTATCTCTGATCTTGTTTCTATTATTCATTATTGGGAGTGAAGGCACAGGCAGGGTCAGGAGACCATCCATTTTTGGGAACCTCAGAATTGCGTCTCTGCTCTTTGAAGATGATGTGGTTCTGTTGTCTTCATCCCTCCATGACCTTCAGCACACAATGGAGCAGTTTGCCAGTGAGTTTGAAGCAACCGGCATGAGAATCAGCACCTCTAATCCTCCAATGGGGATTACTCCCCATGGGTTGAGGATGATTTGCTGCCCCAAGGGAAGGAGTTTAAGTACCTGGGGGTCTTGTTCATGAGTAATGGGAAAACAAAGTGTGAGATGGGCAGCAGTAATGCAAAAGAAAGCAAACCCTCTCAATTTGCCAGTCAATCTTTGTTCTTTGTTGTTCAGTCTTAATGATGGGGTGAGGAGCTCGAACATTCGGAGGGAGCTTGGAGTAAAGTATTGTTCTACCACATAAAAAGGAGCCAGTTGAGGTGGTTTGAGCATCTGATTAGGAGGTCCTCTGCATGGGCACCAACATCAGTTCACAATGATCTCTTTGTGTTTATTGAAAATATGATCATAGTGTACATACAGCAGGTCATATCCTCTGCTTAAACCTTGCAAAAAAATAAATTGGGAATAAATAGTGAACGTGGCTGCATATGAGTCACAGTCTGTAACACATGCATGAAATATTCAGAAGAGCAAAAGGGATGAGAGTATTTGAAGATTAAACAAGGACTTCATTCATTTCTGCTCTGCCATGAGTATGGTCCGAACAGTGGTCAGTATGTACTGAAAGAAAGAAAGAAAGAAAGAATATTTGGTTGAGTATTTAAAATTTTAGTAAAATTTAATTAACTGTTTTCTTCTCTCAATTACATTTCTCAGTGTATTTATCAATACAAAGAGGAGTATGTATAATAGGTATAATGTAACTCTCCAGCAATGACGTACTTTTGAAAGCATATTGAACTGTTAGAAAAAAAAATTTCAAAAGCTATTGACAAGCAAATTGTGTAACATTTTATTTTTGCAGAGGCAACCCCTTGATAAACAGAAAGCATCAGAGGACCTGTAAAAATAAATCCTCCATTTTATAGAAAAAAACACTGTGCACAGAAATAACCGTGATATTTTTACATTCTATATCTGACAACACTGGTATTGTTGCCTCTGTTCTGTTGCACTGTCTCTGTTTTTGGTGTGCTGGACATATCATACACATGCATACAACACACTACTGCAGGGATGCATGATGGTAAATGGAGCATTGCATACGTAGCAGATGTGGTCACATCTACTGTGTTAGACTCTTAAAGTTAGTGTTTGTAATGACGTATACGGCCTCTGCATTTGTGTATGTGTCAACAGGTTTATAAGTCACTAAGGAAGGACATGATGAGTCCTTCCATGATGAGTCCAAGATGAGTCACTATTCTTTGGCAAATTTTAAATGTACTGAAATGTTGCAATATAGCAATGTGACACTGTTTCATGGTTATGTTTTAATACTGATGTATTAATAATTCTCGATTAATGCACGCAATGATGTTCTAAAATAATGTTCCTCGTCTCAAATTATTTCTTTACCCCCTCAAAGACAGCCTATGGTTTCAATTCTATTCAGTTCAATTCTGCTTTAGCTGGCAGCCATGCAAACTATTTCTAGTCAATAGGGGTAAAACATGCAAATACACCGGTGTGGGCTTTTACCATGCGAGATGTTGTCTCGTGTCACTTTTTAGAAGAAGTTTGTTAATGAACAGACACAAAGGGAAAAGAGAGAGAATGGTGGAGATGCATGGTGTAGTTGCTGGTGTCCACAGGGAACACTACTCTTTCTAGGTCATTTCTCTCTCACACACACTATTACACTATGCACTACTGTGCAGGACTTAGTGATAGTGATACTGACATATTGTCAACAAAAATCTCAGTTTTTCCGATTGGTTTTTGACGAAGGCTTTCATCACAACAAAATGCAAGAAAGTTTTATGATTAGCAGTTTGATGCATTTATCTCCATCTCTCATTTGAGGAGTGATCCCAACTCTTCAAAATCATGCCATTACAGAGTCACAAAAAGGGAGAGAATTTCACATCGTGTCGTCAAAGCTAAACTGATATAAACTGAAATGTCAAACTAAAATGTCAAACCGGATGGTGTCAAGCTGCGTGCAGCCACAGGAAGGAGAGGCAGAGCAGCATGACTGTGTCTTTATACTTTCCAGGGGTGCTGAAGCTATTAAGGTTATCGAAAATACTGATATTGATGGTAGAGCCTTTTTTCCCCCACAGAGATAATGCAGTTTATGTAAAGTCCTTTGCAAAAGCTGCTTCTCTTCAGTGCATGATTCTGCATATTTGAAGTACAGCGCTTTAGAAATATGTTATTTTGTCCTATTTATCCAAAAAGTAAGGAAATGTGTTTGTAATTTCAGGGGGTACTGGAGAAAAGGATCGAACAGGTATAAGCCATGAATCATTTCTGCTGATGGCCAACTCTCAGAGTGACATGGAGGAGTGGGTCAGAGCCATACGTAGAGCTATATGGGCTCCAGTCGGAGGAGGTACGATTCTTAAACATACACATACTTTACAGTACTTTAAAGAGTGGAGTTAAACTTCTTAGGTACACATGTAAACATTCTGAGCCTCTCATGATCTGATTGATATACGCTTCTCTGTTGTGTGGCTGCAGGTATCTTTGGGCAGCACCTTGAGGAAACTATGTTGCACGAGGCCCAGAGCGGCCCTCAGCGACTGGTTCCTGTGCTGGTTGAACAGTGTGTGTGTTTCATACGTGAACATGGCCTCAAGGAGGAGGGCCTTTTCAGGGCCCCCGGGCAGACCAATCACGTTCGAGAACTGCAGGACGCATTTGACCGTGGCGAGAAGCCAGTGTTTGACAGGTGACACACTGGGAGGGGAACTTTATCAATAGCAGCACTCTATGCTGGATAGTATTCTTTATATCTGCTTTCTTACAGTGCCACAGATGTCCACACAGTGGCATCACTGCTAAAGCTGTACATACGGGAGCTGCCAGAGCCAATAATCTCTTTCTCCAAATACACACAGTTTCTCTCTTGTGCTCAGCTTCTTACCAAGGATAAAGTACTGGTAATTACATGTCTGCTTAACACTTACTCATATACCTGCAAACTCTTGTCTTGGCAATAAACATGTCCTTCTTTTGTTCAAGGGTATCTTGGAGCTAGGCAAACAGGTGAAATCCCTTCCTCAGGTTAACTACAACCTACTTAAATACATCTGCAAGTGAGTAAAAACTGTCTAGTCATCTACTGTATGTATCAAATGTTGTTAAACTCACTCATATGACAGATTGAATTTGTTGTTGCTACTATTTCCCATTCAGTGTTAGATGATTGAGGATTTGACATCATGTCATTCAAAAGAAACAATCATTACACCCACATCTCTGTCATCAGGGGATGTGACATCACATGTCCTCTCTGCTTTTTGTATCTATATAAAGACCATCAGCTGAGCCCACACACCAGTCAGAATCATGATACATTTTTGTTAGTTTGCATTTTTCTAAAAAATGTGTGGTTTTATCTTTGGTTTGGTCTGCTTAGGTTTCTGGATGAGGTACAATCTCACTCCATTGAAAATAAAATGAGTGTTCAGAATCTGGCCACCGTGTTTGGACCCAATATCCTTCGGCCAAGGGTGGAGGACCCAGTTACCATGATGGAGGGTTGGTGATCAACATGTATTTAACATGTGTTCCAATAAATATATATGCAGCCATGGAACACTTCAAGCAAATGTATACTATGTGTTTGTCATTATAAACAGGAAGTTCACAGGTGCAGTACCTGATGACTGTGCTGATCAGTGAACACACCACACTTTACCAACAGGAGGAGCTGGAAACTGAGGCCAAGATCCCCGCGGAGCAACAGCAGACTACCCAACGGTGCAAAGTGGAATGGCTCTCACAAGAAGAAGCTCACCCCACACCCTCCTCAGGCACAGGCTCCATAACCCCCAAAGAGAAACTCCAACTTTCAACCCCTTCTGCAGACAGTAAGCCCACTACCCCAAGCATCATAACAATGTCAGAGAAGGGCGAGAATGGTCAGACTGAAGAGAAAGGCAAAAGTAAGACAGAGGAGAAAGTGGACGAAATAGAAGAAAGCAAAACTGAAGGGAAAGGTGGCAGTGAAGTAGCCATTAGCCCCAGTAAACAGTCCAAGGCCCAGCCCTCTTGGAGGAGCTCCTTCAAAGGCAGTGCAGCATCTGGGGGTCCAAGAGGGAAAATAGGGGGGTCAGCAGGGGATGTGTCAGCAGCTGGTGGGAGTAACTGGCTTATGAATGGCCTGTCATCCCTCCGAGCTCACAGGCGGACCACCTCATCAGTTGAAAGACTTAAAGACTCATCTGTGTCTCTGAAGGATTCAACCCTCTCCCTGAAAGAGACCACACTTTCCCTTAAGGACCCACAGAGAAACTCTGATGAAGACTCCCCTAAAACATCCCTATCTCACAGAGTTCTCCACCAATCCCACAGACTGTCTGCCTACGATAATGTTGCCCCCTCCAGTCTTAGTCTTCCTGTTGACACTTCCTCTATCTGGACGTCCTTTGAGATCTCATTGGCTGAGCCGGAGGGAAGCGATAAGGCATTGAAATTAGGGCAGGGTCAAGAGAGACCCACAGAGGTGAGAGACAGTACAAATACTCTGGATCACAGTGCAAGCGGCACTGAGGATGATCTCTCGGGAACAAATGAAGGTCTCACCATTATGCTGGCCGAGCTCAAGCAGGAGCTGAAGAAACAGAGGACGAGTTATGAAACCTGCATTCGCAAGTAAGAATGAGTCACTTGAATTTCCAGTCAAATACCCAATTAAAATCGGCATGTTATTAATAACATCTTTTTTTTCTTTATTCAGGTTGGAGGAGTCCTGTGCTAGGTACAGGTCCCAGGTAAACCGCCTTGAAGAGGAGCTGGACCAGGAGAAGAAGAAGTTTCATATGTTAGAGATCCGACTCAGGAACTCAGAGCGGGCTCATCAAGACGCAGAGAACCGAAACGTTCTTCTCCAACAAGAGATGGAGGAGTTCTTCAAAACCCTAGGAGATCTGACTACAGGAGCAACACGGACCAACTAGACCAAACCAACCTGCCTTCATCGAGTCCATCAGAGGAGGACCTCAAGTACTGGGAAGATCAGCCAGCCCCAAAGCTTTTAAGACCAAATACCTCTAATGCAGTCCAACTTGCCATCGTGTCCTCTTTAGTGCAGCCGTCTTGTGCCTCCTCTGACCAGTGCCAAACAAGAACGCCTCTGGACCAAGCAGCTCTTATCCAACCATTCCACAAAATCCCTTGTTATACAGTAGAACATAGGTCGTTTAGCAGATTATTTATTGATAGATTCCTCTGTGACAGCAGGAAAAAACTGAGGTATATTCTTCCCATACCCACCCTTTTCATTTCCCTTGGAACTCTTAAAAGAAATGTTAACTTTGAGAGTAAAAGAAACAACAATGCAAGATATTAAAATTCAACTCTTTTATTTTGTTGGAGTTGAGGGACAGTTTCCATTTCTGATGTATGTAATTATTCTGTTAGTGAGGCAATTTCAGATCCAAAGGCTAAAATTCACAAAACTGGCCTCACCAAGACACAGCACAGCAGGTTAACTATTTGCTGTTTGCAATTGGCCAGAGCATCAGAGGACTGCATCATCATCACAGTGGTGCTGATGAAAAGTAGTGCTTTCCTGTCTTTCCTCTAAATGTACCTGCACTAAACCATACTTGCTCAGAGAAAACTCATGCGTAGTCTATTTTATGTTTTCTGTTTTTGATTGATTGAGGAAAGAACCATAAAAAGAGGAGGCCAGACAGTTAAGACGTGGCCCAGAAATGACACCCAGAACATGCATCACAATCGCCAAAGTGCATTCTGAGCTGACGCTAGGGGTTACTGTCCAACCATGAGAAGGGCAAAAGGACAGGTTGGGAATTTGAGCCATCAATACATCCAGAGGTTATCATGGCAAATGCCTGTTTCCTGACTCTCAGAAAACATACATACATCTACAATCAAATGTACAGATCGATCACTGACTATACTAATCTATAGGAAATATATTGCACAGAAAACAAAAAATGAAACAAAACGCATATAAATAGAACTTCTGAATGAAATGTACATTTCATACAAGACACCTCCTAGCTTGAAATAAATAAATATATAAATAACACAAATACAGAAAAAAAAAAGTTTCTTTTTGCAGTTCTTTTGAATGATGTGTACCATGACATGTACTATATCTTCCAACATGTGTGTGTGCATGTGTGAGGTAGCACTCAGAAAGATGCACCACAGAAGTGAGGGGCATCTGCAATAGACAGGACTGAAAATCACTTAAATGAGTAAGGGCACTTAAATGAATTATTATTTGAAATAGCAAACAGCCATGAGTAATGTTTGAAATGCTAAAAGGGTAAAGTGACTGATTTAGACTTAGTCTCTGGTGACAGTCCCCAAATACAGAATGCATTCTAGCCAGTGGAGTGGCCTATATTAACTTGTCAGCGCTAGAAGTAATCAGTGGCTACTCACTGGATTACATTTCTATTCAGTTACATTCACCCTGTTCTTCCTCATCCAACAGATCATCACCTAGAAATTACATCCAAGTAAATAAACAAGTTCAAATACAGTCAGTTAACAGTATGCTATTGCAAAAAAAAAAAAAAAAAATACGATATCAGGGTAATAATCATGTGACTGCTTGTCAAGATGCACACAATCAGAGGTGACATATTAAGAAATAAATTAACTTGGATAAACCAAGGGACGCTTTCTACAAGAAAGATGAGCAACAGTATCAAAATAAAATCTAATTAAATTTGGATTCAAGATTAAACGTACGGCAGTCTACTGTTAAAGAGAGAATTGGTGTTGAAATGTCCAAAAAAATACAAAATTCCAAAGGAACATTTCAAAAATATACTCAACATAATATTGCAATGCTATCACTATAGTATTTGACTGTGTAGCGGTAGCTAAAAAAACAGCAAGAGAATCCTTGTCTTTCATAACATACATGACATATTCACATCAAAACATACTCTGATTCTTTGCAGCAAAAATACAGTAATAATGATACAATTTCAAACCACAATCATTTACAGCAGTGTAAGGGGAGGGAGATAAAAACTAACTGTACATTAAAAGCGCAGCTCTACCAACTAACATGAAAAGTTCCATTTCTCTGAACCCTCTCCAGTCACTCACACACACCGGGGGGGGGGAAAGGTTTGTTTATATGTGTAGGTGTGTGTAGGTGTGTGTTATCTGCAGCAAGCCAGTGCACCCAGAGAAGTGTGGCTGTCCAAGCTACTGTCTGTTTCAGAGGTGATGGTGGGGTCACTGCTCGGGTCAGTGGGCTCTGTGGACATGGACGAGACATCATTGGCCGAGGAGGAGGAGGAGGACGTGGGCTGAGGGGGGCTGTCGATCACTGCTGCACCTGTGCTGCGAAAAAAACATGTCAACGAACAGGTTTCAGTGAAATACACATGACACTGTCATTACATCATGAGGGAAATACACATTACAATTATTGTAATTTACAATTATTGAAAATTGTGTTGTAATTGACCATCACAATTAACTTTAATTTCCCTGTAAGCACTGATTTGATCATTTGCAGGTAAGTTGCTTTGTCAAATAGGCCTAAATCTTATCGAAAACTTTAAAATGATTTAATAATTTCAGTTACATATTTGGTGCCGTTTGGGGCTGCTCTCTACAAGAGTTAGGAAAAAAGAAATTTTGAGAATATTTGCAATATTCTGAGTAAAAAGTAAATAAAAAAATATGAATTAAGTAATATAATTTTTACGAGCAAAACAATTAAGTTTGGTTGTTTCTTGGACAGCTGCTAGTTTGTGACTGCAGGCTATGTCACCTCAGCGCTTTGTTGCTTGTTTAGTAATTTGTCTCTTGTTAAAATATTGAAACTTAATTCTCAAAATAGTTTGACTTTACTCTTGAAATTTTATAAAATGTGGACATAGTGTCCCATAGGTTCCTGAGGAGGCATTATGAAGCTCAGACTGGTGGCTCCGGCCATCGCCATCTTAGCATCTGACTCCTCCAAATCTTTAAAAAAAATGGTCGGAGAGTTGGAACACAGACTTCTTGAACAGTCATATTATTTGTCCAACATTTGAATCCAAAAGGTACCAACAGCCAAACACGGCTTAGAGGTCAAGTTGAATTTGCTGAGGTGACTCCAAACAGCTAGCTGCCACTCAAAGTGGCCACACCCTTAATTGTTTAACCTTGGTTGGTTATCTTTTTTTGGTCTCTAAAGTAAATCTTTATTTACCGGGCTATAAAAATGTTTATTTTGCTTTAAAGTTGGGCATTTTAATATGCTGCTCTATGGAGACTGACTCGCCTTTTGAGTCAGCCAGTGGCCAATTGAGGAACTATATCTGTTCGCACTTCGCTTTGGCAAGGTTCTTTCTTGCTTAATTCTTAAAATGGTATGATTTTATTTTTTTAATTTAACAAATTTTTTAAAAATATTGCAACTTTATTCTGGAAATATTATTATACTATTATTATTTTTCTTTATTCCCAAAATCTCCATTATGACCCACCCATACCACTATATTTCTTACTGAAATATTGAAATGCTTTTGGGACAATGGCTATATATTACTTAGAAGTATAAAACACTTCTCAACCAAATCACAGATTTAACATAAATGTCTAGGTTAAACCAAAAGTGAACTTTAATATAAAACATAAAGTATGAGTATTTTTTTTCATTATTCAATCATAGAGTGCCAGACTTACTGCCAGAATCTTCTGAAAGAAAACCTAGTTAACACTCCTCTGAAAAATATTATGTGCTTCTAATAAACACTGTAGAAACAAAACAGCATTGTAATTATAATTCAACCTTTCCACATCCTTCCATCTCCCACAGTTATAATCTACTCACCTAAAGGAGGTGGCTGACCTCTTATGACTCCATTTTTTTTCCATTCCTCCCATTCACTAACTTCCTTATAAATTAGGCCTAAAAATGAAAGAACAGGAGTAGATTAAGTGTGGCAGTATAGACATGGAGAGACTTTGTTGATGCATCTGACAGAGTGTGTGATATCCTGTCTTTAATTCAGAGCATAGAGCATTCTGTACAGTCCAAAGAGGATCATGTTTCTATTTTGTACAGACTGTGCTAGTGTGTCCCTTCTAAAAAATGAGTGAGGGGTCATTATCACCTGGCAGGATGTTAGAATGAGCTCATCCTGATGCTAAACTGAAAGTGCTATTAACTCACAATCTTAATCCTTCTCATGCTTCACAGAATCAGGTTCCTGGCAGTGGAAAATACAAACCTTAAGACATGTAACACAACCTCTGGCAACTACAGTAGAGATACAGACCTCCCTGGGAATCAATGACCAAATGTCATAGATACATATTCACTGGCTGTCCCTCTGGGCTCCTTTAAACATGGTGTATTTCTGTGCTTTCTATGAGTAGAAAATAATCAAGTCACCACTAATGAATTAAACACAGAATCTGACCAGCTGACCATTTCAGATACATCAGATTTACACAAAACGGATTGTATTAACTAGAGCGGATAGCTTTAATGATCACTAGCAGTTGCATATTAATATAATGGTATTATGATATCAATATAACATATTTTGCTAAGTTATTCAGCTGGTTTGGGCACTAGATGACAACTAGATGACAGCATTTAGCGATCTACATTGACAACTAAACAACTTCTAGTAAAACAATGTTGACCCCCAACTAAAATTATAATTTAATGTATTTTATAAGACTTATTACTTTTAACAATGAATGAAACCTCTGAGGAAACATGCATGAAATCCTCAGGATCCCCCACCATAGACACCTTTCATTGAAGAAGACCTATAACTGAATTGATAATGATTGAGCTTTGATCCCATGTGTCTGGGCCCGAAGTAACTTCGGTGTTTAGTCCTTAGTCAAGTATTATCATGAAAAACAAGAGCCTCCTCCATAGTTAGCCAACATAAAATACAAGCATGAAATACTCATATCCCTGCCAAAGGCATGTTTTCCATAATGTAGAAAATTCCATAATGTAGAAAATTGAGTTCAAACCTAAAGTTTTAAGACTCGTAGATGTGGAAACCATACAGTACGTTGTCCCTGTTGATTGCAATTGTTTTTATTATTTTTTTCTTTGAGTTTTGTGGAAAAATACTGAACAGTTTTTGAGTTTGGCCGCAGAAACCCTCATGCGAAACAAATCCCACTCACAGACTAGGTTCAACTTGTAACCATGGAAACGAAAAAATAGAAATCCCTAAATAGTAAAATGCATCACTCCATGTTATGATTTGTTCACTTGTTCGTGGTGGGGCATGACAAATCCTAGTGGTTTAATCCTGTGCTGCATCAGGAGCCAGGAGGTAAATAATACACTGAAACTGACAGTGAAAAGTGAGGCGTTAAGAATCTTAGTGTGCAGTCTAACCTTTCCACTCCTCCACGGTATGCTCCCTCTCATCCAGCTGTTTGTCTAGGATCTTCGGCGGGGGCTGCGAAAGAGAAAACGGCTTGAATGGCACATGGATGATACAAGAGTGATGCCAACTTTCCACTTCAAGTGATAACTAATAGCTAATTAAGCTCTCATGTGACCCTTTTAAGGATTATGCGGTCCGATCGGTGGTCCACTTACCGCTTCCACTTCAGCTGGGTCATACCAAACATTAATGTAGGGGTGCTGCAGGGCCTCCTCTACGGAAATGCGCTTGGAGGCATCGATCACTAGCATCTTGGATAAGAGATCTCTGGCTTGGCTCGCTGGGAGGAGAAACAACAAATAGATAAGATGCTGTGCTTTAAAAAAGTCTACAAATATTTTGTCAATAAGAAGCAATGACTGCTTGGTGGAGGAGTTATCTTTGATTTATAGTCATGAAATGATGACGCATAAAAAAACACTACCTTTCAGTTTGTTGTGGTCAGAGTCTGCAGGGAAGAGCACGTCTGGGAAGAGCTTCTCAAAGCTGTATCCGGCATAGCGTGGCCTGTTTTCTACATAGGTCCTTACTGACTGGTTCAGCTTCATTAGAAAGTCCTGAGATGGAGTGCCTAGCTGCTCGATTACCTTGTTCCACTGGTCAATGTCTGTGGTGTAAATGTTAAGGAAACACACACCATTCACTCCCACACACGTAGTGGAACACACATTAGAGCAGTGTGACATTTAACAGCTTCTCACTCACTTTCCCATGCAGCTCACACATACAATTCATACAGCAGGTGGGTGCAGCAGAACAACGATGGAGGTCGTGTGAGTCTGGTAGAAAACTAGACAACGGACAGAAGGAAACTCTCTGGATGGTGTTGGATGTCTTCACACAGAATGAAGTGATGACAAAGTGATTCACCAATGACGGGGAAGGATACGATCAGTGCCGGGGAACAACACACTTCCCCTGATCATCTCGGCCACTATGCAGCCCACTGACCATACATCCACTGGAGGTGGATGTTTAGATGACAAGGAGGTGGGCATGCACATAAAATGGTGAAAAAAACAAACAAAAAGGCACACAAATGAGAAGAATGCAAACCGATTGGCAGTTATGTAATGATGTGTCAAAATGAAAATGGAGAACATGCAGCATCAGCCATAAAACTGAAAATAAACAAATTAAAATTACAGCCCATCACTGCTAGAAAGCTTTAAATAACACTGCCCCCATGACCCGGCACAAAATAATGCACTAAAGGCAGAAACTGACCAAGAAACAATCTGACAGTCTGTACAGCAGGAAGCACAAACACTTTACATAGACGGTAAAGATTAACAGTATAAGAACCGGAAAGACCCAAGGATACAGTCCCTCCCTGGGAAGAGGATTTTATGGCGCACCATTTCCGCCAGTATGCAGCCCACAGACCATATGTCCACTAGTGAAGTGGAGTACAGCAAACAAAGCCACAAAGAGGTGAGAAGAACGCACAACAGATTATGCTATGCACAGGAGCCCAGTTAGAGATAATTCTCTTACATCATATCCCCATTATGTGCAGATGCACCATGCAGCTTTCAGTGTTTAAAGCAAGATTTAATTTTAGGTCCCTGTGTATGGATTATAACAGATTCATCAACAGTACTAGAATTGAGTTTCATATGCTGATAATCAATAAGGGTTTACATTGTATATTGACAGATAAGTTACATGGATAATCACCAACCATTGGCTTGGTAGCCCATGCCCAGGATAACCTCTGGTGCCCGATAGTAGCGAGTGACCACATATGGTGTCATCAGGAGACCTGTGGCAGCCGTCCGAGCCAAGCCGAAATCCAAAATCTTCAGGGTACAATCTGACTTGACAACTATGTTGCTGGGTTTGAGGTCCTACAGAGGAATTTACACCAACGATGTTAATTTTGTCAATAAGAAACAATGACAATGTAAAAAAAAAAGAAGTGTTTCCACTTAAGAAAGGCACAAAATATTTTATTTATGGAATTTACATAATTTATATGTGCACTCGTTTCATTTCAGCAAAACTTGGGCGTCTTTTATGCGTTTTGCTGTCCTGATCAATAACTCAACTCTCCACTGCTCTGGTCTGGTGTTCCTACTGAGGGCGTGGCTTATCCACGCTTCTCACACAGACACACAGAGCGAAGGAGAGGAGCCAGGTTGAGGGACAGTAATCCGAGTTGTACGTTACATGAAATAAAAACTGGACAAAAAAAAATGGACAAACGTTGACCCCAAAGCGCAACACAGGCCAAAATATCTGTGTTTTTTAAACGCAACGCTCCGCCACCTGCTGCCAAACAACCTGCTGCTACCCAACCTCAACCTGGTACCAGGGAAGAGGATGCTAATAGCTCCTCCGCTGCAGAGAGGAGGGAAGCTAGCCCTGCCCCAAGCTATAACACAGCTGCACCCACTGACAAGCACAGAAGACAGGGTTGTCTTGTTGAGACACAGATTATTCACAGCTTTTTGTTTGTCTTTGAGATATCAGAATTGTCTGAACATGTTACAAGTTATCCATCATGACTAAGATCCAGTGGATAGCTAGCAGGTTGCAGCTCCTGCTGCAGCTGGTTTTTGACCATTTGCCCTTACACATCAGTGTCAAGTATCACAGCATGGTTTAACAGTTCCTCTTCGGGACACTGGCCTGGCATTGCCCTGTGTGGTCATAGCCAGCTGATGCTTACCCTGTGAATGATGCCGGCAGCATGGAGGTGTTTGATACCACACAACGTCTGATAGAGTAGGTAAGACAGCCTCTCATGGTCCAGCTCCATCTGAATGACCTGGCACAGGTTGGCATCCATCAGCTCCATCACCAAGTATCTGAAAGAGCAGAGACAGATAACAGAAGTGTTTCAGCTGATGCAAAAAAAGAAAAAGAAAGGGGGGAGTAGTTCAACATTATGGATAATACATGCTGTGCGATCTGAAAGAAAAAAATGAAACCTCTTCACTTCTATTACTTACACATCTTGGAATTCTTCTAATGATTTCTGTGGTGTAAATACGTTTAATAGGCCAATAATCTGTGGGTAGAAAATGAAATGAATCAGAAATAAGATTCAGCAGCATTTGAGTTGCATTTAAACACCATTAACTTTTTTTGTCAAACTAAAATACTGCTAATGTAAGGAGACTGCAAACATCAGCATATACTTACATTTTTGTGATTGACACATTTCATTAGGACTAGCTCTCTGTACGCCCTCTTGGCATGTGTTTGATTTTGAAACGGCCGACTCAGCTTCTTGATGGCGACATTTCGTTCAAGGATTTGGTCGTAGGCAGAGCTGAAGAGCAAAGTTTATAATGAATCCTTTCCAAATATGGCCACCGGTTCATCACAGGTTATGGATGAGTAGCTTCAACAGTCTAAACATCTCTGCTTTTTGTCATCAGAAAAAAAAAATAAAGCGTGCAAATTCACAGCTTGTGTTGCAATTTGTAAATTCAGATTGCAACTTATGGATACATTTTCAGGTGATGTATTGGAAACAGTGACCTATATTTCACCAATACGGATAAGGTTGTGAGACTCACCAGACTATCCCCTGTGCTCCAGAGCCGATGGGTCTCAGATTCTGGTATCGCTTCAGTACTGTGAACGTCGAATCCCCAACATCTAGACTGTAGAACTCTCTCTCTCTCTTGTTTTTATTCATGGCAAAATCTTGGATGACGGCTCTCTGTGCATCCAAAAATGTCCTCTGCGTAAAAAAAAAAAAAAAAAGGACACGTTTAAATCATTTGTACCAGCAGGACTACGCCAAAGACACCACAATAGCTGTTGAGGAGACCGGCCAAATATTATAAAGTCAAATTAAAAACCCCTCCTCCAGAAAAATAAGATTAGGAGTAAAGGAGAAAAGGCACTGCTGAATTTCACACTTGGAGCAAGCACTGCAGTTCCTTTTCTCAGCAACTCAGCAAACATACCAGGATGGAGGATTTGATGCGATGAACAGAGGTATCCGAAGAGCAGGCCACGGGGAGGTCCACTCCATCATATGTAACATGACACACAGAGTGACTCTGTCACACTGGAAAACCGAGCCCAGTGATAATTCCTGTGATTCTGGACCCCAGCCCAGGACTAGGTCTTCCACAGGCACATGTTAACTCAGTCAAGCTGCACCTTGAGGCGGTGAGCCCAGATAACACACAACACAGAGATGCCGATTTGTGTGCCTTATGTTCCCTAACGTGCTTCCTCTTGCATTCAAAGCGTCTAGAATCTAAAAAGGAGAAAACTCTAGCAGTGGCTTGTTTCCGTTTCTTCGGTGCTCTTATGTAAAGAGCCTTAATCACCCTCCCCGTTCTCCCACTTTCACCGACACACAGACCATATGAGGGATGGAACCGCCAGAAAATGAGTCAGCTCTCCTTCTGTTCCTCCAACGTCACAAAGACGTAGGTAACATCCACCTCCCTCACAACATGGAAATAGACACGCAGCCTCTTTTTCATATTCCAAACAGGTAAACAATAAAAGCTAGTCTGAGTTATGATGGCATGAATACAATTGCAGTTAGTGTGCAGTTCTCTCAGTGGCACACACTGATCTGTTGCTCTGTTGTATGGTAATTGGTTTTGCAACAGTGGCTATCAATAAGGATAATTAAGGTCAATGTCAGTGCATGGTGCAGACAGTGCTAACATTACTGCCCCTACTATGAAATAACTACTGATGCTTACAAGTGCATGCTGCATCAACAAATTCATGTGAAATCACTTATACAAAGGCACTTCTATGTCAGCTGCAGTATTCACAAGTAACGCATCAGTGGTCTCATGCAGCACCTATAGGAGGTTTGGGCCTCACGGATGGATGCATTTTTGAAGGTGGGGGAGCTGTCCCAGAACCTAGGTGCCCTGTGTATCCTGAATACAGCAGGGCTGTGCCTAGAATGCATGGCCTTCACCTCTGATTTTCTCCTACGTACCACCTGCTTCATCATTGAATGCATGGCTTCCAGTGTGCATATTATAAGGAGAGTTTAGATCCTGATCACATATTATTAACATGTGAAAGTAAATGCTGCAGAAAGTGTCAGAGAGGCGGAGAAAGACACAGACAAATAGAATATTAGACCTCGCTACCTCTCCCTGTAACGGATCAAAATTAGACCCGAGAGGAGGATCGCTATCGATCTGTTATTTATTTTCATTCGATGTCAGCGTGTTGACCTTGACCACGCAACCTCTCGTCTTGTTTTGATTAGGCTGCTGCAAAAAGAAAGAAATTCATACTAAAAAAGCGTAGTTAGCACCACAGCACACGGAGATCGCAGGGATATACCGTGTCGTGATGTGACAGCGCCTCTTAAAGAAGCACAACTCGCTGGCGGTGGTGATAGAAAAGTGGGCTCGAACCAATTTTTGGTTAAAATGGCAGTTTTGCATGTGAGTGGGGGCAATGATTGCAATAATATTAAACAACGACCACGTCGGCAAAGCAGCATGCACACATAACGACATACGACCCTCCCCCACGGCCAAACAATAAGCACGTCAGAGGAGGAGCAGAGGCGCAAATCCACATCTTACCTCTGTCGTATAATCACACGATCGATCCTCCAGCGGTCCGATCAGCGGTGAAATGTTGCGGAACCGCCGACTATTTGTTAATGCCGCCGGTGAAGACTGATTTATTCCTTTGTGCGGCTTAGAAATACATGACCTCACCAGATACACTTGCCTGCGTTTCCATCTGTCTGTACTGACAGGCCGGGACGCGCAGTGCGCACGGGGCATGCGTCCCAGCAGCACGTCACTCCTTGGAGACAGACCCACCCACTCCATCTATTCATCCTCACTTCCGTCTCTATCTATCTATCTATCTATCTATCTAAAAAAACAAAACATTCATGAAATAATCATAAATAAATCATTGGAAATCGAGGCCCATATGAGCATAAAGCATATAAAGTGAATAATTGAATAATTATTCGCTCATTCCTTTCTTTGTCAGAGCAGTTTGGTTTAATCTTGGCCACTTGGTCAGTTAAATGATTATATGAATGCCTTAAACATTTTATTCTTTATGTTTAAATGTACAAAAGGGTATCAGAATGGAGACCTTGCTATTATAACTGACAGGTCTTTATGCAGACAAACAGACAATTGGAATTAAGTTATCAATTTTTTCCTGGGTGCACTGTTCTTAGATCAGTGATGTTAGTGAAGAAAAGTGCGTTTTATTTCAATTAGGCTACAATTAATGAGTAAGTTAGTGAGTTAGGGAGTTAGTTGGTTAGTATAATAAAACCTACAGCTGGAAGCAAAATTATTAAACTACCATTGTATATTAGGTTTATTACTATTATCAGCTGTTTGCAATAACTAAATCAAACAAGAACAGTTTAAATAGCTCAAGACAACACATATTACAAGTGTTTTTCCCAAATATAACACCAAAATGCTACTTTTACTGACTACTATATGTCTCAAAATCATTCAGCCCCTTAATGACAAGTCTCACTACTTTGTTGAGACCCTTTTGCTGATATGACCTGCTGCAAACGTGATGTATAGTCAGACACCAGCTTCGGGCAGCGTTCCTGAAGAATCTTAGGCCATTCCTAATGGGAAAAGGCCTCCACTTCTGTAATATTTGAGTTTACATGCTGCAACAGCCTTCTACACATCCCAGGGATTTTCTATGGGATTCAAGTCAGGCGACTGTGACGGTCACACTAGAAAGATCCAGGACTTGTTCTGAAACCAAACCTTGGTGGACTTACTTTGAGGTCTGTTCGAATCAAAATGAGGGATTGTTGTCCTTCTGGAATTACCAGTGGTGACAAAGCCTCAGCATCCACACAGATGGCGAGACGTTTTCTTCTAGGATTTCCTGATACCTGATGGATTCCATATTACCCTACACGCTGATCCTTAGGCCAATATTTACAGTTTTGTTTCTCCACAGAACAGTATTCCAAAACTTCTGTGGCTTATTGCTGTGCATTTCTTGAAATTTTGTCAGCAGTGCTGGATGTCTTGGAGTTTGGTCATGCAACCTTTATGTAAATTTAGGCCTCAACAGAAGAAAAGATGTAGCATACTGCTAAAGTAAGTTTATGAAGGTTGACACGGTGTTTTAACAACACGTGATGAATGTGTGCTCTTATGAGGGAAACTATTCAAGGGGGTTGAATGATTTTGAGACTGCAGTAGTCAGTAAAAGTAGCATTTTATGTTAAATGTATAGAAAAAAGTTAAAATATGTTGCACTAAGTTTTTTTTATCTGCTCCTGTTTGATTTTGCAAACAGCTGATAAATAGTATATTTTGACATTAAACCTAATATACAATGAGTGTTGAATAAGTTTGCTTCCAAATGTATAAGGCCTCTAGGGTAAACGATGATGCTGCAATGATCAGAAGCTACAGCTAAATAAACTGAGGACTATTAAAGACGTGATCGAGCATTGGCATCCTAGCGTAGATCTTACCTCCTGTTTGGGATCACATGTGAACTATGACATACACTAGGGCTCTGCAAAAATCCAAATCTATTTGGTAAAGGTACCCATATACTGTAGAGTTCATCCATCGCTTCAGTTCCTACACGCTGAGGTTAACACCCAGCCATGCACTGCGAAAACATGTGACTGAATGACATTAGGTAAAATTACGTTAACTTAGCGCTGAGTAGTTTAAATTCTCCCTGCACCCACCGGACAGCCCTGGGTAGCTGTTATTTATCCGTGTCGCTGCGCAGATACCCCGGGCCCTGCAGAGATAAGCTGCGCGCAATAGACTCGCATGGATATACGTCCCAGCACTGAGTCCCGCAGCAAACAGACTAGACTACTACGGTATCTTACCCCTTGTTCGAGCAGAACCCGCAGTGTTATGATCATTGTGGATGAGCAGCCCTCAACAGCAGGCTACAGTGCGTTCGTTTGGCCGAGGTCGTTCGTCCTTCCCAGGCTTCTCTGTAGCGCACCTACCACCGGGGATCCACCGCACCTTTGGTCGTCAGACGGATTACTGTAGTTAAATCGGTGTAACTTATCTGATCTCACGCCACCCGCTATTGGTGGCTCTGACCTGTCGCTGTCAAACCGCGAGGTTAATCCAATTGAGTGTTTAAAGGCGAGAAGCTAAGAATAGCGCCAATTACAGCAAAAAGTTTCAGATGATCAGCGAGGTGCTGGTGATGATGGAGCACATGAATGGGGCATCGAGCAGTTAATGTCATACCTGCCAGAGCGGAGCACCATTTACCGAGAGGACGCCAAGGCAGCAAAGCGATGATCATGAGGATTATTGTGGATCCGTGGTAGGAGAAGATAATGCACAGGATCAGACCACTGACATAGTTTACATATGGTACCAGGTAATGCTTCCTCTGCTGTCTATTCTTTATCAGCTCCTTTCTTCCTATACAGAGACAGTTTAGGTGTCCTCATGTTTAGATTATAGACAGATTCTGTTAATTCTCTTAATTAACAAATTCCAGATTATTTCACCTCAGGCTCTAATCCTAGCTAGACATTCACAGGACTGTACTGAGATGTACCTTTAAGAGTCATAAAATGTGGTATAGCAGTGCAGCATTAGTAAAGCCCCCATATTCAGGCCTGTGGCGACAAAAGTCATCTTGGTGGGAATTTGCTGTTTGTGAAAGGATGCTGTAGCCTCATTATTTAGAATCTGACTGTAATGTCTTAATATACACACTAACACACATTCATGATTGTGGAAATGTATTGTCACTTAGTCGTCTGTGATTTTGAAAGGTGTAAGAGACCTAGATCCTGAAGATGAATGTTGTCCCAAAATCCCAAGAACACAGTGCAGCTTCTCTGCTGTCTGTGCCTACATCATGTGGTTGTCTGCTTAATAGATCAGTAAGGTGGTCCGTCTGTAACAGGATAATAGGTGTTCATTCAAATCATGGCACACACTGCATTTTAGTCCAAACATTAAAAATAGGAAGATAACAATGGTTACAATAAGAAAACATGCATATTGTGTGTAAGATGGGTGTGCATCAGTTGACAGAATAAGTATGTTTGCATGAGAGAATTTCTTTATGCTCAGTAATTCAAACTTCAGCATAAACTGTAAAGGGCTGTGATTTAGTGAATGCAGATGCTGTCATAGGAAGTTTGATGTCAGGAGTGGACATTCAGTCAAGCAACACATCCAAATTTAGAGGTAAAACCCACATTTGTATGATACACAACGCATTTTTCCCCCAGAAATCCACCAACATGCGAAAATCTGTTGTCAACATAACTATGTCTGTCCCTTTAGCAGTAGTATACGGCTTAACAAACAACACTCCAGCATCTTTACACCTGTAGACAGACCACTTTGAGGGAGAACTGCTGCTGAAGTTTTGCACAAGAATGGATTTGCTGGGTTTCTATTTGCTTGTTTGATCCTTTCTATATCATAGCAACAAACCAGAGTGCAGGGATACAATAGGATAGACTTCTCATCAATATAATGGTTTAATCACTCAATTAAATAGTCTTGCAGTGAAAAGAGGCTGCACAATCTCACAGCGTTGTTGGCGTTTTTGTTTTTTTGCCGCACACTTAATCTTGTATGACTTTCCTCGTAGACAATCTTGGTGTCACAAGCCAAGGATAAGTTAAGTGAAGGATTTAATCAGGCCTAAAGTAATTGGGTTGGTGTGTATCAGTGGAACTAAAGTATGTTGCTTCATTCAGTAGTGATTGGCTGTGAGTATAGCCTATAGTATTACTGTTTGGGTGCATTTAGAGGAGCAGACAGTCACAATAAAAAGCCAGATCCAGTGGAATAAAAACATGATGGTTGGGTTTCACAGCCTGCGCCATGATGCAGACACAATATTTAAATATATTGACAGCATGTCAGCTTTCACTCACAGCGTTATTCTCATTTTGTCAAAACTTTATGAACAGGACATGAAGTAAAATGTTCCTTCCCCACACTTTTTGATCATTGATAGGTTGCAATTATTTCCTTCCTTTGTGCAGCTACTAATGGAAATGTTCAAGCTGATAGAATGATGGTAATTTCAAGGAAAAATTCTAATGCTAGCTGATCTAGATAAAATGAAGATTGTCCCTCTAGAAAATAGAGGGAATGGACTCTCTTAGAATACATTGATCTAAATGCGATAGACATTTTACTGTGGGCTGAATTCAGTTTTAATGTATGTGTCTGCTTTAGCTATCATGTATAAATATAAATTGTATTTGGCAAATTAAATCTGACTGAGGGGAAACAACATAATTGAGCGTGTAACATTGTCCATGTGTATTATACGACTTATTTAACTGATGCATACCAAAAATATAAACATTTTCAAAGTTATAAAGCATGTCTTTGCATTTCCTGTAGCATCATCTGTCTGCCAAGTCTCAACAGAGCTGTAGTGGTAACACCTACACAGTATGTGCCAGTAAACGAACATGGGATCATGATACAGTTGCTTTGGTGCCAAAAGCACAGCTCCCTCAGAACTGCCCTGTGGTCAGGAGAAAGCCTATTATGAAATGGGAGGGGCAGAGAGAGCGGCGGTGAGACTAATTGACTGGGATAATCTAATCACAGTCCAGTGGAAAGAGTTGTCATTTTCTCAGAACAAGCTCTTTTTTTTTAAAGACAAAATACCCTTGACAAGCAGTGTCAACAACAATAATAAACTAACAAGCTTGACACAAAGAATAATAACACTGCTTTCAGGATTGAGGACAGATACACAAGACATTGAACTCCAGATGCCTGATTTGTATAAGCAGCCAAATCCTGAATTAAACTTTCCCTTAGAAAATCAATTTGAACAAATATGTGTTTTCTATGTATGTGGGTGTACTGTGTGTGTGTGTGTTACGTCTTCAGGTGCGTTCTTGGAGTGTGTGCAGGATGAGCAGCACATTTGTAACATTAGCTGAGGTACTGGAGGCTCGGGGAGGACCTCTGCTGGAGGAGGAGGTCTGGTCCCTGCTGCTGGGCACTGCAGAGTCTTTAGTGGATGTCTCCTATAAGGGTAAGTTAGATAACTCCCTTTCCTTATAGGCTCACACACACCATGCCTTAATGCTATGACGAGACCATTATGTTATTGCAATGTATATGTAACATTAACATTTGAACTTGCTTTGCATTTTTTTTTCACTCACTGGGACTTTACATTGCTGTACCAGGCAGAATCATAGATCTAATGGACTTTTTAATTATTTTTTTTCAGGTCATAACAATATGTGTAATATTATAAGCCCCACCTCCTTACTGCTGTCAGCCACTGGCACCTTAGCATTTAAGAACTGTGGCCTATCAGAAGAGGTATCCACCTTCACTGCTCCAGAGATGCTGCAGGGACGTGCCAGCTCAACCAAACCTGCCATAGAAAGGGTCAGTGCATACATCTGTTATGATCGCTCATGTGAAAGTTGATGGTTGATTTTTCAAACATTCAATAAGGTCATTTTCTTTATTTAAAAAAATTGTAACTGTAAATTTAAACTCATGCCCTGAAGTGTGTTTTCCCTTTGAGTGTAAAATCTCAGCATGTCAGGAGTTGAAGGACGAATTAGATATAAGTACGCCATCTAGTGGCTAAAATAAGGAACATCTGCCATGAATTATGCACCAGAGTCTCAATTTATCAACATTGCGTCGAAAAGAGTCTAAAACATGAATTTCGAAAAGTCAAGTGACATGCATACAGTGCTTTGCAAAATTGCTCAGCTCTGCCAAACCAATAACTAATTTTACTGGATAACAATTGAACATTAATACTTGTCAACATATGATACTTATTGCCACAATAATACTTTTAATTAATTATTAGTAAATTACATGAGTTTCACCAAACAACATATTTCAGAAGTATTCAACTCTTTTCACTTTGGCAAACCTCGATTGCAAATATCCCCGAATCAGAAAAAATGGAATTCAAATGTTTGACTTCATACAGACCCTCAATTTATTGTGCAAACTCATCAATTTGACTTCATCCATGTGAAATATGCTTTATAAGAGTGACGTTATTGAATATTTTTACCAATAGAAATTCCCCAAAATTATATAAGAGCTCATTTTCCCTGAAATATTTCTAAAGTATATCCAACAGTAATCCATTGATGTGTTGAATGATTTTGGTCAGACTGCACAGTATCTATCTTTCTATCAATCAATCTATCTCTCTATCTAACTTTACTGAAGTTGTTTCAAAAAATGATAATTATAATAATTTGTAATTATTATTATTATTATTATTATTATTATTATTATTATTGTTATGGATGCTGAGATGAAATGAAGGTCTGCTTGAGTAAAAAGGCTTTAAAATTGCCCATTCTTCAGACTTCACCAAATGAATTAAAGAGGTTTGTCCTAAGGCATTTATTAGTTTTTAACTCATTAACTAATTTAATAACTAATAAAACATTTTTTCAGTTTCATTCGCTGAACCTGCCCTGAAACACTATGGAGACAAGCAGACAAGGAGGCCCACCTCCCACTTTGCCCTTCAGTAACTCCTAAAGCAATGATTAAGATATTTGTTCAAAAGTTATAAAATATGTGTGCGCTTGATAAATGCTTTATATTTGCTGACACAATATGCCCTTTAACCCGGAGATAGAAAAGCATCCATCTTAGAGAAAAGTCCTCTTAAAAGCTTCATTCATTCATCTTAGGGTTTTAGTTATGGTGCAAAAAAATCTTATAAAAGACAAATACTGTACATATCATACATGCATGCAAAAGTAAACCTGCTTGCACTTTACAGTCAGTGGATATCTTATTATAGCACTGTTTCCAGTTTGCCCTGTTGTTAACCAATCCATTTTGTTGCACAGATGCTGGTGTATTCTTTGGGTATGACCCTCTACTGGTCAGTTGATTTTCACCTACCTCAAAATCAGGTGGGGAACCCCGATATACAGCTGTAATATTCAATTCAGTCCTACACTTAAGTTATTATAATGTTTGTTTCACTTTCATCTCTCTTAGCCAGTCCAGTTGAGTGACCATCTTAACAGCCTCCTCCTCAGTATGTGTGAGGACCTTGCCCACCGCAGGGTAAATCTCAACGCCATCCTGGAAGCCTGCGAATCTCAGCATAAAGCCTCGAGCCTGCCGCCGCCCGCCAAAGTCATCAGACAGCTGGTGGAGGAGGTTTTTCATGAAACAGTGAGTCTAGATAGAGGGAATGTTCTCCTCTTCACACCATATAGATACTGCATAATTATCCACATTATAGCATAAAATGAAAGTGAAGGGATGTCTTTTCCTCCAGATGGACCATGGCTCTCTGCCAGACAGTAACGTTCCTTTGAGTGGCAGGAGTCAGATGATCAGAGAAAGGCTTCATGGTGAGCATGCATGTTAGAGTCCTGATAAACGTGTAGACCTACTTTGAATAGGTCAGAAGAAGACAAAGCTGAGCAGAAATATCTGATGCCAACCAAACTGCTTTTGACAACCAAGGAACTCTTTGATTACTTAATACATACATCAATTGATGCATTAAATATGTAAATGTAATAAACATCTAATGCAAATGAGGTACTATGTCCTAAATAATTACTTACAGAATGATTCATGTAGCCTCATTTTGGAATTTTGGAGATTTAAGACAACATGAAAATAAACCTGAAATATGAATATTGCGTAAGAGTGTCCTCTCTGCTCTATTGATTATATCCACTGCATTCAGTTTGGCCTTTGACCCTATATATTTCCAGTTGTAGTCACTGCACTTTTGACTCAAGATGGTGTACAGATCAACAGGATTAAAATCTTAACCTAAAGCAAGCCCAGGATTAGGCTGCTGCGAGAGCCAATAATCAGATACAGAGAGTTGTGCCCCGGGCTAAACCCTCTGCTAGCCTCAGTCCTGCCACACATGTGAGCGTCTCCTCAGAGCACAGAGATGGGCAGGAACCAAACATTTGTTATCTTTCATTTCTCACTTTGTTGACAGGAAAGAGAGGGCCATTCTCAGACTTCAGTGACGGGAGTGTTGAGGGGAGAAGATACTCAACGGACTCGGACTCAAAGTCAGGTACACAATTGAAACCAAAAGCGAAAAAGAAGGAGAAAGGATTTAACTTATGGTGTCAAAATAATGTTCTGTGTGTCCCATTACCAGATTCCATAAGTGAATTTCTTCATCAGTAACTTCATTAATGTGTGTTACAGCAGTAGCATGTTTCTTTTGTCAATGCAAATGCTCATTTTATGCTTGTTTCGAAGGGAGTTTACCTCAGAGACCTTGGCGACAAAGACCACGGAGCTCTCCCACACCGTTGTACCAATCATCCTTGGACAGGTTTGCACTATATAAATACTGTTACCCTACCCACTCCATGTGCTCACTCAATGTCTGCATTGACTTTGAGGGGACATGACATTGTTTCCAGAGTATGACTGTGCGCACAACTAATACACAATCTGTCCTTCCCCACCCTTCTCTCTCCCCTCAGACTCCCTCGTGGGGTTCGTCACAGGGACAGCAACTGCAGTTGGATTGGTAAGAGCCCCCAGCACGAAATCTCTCCTAAGACAGCAGGCAGATCTCACAGTCCTTCCATCACCTTCAGTGAGTCCTCGCTTAGCCTGAGCCAGAGGAAGGCGAAGGTAAGTGAAATAAATACAAGGGCAATGTTTTTGTAGAGCGTAAACTAAACATATATGTTGTTGATCTGTGCTACGAGCAGCGTTTCTACCAGTGTCATAAGGATACCGATGCAGTATTTAGTTGATAAAGAATAGCAGATGAGGATCAAATTGAATTCTAAGAGCAGAAAGCAGAGCATTTGGAGAAGGTCAAAGCCTGTT
Organism: Chaunax sp. Z400; assembly: GCA_037577475.1. Taxonomy (NCBI): domain Eukaryota; kingdom Metazoa; phylum Chordata; class Actinopteri; order Lophiiformes; family Chaunacidae; genus Chaunax; species Chaunax sp. Z400. The sequence continues at coordinate 11,337,420 of CM075193.1, forward strand.
GGATGTGATGCTGTGGTGCTATTCATATTATGAATGATTGTTTTGTCAGGCTTTGGGCCCTGAATTCATCAGAATGCCTGACGAGCAACAAATTGTTCTCGAGCTTCCAGGATCTCTTGTGGTAAATTCATGATTTCCTTTCATTTCTTCTATTTCTGATCAAATTTAATGTAATTACTTCACACTGTTTGAACTTGTTCTTTTTTTTTGCATCCTACATGTCTGTTTGCACAATTGCACGTACAGCATTTGTATATTTATCTACATGTATGTGAGTGCGTCTGTACGTTTCTTTATGTCCGTGTGTGTCTGTTTGTTTGTGTCTGTCCACCACAGTCCAGAAAGGGACGCTCCTGCTCGTCTCAGAGAGAAGTGACTGTAATGCTGCTTAACGGACAGTATGTGGTGGTTCGCTGCGACATTAAGTCTAAAGCAAGAGATTTGTTTGACATGGTGGTGGCTCATGCCAACCTGGTGGAGCACTTCTACTTTGGTCTTGCCTTTCTCGATGGTAAGAGGACATATTATATGGCACCGAAACTATCTCGATTGCACATCAACCTGTGATGCTGTGCCCTTACACTTGGCATGAGGAGTGAACTTGAGGTAATATTTCAACTGTTAACAAGTTGTTTTGATAAAAAGGTTAGATATACTTTCTCTTCCATTCTGCAGATGATGAATATTTCTTTTTGGAGCATGAAACTAAAATCTCCAAAGTTGCCCCTGACAGTTGGAAAAAAGGACAGATATCCTCCTTTTTGGTTTTTCTTCGAGTCAAGTATTTTGTTAATGATATCTCCTTCATTTTGTGAGTAGAGCACTGGTATTTTACTTAAATGTGGTACATTTATTTATAGAAATACATCATTCAAAACAAAAACTTTTTGATTTTCTTTTTTTAGGCACAGACTGACTCGTCACCAGTACTACTTACAGCTGCGTAAGGACATCTTGGACGACAGGTTTTACTGTAATGAGGAGACAGGCTTGTTTCTGGCTGCTCTTGCGCTTCAGGCTGAGTTTGGTGATTACATGCCAGAGGTACAGAGGGGGAAAAAAAAAGAAAAATGTTCTCCGTATGAATTCAAATACCAACATAATTTTTCAGTGGGTGCAACAGCAGCATATTTGGTGTTTTGTTTTTCTTTTTAGTTGTATGGCAAGAATTATTACCAGCCAGAACATTATGTGTCCAAGAGGATGCTAGAGAAGCTGGCCCTGCCCAACGTCAAGGAAGAGTTGCCAAGACTACATGCAAGTCATGCCCAGATGCTTCCTGAAGAGGCAGAAATCGAGTACCTAAAGGTGATAACACTGTATGCACTTGTTATTAATTCTATTACTTTATTTGGTGATACATCTACTGTTGTATTTTCTGCCAATTTAAATGGCTGCATTCAATTTAAATGTAATGCCCTCACATGCAAAGGCAGACCAATCACTTTAAAAAATATGTGCCCTGCAGATTGCTCAGCAGTTGCCTGAGTATGGGGTCATGTTCCACCGTGTGGGTAGAGAGAAAAGGCCAGTGGTGGGAGAGTTGGTTTTGGGAGTCTGTGCCAAAGGAATCATTGTCTACGAGATGAAGAACCACGTTCGGACTGTCACCAGACGCTTCCTCTGGAGGGAAACCGACTCTATATCCACGGGGGTAAAAAGAAATGTCATTTCAGTCAAGATATGACATTTTGTTATGAAGCTCAGAGTAAGTTTATTCTGACTGGTGTCTGTCTTTCAGCGGCGTAAACTGGTTATAGAGTGTGGCGGGCCCAGCGGGAAAAAGCACAGTTTTGTAACAGAGAGCTCAAAAATAGCACAGTATCTCCTGAACCTCTGCTCAGCACAGCACAAGTTTCACAGCGAGATGACGTCGCGACAGCTCAACCACATCACCATTCCAGGTGGGAAAAGTGAAGTGATTGTTAGAATGTGTAGCTTTTGATTTTGGTAATACTTATAGGCGTACGTAGTAAAAGAAAGTAACTCCCGACGGTCCTACAAGTTGTTTCTCTTCTGTTTATCCAGATGAAAACATGGATAAGTATATGTCTGTCTACCGTGGTCATAACTTGAGCCTGAAGCAGATGTCCTGCTCAGAGGGCATGTTGAACCATGTAGGTTTGACACCTGGTCAACCAGACTCCCTCTCCAAGTCCTGTGACAACCTGACTGCCAAGCTGGTGGAGCGGTTACGTCAGCAGAGAGAGATGAGGAGGGAGATGAGCAGAGAATTGAACAAGGAGCTCCCTGAAACAGGAGACTTCAGGGACACCAAAGAGCGACAGAGTTGGAGGTAAACTGGTGGAGGTATTCTTTGCGTAAAAAATATTTTTCTGTGAATAATAAGGAAATAGCTATGAAATGAAACTGTGCAACATGTTGCAGCACTCCAGAGACAATTCCCAGAATGATGTCCAGCATCTCACTACAGAAGCAGGACTCTGATGCCTCTTCCTCCATACGTGGTGAATATGTCTAACACGTAACTTGCAAATTCTAAATTATCCAAGGGTGTGAATGTGCTTGTCTAACACTTTTGACCCACCAGCTCTAGAAAAAAATGCAAATTAATTTACAGTGGTCCATTTACCATTTGTGAAACACATGCCCTGCAGTTGATACACCAACCAGGACCCCACCAGAGAGAGAGATAGTCTGTGTGACCCTGAAGAAAGATCACAAACTGGGCTATGGTGAGTTTAGTGGACTTAGTCGTGAGCTTGTTGTAAAATGAATGAGATGATTGCCTCGTATTTGATTCTTTAACGGAAGGCTTTTGTGCTCATTTCCTCTCTGGTCCTGTTTCAGGCTTTGTGATAGTAGGCGAGGACAATACAGGTAAACTTGACCTTGGGATCTTCATCGCTTCCATTGTGCCTGATGGGCCTGCAGACAAAGATGGACGAATCAAACCCGGTACGCACCACCAACAATGGAAACAATGAAACATAGACACTAAAAACTTAACATGCGACATGACACTGACGACCTACAATGAGGCTTTTGCAATGATTTGCTAATCTTTGCAGGCGGACGTCTCATCTCCCTAAACAAGATTAGTCTGGAAGGAGTGACATTCAGTGACGCTGCTGCCATCCTACAGAGCAGCCCTGAAGAAGTGGAGCTCATTGTGTCCCAGCCTAAACGTAAGATCCGCTCAATGCTCTCTTCTCTGCATGCACAGTCTGAGAAGTTCATATAGATATTCATTCATCACTGTCAAATTATTTCTATCTGTAGCAGGGACACTTGATACAACCTATATGTGTTCTGAGGCCCTTTATTCCACCTGGTTGTTTTTCCATCAGAGTCTCTGAAGGAGAGTAGGAGTTCCTTGAGTCAAAGCACTCTAGGTTTGGCGCTGGAGAGGGGCTTTGGGTCACAGACCACACTGAGTGGCACAGAATACCGTCCTGCCATGGACGAACTTGAGGAGGCCATGACTCTGTCCAACATGGCAACCCCGAAACTGAGCAAGAGGCTTCACATTCCTGTCGTTCGAATACATGACGCCCAGGTTAGAACCAGCGATCAGCTAACATTTGAGACAATTGACTTTCTTTCCATGGAAGCAACAAAATGAGGTCAGAGCTGATAAAAGGTTTCAACCAGCACTACTTGTTAAATGAATTAAGGAGGATGATCAGTGCAATAATTCATCTGCATCATGTCCTGAAAATACCCGCTCATTTATCCCTTTTGTTAATCTAAAACCGTTTGTCCTGTTTTTACCCCTTTCTTGCTGTTTTTCAGGAGGTGTGTTCCAGGTCCCCGTCTATCATAAGTTTGAAGTCTGGGGAGCGGTTTATAGTGGAGCTGAAGAAAAGCAGTGGTAGTCTTGGTATCAGTGTTGCTGTGAGTGGATTGTTTCCTTTTTATTACACGCAATTTACCATAAACACTCAGTTATACATTTATTAGGTATACAGAGCTAAAACAAATACAGTTTATGTTATGATCAGTTCAAAACAGGACCCAACGCAGACAAAATGAGAGGTAGACAAAAATGAAGTGAACAAAAATACCTTTAATGACTAACTCAAGATCAGCACAGTCAGGTACAATGGATAACAATAAAGTCAATAAAGAAAACAATAGAGTCCAACTGAAAAAGCCAATAGTGAATCCACAAAGGAAGTCCAAATGGCAATCGAAGTCCATAGAAATGCACAATACACTAACAAAAAAAAACAACCATGGAGTAACACAGGAGCCAACACAGGGCAAAGCAGACAAACTGACAAATAGGGTAAGAAACACACAGATTAAATACAAAGAGGTAATGAGAGGAGATGGGGAACAGGTGGCACAGGGAGGAGGAGGCAATCAGAGACAGGAGTGAATGATCAGACAATCACAGTGGAGGGAAAATGAAGAGGGAGAACTTTAAGGGGAAAACATGATGAGGATAAACTAACATAAGAAAGAGGAACCATCAACACAGAGGGAAAGGGAGTGAACAGGAACTGAAACATAGAAGACTAAAAGACACACAGAGGAGCAGAAAGGGTCAAACAGATTACAAGAAAAGAAGACAGGAAGTGTAAAGCACAGGACATGACTTGCAGAACTGAACTTGCAAAATAAAACAGGAAATGGCAACAATGAAAGTTTAATACAATAGTCCTTCAATAAAGGCTGATAGGTAATGAGCTGTGATACAGTTATTTGAATTGCCCACATGCTGAGTCAGTGTATGGTTCCAGGGTTATGTGTGGCTTGTGACTTTGACTAATTACTTCTTCTTCAATTTTTCTGTGCCAAAAGGGAGGAATAAACACCAATGTGCGATACGGAGGCATCTACATTAAGAGTCTGGTGCCTGGAGGTGCTGCAGAGCAGGACGGACAGATTCAGATCGGTAATCTTCTTATTTGTCATTTCAGTATGTGATCGGGTCACTGCCTAAACTTACCAAATATTCTTTAAAATTTGGTGCCTCATGTTCACTCAAATAAGGAAATAGTAACAAAAGCACAGACAGTGAATACTTCTTGGGCTGTTAGCTTGGGAGACATTGTACTAAAGGGTCCAAAGATTTTTTGCCAATAAAGAATTTAAGATTTTTAGACATTTTATAATAATATTGATTTTGTTACCTCCACCAAGGAGGTTATGCATGAAAACTACTTGGGTTGGGCATGTGGTGGCAGGGAGGAACCCAGTACATTTTGGAGTGTATCCAGATAAAGGGGCAGATGCATGCATCTTTTCCACTTCCTTTAATACTGTGAGAAGGCTTCTCTCAGCATTTTTATCGATAACACATAAACTGCTTGAGAGATTTTTCGGGTAAACTTGGCCCAAAAGTTGGGCCTGTGCCAAAGAAGCAACTACTGAATATTGGATCTGGATAAGGGTTGGATCCATGATTTGTTTTTGGTTGTTTTTTTTTACATTTTGAGAACATTGATGGCAGACGTTTTGATGGCACACATATCTTATTGGAATTTGGATTGGGGTTTAATTTAACAAGAAGGGACTGTTTGACCTTGGTTGAGGTATATGCTCTTTTTTCCTTTTGTCAGTTATTTGTATCTATATGTGCTACTGGAGCCACTGTGCTGTGTCAGTGACTGCTTGGTTCATGCTTCAGTGAGCAGGAACAGCTTTTAGATTTGTTGACATGCCAACCACCCCCCCACCCCCCCCGCGCGCACACACACACACACACACACCATTTATGAATTGATGTTGCTAATGATGATGACATTTGTTTTTGTGCATATGACAGGTGACAGACTGCTGGAGGTTGATGGGTCCAACCTGAGGGGTGTGACTCACCAGCAAGCTGTCGAGTGCCTAAAGAGGACTGGGGAGGTATACAAACACACACACACACACGCACACGCACACGCACACACACACACACACACACACACGAACATACAGTAAAACAGACTCAAAAACAAAACTCATAATGCAATCATATAAGCATGTTCAGTATCAGTGTTACCAGAGTTTAGGGTTCAGGTTCTATTTCCTTTAATTAAACATTCTCATATAAGTTATTTTCAAATTTACTATTTTATCATTATATATCATAGTTATCATAGTTATAGTAGGACTTGTTGGACCTTTAAGCTCCTTCGACCTGATCTAGTTACCTGAAAAAGCTTTTGCAACTCACTCCGTTCAGTGCTGATTATGAATATGCACCAGAGCAGCCGGAGAAGAATAAATGATTGAACATACAGTATTAAGTGTGTATGTACATCTGTTCCCTCATAGGTGGTGAACCTGCTGTTAGAGAGGGAGCCCAGAGTAATACTGGAGTCCAGACCTGACTCACCCTGCCCCCCTTTGGCCCACAGTTCATCACACACACAACCCCCTAGGACTGAAGTCTCCATGGAAACAACCTTGAGTGGTCGAGGCAAGGACTACAGCTTTGTGACTGATGGTGAGAGAGAGGGGAGAGGAAGGGACACATACGTTCACAACAGAAAGAAAAAAAAAGAAACAGGCATGCACAAACACACACACACACACACACACACACTTGCACACATGGCCCAGAGGTGACTGTGAGTCATCTGACAGCTACATTGTGGTTGCTGTCAGAGTCATCCAGAGTTGACGCTCCCTCTGTCCCCCCGAGACTGTATGCACTGAAACCTTGAAGCAGCCTGTTCCTGTCTTTAAAGCTTCCCTTTCTTTACTGGAAGTGGTTCATAGAAATGTGATGAAAGGTTTGTCTGCTTTTTCAGTCTTTGGAGATAAAACACGAATGCCTCTTACTGGAAAATACACATTACATGCAGCCCACGTTACAGATTAAAGATTACGCAGCACACCTTAATGCTTCAAGACTGCCCTCCATCGCTCCTCTTTCCTAGAAAACACACATGAGGTGGTGCTGAAGAAGAGTTTGTCTGGTCTCGGCTTCAGCGTTAACATCTCACAGATTCGCTCAGGGCCGGACCGGGGCAGCTTGGTCCGCGTCAAACGCCTGTTTCCGGGTCAGCCGGCGTCAGAGAGTGGCCTCTTGAGAGAGGGAGACGTCATTCTGTTGGTCAACAAAGAGCCTGTCAAGGACCTCTCCTACCAGGTAGGATTTGGGGCATTTAAAATGATTTTCAATCCTTACATATTTATACAAATGAATTAACAACCTCGAAATTCCCACATTTATGGGCAGAACTTGTTTTTTTTTTTTGCATCTAAGTAGTTTTTCTTTGGTTGTAATTTTGTTTTTTAACATGAAAAGTGGGGGCACGATGTGGTCACAGATCTTACTTTGCCAACCAGTATAGACTGGTTTACAAGGTGCTCACCACAGACTACGAGCGTTGTTCACCAAAGAGAGCACAGTAGGTGATTTCAGTGAAGGCTGGTGAGTGTCTGAGCAGCCCTGCTCTTTCTTAAGATCTCGATCACGTCAGCACTTCACTAATCCTTTAATCTCATACTATGGAAATAGCAAGCTAATTGTGTCATAGCATTTGATGTGTCATTTAATCTTTTGTTTACAGTCAAGCAGTTGCAGTGGCAACACAGGCACATTTAAATTTAAGTTTGAGCTGTACCCAAGCCCTTTGTCCTCTCTTACAGCAACTGTTTTCTTTGGTGTTGTTTCAGAGGGTTTTATTCCTCCTACGCGGAGCTCCATCTGAGGTTCATCTCCTGATCTGCCGGCCAGATCCTGGAGTGCTACACGATGTAGATGACAACACACTGGTGAGTGCATGAAGCCATACAAGTGCACTTATACAGTACACAGAAAAAAACACCAGTTAGATCCACTAATCCAGACGGACCGTCTTACCTCCTGTCTGGCTCTATAGGGTCCTGGAGTCTTCCGAGAGGTTCGATCTCGGTCTCTGGACATCCAACTAGATGAGGACTACAAGCAGCTCCTTAAGGCTGACTATGATGCCAAAATACCTGTTCAGCAGCAGGACCCCACCCAGGAGGAAGATCCGACCAGCACAGCAGAGAAAAGCCCAGAACCTCCTGCAGCTCCAGCGCTCTCTCAGACTGAGGAGAGCCTGGACAGCGAAGTGCAGGTCAATCAGCCTCCCCCGTCTCCTCCTCGCTCACCCCCGTCACCCACCTCACCCACATCACCTCCGTCACCAGTCTCGCCAGCCTCACCCGCTTCCCCGGCATCACCTGCCTCACCTGCCTCGGGCTCCCCACCAGCTCCACCAGAGTCACAACCAACCGCTGGGAAACCAGAGGAGCAACAGGAAGTAGAAGCGAAGGAGAAGAACGAGGATGAACATGAGGAAGAGGAGGTTGCAGCGACAACAAGCTCAACTGTGACTTTTATGGATGTCTGTCCTAAGACGGCCTATGCATATACCAGGTAACGTATCACATGTAGACACACACTGACATTTTTACACATTATTACTTTGCACAATAGTATGAATATTATGGCTCAATTGTTTCTCTCTTGCAGCCAAAGGAAAAACTTTGTACTCACATGTTTTGCAGCGAGTAGAGCCACAAAATATTGTAGCCATTTAGGCAAAAATGAATTTCACCTTCTCAAACTTCTCTGCAGGGTTACCTCTCCCATGTCCAGTCATATGCTTAGTACTGCATTTGTACTGCATTCATATAACCTAGTACTACAATAACAATGCATGTCTTTTAACTTGTATAATGGCATATAAGGAATTTAAGTCGTGCTCACATACTCAGAGTCCTACTCAGTCATAACTCTGTTCAGAGTTTGTTGTGTGCCATTTAATTAATGTTAGACATTTAAAATGCTTAATTATAATAAAAAATTATGAATTCATGCATTTAAAAGGCATCTATAAATTGATAAAAACAATAATAATAATAATAATAATAACAATAATAACAATTAGCCTTTAAATAATGTATTTGAAAGTCAAATCTAAAGGTTCTTGAATCTTTCATGTTATTAATCAGATTTTAAAATGAAAACACACTTTTAAAAATGCATTTTGGTAATTTTATAGTATATACTTGCGTGTATGTCTATCATATTTGTATCCTGATTCAATATTTACAATTTTCTTGTCGTGGCTCTATATCCTGTATGTACTGCTTGTTTATCTGCAGTGGAGTCAGAGAGGAGGCAGATGGAAGTGTGACCTATTGCCTGATCGGAAATGGACTGACTATCATGGCAGATGAAGAGTACCTGACCATCAGCTCCACCCTGGAACCTCCTCAGAGCCTTCCCTCCAGTGTGGCCACTCACACCCCAACAACCAGCCTCACAGCCCTCCACTCTCAAACCTCCAGCAGCTCCTCCGGTTTCCCTTCTCAGAATCCAAGCCTCGGCCCTCACATCCCCACTCCCACCATCTCACCCCTGAGCTTTTCGTCTGACACCCCGACCACTTGCTCCCTAGCCCACCCAGCTCAGCCGCTCACAACTCAGCCACCAAAAGCCAAGCACCACCCCATCCAGCAGGGACGTCTTCTGAGTCACTACAATGTCCTCTCCAAGAACATTAGGCCCATGGTGCCTCCACCCCAGCCTCCTGCCCCACCACTGAACCCCATCACAGCCCAGGTCATGTCCTCTGTGCCTCCCTGTGCTAGTCCACCTGCCCCGACGCTGCCAACCACAATGCTGCCACCCACGATGCTGCCACCTCCTTCCCAGACCAACATACAGCTAAGGGAAGAACCAGAGAGGAGAGAAAGGGAATACAACTATGATGATGAAGAGGAAGATGAGGAGGAGGAAGAGAGCAGAAGAAAGGTGAGTTTGAGATGCATTGTGTTCTTGGTTCACTCACCTTTGGCCCAAAAAAGGTATTTTCTTATCTTAGCAGATTTATCTGCCAACAGAAAAAATCTATTTAAAGTATTTTGTAGGAAATTTTCAGATTTAATTCTGATTCCACTATAAAACCAACATAAACAAGCAAGACTACAAAAAGTATTCAGCTATTTATTTTTTTTAATGTCTCAGCATAAATCAGTTTAAGCAAAAATCTGCATGGTTACTTTTGTATCAGTGATATGCTATATTTAATGCCAGATAGAAATACTATATAATATACCATATATTAAAATATTAACTTTACCTTAACATTTTCAGCAGATTTATAGCAAATGTTATGGTTCGTAAATCTGTGATTAAAGTTCAACAATTTGTGTTGTTAAATAGATAAATTGTGCTTGTCTCTTGCCTGTCAGGGATTGGTTAAAGAGTTTGAGCTGACAGTAGTTCTGACCAAGTCCAGGAGTGGAAGCTTTGGGTTCACCATTACTCGAAGCAAGCTGGACAACTGCTACTACATACAGGAAATACTGGACAACCCCGCCAAGGCAGATGGGCGACTCAGAGCAGGAGACCGGCTCATCACAGTACGAACAAACATACACACATGCACACGCACACACGTCTCTGCATTTCTGCACATTTTAAACACATAATTTTGTGCAGAGCTTTTCATGTCGAGTTTGTGCAATGGGCAATTCCTTCTCTGTCATTTGCCTCCAGGTAAACGGGCATGATGTTACCAATGTGGCAGACGACATCGCCATGACAGTTCTCAGGTCATCTCCGAGAAGACTTAGTATGACGCTGGGGAGGGCAGTTACCAACCTGGTGGCCCCACCTTCCTGCGACAGCCTGCCTGATATAGTTCTCCACAAGACACCTTCAGGACAGCTTGGTGGGACACTGTATATGATTGTACACATTGTGAACACACAGATACATCAGAAGTATCTGTATAATACTCTATGCATGGTTCTCCCCAGGTATAAAGCTGACAGGGGGCATCGGCAGCAAATGGCAGGGCATCTACTGTCTGGAGGTGGTGCCAGGCTCCCCAGCAAGCGAGGAGGGCAGTGTCCACCCCAGTGACAAGATCCTTTATATCTGTGGCAAGTGCACACTAGGAATGACACTGGAGGATGCAGTCAAAGCCTGTGAGGTCGCCCATCGTAAAGTTAAACTTAAAATCCTCAGGTATGGGCCCTCAAACACCAGAGAGATAGACAATGAAACATGTTTGGATTTGTGTCTTCGAATGACTCGACTCTTTGTGTTTGACACAGAGAAGACCAGCCAGTGACGCCGAGGGCCAAGTGGAACGGTAATGGCTCCTGAAGGAATGTGATGGCTTCTTCTTGCTTGACTTCCCCCGAGGACACATAAACAGGATAATTTAGTTGCTATGTGTACTGATGGATTGCCTAGTAACCAGATATGTGTGTGCTCGACAATGATAACTTAAGTTCAATCATTACCAGAGAGAGTTCCCATTTCTGAGAAAATTGATAATTGCTGTTCATATCTTTTGATTTATACAAAAGAATTGTTTCATTGTACAATCTACTGCAGTGCATCTCTACAGAAGTTTTTTTTTTTTTAGGACTGTTTGACTGGAAAAAGGACAGGAAGTTCTTTGCTCGTTTTGAAGAGCCTGTCACTTCAGAAAAAGATTCTCCATCTGAAGATGGTGAGTTCTCTCTCCCTCATTTATTCCTCTGTCTTATCTCCTCCAAGCTTTTGCATGTATTATCAGCACCATAACTGATTCCCTTTCACCCCTTTGCTTGTTGCTCCTTTGTCTGCATGAAGCCGGAGCTCGGTGCTGAAAGATAGTTCTCTTTGCAGCTGTGTCTGTGTGTGTGCTGACAGACAGATCCTGGGCTCTCACAGCAAGATTAATAATTAGCAAGCCTCTGGCCCTCCACTGGTGTATTGGACACTGTAGCCATCACACACACACACAGAAACAGAGACAGTGCCATACAGCCAGCGGTCTACAGTGCAGGTAGCTCAGTTGCCCGGTGACGGTGCACGAAGTGGTAAGGGACAGTGGAGAGGGTCAGTCTGAAAAGGCCAACATTGTTCACCTGTCATAGAGAGGCGCACCCATCAACACTTCTCTTTCAAAATGGCTGAAGAGGAGGGAGGTTTGTGTGCGTTGTTTTTTTTTTTCTCTGTGTCTGTTACAGAATTTTCATTGGCTGAAAATGGTTGCATTGATGGAAATTGGTAAAGAAGGCCCAAACTAGAGACCTTTCTCCTTAGTTGTCTTTACATCTCTTTTACTGGCTTGATCGATATGTCTTAAACACATGATTTTGGATTCAATAATTGAAATTGTTTTGTCTTCAGATTCGTTGATCACTCTTCCTCTTTTTTTCAGTCGAAGCTGTGTGTAGGACTACTAGAAATTTCCGATGTCTCTCTCTCACCCAAGACCATGATGTAAGTTTCTGAACATATTAATTATATTGTTCCAAAAGCTCATTCTCTCTGGTTTTCCACATAATGTGTGTAGAGCTCTTGCAAGCTCTGTCCATCCTTTTTCTATAACCGCACATCATTTGAAGTGTACACACTGTAACATGAGTCTGCCGCATTCTCTGCTGGGGGTCACTGCCTGCATGTGTGTGTCTGTCAGGCTTTCTGTACACCGATTCATGTACACAACACAATGACATTTTCACTGTCGAATATTTAGATGTCCTTGTAAATACTCTGGAATAAAACCACCCAACCGGACCACTTATTCCTACAAATTCTTGTTTACTGTCTCCTCCATTGTCCTCCTCGTCCTTTTAGAGTTGCATCATGCAAGTGGAGTTCACAAAACCAGAAGGAGGGGGCCTTGGCTTTGCTTTAGTTGGAGGAACCAATGGCAGCATGCTCAGAGTGAAGGAAATCTGCTCCGGTGGAGTAGCTGAACAGGATGGTCGGCTGAGAGTGGGAGACATTTTATTAGAGGTAACAACCTATCATATGGCTGCATTGTTTTATTATGGCCATAGCGGGAATGCCCTGATACTCACTGTGTATATTCTAGGTGAATGGTGTGATTGTGTCCGGGCTGAGCCATAATAAGGTGGTGGATATCCTGCGTAAAGCTGAGGGCACTGTACAGCTCACCATCTGCAGGGACATCCTGCCCCTGACCTACTGCGAGTCACCTACACCACACAACATGTCAGCTCAGAGTGAAGCAGTTTTAGCCGAGCAGCCAGCTCCAGTGTCCAGCACTGATGCCTGTTCCTCTCCTGACGTCATGCTGAATAAGCCAGCTGCTCGCCTGCCTGGTACAATTTCTTGACAACTCTCTTTCCTTTTATCGTGGATTTTTTTGGATAACATTTCTGATACAAAGAGCTGTAGACTTGAGACTCATTTCAGATTCAAGTTGCAAAAAATTGAAATTGTGACTTAATTAAGTACTTAACTGCTGTGCTACTAATCTTACCTCACAGCCTTAATATTTAACATAGAAAATAACATTTTTAACTGTTAAAATCACAAAACAATAAGACCAGCGGTCAACTCATACAAAATTATTAGGACGTTACACTGAAAACACTAGTATAAATAGAAATGCTTTGTCATTCAAATAATTGTATCATTTGTTTTTTTTAATACTTTTTATTTAGTGCAACGAAATAAATCCCTTACAATTTTTATTCTCATGGAAAACTAAAAAACAACAACTTTACAAATAAAAGAAAATAGGCCAAATGAATAAGTAAATAAATAAATAGATAATAAATGAAAGGGGAGAAAAAAAAGATTAAACCATAAATATTCATAACATATACAAACATGTTTATACACACACATAGCCATACTGTAATATACATTAATATTAACATCAAGTCTGGTTCAGGGAGCTTCTTTATTGTCTGTAATATACATTCTATTTTTGTATGAAGAATTGTGTCATTTGCATCTCAACATAGTGTGTCTTTGAAGACTTGTGAAATGGCCAGAGGATATAAAAACAAGCCTAACCAAACATAATGTGTCCTATTGTCATCATTTTAGAGGCGACGTCTGACCCTGTGGACAATGAAGCTGGTGTGTTCCTTACTTCACCACCTCCTCCACCACACCGACGACTGACTGTAGTATCAGATGAGATTGAAATTATACAGGTAACATGTACACTAACAGGTATACACAAACAAGTACATGAACTATAGTGTAGTAATTCTGATGTTAACTTTTACTCCTGCTTACCTCTTAACTAACATCTATTACTAACATCTTGCTCCTCCTGTCTGTTGCCTTCTCTGGCTGCAGGAGAGCTGTAACAGCACCCCATCTCATCAAGCTTGCTGCCCATCCCTCAATGTCACTGATATGTTGCATGGAGCTTCTGACAGGTAGTAACTTCCCAAAATGCTCCCCTCGTGTATTGTCTTCATACATACCTGTCAACGTTGGAATATGAAAATCAGGGAAATCTTCCAATGCTAAACCCTGGGATGTCCCACCCCTCCTACCAGTGTCCATATACTTTACACCGCACGTTTACACATGGATACACACAGTGAATCGTAAAATCACCACTAAGCAACAACTTGCTTTAAGACACGACCGTGACAAGGTTTCAGTTAAATAGTTACACATTAAGTGAGTGGCGACAATTGTGGTCAGAATCAGACACCTGTTTGAGAGTGAAACGCTGTCAACATCCTGCATTATATGAATGAAAACTTAAACAGCTGCATAAATTCAGTTGTGAAAAAAACTAGAAAGCACTCAGAGAGGGCAAACCTCCACCAAAGCTATTGGTGCTGAAACCTGAACAATCAGAATGTAGTTTTCTTATGTAAGAGCCATTTTGGCCATTTCCATCAGCATCTGGGCCTCTGAAAGAAGAAATGGGCACGCTCATGAGTCCTAAATGTATTCCATATTTTTAATTTTGGAGAGATAATCAATTATTTTATCATTGCACCCAGGGCAAAGTGTATTCACAATGGTGATGTCACTATAATGACGTTGCTTTACTCTTAAGTAATGCCACCTTTTTCATAATGGCAGATCCAGATCTATTTTTCTTCTAGATATCAATTCTTACCTTTCACAGATACATGAAACTGAATGACTCAGAGGCAAAGATGCATTTACTTTCAGTCCTCTCCACTTCATCCTCCTCTTTCTGCTTCTTCGTTTGTGTCAGCTGAAGTTCCACTACTAACCACAAGGAGGAAGCAGAGAGTGGTGAATAAAACACCACCCTGGGATGAATGCTCTTGTCAAGTGCCATTTTGGCAAAAAAAAAAAAAAATAGTGTGACAGTTAGGATTTGTATAGTAGTCACTGTAGCTTCAAAATACAAAGTCTAGAAGAAGTGTTAAGTTATTTTAGCCTCTTGTCTATACTGTATTTTAGGTGGAAAAGTCGCAGGGAAAGGAAGCTCAGCCTTGCATGATTTCATCCCATCCTACCGAAGAGTAAAAATGGTCTGGTCTCACCCCTGCCCCCTGACTCCCCCAGGAAACAAATTGTGACCAAACTTTTGGACCAGTCCTGCAAAGACATCCGGAAAACCCAGTCAGACGGTTGGAGCAGCGAAGAGGAAGACGATGATGTCTTTGATGGCACCGGTCAGATGACCTCCCCCCAAACAGGTGTCGTTTCCTCTACTTTTGCTCTTTTGTGTCACAGTAAAAATTGCATCAGTGCTGAGAAATAAAAGCAACACTAGTCCTTATCTCTTCCTCTTTTGTTTCCCCAGGCCCACCCATAGTATCAGAGGAGGAACTGACCAGTTTAGCTCTCATTTGCCCCGCCAAGACAAGCCAGTATTCAGGCTCCAGAGTAAAAGCTCTCGTCCAGATTCTGCAGCATCAACTTGACCAGCAGGAACTGGTCAAAGAGTTCATGGTGTGTATGTGTTGCATGTTATAATGTACACAAGTCAATCCTGACATAAGAACTATACCAAGCAGCGAAAAAGACGTGCAGACGTACACAAATGCTTTGTCAATTGTCAGCATTGTCAACAGTTTCATGTTTTCTTGTTGTTGTTGTCTTTTTGTTCATTTCAGGCTCTAGAGCACCTGAAGCCCTCTGACAACTGTCTGGTGGGAAAAGCCCCTGAGAACAGAGATAAGAACCGCTATAGAGACATCCTACCTTGTAAGACTTCTGTTTACTTTTACCTTCTTCAGGCAGAATCTTGACTTTTTCTTTTCTCTATTTGTTCAAAACCCCTGCTCTTCATTTTATTTATTTATTTTATTGGTGAGCTAAAGCTTGTAAAAGGTGGGTACTCACAGACCTGGCATTTATAGGACAGCCTGTTTGTTAGCTCTTTTCTTAGGTGCTCAGTTTAAGCTGGCTGGAAGAATCAGATTTCCAAAACAAATAAGATTTGTAGAGAAATCTAAATATTAAAAAGCACAACCACTTATGATTAATTTTATGTGTAAAGGTTGGTAAAGCTAGAATGTATAGTTTGTGAGATATGCCCTGCACAAATGGCCGCCTTTCATAGTCACCTAAAACTACACGTTTTAATGGAAAGCACAGAAAACAAAGTTCGTATAAAATTCAAAATATCAAAAGGCACAACTGTGTAATATGGTGGAAATATGTGTAAATGTGGTGATGCTGATGACTGTATTCCAGCATCAGTTTATTTATCACAGGGATAACAAATGCAGAAAAAGACTGTATAGGTCAACGACTATAGGAGGCGTGGCCTCGTGGAGACGTGGCGTGTGACCGGGGGAGGCTGGGGGTGACACCGATCAGAATGACTTCAACAGTAGGATAGACTGACAGACACTGTCAGAGCGAGCTGTGAGGAGCTGCTGTCAGACTCCATGTCTTTACTGGTAACACAAAGAGCTCCTCTGAATAAGTCCCACACATTTGACTCTATGTCCACATTGTCTGTTGCTAGGTCGAGGATGATTTGAAACAGATGGTGTTGAGTCATTTTCAACGAATGAATGATTTTAATAGGTTTCGTAAGCAATGTTAATATTAACACTAGCATTGATGTGTGATGCAAGTGAACAGTGCACCTTTAATAGGGATATCAGAGGGTATACAGAGTGTGCCTGTGCAACGTTTGAACTGTCATTAACACTGATGACAACTGAAGAATGTGAAAAAATATCAATAAGGTAATATGAATGTTTTTATTTGATGATATTACTCTAACTTGATAACCCTTACCCCCAGCTGGAAAACACACACATATGGAAACGAGCACATGCAGAATAATTTACGTCTGCATCCCCTAAAGTGTGTTGTGGTGAAAAGGGTTAGGGTTGAGATGAATGAGTGTGATGAAAAGGATAGTGACCCCCAGTGGAAACCATTGCAGTTCACCAAATGCTGTTGCCTGCAGCCGGTTACAACTGCTGTTTGTGCAAAAGGCCACGTTATTTGATCCACTGCCTTTAACTATTTTATTTAGAAAGCCTGATTTCCAGCCTGTGGCTTTTGTGGAACTAACCCAAGGTGGGGGACTAACCCCAAAAAACATTCAGAATTCCGTTTGGTCTATCCACCCTCTCATCACCAACAAAGTTCTTCACAGCGCTAGTTTGTTGAGCGCGACTCCAGACCTCAGGGCTATTTACTTGGGTTTATTTACTGTACATTTAGATTGCATGCTTTTGGCAAAATAACAATGTAAGCAGTGTGTGTCGTTTTGAGAAGATTTATCCAACATAAAAAAAAACCATAAGGATTGTCCATTGGCCAGTTTGTGGAAGGATGCTGCTTTATTTCAATTATGAATCATGTTCTTAAGTTTTTTTTCCTCTGTTTGTCTTAGATGATCAAACCCGTGTTGCCATTGGAGACAGCCAGGACTACATCAATGCCAGCTACATCCACATGCAAGTTGGCGATGAAGAGTTATTCTACATCTCCTGTCAGGGTCCTCTGCCTTCCACAGTGCCGGCCTTCTGGCAGATGATCTGGGAAAGCAAATCTGATGTCATCGCCATGATGACGCTGGAAGTAGAGCGTGGTAGGATCAAATGTCACAAGTACTGGCCAGAGAAGCCTGGCGTGCCTCTGGACACTGGCAGGTACCAGCTTCACCTGGATAACCAACAGTACCTGGAGTATTTCCACATCAAGGTCATTCGTATGGTGGAGACAGAGGTGAGAGATTTGTGAGGAACACCTGCCTGTTTAATTTTATGGCTTTACTCTAAACTTGAAAATTCAGCTTAAAGGGACAATTCTCAAACCTAAAGCTTAAATTGTTATTACAGACCGGTGAGACTAAATTTGTCCGTCATCTGAAGTTCACACACTGGCCTGACCACGGTGTGCCGCACAGCTCCGAGCACTTGGTTCGCTTCATCCGCTACCTGAGGGCGGTGCACCAAAGGGGACCAGTCACCGTGCACTGCAGTGCCGGCATCGGACGCACAGGAGTTCTCATCTGCACTGATATTATCCTCTGCCTCATTGAGAGTGATTTGCCTGTGAGTGGAATCTATTCTGTAAGCCTCACTAATGATTGAATGTGATTTCTGTATTTTTAGTAATATTAATTGGTCTGGAGATGGGGATGTTGGTCGCCCTGTCCACCACTTTGGTCCAGACTGAACAATCTCATTTATCAAATGGATTGAGATGAAATTTAATGCAGTCATTCGTCACACCCAGAGGATGAATCCCACCAAGTTTGTAGTTCTAATTAGCATATGTTGGCATGCTAACACACTGAACTAAGGTGGTGAACAAGGTACACATTATACCTCCTGCACATCTGCATGTTAGCATGCTGGCGTTAGCATTCAGTACAGACTCATAGCGCTGCTTGCATGCGCTGTGGACTCCTAAAGTCATCATTCACGAGCAGCACAGTGGCACTGTCACCTCACAGCAACAAGGATCTGGGTTTGAAACCAGACGCCTCTTGCCCAATACCGGGTGGGATAGGCTCCAGCCCCCCTCCGACCCTGCAAAAGAAGTTATAGAAATGGATAGAGGAGTTGGTTCACATGCTGTAGTTGTGCCTAACAAGCTTCTGTCTCTGTCCTCAGATTAACGTGAGCGACATTGTAAAAGAAATGAGACTTCAACGGCATGGGATGATTCAAACCAAGGTCAGTTCCAACTGAGAGGTTAAAGTTCAAAGTTCAAGCTTTTAAAAAAAGACATTTCCCAAAAGCTAGCTGTGCCCTTTGTTTCTTTGGTTTCAGGAACAGTATCTCTTCTGCTACAAGGTCTGGTTGGAGGTTTTACAGGGCATTTTACAGCTTCACGGCAACCAATGGCAACCAGAAAGTCCCAAAGACCACAAAGTAGTTTGAATGTTTCCACTCCCAATTCACCGATCTGTAACAATGTGCAGTTATCACAGTATTTACTGCTGATATGTTTTTCTTTGGCTGTAGGTAGTTGAGTTAGCTTCAGTATGAAACCTGTTCTACTCTGTTTTGATACTTCCTGTTGAGGCCTGTTGTTTAGTTACAATGACTATTGGATGTGCTCTCTGTGCTGTGATTATATGTTGATTTAATTTAGACCACTGAGGTTGTTTTGCCTTTGTAGATTTAGTAATCTGCCTTCTGTTTCTAGCTCTTTTTTTTAATGGTGTTATTTGAATGTATCTCATTAATATTTCTCTTTAAGTCACAATGAGTGGAATTTAAAATCTGGTATTTCCACATCTTTCATCCACCGCTAATGTCACTAATGTCATCAAATGCACATGTGTTCAGTTAGATCATCATACCAAAGGGAGTATGTGTTTGTAACCTTGATTAAGCATTGTGTTATCATTTTATTAAGTGCATTTGTACCCTGGAGAAAAGTCCATTAGCAAGAGAACCATTGATTTTTCAGTTCATCATCAGAGGAAATGAAAGGAATCAAGTGCCTTGGAATGACTCACACCGTTTGCTCCACATTGACCCCAAGCCACTTGTCATAAGCAGTCAGGGATGAAGAGCAAGGAACTGATTTGAGAGCACCGGACGGTGGTTAGATTGAATCTGCAGATTATAATCTAAAGTGGATGTTTGGTTGATCCAAACTGGAGAATGATTACATATCATCGTATACTTAGTTAAATTGTAACTCGCACAATGCCTGTCAATCTTTTTTTTTCTTATATTATACTATACATCTTAATACAGATAAAGAATGATCGACCATTACAAATGTTTGGGTAAATTAATAAATGGTCTATTCACTATTTAGACAAGGTGTGAACTTTAAAATTCTGATTCATTTTGTAAAATGTACAAAACTGATTTAAATTTCATTTAAACAATGATTTGTTATTTGTTATGTGACAGCGTTCGTTATCTGTATTCCCTAGCTATTTTAATACAAACTCAACCAAAATGCAAAAAATATTCCCAGGTTTACAAACTTTCCATTTTGCCACGTTGGATGTATCATGTGCAAAGCAACAAAACTGCAGAGATGATTTGTAGCTGCTGGTTTCAACCTCACTCTCTGGATGTAACTGCTTGTAAGCTTTCTTCCTTTCGCTGCTATCACACTCACCAGCTCTCTAACTGCATGCAGACTCTTAAAGTACAGAAGTCTGAGCCTGGAATTTGACTGAATGACTTGAAAATGATCAAAATGTGGAATGTAAAAAAAAAATAATACTCTCTGCAAGGACAGAGATCACAATGTCAACCTCTTACCCGATGACATCTCCCAAACAGTTTGGAGCATGTTGGTAAGACATATGCAGTACTCTACCTTTGCCATGTGGATGTCTTTGCAGAGCCATCAGCCTCTGTACTGTGTATGCATCATTTCCAGCAAGGTAACCCTCTGTTATGCAAAGGTTCATGTTGTCTTTGAGACCCTGTTGATTTGTTTTCTCCTTCGGATCTTTGAAAATGATTATTCTTGAGAGAACAAACAAAAGCACATTTTTCATCCATCTGTGAAAATACATCTTGTACAGTACAAGTGCTTGTGCAAAAGCATTGGGAAATGTATTAACCTTTAATTGCACAACTGCTTATTTATGCTAAATGAATATCTTGTCACTGTACGACCGCTATGTATCCAATAACAATGTAATACCTCTCTCTTTAATTAAAGACTATTCTAAAACTTGTTTGGATATTTTATGCAACACATTTCAGCCCCTTGACTCTGAACACAACATAACTCAAATTTAACAGCAGAACAAGACCATCAGAGTGGGTTTTCCCTGACGGCACACACAGAACAGAGAGCCGGAGGCGGCCCTAAATCTAATTCCACTGAGCCCCGTCTCCACTTTTACTGCAGGGTATACTCCCTCTCGGGTTTTACTGCAGGGTAAATAAGCTGGTCTCACAGGGGTCTTTGTGACAGCATGGAAAGCCCTGGAAACACACTGCACACTCGGCACACATTTAAACCTGATGCTGGGGGGGGAACCGTGGAGCAGATTTAGTTCCTCACCTTCTCTCTACTCTCTTTCTACTCCCTCTGCCCTTGGGCACTATCTCAACAACCACGCCACTCACATATAAATACACTCACCCCTAGTCACCCACCCGCCACCCTCCTCTTTCTCCTTGCTCTCCAACTCAGACCTTGTTATTGCTGTAAGTTATGGCGGGAATGACAGCACCTCGGTTATTCAAGGCTTATTCACATTTATGGTGGTATCACTTTATTAAACTGTTGTCCTTTGAATATCAAACCACAAACAAAGGAGGATTTACTGACTGGCTCACTGACTCAAGCGTTATATTGAAAAGCAGGGAGGGAGGTGACTGAAAATACCAAAGGCTGCCGATAACAGAAGCAATAGAGGAGTCTGGGCCTTTAAGGTGGAGTATCTTCCACACAGTATGTATGCAGGTTCTCTGATATTATGGCAGTCAGCAAGATGTAGAGAAGGGAGCAAAGTTGGTGGTAAAGTCATTAACAGAAGGCCACTCAGCCAGAGAGTGTGATTTAAAAGCCTTAGAATCGTGTAGAAATGAGCTCATATGCTCTCAGTAAATCCTCTTGGTCTCTGCTGGGCTCAAAGCGTAATACAGACGCAGCCTGTTTTCCTTTTCTCTGTGAACTAATTAGAAATAGCACAAAAATTATGGACAGCCTCAGTGTCTCCACACACACACACCAACGTTTCTCTCTGATCCTGATTCCTTCCTCCTTTGCTGCTTCGCTGTCCCCTCCTGTCAAATTTAACCTTGAATTGTGAATCATGTCAGTTCTGTTTTTTTGTGTGACTGATGCAGCTCCATCTGAAGGACTAAGTCACCACTTACACCAGGGTGTTTTGTTTCATGTTCATGCTTGTTGTTCCATCTTGAATAGAATCCAAGTTAAATAAAAATTCGATCAGGAGAGACAAGTGAATGAAGAAAAGATAATTGTTTAATGCAGCAGATGATACATGAAATCTTTTTAATTTAATTAAATCTTTGGGGACATCATGATCGAAAGGCATCTGCCTCCATGGAGTTCAGATACTGGTGGTGGTGGTGGCTGATGAGTCTGCTTAGACTAATGAGGCTTAAGAGTCAGATGAAATGATGAAGATGGTGAATATGTGAGGACTGGGCATTGATGGGGAGGTGGAGGGCGCACATAACAACAGCATGAATGAATTAAAGACACAGAGAGAATCATATTTAAAAATATAGCAGCAAGATGATAGGCTAACAACGAAGATGTCCAGCTGTACTATTGGAGAGATGTGACCAGCTGATGAGAACAGCTGATATCTTATTAGACAGCCTCAGATAATTTCACTGAAGCTGCAACCTGCTTTCACAGAGTGACATACTCAAATACAATCATTTTATGCCTGAAACAATAGATTAAATGGAAATGGTATCATGTATCCCTTGATGTACATTTTTATGTATTTCATCCTGGCATTTTTAAGACTTTAGAATCCCAAGTAGAATTTAAGTTCTGTTTATTAAGATAAAGTTGCGGTGCACACCATGAATTTGTCACGGTGATTCCCCTGAAATATCATGATCCTCCCACTGCAGCTAAGCTCAGGAGGGCTGAGAGTTATTACCCTGCAGGATGCCTGCAAAATAGGCCTGTCATAGACCATTGGGATTCTTAGAAAAACACAGGCATGAATTCCAGCCTGTGTTTTCTGATCATTATCAAGATTAAACTCAAGCTCATAAAAGAGAACTATGGGAGACCAGAGAGCATTTATGGAAGCACAAAAATATATTGAGTCAACTTAATATACCCTTACAACAACAAAAAACCTTACAAAAAAAACAGATGTACAGTATATATGAAACAAAATTCACACATTACATTTTACAAGTAGAGCAGACAAATTGATTTTTCAGGTTGTTCGCATTTGTACAGACCGGATGTGAAAATATCAACTTTTTAATAAGTGACAATTTTACATGTAATGCATAAAACCATGCATGTGAAATAGTATTTCCAGCTTTGTGACAATTAATTTTTTAGTGAATCCAATGGGTTTAAATACATTTATTTAGCTTCAATCTTGAATGGCTATTTTTTCAGTCCTTTTGGGGGCAGTGAAAACACAACATTCACACATACATCACACACACATCACCGTCTAAGCTGAACAGCGAACAGCTGCTTATTACAGCCAGCGGTTACAGAGCAACATTATCATTCATTTGCAGTCATGTTTCCATGTTGCTGTCTGTTTGGTGCTGATTAGGTGGCACATAGTGAGTTTTTAGAGGTTTAAGACTGAGTGAGTGAGCCAACACAGTTTCAGGCTGAAAAAACAAAAGCTGAGAAATGCTATAAAGCTCCATAGAGCTGACATTTCCTGAATAGAATTTTGTGAAAGTTGTTTCTGTGGAAGTTGCCACATGTTGAGCATGAGCAGAAAAAGTGATGTTGATCTACGGAGTGGAAGTCAGCTAATACCTCAGTCATCGACACAGTGAGAGAGCCCAAATCACAGTTTCTCCGTGCATACCAGTTGTATTACACAACAAATACTCTGACACACTACAGATTATGTGGTCGAGTTTCAAGCAGCAAAGCAGAAGAGCAATAATGTGTTTTTCTGAGTTGTTGTTGCTATGTCCTTTGTAAGTCGACCCCATAGTCTCCTCTGTGTTGACAGCATGCTGACACAGAGAGCCATTCATCCTCTCTCTGAGCAGAATGTCACTTTTGTAGCTTTCCAGACTTTCAAAAACCACGGACTTGTCAAAGGAAGCCCATTATGAGTCAGTCCCCTTTTGTATTTTCACTTGTAATTATCTTAAGTTGTTATATAAAGAGTTAGCTGGACTGGCCATTTTGGTTTTCTGTGGTGAGCTACAAGTAGGGGATAAAATTACATCTAGTGGTGAAAAGGATTTAATTTCCTCAGCCTGTTATCCAGTGAATATGTGTCAGTTATCAAGCATACAACACTATACATACTACACACCACTTAAATACACTTTATAGGCCTGGGCTGTAAGTGTTTTGTCTAAGAAATACATAAAAACATCATGTGTCGAGTAAATTGCCTAAATCCAGCAGTGAATTTTCCAAAGGCTCCACAAACACATCGGTGGATCTTTTATATCAAAGAATTAAGTTCAAGTGTAAATGCCGACAGGGGAGAACAGACATACTTACACATGTTAACTCAACTGATTCCACGTCATCAAACTATGTCTTTTGTTTTCATTGCTTTGACTGAGACACCCACAGCGGCAGAAATTACATACTGTGTATTTACATGGAATACTTCACTTGCAACTTTTTTTAAAAATTATTTCCCATGGTGAACACTTTAATTTGACAATGAGCCATATTAAGTATGCCTATAATCATGTATCGATACTATTTGTAGACCAACAACGATTATACAACTATTGCACACATTTAGAAAAGTCAGTCAGTAGCTTAGTGATTTGTGTTATTTCATAATAATGTAGGTCTTTCCCACCTTTATCACAGACAACACAACAGAGAATCCTGTTAAGATGCACAATCAATACATTATAGTTAAATAAGACTTAGTTTGCATGATACACAAAATAAGACCTCATTGTATGATGTATGTAGAAGTGAAGATCGTAATTTATGTAAACTGTATAAAAACATTAATTAAAAATACAAGGTGAGTGTGATTTAAACTCAATGTACTGACAATGTTAAGATGAAGGAAGTAGATGCAGAACATTACTAAGCATTTTGCCTAAAATAAGATGGAAGCCAGCCATTGGTTTATGTTAATCACACAGCAGCAGATGCAAATAGCAACAGATTTATGAATTTATCCCTTTCAAAGGCTGGAGAAGTTGAACCATATCGTATTTTAGGTGTTGGGTTTGTGTGCGCCTGAGCAGCGTGGTCATCAATAGAAGTCAGGAAAAGACTTTTTCCACGACCATAATTTGCAATAATTATCATGTAACCTTTCCAAGCAGTTAGAGTAAATAAGCACCTGTCAATGGGTATAAACTTTGGTTTTGCTGATGCGTTGTATAGAAGGGAACAACAGTTAAGAGGCACAAGAGCTCTGCTTTGGTAACCAAAGCAAATAAATGCGTTCAAAATCTGTTAATACAGGATTAATGAGATGCTCATATGTGCTCATTTCATCTTTCTTACCTTGAAGATAAATCAAGAACAGTCATGTAGGGAAATATGTACTCAATACTACAAATAACCCACAGCAAAGCAAAAGATCCTCTGAACTGAATGGTCTGTGTCACTGAGTGGCAAGGACGATCTTCTCTTTGTCAAACTCCCTCCTAAATTACACGCCACATCAGAGCAAGGTTGATTAACACCTGCTTTTAATTAAGTGACTTTCTCATCAAGCTCTGGTTGGAAACAGAAAAAAACGCCTCACACCTCATCACATCGAAGATGCTCCTGAATTAGAAAGCTATTAAATGAGAGGGGCAGACGCACAGCGTTGTGAGGGGCGTCGTTTATCTTCATTTGAGTGGGCCCTCCATGATCATCTCCACAGGGGCGGCTAATTGAAAAAGGGCTTCAAAAATGCGATTGTTAGCGGCGATAATAATTTATTACTCTCTGCTTGTGGAGTCCTGGGAGTCATTTGTATTCATTAGTGTAAATTCAAATTATGTTTGTGATTAAAATGTGACTTTGACAGGCAGAGGGGCCTCAGACAGGGACAGGCACTGATGAGACCTTTGCGCCGGGTCACCGCCTCCCACATTTGTTTCTTACTAAATACGAGGTGGAGAAGCCTTCTTTGCCTCACCACCATCAATCTGTGTCTGATTCAAGTTGAGACGTTATCTTTGATGGCCTCTACTTTGGCGTGTGCATGCTCTGAGCACACTTAGTGAGCAAATTGACTTACAATCTGAAAGACAACAGCAATCAGATGCAGGATAAGACACAGGCGCTACTCCGTAAAGAGTCATTCTTCTCTTTTCTCTTTTATTTAGCCAGCAGTCGCTGTTATCAGGGGAAGAGCAGGTTTTTATTTACCATGCCTGACTAATATTGACCAAGCTTTTCTCCGAATGGCAGGCAGTGATTTCTTTGACATCCAAGAGGAGGTGGCAGTTAAGTAGGTCAGTGTCATTGTGATGAACATCAACCATGTCGGGTCACTGACTGGGCTGCTCCTCCACTTGCCTGCCTGTCAAAAACCACTGAGCCAGAGGAGGTAAAGGAGCTGAGTGCTCCTTTATTGAAGCCCACTAAATTACTCCAATACAAGCTGTCACCACGTAAAGTGAGGAACTTTATCGGATGTACACTGCCAAAGGTTATATTTTATTGACCTGACAGGTCTCTGGCTGAGGCCTGCTGGAAAGGGTGACAAAGCTGGAGCAAAGGCTGATGGTTAAGGGATGTTTGTGTTGGACATGAAATGTCAAACAAGGCAGTTTGGGGGGAAGAACAGCTGAGTTTGTTCAAAGATTTTTTTTTTTTTTTGAGCTGCATGTAAATTTCGTACATTAAGGTAAAGTAACCATTTGCAGAAACTATAGTATGTATTTAAACATTTAGGAAATAAACTTTGAATTGAACACGGCTGTGTCCAAAATCATTATATATATATATATATATATATATATATATATATATATATATATATATACATATCATCCATATGTGTATATGTGTGTGTGTGTGTGTGTAATTTTAAGTTGAACAACAGCATCACAATAACTGTAATGCATACAATACTTCACAGAGTGTCACATTTATTTATTTATTTGTCTGTTTGTTTGGTTGTTTGTTTGTTTGTTTGTATCCCCATAAGCTGCCACCAAGGTAGTGACTACTCTTCCTGGGGTCCACACACAACAAAATACACAAAACAAGACAAAAAGTCTAAACAAAAACATCTTCATTAAATGTAAAGACACAAAACAAAGAACCAAACATCACAACACACCACATAACATTCTTTCATAATTCTTCAGTTGTTAATCAACATTAGGTTTATGGCACAGTTACCTTAATTTCTTCAGCATGTGTACTATAAGAGGTCACAAAATTAAATGAGACTGATGTGTAGCCTTGTGTGTGATTTTTTGAAGAAGAAGAGTGCGCTGCTCCAGTGACTGTCCTTAACCACTAGAGGTTTGTCTGAAAACCGACTCCATGGCTTCAGCGTGTGCAATAAAATCAGACTAATTCATTGTAATTGACAATATGGAATATTTTCCTTAAGATGGTGGAGATGATAAGAAAATACTCCATGAATAGAGTTGCATGAGGTATTCGTCCTATAAAGAGTGTTGTTCAACTATCTCTATTCTCTATAAATAGTTAAATAAAAATTTTTAAAAATCAATCTTGTGCTGAGGCTAATATTCTGATTTAGGGAGTTTAAAATAAAGTATTTACCTGAGTCTCACTAACATTCGCTCATACTTTTCACACTGGTTTAAGAAGCTGCAAGGATGTTGTAAATATCTTAATAAACCCTTAAAAAGTTGTGCATTAAGGGACCTCATATTAGCCTATATACACAACAACTGTGATTCATTGTTACTGTGAGATTCCGACATGAGACCTATAGAGGGGCATCTGTCCCCTTCCTAAACTCTACGGCATGAAAACAGATTTCCCCTCTGCATGACACGTGAATCACACACCTTAAAACGTCATGCATTTCTATGAAAACATGGGAATCGTGCAAACACACTCTCACACACGCAGACACACAACTTTATACCTGTGGAAAATCCCAGAGTTTCCCTCTGACGCTGGTCCACACTTGACATGGCGACAGGAGCACCTAGCTTATATCAATGGAGCTTTTCTCTTAGGTGGAGGGAAACCTCACACATACACGCAGCGTGCACAGGAACATGCTCACAGGGCAACCCCCTCACATACTCCCACGCTCTAGCCTTCTGTAAATGTCAGACCGTGGGAGAGAGGGTTTATCTTGGAGCGGTATGGTATTTTTACACCTTGGTTTCTGCCTCTCTCTCTCACACACACACACATTGGGTCTTCCAACGCTTCCCATCCAATGAAGGGAAAACCTTGGCCTTGGAGCGCTACCTCACTGCGCATAATACCAAATCCAAAAACACTCCAACATTTATGCTCTAAAACGTCCTTTCATGTCTTTGCGGAGTTTAACCAAATGTCGGGATTGGAGCCAATGCAGTAAATGATGGGTAACACTACTTTAAACTCTTGAAGATGAAAAGGAGCTGTGTCTCTCAGCGGTGATTTCAAGCCGTATGATTCTTTTTTATTTGGATAGTAATCCTTGGATTCATATTACTGTGAATTTATGTGTTTTTATTTCCCACTTGAAGTTTTTATTGCATACTAGTGGAGTTATCTGTGTCTCTACAGCGTTTCTATGCTTGTATCCTTAGCAGCTCCACTGGGGACTCACTGACTTCCTCTTTATACAAACAACTTATCTGGATGCACTGCTGGAAAGCGAGTATATGCTTTGTGAATAGATGGCCGTTACTTTACTTGAAAAGTCATGTTTTCCTTGTCTGGGCCAGTGTAAACTTGGAAAACATTTTGAAAACAATCAACTTATAACACTTGTCATCTGGACAGAATCATGGTGGTATTACAAGAATAAAACAATATTTTTTTTCCATCAATTTCTAGCTGTCAGCCGAGTAGATAGCTGACTTCATCAAGAAGTGCAGCTGTTCACAGGAAACGTGAACTTGATCAGGACGTCCGCTGTAGAGAGGTCAGGTGAAAGCAGGACTGTACCACTGGGGAAAACAGAGAGCGTTTTAGCTCCCCTCTTGTAGACTTGGTCAGGACATTTACTGTGTTTATCCCTATATCTGTAAAGCAAGTAAGAGGAGTGAAGATTGTTTAGTCATAACAACTGTCAAGAATGAAATGCACGTCTTAATAAATGTCTAGACATGGTATGGATTCATAGATGTTATTCTAGTGCGGTATAGCACAAAGCTCCTCGTTGTTCAAACAAACTTTTTGAACTGCCCCTTACTTTGATGGTGCAGCTGGAGAGGTGTAGAGTTTTGGTGAAAATGTTCCCAATATACTTCATAGACATACACAATTGTTACCAGGTTGTCTCCATGTTGGCTGACATTTATAGAAGTAACTTTAATTGTGATGGAGATGCAAAAAAAAGTGTTATTTGTTACAATCATTAAAAATTCTGAGTATCTTTAATTATAGACAGAATAGTTGTTTTTAATAGTTCACAGTAAACAAACACAATAACCACAATGTGAAAAGACAATGTAAGTAGCTGGGATACTTATTGTTTGATAAAATAACACTGGTGAAGCAGAAACCTTTCTCTAATTTATTTATAACCACTGCCTGTATTATCTTCCTGGCATCCTCCCGCTGCTTTTGCTCCTGGCTGTGGGACTTGGTCATCCACCATTCTCCTGGATGTGATCTTCATTCAGTGTTTGCATTGTGTCTCTGTCTCTGCCACATCATTTCCATCATGCATTTCATGTCACTGCTATGTGTTTTCAACTTGCCTTACGTCTTATATAAAACAGGATTTAGTAGTTGTTGTTTTTTTTTGCAGTGGATGGTATGCATGTTAAATGACACAGTGATTCAGTGAATATTAATGTAAGAAAAGATTCATACAGCTGATTGAAACATGATGTTTCACAGTTTTCCTTATAGTGACTAACAGCAACAGCTGCAATAGTAGAACGTAAGTAATGTTGTCAACAAAAAAAGGAAGAAGTTAGTTTATATTCAATATGAGTCTGAATGAAATAATAGATTATTTTACATTTTCTTCCTGTGGAGCTGATATGACTTATGGTGCTGACCCGCCTCTAGTAGCCGAAAGCAAATCAGTTAATCAGTTAATACTGTACTCACTCAAGTATTCTACAAATGTGAGGTATTCATACTTAACTTTTTTTTACTATTTTCTTTCTTTTTTCTTTGAATACTAAGTAGCTTGATCATCTTATGTGTTCCAGTTCACCAGTTGGCTGTGTGTGCTGCAGGAGCAGCAGTGGCTGGCTGTGATAGGGGTGATGGGGGCCACGACAATGCCTGTCACCCTCCCTGCTGTTCCACCCAGGAGCCTAAACTACTAATGGACCCCTAATGTATAAATACCATTCTGTAGGCATTAGTCACACTTTCTCTGTTTCTCTGACACAGATACACACACACACACACACACACACAGACACACAGAGAGAGAGAGAGAGAGAGAGAGAGAAGGGGAGAGAGAGAGAGGGGCGTCTATAAGGCATTAGTCACAGTGGCAACCCTGCCTATGGTTGGATTTCAGATGAGGGCCAAGGCCAGGGGCTGAAGGTCTAAATTCTGTTACACAAACAATGCATGTCAGAGAGGCCCATCAGAGGCATTCTTTAAGGATGGGAAGACGTTGTTTAGAGAACAAAGAGAGGGCAGCAGGACCGTGCCAGAGACTGGTGAAGATAGAGATGTGTACACATCTAGAGACACAAGTTGCTATTGTAATGTTTGTGTATTTCCTTAGTTTGTATCATGACTGCGTGTGCATGCAGGATTGTTTTGATTGTGTAAATGTCGAGTGGGATGTGTGAATAGACCTGACAGCTTCGGGTGTAGAATAGAACTAGAAAACATATTTACTTTAAAGCTGTTTATGGATCTGTGCAGGAGAGGGGCATTTTTCTTTTTGTTTCCTCTGTTGTGAGGTGAGACGACAGCAGCTTCCCCAATCCCCAGGGGATTTGTTGACAGCTAAATATCTTCATTCTGGTATGAGGTATTATAGATGCAAATTGCCATTTAGCTGCATATATGCAAGAACAGGGAGGAACATTAATATTTAATGCATCATTTATCAAGACTGTATGAATGGTCATTAATCACTGTATGTTGAGTAAAAATCTTGTGTAGAAAATGTGTGTATTTCTATGTTTTTTTTGTTTTTTTAATGTGTGTGGGTGGGTGTGTGGGTGAGTGTGAGTGGGTGCATGAGTGTGACCTTATTCAAACTGTCTGACATTTTCCCACACATATCAAGGACACTAGAGCTGACAGCCAAAAACACTTTGATAAATTCATCATCTTCCTCTTAATAAAACATACATGATCGGTCACGTTTCTTCTATAGTGACTCGAGGCTCAGATTTGGAATTGTTAAAGAACTTGCAGGGGCCCTTAAAACTTTAAATTACACATCAAATCATTGTGCATTCATGTATGTGCACACATAAAACTGTAACAAATCATTTGATGCCAACAAAGTCCTACTTTTTTTTTTGCTCAATTTAATAGTTTGTTCTGGGTCAAAAGCCTGTCATGCTGCTGCTAAAGTACAAACCCATATTTCAGTCTATTAGACAATTAGTGAAGCTCACAGCATGTGACATGGAGATTATTATTGGAAAGCATCAATCAGTCCCCTGAAATTAACCATGGGCATGCAACTATTACTTTGACCTTATAACAGGGCCTGTAAATCACATAAGGAGGCTTTTATTCGCTTTTCTTTCGTTTCACAGTATTCTAGTATCACATACCAACCTTCAGAGTATACCTGGTGTATGTTGTGAAAATCTAATTACAAGCCAAGACAAATTAAGAACATTACAGAACAGTAATACCTTGTTTTCATCAAAAATATGTTATGGAGGTTATGGTTAATGTGACTGACTGAGAATGTGTGTGTGTATTAAAATAATGTCTCTTAAGTGGCTGGAAAATCTAACAAGCTCGCAGCATTCAGACGGGGATTCCATAAGAAAACACCTCACCAGGGCTTTCCTCGGCATCCTTTTCATCCACACAGGCACCTGCGCTCATACTGTACATACTAATAGGCAGAGACATCCTTACATGCAGAGAGAGTGAGGCATTTATGCTTCTCTTGGACAAAGATAAAACCACGCAGGAAGTCGGCACATGGTTTGGATTCATTTGTGTTATTAAGACATCAAATAGCTGGAGCGTATGCAGCTTGCAACTCGCTCAGACACCTGAATGCGATTCTGTCAGCTCAGCTTTTCCAAATACAGCGGCGAATCAGTGTGTGCACACTAAATACTTCATAAAAGCCTCTCTGACTCACCATAATCCGTCCTCCCTCTCATTAGATCCACGTTTTACTCCTCATTCCATTGTTGTTGTCCAGCCTGTGGTTTCCAGCTCATGCAGTTGTAATGTTTTATACCTTTGCAAAGGGGACCCGTGCTCCCCAACACCATGAGGCACATTTTCCACTGATTTAGATGTTTCTCCTGTTTACCAGGTAAAGACCCCAGAGAGAACAGAGGCTGGAAACTTAAATGAGAAAGCCTGTTTAACGAGAGAGTGGGGGGGGGGCCTTTGCTAATTTATTTCACATCACGTCAAAAAAAAAAGTTGGCCTTGCAGAGTGCATGGAAACCACCAGAGGTAGTGGAACACAACTGCTTCTGACCGTGCAGGGTAACAGACAACAATGAGAGTAGCATTTTGGCAATTTTCATTTCGAACATGGGATTTTAGATAAACAGAAAGATTGGCACTCGCTGCTCATAATGGACCAGTTCTGGACTGAAACATATTGGAGTTGAAGTGCAATGTCTGGGCACTAATAGTTTCCATAATTTCACACATCCAGAGAGAAACGCTGGCTGATCTCAGCTGGTAGGATGGAATGGTGTCATGGAATATTATGATCATTTGGCAGTTGATGTCATGGATAGCTAAACAAAAATGTTCTCACCTGTGATTTTGATGCATGTAAGGAAGTCATAGCGTCACAAGCATCCCAGATGCAGTCGGGAAACTTCACAGGTGTGTGGCTGAAGATGGGTGTGGTCTGAGCAAGGCGCCAGGAAATAGGAAAGGGGCCACTGGCCTCCCACTTTACACCCCTGGCCGTCATTTGGTTGAAGCAGTGGATCACTGTTTCAATCATTCCCATTCACTCTCAGACAATTCGGTCAGACAACTCACAAGTTTGAATGTTTGTTAACGCAGCAGCAGAACGTACAGTAGTTTGTGTCTGACTATATCACTCCCCGCAGATATGTACAGATAGAGGTATTGGGGAGTGATGAGAAGACTTCTAGAACCTCCTAACCAGAGCCTACAGGTGGATGCTGGGGTGGTGCTGGGGCTGAAAGTGCTGGCAGCAATACGCATGCAGAGGAGCAGCAGCACTGACAGGCACAAGAGGAGATGGGAGATTGTTGCATTTTAAATAATCCCCCATATTTGGAGGATGTGTTTGATGGCGAGTGAGTAGAATGAGGCATATCATGTGAATATTGTGTGTACGCAGCTCGCAGGCTTCACTCTATTAAATCAAACTAGAAATCACATTAGCCTTGAGGCCAAATTGGTGTGTATGGTGCAACTGGACATGTCATGAGAGAAGTGAACTTGGCAAGCCACGTTTAATGTTGTACAATGGTTGCATCAAACGAGGGAATATTTTAGCGAAACACAAATATTTTGACTCTAAAAGTTGACCATAGGAGAGGTGGTTACAGGCCATGCACACCTTTCGGATGATGCAACATCCACATCTGACAGCCATTATCTCCCTGTTCAAACCTTGACTCTATTTCAATATCATGCTGTTACAATGATACCACGATACCCCCAAAGACGATAGCATAATCAATCTTCTGCTGTCTTAGAACACACACACAGACACACACACACACACACACACACACACACACACACACACAAACTCAAGGCAACTGACAAGCTTTTCTTTGCTGCACTCAGCCCTCCTCCTGCAGAGAGTTTATTATTCTTTCTCCTCTGACATGCTATGTGCTCTTTTATCTTTGAATAATGCATGAAGTCTTTTTGAAATCCAGTTGCATGTTTAGAACCAACTCTCGGTTTTATTTGGCTTTACTTTCAGATGTGGAGGTGCCTCACACGTTATAGGAGTCTATTGAACCTTTCTTTTTTCTGCTTCCCTAATCGCACAAGCACGTCCCTCTTTAGCATATAACTCTTATATCTTACAGTAGGTCCCACTTTGGAGTGTCCAAGCCTATGAGTGGGATCTTTCCCTCCCTTATGTATTGTAATGGTGTCAGGGCAATAATGTATAAAGTGTTAGCAGCGGGCTGGGTCACTAGCTGCTGTTTTGAGGCCTCTGTGTTCTCTCAGGCCTCTCCTTTCCCAGCTCCTCTCCCCTGAAGCACTGTGGGTGTGTTTAGAGCATGCCCAGCAGGTCGCCCTCAATCACAAAGCCCTCTTCTTATACAGTCCGAGGCTGCCAGCTGGTGAGAGTGTCCAATCTAAGTGTGTATGTGTGTTTTAGAGAAACAGAAAATCGAAAATCGTAAAAATGATTTTTTTTTAAATGTATTGGTGTATCACTGACCTAACCAGGGAGTAAGAAAATGAATGAAAACAGACTTGGTGAGAGATATGCAGGAGTTGGATCTCGAGGTGGAATAAATCAACAAGCTGGACTCATTAGACCCAGCTCTGCAGGTGTTTTATCTCCCCAGCAGGCGAGCAAGTCTGATAAAGCTTTTTCACTCAGTAGCAGCTTCACAGAAGAGAAAAAGAACATAAAACACAAAGTA
The DNA here is from genome assembly GCA_037577475.1 of Chaunax sp. Z400. NCBI lineage: Eukaryota > Metazoa > Chordata > Actinopteri > Lophiiformes > Chaunacidae > Chaunax > Chaunax sp. Z400. The sequence goes on from CM075193.1 coordinate 11,372,046, forward strand.
AGAATAAAGTGCTGGTTTTAGGGTTTCAGGAATCCAAATTAAGTGTGGGTCACATCATGCGAGAGCCTCGCAAGCAAGAAAATGAAACGGCTGAACTACATCACCTTTCTGGAGCAGTGGGCAGATCAAGCATTCCCATGGGAAATCACATTATGATGCCCATGAATGCCTTCATCCAGAAGACACAAGTTCTCAAGAAGAGGAGCATAGAACTTAGATAAAAGCTGTGGGAGGATGAAAATGCAGGACTCCGTTTCTTGTTTTTTGAGGCCAAACAAACATGCCGTACGTCCTCTGGAAATCGCTCAGCTGCTCTCTGTGAGGGAGGCAAATGACAGGAGGTTGATGAGCATCATCCCCAATTCTAATATATAAGTCCTAAAACAGCACTAGTGGCCACCGAGAGCGATTCATCTGTCAGCTGTCATCTTCCTTAAAGTCTTTCATGGTCCAAAAAAAAAAAAAAAAAAAAGAGATTCCACTTCCTTCCTCCCAGGCATCATGAAGCAGCCAGGTTTCAGAAGAAAGACATACTGGTGCTCATCACACACTATAATAATAACAAGAATAATAATAATAATAATAATAATTGATATACTGATTTTTTTATGTAAACTTTCAGTCCTTGTCCTTTCAGTGTCCCTTTGATGGGTTTTATAGGAAGTACATATTTCCGTTCATCTTTTGTTTGGTAGTTTATTTATTATTGCACTAGACTCTGATTGTTGAATTCCCATACAGCTCTTCAGCAACATCCAGTCACTACTTTCACGTAGGGGACCACTTTGTCCAGGGTGTTTCTGATGGCCCTCTTGGTTGCCAGTAACAGAGTTAGTCCTGTTAGAAATAATGAAGATATCTGTGAGGTATTTGCCTCCACAACAGTGGGAGGGAGGTGAACAGGATTGATGTTGTGTTGCACACAGCATTAAAAAAAACTCTTTGTCTAAAATATTCACCAGTAACGTGCCTCTCCAAATCCAGAGTCCCCATTAGTCTGGATACATGAGTCTTTGAACATGCTATCAGTGGTTTTCGTCTGAGATCATGTTCTTTTCCTCTGAGCATGATGAAAAAAATTATTGCATTGGGTGAAGGTAATTTTTAACAGACACGGCTGACAGGACTGATAACTCAACAGCTAAGAAAATAAAACCCAAACAAGCTGAGATCATATACAGAGAATATTATTTTTTTCTTTTTGCCTTATCTTTATAAATATATATATCATAACCAGACAGTTTTTTGGAGTCAAGCAGAGTAACAGTCCTGAACACATTCTGGTACCACATGGATCAGCCCAGTTAAAGCTGGACGTTGTGGTCTCCAAACTGCAGCACATCGAACTCGATCTATTTTCAAAGACGCTCACACTGACTTCTGCTATTAAAGCAGACACTTACAGTGCTATTTCAGGAGCGAGCCTGAGGCCACAGTAACAGCGTTTCATTGTTGTGGATGGAACTTGGAATTAAACAAGTCACTTTTGAACTTCACCGAAACAGTTTCAGTGAAACAACTAGAGGCTGACCTCATGAGGTGGATTTGGGTGGATAATAATAGGACCGATGTGAATTCAGAACACACACTGCACTGGCTGAACAATAAAATCCTAGGCCTTTTGACACAGGAGGCATACGGAAGCACTTCAGAGGGGATCCTGCTTTGCCATGGTTTCAGTTTTCATTCCCCACAACCATGATTATTCTTTTGAATTTCACCCCATCAAAACTGCGCTCAGACCTCAAGGCACCACTGCAATCCTCCGTGGATATGATTTGCATTTCAGGATTCATGGGAACACATTTGATGTTCTCCAGATCAAATGCATGTCGAACTATTTCTCCGGCTCTATAAAACGAGGAAATAATTACATAAACAATCCTAATATGCTGAGATATGATGACAGATGCAAAGCAGAATATTGGATCGGTTTTAACCTTTTGTGCATGATGAAGAGGAGCAGCAGGTCAGGGACATTTTCAGCCACAACTTCACACATGCAAGGCGATGAATGATGGTCTTATTTCCTGTTACTACTCAAAAGTCACCAGCTTCGACCTGCAAATTTGTTTGTTTTTAGAAAAGCTAGATGGCTACATTTATGTTTGCCCCTGATGATTACTAATGGTGTTAGTATTATCACGTGTTCAGCCCATGAGGACAAAATATTTATCGGTCTGTCGAATGGATCGAGTCCCTCCATAACCTAACAAGCTGCAACTGCTGGTGAATACGGAGAGAGAGAGAGTGACTCATTGGCCTTTCTGCTGTTTGTCTTTGCCTGTCCAGGTTTGTATTGGCAATGTGGTGACTGAAAAGAAACACAATAGGGTCCAGAGTGCAGCTCTGTGCCCTTCATTCATCCATCACATCAAGGGCTCTCTGAGCACAGAGCTCATACAAGCAATTAATGCCACCAGGTTCCAGCGCTGGGTGCTGCTCAGTGTAAAGGCTGCCTTGAGGCGCAGATCACGGAGGTCACAAAGCACTTCCTATACCTCACCCTTGTAGTGGAAACAACAGACAGGCATCAAAGCAGTGTCAAATCAAGATAAAACTTTCTTATTACGTTCATAAATCCCCCAGAGCGATCTCCTCATAACGTGTCCCACTCAGCCACTGATTGCGCAAAAGGTTTGTTTTCCAATTCGTACAGCTGAGAAATTTCATGAGTCTCTCTTAATCTTTTTAAAACAGACAATCTTAGAAAGGTATTTGACCAGAAACATGCTGCCCAGGCATCCCAGCAAGAAGGCTAGCAGTATGTCTCCTATATGAAAAAACAACACTGTATGTATTTTTGTTTCTTTAAAGTTCCATTTTTCACCAAATGTACTGATGGGAAAAGGTAAGAGTGTGGTTCAAAGTAGCAGCCCAGGCCAAGCAAACTGTTGTTCTTGGCACCAGCCAGCATGTGCAACATGGGAGAAAAGTATGCTCCCGATATACATACCGTGAAATGTTGTCATTTGCTTTATATGATACAAATATAAACATGTTTTAAAGTCAAAAACCAAATAGGAGTTCACATCATGTGTTGCTCAGAGGTTAGCATTCACCTGCAAGATGTGAAAGGGGGATATTTACTGCACTATGATCCACATATGTGCACACAGACACAAATGCAAATGTTCAAATGCATGCGAGATCACATTTTTCCTCTGACAGCCAAAGATTTTCACTCAGTCGTGTTTCATGTTACGTGAAACAGCTTTCACGCCTGCAGCCTTCAACGCACATCAAACTAACACAATAGCTTCCATGGGAATCTGAGAACTGCAGTTTCCAGTTGAATCTGTGGTTTTATGGTGTGCAAAAGTGATATGTTGCTAAACATAAATTGGGAAATGGATGGTTGGATATAACTCTTTTGGCATGGAAGCTGCACGCTGAAGAGGCATGGTTCTTTTAAAATATTAGCAAACGTTAAAAAAAAAAAAAATGGCACCAGATAAATTGTAAATGTATTTGGTATCTATTAGGCAGGCATCTCTTCACCTCTTGGCTCCAGAACTCCAGTGTGCTGCGGATCCTGACCACAGGACTCAGAGAGATGAGATAATTTGGCAGTGGTAGAGGTCCACCGCTGAGAATGTATTGTCTGTGATGAAGCTAATAGAGTCCAGCCATGCTGTCAGATTATTGATATTTGGCCCAGGTCCAGAGCGGGCATACTGCTCTTGTCTTACCACTTATCATCTCCTTTCTGCCCCCTCCAAACTGTGACGGGGGGCTTCCAGGGGCAGCTTTGATCAGTGTCTGCCTGTCATTCAGCATTAGTCACCCCAGGAGCAGGGAGTCCTCTTTTGGCCCAGGATGGACCAGAGAAGGGCTGGATCGGGACTGGCAAGGCCCATGGCTGTGGAACAATCGGCTCTGTGTGGTACAGCAGACGTCTGGGTGTTAGCAGACATACTCTGGTGTGTGCCACATGTCTCACCCCTGACACTGTCATGACCCAATCGCTGCTCCCCTTACAGCTTTATCTTCCTAATACAAGCCCATAACTCAATTAAGGATGTGTTGGTGAGATCATGGCTACTGCTGACACTCATGCTGCTCATTTAATGAAGATTCAATTGCTATTTAATGACTTTTCCAGGGCAAAACTCCTAAAAATAATGAGGCTATCAAGTTATACTCCAGATCCAGAAGACATACAGATTTAAAGTGTTTTACTTCCAGTAAATTAACTTATTTGTTATTCCATTTGAATAACTGCATTAATGGCTTGTTTCACAGAATATTGCTCTTACTCCAGGCTTATTTAGTTGCCAGGCATGACATCAGACGTCTCCTGTTCAAATCTATCATCTGCCCCTACTTCATGTCTGAGGTACATCACATAGAGGGGAGTACAGAAGGAGAAGTGTGCATTTGTGTGTGAGTGTTCAGGCATAAACATTTACTCAGCACAGCCTCAAGGTCACCGAGACTTTTTCTTCAACTCCCGTGGTTTGGATGCTTTTAAGTTGAATGGGAGGATTGTGAAGTCAGTCTGGTGATGGATGGAGAGTTTTAACAACAGGCATAATGTGAAGACCTCATGGTCCATGTCTGTGGCCTTGGAAGCAGTCACAAGTGCAACACAAGGACACACAGACACTTGTGCACATGCACACACTCAGCATATACACACACGCTGTAACATCTGACACCGCTTCCCTGCTGCTCCCACCGTGAGGAGGGGAAGCCCATTCATTTCAGAAAAATACCTTGCGAATTAGAACGACTCTGAAGCAGGACTGAGGTTTCAGTTTACATGGAGACTGGATGTTAACGGCTTGTGTCCTTAACATCCGAAACCATTCATAAATATTATTTATATTTTATATGCAAAGGCTATGATAAGGTGGACTGAGGCCATAAATCATAGAGCGGTGTAGGCTTCACCGACACCTAAATGTAAGACAACATGAAATCTGACATGGTTCACTTTCACCTTAAGTTTAGCTGCTAGCCCGTCTACGCAATCTCCTCCACTCAGTGGTATAGTCACACAATTAGCAGACGTATAAGTTATTACAGCCCCCTCAGCATTTCCTCTTCACACACCAAATGTTGGGCTTCATCCAGAGCCAATGTATCGTTGGCATTTATGGTTTTAGATGTTTTAGATACAGTAAAGTCCAAATGTAGTAGAATTCCAGTTTTGAGAAAAATGTTCAAGTCACCAACAAAGAAAAAAGTGGTTGTGAGACAGAGGAAGACAAAGAAAGAGAGAGAAAAAGCATTAAATATAAACAGGAATGAAACATACAGCATTCAAATTTATTTGAATAACTCTTAGTAACACTGTGCAATTGCAAAGGATTTCACAACGTCTATATCATGAAACAATGAAAGAAAGTGACCTTAGGGCTTCAAGACGGAGAACAACAAGCTTTATATCACGGCACAGAGAAAAAATATCGCTTTAACAAATGAAATTATTAATTCATTCATCTTCTCCATCTACACCTTTACAGCTGACAGCTGACAGCTGACAGCCTCAGGCTCTTAGATTCTGTAATGTTATTTTGAAAATGCTTCATTTTAATTATGATCTGTGCAGGAACACAACTCTCCCTATGAACCTTTCTAATATGTCCATGTGTTGGTTCCCTGCGTTAACTTAACACTGTTCTGTGGTCTGATGCCAGAATGGAAGCAATAATGCAGTGAAACCTGCTGGTTCACTTTATTTAAAACCAGGAAGCTATCAACAAAGGGCCTTCACTGATATTAATTGAATCTGCGTTCCTGGCCACCGCTGCTCTTGCCTTGACCTTGCTTTGGGCTTTCAATACACATGGGCCTCATTCTCTCACACTGTATGTTTATTCTATACGCTGACCTGCCTGTAACGCCACCAGAGACAATAGATCCAACTAGAGCCAATGGATGAAATATTTGCTCTCGTGTCAACGATTGCCAGAATCATGAAATATGAGGCTGATTCAACATGACTTAGTAATAAAACAGCATGTTTCTTTTCTATCTCTACTTCCCTGACTTTCACTAAGCACCCACTTACCATTGCAGGGTTGTTCTCTCCCTGAAACCCACTAACATGACATCACCGGAGCAATGGTCACATTCAATTAGAACCCAAAAAGCGACAGGGGGCCTGAATCCCCCGATAATAGGAAATAGATACTGCAGTTATTACTCTGAAAGGAGGGTAACTTTATTGGGGTATATCACACACCGCCTCACTAAATGATGGAGACAGAAGCAAATTAGAGCAAGGGTCAATCTGACAGATCCATCAAGCTATGAAAAGACCCTGCCATCATATTCCCATCATGTATTACATATCTGCTTTCTTTAGAGAGCCGGAGCTCTGGGATACAGAGTTTTCTTTGAAAGAACCTTCAGGCCAACAAAAACACACCCCATGTAAATCTCAGCAGGATATTGTACTGAATGCGTGTGGGCACTTTCTGGTGCACAAAATGATCTCATCACACTGAAGAGATGCCCTTCATCTATTCTTCCCATCTCCAAACTCAAATTAAAAATCACAACAAACGTGTAGCGAGGAGGAAGTGACAAATAAGTGTCCTTTGATTAGTTTTACAGTTAAAATACTGAAACTCATTCCCAAGTGTTTCGGCTCAGTTTTCTGTCAATATTATGAAACCTGCTGCAATCCTCATAGTGCAAATAAAACTCAGATTTCACTTGAAATTTAAAGTAAAATTTTAAAAACACGGAGCGGTTGGTCAAGAAGGCCAAACATTCACATTTTTCTTTGACACAGTCAACTACCAAAGGCACAGTCAGTCAGCCCCCATTGTGAAATCCGAATAATTAAGGGATTTAGCCAATCAATCTCCCAGTGCAATTTCCTCCATCCTGGCTCCAGCCCAATGGGGTTTAAGGGCAGCCTGTGGAGGTGAAGGTCACGGGCCTATGGGACATGTTCAGGAAGTAGCAGCACACAGCGCAGCCTGTAATGAATATCATGGGCGTCAGAGTAAACACAACACCACCAGTCACAGCTCAAGTCACACTCTCTCTAGAATATTCTGCATTCAGCTAACACTGCACAGTCACCTCAGTGTCTGAGTACAGAGCCGCTCGCGTACAACTGTCTGTAAAATACGTCTCACTGGAGACTGTATTGTATGAATGGTTAAGTAAGAACTGACAGATATTTTATGGTTTTGGAAAAAGCTTTCATGGAGGCCGTTAAAGTTGTCATGGCAATTGGTGCACAGAAACATGACATGAATGTAAGCCACAATAAATAACAAATTATTAGCTATTAGTCGAGGCACATGGTACAACACTGATGTTTCTGTCATGAATAATGTGGTTATTGAGAGATGGAGAGAGGTAGAACAAAGACTGCATGTCAGACCAAGGGAAGGACATCAATCCTGCAAATGTTTGAAATGCTAGCACACATTCCATTTATTTTTCTTAATCACCGATCAGCCCTCCTGTCAAGTGGTTTGAGCCTCACTCAGAGAAAACACTCAGTCAGTCAGTGAGATCTTAAGCACAAAGTGTACATCGCCATGGGCTGTGAAGACAGAAGCGAATCAGAATTAATCGGAATCAGCCAGATGTCAATTGCACATGAAATAAAAGTCCTGTTGAACTGTGGGATGTTTTTTTTTTTCCATACAAATGTCATGATGTCACATGAGGTGAAAGTGTGAGAAGTCAGCTTCTGTCCTCCAGTTTTGACCCTCTGAGATTTCGTGGCCACCCGTGTGTTCAAGAGTCTTCTATCAAAGGCAACGAGCCGGAGGAGAAAGAAAACCCCAAAACACAAAACTATTTATTGAGACAAATTCGGAGCAGGAAGAGAAATATTTGGTTAGCTCAGCGGCAAACGGTCGGCGGTGTTGGAGCAGTCCACGGTTGAAGTGGGGGGGAACAGCCGGCCCTTTGTTTGCAGACAGAATGGTGCACTCCGTGGGGTCACTGCAGGAGGCCCAACATCACAGACACAAGCGCGCACACACATTCTCCCTCTCTCACACGTTCATGCATGCACACACACCCACACACGCATGTTTGCCCACACATGCATGCACGCTCACACAAAAACCATAACATTCCTGTGCTTCTATGAATGTTTTATTAACCATGTGAATGGGTCACAGAGTTACACCCCCTAGCATAACTAAAGTCTCCATAGTCACACACACAAAAACACGATCCTGCTCTTTCTCACACTGGCACACCTGCCTTCCAGGCAGAGTGGCTGACATTCATTCCTGTTTTTTCATAACCTCTCAACTTGTGTCTCCTTGTTAGGTCACGCTGTCTGAATTTGGCCAATAAACATCAATTTCATGGGTAGTCTATGTTTTACTGCACACTTCCATCCTGCATTCTGGTATCAATCGTGCTGCGAAAGCAGGCACAAATGTGATAGTATAGTAGTAGTGGTATCTGGCCTTGCAAAACAGTTTTAGTTTCATTTTCAGAGATCTCTGCTTCCATGTCAAGAGGATTATGCAGAGAAATAGGGACACTGTAGAATGAATGATGCTGCTGTTGATGTTTTTAACGTCATTTTCGATGCAGTGAGCCCCACAAACATCCTTTCATCTAATCTAGCATTGTGCAGAATTCTCAAAGCTGTGAGATTTGGGGCCTTGGAGATTTTCAGTCTCAAAACTGGGACTAACACTAATTCTTACATGCCTAGACGGCACAGGAGTTGAAGAAATTGTTTGACACTTTGGGGATTGTGCTAATTTTCATGCTTTCCTAGATTTTGAATACCACATTGATACCACTCTCATACACGTATGTTAAATATGAGGCTTAGTATAGAGCAAAGAAATCTTGGTTTTAGCAGTATCTTGGGTGCAGGACTATTTCGTCCAGACATAATGTGGTCATTAATCAAATGTAGAGGTGCTGGTGGGCAGAATTGTTTAGTTTGGACCACTGCTCCCCCCCTGTATTTACTCCTCAGGCCAAGATTTGCTAACATGCCCTGCTGGCTTTAAATTTATCATAAATATGTGAAAGTGGTATCAATTGAATCATCTATCAAGAATGTAAACAAATGCTTTGCTTAATGTGAGGTGTTTTTTTTTTATAATGTGTGTGACCTAACCCTTAAATGAAATGCAGCCAAGAAAATGAGTCCAACAGAAACCTGCTAAAACAAGGCAGTGATTTAGATGTGGCAGCAGTTCTCGCCTGGATGTTTGTGTCTGCTTGACGGGATCCTAAAAGTCTTAAAACAGCCTTTAAACTGATATTGGCACTTTCAGCTTAAGTCCCTATAATTCAGAGTGACCTCTTGTACGTTAGAGTGTGACCTGGTATTTTGTCCACCCGTAAAATATTCCTGTGGTACACAGGAAAGTCCCTAACAGCAGCGGTAAACATCCTAGAGGATACACGACCTGAGAACATTTGGCTCAAAAATTTATGAGCACAAGACATTGCCAGTTAGTCCTTTCCCCGTACAGTACATGCACATCACTGTTCTTTTGGGACAAACTATCACAACATTAGTCACTGCTGCAGGATGACTGGTCAAAAGTCGATTCATTTTTTTTAAAAACTGTGCCCACATGCAAACATCTATCAGACCCTCACTGCTAACCAGAAAGTCTCACCCGTACCATGCAAAGGTGTGAAACTAGGAGCATTTCCAGAACCAACCATCAGTCCTTGCACCACACACAGACACACACAGACACACACACACACACACACACACACAAGCATGTTAACTCCTCACGCTCCACTATATCCTCACAGAGAGCAGAACATAACTCCTGTTTGGTTTGGATGGCCCTGTGAGGGGACCTCCATGCTGAATAAACTATAACACACCGTGGCCCTGTAATGCAGTCCAACAAGTCGGATACAACAGGTTTCACAGTGCAGTGCTGCTGCAGATATCAATACAGCAGCTCACATCTCACGAGATCTGGTTTTAAATCAACTACTAACCCATGAAAAATGATATTCCATCCTACAAGCCTTGTGCCAGTTCATGTATTAATACATCAGTCATGGATCAATGCACATTGCATCCATCTGGTCATTTCTGTGTGGTGCCTCTTTCAGCTATATGGTGCACATGCTGTGTATCCCGGTGGTTGCAGTTTCAGCTATGCTTTTAATGTGATTTCTGATTCTCCTGCTCACATTGCTGCATGTCCACACTTGGCCAGAAAGTGTCTGTTATGCATCTGATGTGGCTGAATTTATCGAAATCAAAATGAGTGGGATTCTGATCTCAATGGGAGCCTGACTGCTTCCATATGTGGCTTTGAAGATCCGATAGCAAAATCCAGTTTTTGTGCCCTATGAGCTGTCACTTAATAGCCTACATCCACGCTTCAGACAAAGGCATTAAAGTCGTACAGCAGTGACGTATGTAACCGTAGCCTTAGATTATGCGCCTGGTTGGGATCTTTTGAGAGCCATTTACCAGCGGTTATTCTGTCCTGCTGTTTTTTCTTTCTTTTTTTTGATCTAGTGATGTTGCTGTCCTCGCAGTCATAATGGACAGAAGAGCTTTATTGTAGATAATGCCCAACATTAATCTCACACTGCCCTACATATTCAGGGTTAGAGGTCAAAGTCATTTCATGTTGTCATCCTTATGTTTGAACTTGCATTGGCCCGTCTCCTCCCCAGGAATATTTATTATGGCCCTAATGTGCTGGTTTCAGATATCACTTTGACTTTCCTTCACTCTCCCTGCTCACACATATCTTGGGTCTGTTCAACATTTGGAGATTTTTGGTATAACTTGTGCATTTTTATGGATAAATAATGACTCAAGCTGAGAGAAATGCAAGACGTCTCCTTGTTCAACCTCAGAAAACAGCATACGAGACACTGCCATGTCTGACAAGGAGGGTTTATAGAGCAAATAACAAGAATGACAATTATTATTCCTTACAGTGAAGCAACAGTATATCTGTACTTTGTTTCAGGGAGTGGTCATTTTAAAATACCACACTAAATTCTCACTGGATTCAAAACTATTTCAAAAAAGACACTTAACCAAGTGGAGGATAGCATTGCATGCATTCAAACAACAGCCACAACAATTCATCATATTTCGTTTTTTCAACAGAGACGTGGTTTGTGAAAAGGCAGAGCGTTAATGTGTTTGTGTGCCATGACAAAAACAGAATGCCACTTCAGCTGACTCTCATAATTCTCCTCCGCTATCACACTCACACACATGCTTTCAAACACATCTCCAAAATAGTCAAGATTTAAGACCTGTCGCTGCTGTATAACATAGTGAAAAGGAGTATCCTGTGGGGCCCTTGGGGGCCAGAAAGGTACTATGCAGCTATGTATGTGTGCTCTTCTGTGTGTGTGTGTGTGTGTGTGACCTGAGAGGCCCAGCTAGTTACAGCCTCTCTGCTGGAGACCACCACTTCCACAAAACAAGCATTGTTGGTACAGAGCACCAGGCTCCAGAGACACACACTTGAAATAACTTTTATGCATATATACTATATAAAAATCCATACACACGAGAACACTGTACCGAGTTTGAAACCATCAGTCCCAGCAGAGATCATGTTCTGTTTGACATGAGTAAAATCACAGTAAGTCCCCTGAAAGAGTCTCACCTCACCACCACGAAACTCGCTCACACAGAGAGACACACACACACACACATACAACACACACTGTACATAAAGTGGATCACTGTCTCTAACAATAGTCCTTGGGTGGTTGGTCAGACTATTATTGTAGGTGTTTCTGTGCTAATTATGTGTGACTGAGAGCATGTCAGAAGCATTACTGGAAATAATGTGGAGATGGAAATTGTAGGATAGAGTTACTTTGCCTGCAAAGGGGGGGGGGGGGAAGCTTTTTTGAGTGCTGCTTTGAAACATTGTGCCAAAGCTACTGGATCAATGTTATTGCTCCGCCAATGGAAAACAACATAAGGAAGGCATCATCAACAACAACATCATCATCATGACCTCCACTTCTGGCTCTGTAGAGACCTCGTTGGCTGACAGGCGGATACGTCAGCACCTCTCACAGCTCTAGTATAACCCCCTCAAGCCTCTGGCGGTCACACAGACGCGAGTGTAAAAGTAGCAGCTCCAACTGTTGCCCGGACTAAGCCATTCAGCATCCACGTCCCAGTCTGGCACAGACGACCGAGTGAGAGGAGAGGTGGAACATTTACGCACAGCCCTTTTAGCCTGGATTATTTCGGCGCGTCTTTAAGTCCACATTGGATAGTTTCGGACAAAACTTTTTTTTTTGCACCGCTTACCTGTTGGAATTTGATTTTTCATTTCAGTGCTGAAATGACATCTCTAAGTATGATTTCGTCGCACCTGTTCCTATTGATGTTAAACTGTCTCCTGGTCGCGGCATCAGTCAGGACCATAAAAAGAACCTCTGGGAGCGCACAGGACAGTAGCTTCCTTCAGTCCTCGTCGGAACCCTTCTCAGATGGCCGGGATCAGGACATGGTCTCCCAGCACATGTTCAGACTGTACGAGAAATACAACAGGGAAAACCGACTCAGAGAGGGAAACACTGTCAGGAGTTTCAGAGCCAGTCAAGGTGTGTGAATGCATTGATTAACCTGTGCGCAATCGATAGGTACCGCATATTGGAAAAGCACTCTGCAAGATTAGGATTTCACTGTGAAATTTAAAAAAAATGAAATAGGCTTATGAGCCATTAGTGCACCAGTAATCCGACTCAAAAAGGAGTATAGAAAGCTGCGCTGATCCTCTCCATGGATGGCTATTAAAAGTCCAAGCGCTCAATGCGGCTGCATGGCTCGGCCAGACGCTCTAAATAGGTGGGATTGTTGCGGAACAGTCTGAGAATGTATATAAATGTTCCTGGGATGTTGTGGGCAAACTGTTTTTTTGTGGAAGCAGCTGTGCCCCTTCCGCGCGGCGTGTGATCAATTACCGCAGACAGACGCGCAATATCCGCAAGAATGCATGCAATTTGCTGCAAGCACTTCCCAGTGTCAATACAGTAGAAAGTCGTGAGCGGCAGTTACGGGCGGTAAATGGTCATTGTAGTGGTTTCTGTGTGTCTGCTGTGGCCACAGGACATGTGTGACTCCCCGTCCTGGAGTCAAGGGGGCTTATTGCACAGTCGTTCCTCTCTGTCTGATGCTGTTTTTATAAACACAACTCATAGACAAGTATACCCCACATAGTTCTCAGATGGCATATCATAACACGTGTGTATTTTTACTGCAGAGGGTGTGTGTAATCCAAGGAGAGATGTAAGAGAGTTTTCACAACAATATGAGATCTGTTAAAACAGTTGATTGTGTCTTGATGTCTGGGCAGACAGTGTTGGCTGAATGAGGCTTAAGGGGAAGCTTTAAAAGAAACTGGGGTAAGCATTTCCATATGCAGGCTGAATCCGAGGTAATGTATATCTCTTGAGTCAGTCCCTACTTCCGCTGAACTATTACACAATGAACAATAACTCTGCTGTTAAAGTTAATGTTCATCATGAGTACGTAGCTCTCTGCCCACCTACCCTCCCTCCCCCCTGCCAGCCCGATTCCCTGAGTCTGGTTCCTCATAAGGGCACCTTCTGCAAACAGAGCTCAGTCATAGAGCACAGAACAAAAGGAGGTTTTTAATAGCCAACACCTCTTAACACACTCCTTAATATGCTTTTGGCGTAATTTGATAGGCCAACATTTCATTGTTTCATTCATTTCATATACAGGCACTTTTTATTCTCACATTGTTACATTTCCAGTCAGAATCATATTTGTTTTTCAGACAAGGATGTAGAATCACAGGTGAGCCAAAAAGTGTCTATTGTGTCTTGATCTTTTATGTTGAGGCTCAGTGACAAATATTTAACTATAAATTTGGGTTTCACAAAGGTTACGTTGACAGGTTGTTCACCTGACTGCCTGACAATGATTGATTAATTGTCTTTGCAGACTCTTCTAAACAGAGGACAGAGTACCGACTGAACCTGACAACCCTGCAGGACTCAGAGGTCATCCTCTCTGCCACATTCCATTTCCTGCTCGATCAACGCCCTCATCAAAAACCCTGGTTCTGTAAACGCTTCAAAAGTCCATCCTGTCGGTCCTCAGCCATCCACCCTTCTCCGTCCATCAGCCTGGTCCTTCGTTCTGTCTCCTCTGGGTCTGAGGTCAGATCAGGGTCAATGGGGTCATTTCTAGGCAATGTGACCTTCCACCCCCACAAAAGGGGGGTGTGGCAGATGAAAGATGTGACCCAGGTCATAAAGGAGGCACGGAACAAGGGTCATCTCCTGGTGTCAGTGGAGATGGACATAGGGCACCACTACCAGAGGAAACCAGAGGAGGCTATGTCTACTGGCAGCCTGCCCTACCTGTTACTATATGCCAATGACCAAGCCTTGGTGGAGCCCAACAGCGTGGCTGCAAGCCTCCAGAGATATGACCCATTCAACGAGGGAGGAGAGCCCCTGCACTCCTCCCAGTCCTCTCAGCTCCTGCACAGACCCAACTCCTCACCAGAGTTGAAAGATCGTGTGAGAAGGGAGGCATCTCTGCTGTCTGACCCCATTCAGAACAATGAGCTGCCTGAGGTGGAGTACAGGCCTGATGGATACAGAAAGGATGACCTCTGGGAGAGCACGTGGTACCTGGCACTCAAACCCAAGCCTAAATCTGGAAAGAAGGAAAAGAAAAGGAAGAGCCAAGAGAAAGAAAGTGGGGATCAGAATAGAGAAGCACATGACGAAGAAGAACCTCAGGTTCTCAAAGAACGAGAGGGAACATCTCAAGAGCTCAAACTTGATGACTCAACTGTGAGAAAACCCAAAGACAGCCGCATGCTATCCATCAGTGAAGGGCAAAAGCATGAGCAAAGGAATGAGGGAAAGAACGCAAAAAGGCATAAGGGGAGCGCTAACTCCCAATCGTCTGTTCTGAGTTTTGATGAGCAAACCATGCGTAAGGCCAGGCGGAGGCAGTGGGGCGACAACCAGCACAGAGGATGCTCCAGGAGGAACCTCAGAGTGGATTTTGCAGACATTGGCTGGAGCGAGTGGGTTGTGGAACCCAAGGCCTTTGATGCCTACTATTGCGCTGGCACATGTGGATTTCCTATGTCTAAGGTAGGAGTACGAACACTCTAAAGTCACTCTACATCATCTCATTTGCTTCCAAAATGGCAGTACCAAGTTGCATTGAGTCAGTTGTTCTTTTCCCTTTTGTGCTGATTTTCTCCTTTGCACCCATCTCCCCCATTCAAACTCTCACAGGTAGCGAGGCCGTCCAACCACGCCACCATTCAGAGCATTGTCAGAGCCGTCGGGATCATCCCTGGGGTTCCTGAGCCCTGCTGTGTCCCAGACAAGATGAGTTCCCTGGCTGTGCTTTACCAGGATGAGTCCAAAAACCCAGTGCTCAAGGTTTACCCCAATATGTCGGTCCAGTCCTGCTCCTGCAGATAAGGAGGGGAGGGGAATGGGGCAGACAACAAAACAGGGTGGCTGTAGAAACAGAAACAGGACTAATGGAGACAGAATATACCTCTGTTTTTTAAGTGGTTTCTTGATACTGAGAGACAAAGTCACTTTGGCCGTCGTTATTCCTTGAGGAGCGTCTGTAGAGAAATCTCCTTCATCTCTTCTGTCCTGTGGCCCTATAGACTTGAAGAGATAAATTGTCTGGCGTCTGCCTTAGCAAGAGGAACAGAGTCACACATGTAAAGTCAGGGCTCCATGTGTCCAAGAAGCCCAGTCGTTTTATTCCGTGTTTGAGATAACATTGTGGATTTCATGGACAGGAACATTTAAGGGATGTTGTTCTTTTATCTCAGAACTTGTCCGTCGTTTTTTTTTTTAACCGCTCACAATAAGTTTGTGTTCGTGTTTTCCTTGGACACAAAGGCTATAAAAAAAAGACTATCAATGTGTCATCAGGCAGCTTAAACAGTCACATACAGATGACAGAGTGTGACACATTTCTCTAAATTTTTACTTGCAGTTTCCAGCTGTTCTTACTTTTAAGTTAATCATATGCCACATTGGACATACTGTACATGCAAAATTAGTTGTTTTGCAAGATTGGTAGGTTATTGGACATTCTTGCACAGCACATCTTAAAAAGGAAATATGAAATGGATTGTAGAGTGCATCTGGAATTCATTTACACCTCATAACGCTTTGAGAATGATATATTAAAACATGACATATTTTTCTATTTTGAATGTGAAACTTGGTTAAGATAATTTGTAATGGTTACTAGGTTATGTATTACAGTGTTTTAGATGAGAAGTTGTTTTGTACATGTGTATTGTTTAAGTTATGAAAAGGTAGCCTTCTATAATTTAGAATAAAAAAGTAATTTAATCTAATGCTGTTGCTGGAATATTATTGTTTCATATACTTTGTGTTATTCTTACTGCTTTAATTCTTGGGGGGACATTTTTGTCAAAACAAGTCTTAAAGGGCACCACTGGTGTAAAATAACTTACAAAGGCAGGAAGGTTCCACTCAGAGATAGCCTACATTCTCCTAAAGCCCCTTGAACCCATTATTACGCCACACCAAAGGCTCAGACGTCTGTTGTTGGGTAAATAATGTGACTGATGCAGTTGCCGTGGGTTAATGGTTGAGGGAGGAAGCAGGCACGCACCTATTAGGACGTCAGCCACTTGAACTTCAAAACATGGTGCACTTCCTCCTTCTATGCCCCCCACCCCCCTTCAAAAGTGCAGGAAGTCTTTTTTTCTTAAATGGTTGGTCACAGACAGAAGATCTCAACCACTTTAGAGGAAGGTGACCCATGTGGTGCCTAAACAGTGTGTCAAACTGCAGTGAAATGTCAGCGGGGACCTTTATCAACCCAGTACTTTGTGGTTGTTTTGCCTTGTGCCTGAAAAAGTTGGCAAAGCTTAGCACATCTGTTTGCAACCACAGACTGCTCTGAGGTTTGCTGGACAGTAATTTCGTCTCAAAGGCAGAGGCATTTAGTAATCGATCAGGGCAAAGGAAGAGAAGATTTAGCCCTTATACTATTTTGCTCCAGCTGAGAATAAAGCTGTAAGTTTTTTGGGCTGTGCGTAAAAATCTATATTGGAAAATCTATATGGAAATCTATATCTCAATATTCAAATGCTGTCATTTCTATAAAGAAATCGTGTGATTTGTCCACTAGACATGAATTCAGGAGGCAGAAAAGCAATTTCTGTAAACCGAGTAAATGCTTTTCACTTTGATGAAAATGTATATTTTATGTTGATCAGTCTCAAAAAAGTCACATTAAATCTCAATAAAACATGAAAACTTCCAAGGAGGGTGAATACTATGTTATGTACATTTAAACAGTAAGTATAATATAAAAAAGGCACTCTTACCATCTTACCTTGATAATAAATATATGATATACAATATTATAATAATAGTAATATGGTAAAATGTGATATTTTACCATTGGTTATTGCAAGAACTAAATAGTTTGTTTTGCTTAGGATAATTTTATATTCTAATGTATTTTATTATAGTGTGGCCTGTTGCTATGTATTTATTGATGTGTGATGCTGTGCTATTGTGACAAGTGATGACGTGAAAGGATAAACAGTATCACAACCCTAAAGAGATTATCTTTAATCCATATATGAGGATGACAGAGAGAGACAGGTGAGAGGAGCGAGAGATGTCTGAGATGCCAAATGAATGATTCACATTTCTCCATTTTGAACAAGTGAAAACGTTCAGCAACAAAAAGCCTATTTACAAATGCACTAGCTATGGTGTCTGACTTCCATTTAAATTATGATGATGACTGTATTTAGGGTTATTATAAATCATGTTTACATTAATAGATGACTTAGTTTCACATAAGCTGCCCCAATTGTAATGAACACATCCAGGTTCATGTTTTTTTCCTCATTTCCTGACTGATCCCTTTTACGGTCTAGGCCCACAGGCTGCTGTTACAAAGTGAACCCCATGTCAACCGCAATCACAGTCACAGGAGAGTACTTACAATGGTCAATTCCAGTCGAGAAAACCACAGTAGTCTAGGCTCGTGTTCGGAGCCCAGTGCCTAAAAGCCTAAATGAAATGAGCCGAGTGGGAAACCAAGACCAATATTTGATTTTCCACATGATGACTGTTCAATTAAAGGAGAGCTATACAGCCATTATTAGACAACAGAGGATTTTCTGTGTCTGGGCTGAAATGGCTCTTTACTCACATGGTTACTAAGCTCAGAACTAATAGTTATTTTCTTTAAGACATAACTTTAATAGTGTGACATTGTGCTTCTTAATCACCATTTTCATTATAGGCCAATGAGTAAGTTTTAAAAAATCTTATTTGTCCTTTAGAAAGTGAAAAAAAAATCAACTTTACTGGTTTCCAAATACTTTTGTTTAAGATAAGTTCATTTTAGTCTGGAAACAATTATTATTTGGGCATCCTAAAGATAAATGAGGGTTTAAAATTCAATTTAAGACTATGAACATGTTGCAGTTTATTTGTTGTCGCTGCAGATTTTTTGTAAGGTACAGTTTTTATGTATTCTGTAGGTTTCAATTGCTGTAAAACAGCAAGACATCCATGAAAGAAATACTTGTATTTGCCCTCTGATCTTATGAGTTTGAGGTGCCAAGAGACTGGAAATATGCTTTTTATATATTTCTCCAATAAAAGTAGATAACAGCAGTGGGGGTGGGTTTACATCTCTGCGTACATTATTACAGAGTAACTGAACAGGGCTGAGGCTTGACTTTCCCATGAACTTCATGCTTTCTTCCCGCCTCATTTACCTGAAACACAGACGGCTATTTATGTCCATCTGTCGGCGGCCTGCCCTGAATGGGATGTAGCACTGATGGCGAAACATAAAATCACAAATTCAAAGCAGTAGGTTTCTAAGTTTGTTGATAAATGATAACCATGAAACTTTTAAAGCAGAACTTTTTTTTGTGAGTGAATCAAAGTATTATTGTTTCAGCTTTTTTCTTCTTCTTTTTTAAACATCATGCTGAAACGTTGAGTGAAACATCTCAAATGACAAACATATTGTGTTCTGATGTATCAAAATGTTTGTCTTATAGTATGCTGTAAAAAAGATCGTAACTAATCTTTTCGCTTTAACTTAAAGTAAATATACAGGTTTTATTTGTTTAAGTTAATTTAACTAGTTTTTATTTTCAGACCACTTCAGGACTTATAAACATGAGCTCTTCTAAGTTGAACGTGTTTGACTGGAGTTGGATAAATATAGTGTACTGGCTTCAATAATGAAGACATTGTGAACCTTGATGAAGATTGATATTGACTCTGTCTGTATGGTCCCTCAGACTTTAAAATAATTATTTTAGCAGGCAGTAATTTTGGACCAAACAACGATGCATTTAAAGATGTCCCTGTTGGCAGATTCACATATACATGAAGTCTTTGTGACAATATCAGAGCTGCAGCTGTAACAATGTGTGAAATGAAGAACCGACTTTTAAAGCTGGGAAAATGTCAAAGATAATCAAATTTGCTGGTTATTTTCATCAGTGTGTTGGAACATTTGTTGAATATTTTATTTTTGGCATTTCTTTGTTTGCTTGTAGCAGGATTACTCAAAAGCCTACGAGTGGATTTTGATGAATTGTTTTTGCAGGCCTCTGGTATGGCCTAAGGAACTATCGGTTAGATTTTGATGGTGTTCCAAATCATCATGTGGATCCTGAATTTTTTTAATGATTGTTTAGTATTGTGGGGCAGGGTCAATTACAAGACTTTTTCTTTTTAATTTCATGGCTAAACGCCTACAATACTTGGACTTGAAATTCACACAAAAAAATTTAAAAGAAGTCTTTGAGCAAATTGTTCAGTTTAAATAAACTAAAATATTTAAGGCAGCCACTGAACTTACATTTTAAGAATAAAATGATTTACAGTGTGGTGCATGACAGCAGAGTGAGAATAAAAAGATGTTAATTTCCTTCTTATTATTCATAGACTGTTATTTTTTTCCAATAAACATACAGTACAAACCTGACATCATTCGTTACAGTCATATTAAAAGAAAAGTTAACCTCACTCGCTTCCTGCTGATACAGACAAAACCCGACACCCTCTCAGACTGAAACAATGTGATGGTGGAAGAAAATACTCAACACGTCTGTTTCATTCTCGTAATTTTAGATTTCAAAACGAATGTGCAAACACACTAAATCCACATATCTTGTACAAATCGGAGCAGAGAGAGAGAGAAGCTGATAAATAAAGAGGATTCCTTCGACACATGTATGACAATCATGTGCTGTCCTCGAGATCCTCGAGATCCTCGAGTTCTTCCTTCCCTCCTGAGTTCCTTAAGGCACAAAACAATCATCAAACTCGCACACAGGTTTTACGGACAGACAAACTGCAGTGAGATCAGCTTACATGTGCCTCTGTCGTCATCTAGTGGACGGGCTGTGATGGCCATGTGTGTCCGTTTCGCTATTTTCATCAGCTACCTACATTCACAGTTATACACCACAGTCAATCTGTTAAATAGGAGAATCATTTAGGAAATAAATAAAGTTTTTTTCTCTCCCTCCGTGTCTCAGTTATGAGATGTCATATGTCTGGACAGGTGGTGCCGCTCTCGGAAGTATTCGTGACAAATCGGGCAGGTGAGTTTCTCCTCCCTCCTCCTCCTCACCTGGGACTCGACCGCGAATTCCTTCTTGTGGTGAGAGCGCATGTGGAAAACGAGGTCGGAGGTCATGCGGAAGGACAGGTTGCATTTAGCGCACCAGTTCTGCACCGACACGCCGAAAGAAGTGAAAGTCGGGGGAAGGATCGTGAAAGAAGATGCGGTCTGCAAATGAACACCAGTGTTCCTGGACCAGTGCTCCGGTGCGTAATGGAAAGCATTGTTTAATGTCACCGGGGAGGGTATGGTCTGTAAGTCACCAGTCAGGATGGTGGACGTCATCAGATTGCTGTATCCCATAACAGTCCTGGAGCTAAATGCGTCAGTCATCTCCTCTAGGCGGCTAGAGGGGGCTGTTGGAGCGCTGCAGAGGTGCGCCTGGTGATCGTTAGCAGAAATTATTTTGCTCGGTTTACAGAAAGCGCTTTTCTGCTCGCCCTGACTGTTAGACAGGACCAGAGAAAACGCACTGCTGCTGCCTGAGTGCTCGCTAGAGCTCTCACCTGTCTCCAGTCGGGCGTCCATTCCTCTGTCATGCGTAAAAGTCCCTTTGGCTTCCCTCGCTTCAGCAAGAGCATCTTTCTTACATCCCAAATCATCCGGATTCATTTTATCAGCTTTCAGTTTCCCCGCCGAGGGAGATGCATCTCCTGATGCCTGGTCGTAGCTTTTACTCGGCTGTGTGATATTGTCATCATTTGTGATATTCGTTTTTTCCAGCAGAACAGTTTTCCGGCCTTTGGGATGAATAGTTTCCTCATTTTTCCTTCTCTTGGAGGAAATCTCTGCATCCTCGTTGCTGCCAGATTTTTTGTGTTCCAAATCTCTGGCGATGTTGTGGAAATCTGTCACTCGGTGTTGCCTCTTAATTTCCATATGCTTGTGCTCGTAAACCTCGCGGCTCCAGGTGTCACTCTTTACTTGAGCACACATGAATCTGCAGTGAGCCAGGAAGGGATACTCATTCTTGAAGACCTGGTTACATCTGCCACATTTGAACTCTGAGAGAGAGAAAAATCATAAGATGTGTGCACGGATAGATCCATATATAACGTATAAGCGTGCAATCTATTTTGTTTATTTTAGTATCTTGACCCTACACTCGCATATATTTGACTCACCCTCACTTGATCCTCTGGTCATGTCTGTGAAGCCCAGTAGGTGAGACAGCTCCTGGTCGTACCACACCAGCAGCTCTTCCTCCTGTCCGATGTCCCGGATAGTTCGTACATACAGCTGGCCCGCCTTTAGAAAGGCCTCTGTGTTCTGCTCCTCACCATTGCGCGCGGCCTGTACAAGCCGCAACCAGGACAGCACCAGTGCGGAATTGCGCATGGCTTCGGGGTCCACCTGTTGATATGGAATCAGTGACATTTTACTCGAGTTCCCGAATTATTTCATGATTAATTTGATTTTCAATCTTACAAGCTTTGGATTTCTATAAATAATAAAAAGGTAGATGATGCATGTGGCGATTTTAATCGTTTGAATGAACTATTTAAGGCACGTTTTTAAATGCTAGCCCCTTTAATGTGACACACAAGACAGCCGCTTCATGACAAGCAATAAATGCAGATAGACAGCCGTGAAATGTCGTCATATAAAACAAATAATAAGGTATATCAAATTAGTAAATTCCGTCAAAATTAAAATAATGGACAAATAAATCTAGTGTCCAAAACACAATTATCATGAAATCACCAGGCTTGGGATGTGAAATACTAAAGCAAAGATGTTAGATGACATATCATCAGTTTGGAGTTCGTTGCGGCTTCATGACAACTGAACACACAGTTGCACAACTCACCCTGAACACGTAGGTTTTAGCTCTCTTGTCACAGGATTTCTGCGCTATGAAGGCGATAGTGTCGTAGAAAGTGTTTTGGAGCACATATGGACCAAAGCACGAGCCTGCAGGGATGCTGCGCGTCACGACCACACTGGTGTAGATATCCGCTGGATGCTGGAGGGATTTGCTGTCACCGGTCCAGATGGACCGAGGCAGGAATGTTGGATCCATCGTTAAACTGTACGAAAATATAGGTTCATTATGAAAACAATATAGATTCTGATTGATTTAGAGATATAATATCAAGATGGTAAAATCACGAGGTCACACTTATCTCACTGAAATTATAGGACCTGTCATAAGTAATATACATTTGAATGTTTTTTGTTTGTTTTGTTTTGTTTTTTTTAATTGAGAAATATTCTGTTATTTGAAATAAAATATTGGTTTTGGTGGTCTGAAATGCCTTTAGACTATTTGGATTCAGATTCTCTACACTCACTTTGAATTGCCTTGCATGCGCGAAAAAATATTTTACTGCATTTAATTGTTTTTCTGCTAAAACTATACGCGTCCCAGTGTGAAAAAGCCGCAGCCGGTGTCGAGGCAAACGATTTCTAACATCCTTTGTCTCAGTTTTTCAGTCGGTTTCTCCTTTTGTCTCCCCATCTGCCATGGAGCCCAACTGCCTCCTCTGTGCACAAGATAAGTTCGGTATGATTTTTTTTAAATTATTTATTTATGAACAATATTAACGCACGAAGACTATACTTGATATTTTCCTTGTCCGTCTGGTCAATAATAAGTGTCTGATCTTCTGGGTTTCACCGTTAAATATTTTGTCAGGTCACTGTGCTGCTGCAACAGAATTATCTGTTGTCGATCTGAAAATGCCAATCTTCCCACAGTGAATAAAACAGAGGTGAAATGCATTAATAGTGTTGAGTATGGACTCACCCGCCGGACATCGAGGAGGATGTTTGTGCCGTGCAAGTTGCAGCAGGTGCGATGGAGCACGGTAACGATGCCCTTTGGTTTCTTGGTGACGAGTTACTTATCCGACTGAATCTTCCACCTTACTGTCGTCCCTCTCCTCTCCCACTCCCACTTATCCCCTTCGAAGAGCGCACTGAAGCGTGGCGCATTGATGTAAACACGTGCGCGCTCACGCACGCACTCACGCGCCTTGAATTTTGGCCCATGGCTAATTCTCCCTTGTCTGATTAACAGTCGGAACCGATGAAGTAGATAGATATGAGGGCTATTGCACAAAGTGGGCTCATTATAATGTGGTTTTCCGTCTTACAGGCTACAGCATGCATGCAGCTTACTGATTGGAACATCTTTTAAAACGTTTGAAAAAGATAAACTGTACAAATTGAGACAGTAAGCTATGCGTTCAAATTTTCTAAAACTGCAAGGACCACAACCCAACTAGACCAATATGTTATTAGACAGATCAAATGATTATGTGTTCATGGAGCTATTCTGGCATAATATTTGTTTTAAAGTCATTCCTCTATAATTATACTTTGCCCAACAGACATTCAGACTATTAGTATGCACCATATGGAATTCAGAGACAGTTGTGGTCACGTTTTAGGAAACAATAAGTTCAGCTTCGAGAGTTATTACACGGATGGTAAAAAAATTGTCCGAGCTAGAGTGGACAAAGGGAAATTGTAAAACTGACCATTATTACATGGTGTGATGCAGGGTGGTCTACGTTTGCCACCGGGCAAATGCATTATTCATCAACTAAATGTTTCTGTCTAATGAGCATTTAATGGATTATTCTGCATCACGGCTTTGGTTTAAATGTTCTGGTGGTTGTCGAGCCAACTTTCTATAATGAGAAAGAGAGAACGTTGAAGGCTTCGCTGGGGACTCCTCCAACAGCTGACGTAAACTTGAAAATATGTTTTATTTAATTTTATATTGAATAGCATTTCCTCCAATTACAGTAGCTTATTACATTACATTGTGTTGGGAGTTTGATGACAGTCTCAGGAAGACTTCGCAAGCCTTTCAGCATCATTTTTCATTGGTCAATTTGCACCCAGGCCTATAATTGAGTTGCGCTTGTTTTTACAATTGTCCTATTAGAAGTCAGAAGCAGTGAATGGGTGGTTCTTTAGAAGAAAAATAAACACAAATTCTGAAGCACAGAACAGGATTTAAAATGATAATTTACTATATATGACATTAAGTCACTGACCACACTAAAGACAGACTGGTTATTTATAACAAAGTAAACAAAAAACAAAAAAAACAGACTTGTTCGAGTCACACTATTATTTCACATTCTCAAATCATCTGTTATCACGGATAGTCCATCATTCCTCACTTTTTTTTCCTCTTTTTTTTCTTTTCTTTTTCTTTTTATGAGTGGAGTTTTGTATCTTTCCTCGGGTGTCGCTCCTCTCCTCCATCCTGCCCTCCTTCACTGCGTTTTTTTTTTTTTTCTCTCAGCTGAAAGCGAACACTTGGAGAGAGAGCCCGGCTCAAACTAAACAAGGCTCCCGTAGGCTGAATGCACTCAACCTAAAAGGAAAAACGTTAGGATATTTGCAAACAGTCGACACAGAAAACTGTTGATAGATAGAAAATGTAAAAAAAATCTTTAGCTGTCACAGTGTTGGGAGTAGTGAACAGTAACCGGGAAAGATGGCGAGGACACAGACTCGCATGTTCCTCGCCTTGGCTTTTCTGGGAATTTTCTTCCTCGATGTCTCGGTGAAAGGAGAGCTGCAGGGAGAGCAACAGGAGGAGGAGGAGAGGTCCTGTCAGGGTGCATTCGACCTCTATTTTGTCCTGGACAAGTGAGTGTCCGATATTATTTATGGCTTTGTTACTTTCTCACCGCTGCGCATTGCCATGCAACCGCCCAGTTGTTTAGAAATGCGGAGCGCATCAGTCAGATTCAACCTCCATCTGATCTATGTTTCTGTTCTATGTTTAAGAAAAGTGACCTACAAGTTTGAGCTTGTACATTTGAAGGTCTTAATCAGTGTTCTTTTGTATCATAAGACCAGTCCTGAATAAGGGATCTTGTTTAATGGAAGCCTACTACACCGGGAACATGTCTGAAAAAAACACATTTTAACCCTCATTGCTCATCGCCATGTGTCTTTTCGCTCTGGTAAACAACATTATCCATGTGGAGGAAGCAATATTTCAAGCTTTTATCTCATTTTTTGTTGATTTCTGTCTGGTTTTTAAGTGGAGAGGAATAGAGCACGGGATGTGGGCAGGGCGAACAGGATGGATAGAGTTTCAGGCTGATGACGCCTGCGGACACAGCTGCAGCAGCTGCACCACAGCGGTGCTGTGTGGCCTGGTGATCCGTAGATCCACTCCATCTACTGGGTATATCTTTAATCTGCCGTGAATTGACAAGAAGGAGGTCGTTCTTCCCTGCTTTTCTGCAGGGAGCTATTTTGTTACACCCAGTCTGATTAGATTACTTATTTTAAGGGCACAAAAACACCAGGGAAAACATGCCATGTGTATATGTGTCATTTTGAAACGCATTGTCTTTTTTTTTTTAATACAACTAATATCGTTGTAACTACTTTTATTTATGCCATTAAGCCTTTTGTTGGGTTGTCAGTTCATGTAAAACCAATTGTATTTTGATGTTTAGCCCTTTAACCTATTTACTTAACAAGGATGTCAAAAAAGGTTCAGAAATATCTCATATTAAATTATATTAAATTCTTATGCATCATAAACCATGTTGGATACAATAGTGGTAACATTACGTCTTTAGAATTGTATAATCTTGGACTTATACTAAAATAGTCTTCTTCTTTCTCCAAGTTTTTCTTGGCCAAGCTAGTCAACATATGATAGAAGTCGGTAGTGGGTTTGAATCAGAGATTTTTCACCTCTTGAATTGATTTTTTAATTTATTGCTTAATAGTGCTTTGCGTTCTGTGCGAACACACCACAAGTTGGGGGGAAAAAAGAAGTAAAAAAACAAAAAAAAAGCTTAAAATTTTTCAACTTGGGCGAGAAATTTCCATGATGCTGTATCGCGAAAAGCCTATTGTCATGGCAAAGTCATGGCAAAGCTGTGAGTGGATGCACATTTGTGCCAGGTGGCGTGAATGAGGCAACAGTTGTGTTCACTTTGGTCATGGTGAAGATGATGGAAGGAAATGGCGGAAATAAACATCGCTGGTGTTGTTCTTCTTCCTCTTTGGTTTGTTGCTGTCCTCTCCGGAATAGAAAGGTGAGTATTGGAAGGTTCATCACGTTCGCTTGAGTGACACGAGTAAACTCAAATCATCCCATGGTGACATTCGCACGAGTGAAGTGAGGTGAAACCTGTCTTTGCGTTTTGGTGTGAACACAGAGAAATCTTCTATTATCCTATTAGCCAAGAGAGATCCATATTCTGCCACCTCACAGACCCAGCAAACATACGATACAATCTCATAATAAGATTTTTCAGGTGAGCGGTTGAGTGAGGATGTTTTGCCACCTTTTTGGGATGTGTCAGCCTGACTATGCACTAATAATACAGTTATAATTGTAATTTTTGAAGTATGTCGGCTCGAGTTGCAGGGTGAAATTAAGCATGTGGACAGAGAACAATCAGACATGTCAAAACATGCCAAGACATCAGAGAGACAGAAAGAGGTGGAATAACATCAAAGAAACGTGAAGTATGGTCGAATCTTTGCCCGAACAAGTTATTATGGCAAAAGAGTAGAGTGCAGTGATTTTGCAGTTAAACACTGCAGTACCTTTTCTAAAAGCTCACTGTATGTCTGGAGTTGCCCTATGCCCTATAACATCTGGTTGCTTCTCCTCAGTCTTCACCCTTTGCTTCAAAAAGTTTTGGAGGAGCCTGGGGAGCGTGGCACGTCACGCATGGCCAGGCTTCTGGAACGTCAGGCTGATGTCTGACTGTCTGGACCTGCATGCTTCAGCAAGCCTTCAGGAAGCCTCGGCTCTTTTTACCGAGATGACACCGACTTGGCTGTTTTTCTGATCTTAAATGCCACACAGTGACCTAAACTGATGCTTCAATGATAGAGATAATATCGCGCATCTGGGAAGCTCTTGCATGTCTACACTGATCTTTCACCTTTTGTCTTGCTTTGCTTCGGCTTGACTTTCCAGAAGCTTTTGAGGCTTGCAGAGTGAGTCGGCAGAATGAACATTAGAAGAGCGCTATCAGCTCCCCACATTCCTACACTCCACATTTGACCCACACCAAATACCAGGCTGCATTTTTCCTCTCTATCTGGTTACCCACAAATGGATTAATATGTGTTGTGTTCTGTAGCTGGGTCTGAACAGTATTTCTTTTTCACTGATCCAGGCACTTACAGACATAAGGAGATCTCACCCTGATATTATGCAAACAAAGCGGGTAGAGAGTTAAAGAGCAATTGCTAAATTGTTCAGGGTGATTGAGATTGGTGGGATTCCTATGAGAACAGAAAAGACACAAAAGTGTGTTCAGTGCTGACTTTATTGAAAATGAAAACTGACCTCATGCAATTAAAAGCAACTTAAAGCAGTTAAATAAGCTCATATGATATTAGAGGGATGTTTCTTATTACTGATCAGTTGCTCAATCATTTTTCTGATCTATAAAAATGTTAGAAAATAATGAAAACTGCCGAGAGTCCATTGTAACTTCTCCAAAAAGCTTATTTCATTTTGCTCCATATAAAAAGGGGGGAAAAAGCAAATCCTCACATTAAGATCATTATTTTTTGTATGAGCATTTCTGACTTGTGTTTTAAAACGTTGTCTGTCCTCTATTTGAAACTGAACTGTTTTAGTGGATGCGTATCAGTAAATCCTAAGATATTAATCTTGTTTCTTGGCTCTTGGATCAGGCCTTTTATCGTTCCCTCATTTCCAAGGAAAAGGATGAGTGGAGCAGGGAGCGGCTGGTTAAATGAGAGGCACAAAAGAGCCATCTAACCAGCTTGTTCGGACTTTCCCTCTGTTTATGACCCTGTCTCACACACACACACACACACACACACACACACAAACACACACAACCTTGTTGGGTTTGCCGTATAAGCCGTTTGATGTTGCATCCTTCTATAGACACTCGCGCTCACATTTACCCCCTGCTGAGTGTTACTTCTGCGTCCCACTGCTGTCCATGTCACAGCCTTTTCACTCTGCAGACCCTCAACCTGTTGTTCGGCTTGCTGTGCTCACTGGGACCATCTGTTCCCCCTCACAGTCACACACATGCACACTCACGTGAACACAGATCACACTAACACAGACACACAGGCCAGCTGCCTGCTACACGGTCGCTGCTAGAGGCAGACTGCTACATCTATCCCTGTCTAACCTCAACCCTCTGGCCCAGCAACAATTAGCCCCCATTAGCAGCCCCATGGGACAGGGCTTCATTAAGGAGACTGTCATGGACATAGCGGCGTGTAGCAGGCTAACCAGCAAGTCTCACTGCTGACAGGGTCACTGTCCAAAGTAATGGAATGTAGCCAAGCGGCCGGAGGAATGTCCTCGAATGTGGAGGACATAAAGTGTCATTAAATCGAAATGTTATGACTATAACTTCTGTTCCCTGAAGGAGAGGAACGAGGTACAACACGTTGTTGATTTTGCTGTTTTTCAGATCTGGGAGTGTGAAGAATCACTGGATAGAGATTTACTCCTTTGTGGAGCAGCTGGCAGAGAAATTTATCAGGTAAAAGCAGGATTAGTCACTCAGATTGTGGATGTTTTTGTTTGTTGGTCCGTGTTAATGTACAGTACCTGTGTGTTTGCAGCCCTATGCTGCGAATGTCCTTCATCGTCTTCTCCACACGAGGAAACATCATCATGAAACTGACTGAGAACAGGTAGGAGCCACAGCTCTTCTCGCCTACTCCACATTGGTAGACATGTAATCGCTTGTTGTGTTTATCTTTGGCTCAACAAACCGCTTGGAAAATGAGTTTTTCTGAATAGATTAAAAAATGTCATCTTCCCTTAGGCAACCTACCTGAGGATGACTTTGTCTGAGGGATAACCTTTCATTCTAGTTGACTCAAGCCACTCTCTACCTCCCTCTTTCTCTCTGCTGTATTAGAAATAGTTTCCCTAAGACTTATTCCAGTATATTTCATCAGGCTGTCTGTCTGTTTACCTTACAGGGAGGCGATCACTGAAGGCTTAAGGGCTCTTAAAAGGGTTATTCCTGGCGGAGACACTTTTATGAACTTAGGCCTGGAGATGGTAAGGATGAGACTTGAGGACCCAGCACATTGTTAAACCTCTAGCTTGGAGTTTGTTCTGGAAACTATTGACTGAGAATTAACTGAGTCTGGCAGCTGGAACCAGGTCTAATTAGATCAGTATGAGGAGTGGCTCCAATCATGAATGACTTTCTCTTCCTGCTCTTTCATCCAATCAGTGGTTAAAAAAAAGAAGAAAAAAGGGGTTTTGTTGATGTCCTATCAAAAGAGCACTTAGCAATGTTCAGTCAAAAAGAGTATGTGAAATGATACCTGTCATAACCTGGTGCATACTGAGCATTGCCCGGCCACACTTAGCAAAGTCAGATATGTGAGCTGGCTGCTTAACAATATCAGCGTATTCGAATTCAGTGCAGGCTATTGCAATGTTATAAAAGTGTACTTTCTGAACCGATTCACATCAACTGACACCTTCTTTGCAAATGCAGGCTAACGCGCAGATATATCAAGAGAAGCATGGTAAGCTGCATCGGATATGCTCATTACACATAAGCCCACATTTACTGCATTGTTTCAGAGAACATGTATGTTTTGTGTTTTGCAGGGACCGCCAGCGTTATCATCGCTCTGACCGATGGGGAGCTGAATGAGTGGCAGTTTGACACAGCTCAGCGAGAGGCAAGATGTGTTATCAAGTAGAGGAGTCTGGGGGAGGATCGATGAATATAGTGAAGGCTTGATTTGCTTTGATTTTGCTTGATACGTCTGCAATTTAGACACCGATTATTTGGCCTCTTTGGTTTTCCATCACTTGTTCCACATTACTTAAATGATTTAAGATTTCATACTTTATTTGCAATAACTTACTTTGGTTAGCTCAGGACGTCAAAAAACCACAGTAAACATTAACAGAAAAGGCAAAATCAAACATTCTTGTACATTTTTTGTAGTTTTCAGGACTATTTTTGAACTGCTCATTGTTTGATTCCTTTCAAACCTGACAAATGCTATTAATTTGTATTTAACAAGTATGACCCACCTTTCTGGTGATGCTTTAATGATGGTATTTCAGAGCTACTGTACATCATGTTGTCTTAATGTGTGGACGGAGACAGCCAGTATTTTTTGTCACACTCTTTGATTCATGTCTTTGTCTCACATCCCTTTTATTAGTGTATTTGTTAGTTGATTTGTTAGTTTACTTTTATTTGATTTATTTGATCCTTTTTTTGTACAGGCTCAAAGGGCCAGGTCTATGGGAGCCATTGTTTATTGTGTAGGGGTCAAAGAATTCAACCAGACCCAGGTAGGAGCAACAAAATAATATTGAAGATGTTGCAAATACATAAAAAAGAAAATATTTTTCAATGTCTGTATATGTTTCTAGCTTGCAACCATTGCAGACTCTGTGGAACATGTGTTTCCTGTATGGGGAGGCTTCCAAGCCCTCAGGGGAATCATTGACTCGGTATGACACATGTACATCGACCTCATGTATACTCACACATACACTCATATACAAAGAGAGAATAACATACAAAACTGTATTATGTTAGTAAATTTTGTTCTCATTTTGCTTGATCTCTTAGATCATCAAGAAGTCCTGCATTGAGATTCTGGCAGCAGAGCCGTCCAGTGTGTGTGCAGGAGGTAAGAGTTGTTAGGAGCTTGTTGTTAAGACACTGGGAAGTCAGGTGTGTCAGACGACAGTCATCTAAAGCCTCTGGAGTGGAAGACGGCGTTGAGTAATCGCATGAACGCTTATGACCACACAGTGACAGAGAGCGTATTGTCATTCAGGGCCGGGGGAAATTAGCATAGCCGCTCCAACACAGCATGTGTGCTGAAAAAAAGGGGGAGTGTTGGTCAGAGGAATTAACCATGAACCTTTAGGCATCACTGCTTCTGGCCTAGTTTGCCACAACATAAATGTAAAAATGGCTGTTTAAACCCCGTCCTCCTCTTCACTTCTTCATTGTCCTGCTGTTGTGCTTCTGGACGACTTCAGTAAATAAGAAACACGATAAGGACTATGGGAGATGGTAAGAGAGAGGCTTTATGTGTTGCCAGCAGGATGGATGAGGTTTGACATGACCTTATTAGGACTCACTTAAGAGAATGCATTTGCAGCTACCAGGACAACCAATGGAAATTAGGATCCATTATGGGATATGAAGGAAGGCAGAGGATATTGAGAGAGGAGAGCAGAGCAGGAGATGAATGAAAATGTAGCCTTGAAAGGACAAAAATGAGGAATGAATAATAAAGCATCTCAGTTGTTCCCATGTGATAATCACAGTCTCTGGTCTGTTGCCAGACTCTGAGTGTGTCAGTTGACATGTGCCTAAATATCCTCCAACAGCCTCATTTATTATTCGATTGATGAGCAGCCTAATGGTCAGTGAACTAAGAAACCAGGGACCCACTTTAACCAAGACTTGATTCTGGCCTAATTAATGAAGGCCAGATATTTGAATGTGCTGAACATGTGCTTATTTTGCATGATGATGTTTAAGAATCATATACAGCTTCTTTTTTTTTCGACAAGAAATGCTTACATCTTATGAATGACTTTAAATTGTCCCGTGGAAACACAACTGGCACTTTACTCAATGCTTACTCTTGCAGTATAATAGATATTATGTCATTGTCAAGCCCCTGTCACAATTTAGCAAGAGGTATCTTTTATTTTGAAATTAAAGACTGTGGACAAGATTTGAATATAACCATCAACACACATTTATCCACGCTGAAATATTTACATATATAACATACTGACATATTGCGTCGGTATTTTGACAGTCTGTCTGTCTGCTTGCGTGTAATCACATATGGTACATGCTTTACACAAACACACACATGTTAAGATGTTGTTTTGTCGGCACGCACACATACGCACACACACACACACACACACACACACACACACAATCTTCAAGCACGTGCACACACATGTCCCTCACATTGATGTGAAGTGACCAGACCGAGCTGCCTGCAAACAGGCCATCAGACCGGACAGTGAACGTTGGGCCACACTATCTGACATGACAGCACTGATTCCCCTCACACAGACACACACACACACACACACTGAGGACACTGAGATTTGGGCCTTAGATCTAACATGACAGCAAAGATTGCTGCTTTCATTAACGCCTGACCCTTTCGTCCCCGATGTCCCATCCTCCGTTGCCCCTCCCTACCCTTCACTGTCCCGTTGCACTAAAGTGATTGAAGAGCCGCTGTTCAGACAAACCATACCCCATTCGCACCACACACACACACACACACACACACACGAGACACACGTGCACATACATGTACATACGCTACAGTTGCACACAGTCACACATTCATGAAATCCTTGTCAAGCACTCAGGTGCAGATGTAACTGGACATGCAGCCACAGAGGCAGACAGAGGAGAGAGGAGAGGGCAGCAGCATATGTGTTGAACATGACAGCAGGACACCACCAGTCCCTGCCCAGCATGTGTCTGACAGCACTGACCTTTCAGCCCATCAATTCTTGGTCTGTACATGTAGAAGATGATGCTCAGATTTATAAACCATCTATGGAAACCAACAAGATAAAATGTATTTAATAATGTTTATTTTCGGAAATCATTTTGGTCTGGGAAAATTCAAGATGAAATAGGAGATAATATATAAATTAATTAGATCAGTCTTTAATATATATTAAAATGTCACATGTAGTTATAAGGCAGTGTCTCGGCTTAATCACTGGAGGAATTAAGCCAAGACAGCAATTTTCTATCATTCATTTTCTATTTTTAAAAGAGTAGGATAGTAATCAGTCTCAGAACAGCTGTCACAGAGATAATATCTGCCGTTTACCATTGCCATGTTGACTTGTGTTTTTGCATGTGTGCACATGCGCCCTGTCATAGCCACAGCTGGTGCTATTTGATGGTAACATTGTGTGAAAGGGGGGAGAGGAGACACTGAGCACTGGCAACCATTATAGTTAAGACCTGTAATTAAGTTGTATTGTTGAGGCTGCAACCCACGTCAAACCACATAAACGTGTGAAAATTAACACAAATAAAAGTTATTTGACATTATATTGTATAGTTGTAATTTATTGTTCTGATTGTGGTGGCTGTGTTTACAGTAAACCCAAAGCAGGAAGGAGAAGACATGTGTCGTATGTATGTTTGTGGATATGTGTGTATACACACATGTAGAATCAGTGCAGCTTGAAATGACACGAGCAGTACTGACAAGTTGCAAATCATTGGACATCTGCAAGCAAGCATGTAAACACAGTATGAGGTTGTGCACAGTTGCATAATATCATAAATGTGACTTAGAGTGTATTTTATCTTTCTGAGACTCAAGAACTGAATTATCTGTAATAAATAAGGTGTAATGCATTTCATAATATGTACTATCTAATACCTATATCATATACAGAAGAAAATAAACAAGAGCTCAATGTACAGCAGCTGTAAACATGTAAAGATGTGCAGACAAATGTAATGGGGGTTTTTTTCTCCTCTGTTTATCTGTATTTATGGATTTCATAGCAGCGTATCTGACCTTTAAGGAAATACTATCACATGTACACCCACACGATGTGATGCTTTTATCCAGTGATCTTCACGCTGAAGCTTTAAATGTTAAAGGTGTGGCAAATGCTAACTTCTATCAGCCAGAATAATGCTAGAGGAAACATCATTGCACATCCAGAGACCACACACACACACACACACACACACACACGCACAGATTCATGCATGCACATACTGAAGACATGCACACATTCCCCAGAAAAAACATAAAGCACTCCCCACATACAGTATGCACATATGTGTAAATACACATCCTTCACACATACACATACGTGCTAATGGCGCCATAGGTAAGGTCAGACCTACTTTGACAGTGCTGTGCTGCTGTCAGCCCTGCAGGCATGTTTTTAAGCAAGTGTTTTTTTCCCCCACATTCTAACATATGCTGGGTAGCAGCCACACTCCAGCATATGCTGGCAAGCCTCTGTCAGCATGCTTTAACAGCACCTGGGGGGAACTAAAGGTCAAAGACACACACACACACACACACACCTCTTCTGCCTGCTGCACAGCACATACTTTTAGCGATAACACCATTGGAGCTTATGCTGGCCTTTACACATATACACGCACAAGCATGTAGATGTAAACAAGCAGTAATGGGGCATACATACATTTGGACTGCTTAAGTTGAGCGCATCAGAGACGTGAATGTTAGCACTCAACATAATGGTACACCAGACATTCTCTTCTACTTCAAACTCCAATAGGATGCCAGTTTTCATCTCTTACATCTCTAATCTTTTCCTATATGAGTCTTATCGTATTTTCTTTTCTGACCGTGCCACCATTTTGTTTTTGACTCAGAGAATTTCCAAGTGGTGGTGAGAGGCAATGGATTTCTCCATGCCAGAAACATTGACCAGGTCCTCTGCAGCTTCAAACTGAATGACACACACTCTGTGGGTAAGTTACGCAAATGCACATGAGTGATACACCCACTCAAGATTAAAGAACCGGACACAGGAGTAAAGGTTCCAGGATGAATATACTCAACAAAAATAGAAACACAACACCTTTTTTTTATTCCATTGTTCATGCGTGGAAGTAAAAGATCTCAAACTTAACTTATGCCCACAAAATGCTTCTTCCCCTCAAATGTGGCCACTGACTTGTTCAAATCCATGTTAGTGGCCATTTGCCTTTGATCGAGATCGTCCGTCCACCTGACAGGTGCAGCACATCAAGATGCTGATTGAACTCATGATTATTGCACATGCTCACAATAAAAGGCCACTCTAACTTGTGCAGTTTTAGCACACAACTTGCCAGTTTTGAGGGAACGTGCCATTAGCCTTTTGGGTGCATAGACAAAGACTTTACTCTTTTACTTCAGCACATGAGAAATGGAATCAAAAACCAAAGTGTGTGAATAATGTTAAAGTAAATACCTGAATCATCGTCACATTGAACGTCTTGCTTGTATTTAGTCCCCTCAGAATATATTGTTCTGGAAAGTTCATGCAAGCCATAATTATTGTCAGAGCACTGAACTCTGATGGACCAGTTTCTTTTGTATGGTTCTTCTAAAAGCAATTTGCTGTAAAGTGTCATGAGATTCTGGTCTGACTTGTGCATGTTGGAGGAATGTGTTCATTTTACCCTGAATGAAGTATGATTTTAATTTTCCCCGCTGAAGATGAGAGACCAGCTGGAATAGAAGACACCTTCCTGCTCTGTCCCGCTCCTGTCATAGAGGAGGTTGGGAGGTAAGCTGCACATCACATTTTGCTATCACTGCCCTTTGTGTCTCAACAATTGTTCCAGGCTTCAAACTCTCCGTGTTCAACTGTAACACTCTGAGCCCAGATATTTGCCAGCTGCACACAAGTTTGTGTGGACACAGAAGACTGCTGTCCTTGAACAAATTAGGGCCAAAGTCATTGAGTGTCTGTGATCAATCAGTGTTTGTCACAGCTAACGAAGCCAGACACCAATCACAAGGGGACAACAGGAGTAGAGCCCAGGAACACGACTTAATGAGAGCCTGCTGGAAAGGACCCACGCAACTGCCTATGTGTGTGTTTGCGTATTTGGGTATGGGTGATGTATCCCAATCTCTGTCTGACACTTTTGGAGAGCAAAAGTGTGATTAGACTCGATAGGGCAGTGTAAAGTTTCCTCCGAGGGCTTCCAGCTTTGCTCCTGGTGATTCACTGCAGAAGTTTCTTGCGGGGCAGACAGAGTGATGCTACAGGCTGAGCTTGGAGAGAACGGAGACCCAGCAGCCTTACCATTCATGCTGCCCGCAGTCCTGTACATAATTATACACTCCAGCCTGCGGCCTCAGACACCTCCCAGTCATCATCTGTCTTGCTGCTGTCACTTAGATTTCTAGAGTGATTTGATCTTGTCTTGTCCACCAGTGAAAAGTACCACTTCGATGGGGGAAGTACTACAGAGATGGGGGGGAAATATACATTTTGTTTTCAGTCACAATCCAGCAAATATCCGGTCCTTAAGTCTGCTAGTCAGGTTTGGCTGCTCTTCCTGAGAGCATGGCAGAACAAGGAGCATCATCACACACTGCAATGTTGCCTGAAGGAGGCGTCCTTCCATGTAAGAGAAGCCCATTAGAGCAGAGTCAGTGCTGACTAACGTCCTGACTGCTACTAGAAAGGAAGTCAGCTGTGAATGGCTGAAGGGCCCAAAGAAGAGGACAACAGCTGGCTGATGAGTTCTGAGCTGCAGTGCAATAACATGCAGATAGACGTGGAAATATGAAGTGAGAGTGTCGCTGTGGAGGCTGGACAGGTGCGGAAATGATTTCCTTTGTGAACTGTCGTGTGCCAAACAGCGATGCTTTTAGTCATATCAATGAAATACTGATGTATAACTGTTCATGCTCATCATTTAGTTTTAGCCAACCTCTCAAATGAATCTCTTCTTTATGTCGTTGTAAATTAAGTACCTTTGGACAGACAAAACAAGGAATTAGAAGATGTCCTCTTGGGTCAAATTGTGACGTACGTTTTTCTTGATTTTATTATCATACCGGCGTTTTTAATGTTATTATTTTGAGGAGAAGGAAGAAAAGAAAAATAAAAGCACAGAATATAAGGCATGATATCGTGAGAAGCTAACAACACAGAGTGATCAACATTAACGGCAGCATCCTAGCAACACTGCTGAAGTCTTAAAGTATTCTCTACATAAGGTCTACTTTTATTCTACCTCTGGCTTATGGCCTTCCTCAGTGGATACAACCAAAATGTGACACCAAGAGTCTTGGCCAAGCTGATGTTTTCAAGGTCAAGTATAAAGCTTGAAGCAACTGTTGACGTCCAT
This sequence comes from Chaunax sp. Z400, assembly GCA_037577475.1. Classification (NCBI taxonomy): domain Eukaryota; kingdom Metazoa; phylum Chordata; class Actinopteri; order Lophiiformes; family Chaunacidae; genus Chaunax; species Chaunax sp. Z400. Next base: position 11,409,507 of record CM075193.1, read on the forward strand.
TATCGCAATATCTGTCCAAGTCAGCAAGTGACCGGTAAAAATAGACATTTTGTTTACAGGAAGTGGACAAATATGATCGCAAGTTTCTCTCCTGGTGCTGCCATTTTACAGATCAACCCTAATCATGATCTTATCTTCAGCTGCATCCCTAAAAATCACCCTTGCTCGTCAGATCACATCAAAGGTGAACTGCTTCCTGTGTCGGGGTTGTAAAGTCTCCAGGTCCTGGACCCTCACTCACCTCCTATTCAACCCGAGCCTTATCACATATAATGAAGTCATTGACGCTGCCGTCACACAAATCTATGTTGACTGGCAACCTTCCGGATGCAGCTCCCCCTCATACACACACACAAACACACACACACACACACACATGGCAGAGACATATATAGTGGGTAGATTGATGATTGATAGGGGCTGAGATCTCTCTGTCAGAGAGGGGCTGATAGCCCCATGTCCCCTGCCTGCCTGAAAGGAGGGCTGCCCATTGTGATGGGTTGACAAAAAGGGAGGTATGGAAGAAAAGATGAGCGGCATCTGCACTGCCAATTTCTTCCTCTGAAGTGTCAGCAGGAGTTACGAGACGAGCGACAGTGGGCGGGGCGAGGAGGAGAAAACAGAGTCAGTGATTAAGGAAGTGAGGATGGGGTCTCAGAGGGGAGGGACGGTGCTGAGGGGATGTAGAACAGGAAGGACCCTCCTCCTACCATCCCCCAACTCTCTGTTTCCTCTCCTCTCCTCCACCAGGCAGTGACCTCCTCCCTCTTTTTGCCCCTTCCTCAAATTTAAACCCAGAGCTCAATGCCCCCCTTGTTTCTGCCCCCCAAACCATAAGAGCAGCACATGAAGCCATACTCCATTCTGCTCAGAGCTCATAACTACAATCCAGCTGTCTGCTCCTCCACCCTCATCTGCTTACTTGGCTAACTTGTTGTGTTTTCGTTCATATTTCTCTAACTTGTCACCGAAATATCCCCGCTGTCCTTAACGCTACTACAATTCTGTCTTTTCTTCCATCAACACATCTTAACATCTTCTCAGTCAAGAAGTACACAATATCTCCCGTCTTTTGTCCACGCCTGATCTATCTTTGTTTGGTTATACTGTAGCTATTATACAGATATCAGCACTGGATACTGGAGAATAGGAAGTCATTTAGCTGTCTGTGGTTTTCTGATCCTAACAGAGGAGATTCCTTCTGAGGGTGGAGAACTCCCTGACCTCTTTAAAAAATGTGTCTCAGCATGCTTGAGTGCTTATAAAACAGCAAGTATGGACAAAGTATAGATGGAGGAATGTATCCAACAGAGCGGGCGACTTCTGATAGTAGCCCAAAACAAGACAACACATGTGTGTGCATTTATGTGTCAGGTGATCAGAGAAATGAAGAGTTCATGTTTTTCAGGGAGATCTACCTGCAGGTGAGCATGAATGAGGGCCTCTCCTACATCACCAGCTCTGTTCACATCACTACTACTGAATGCGTGAGTACACCCTGTGTTTACGTATAGCGTGTCCTATCACATCAACTGATGATGATATTTTCCCTCTGGCTTGCTGCCCTTTCTTAATCAACTTTCTTTCAACCTCCTTATTTCCTCTTGGTTCTTTAGTTTTCTTCTCTCCTTCCTCTCTGAGGTCTCCTCTGTTGGGTCTGTCTATCAGAGGAGGCTGTGAGTACTTTCACTTGGCATTTTCACCTTTGCCTCGCCTCCTTTGGTTCAGTTTAATCTCAATCCTGTCGTTCTGTGTTTGTGCCTAGTTCGACGGCACCATTGTGCTCATATCGCTGCTGGTGGTGTTCCTGCTGCTGGCTCTGCTGCTGATGTGGTGGTTCTGGCCTCTCTGCTGCACCGTGGTAAGTTTGAACTTCAGACGTCAGTATTTCAGCTCACTTTTTGCTTTTTCTTTTTTTAAATTTCCGTCATGATATATATATTTTTTTTTAATCTTCAGGTGATCAAAGAACCTCCACCACCTCCTCCTCCAGAACCAGTAAGTCTTGTTTTCTCGGTGTAACAATTCATCCTAAACTGAATTATTTCTGGAAAACGTGGATTAGTGCAGCATTATTACATTACTGTCGTTATTGGTATGGTAGTATTAATGGTGCCATGTGTGGGAGAATATGAGCGGCGTCATATAATTGAGTCTCACTCTAAGGAGTCAGACGATGATGACGGGATGCCCAAGAAGAGATGGCCAACAGTGGATGCATCCTACTATGGAGGAAGAGGAGTGGGAGGCATTAAACGCATGGAGGTATGTTTGGACACACACTCGCACGTTTTTCAACATTCAAAAGAATATACATTTTCATTCGGGTCTCTTAGGTACGATGGGGAGAGAAGGGGTCCACTGAGGAAGGCGCCAAGCTGGACAAACCAAAAAACGCAGTTGTGAAGATGCCAGAGCAGGAATTTGAACCGTATGAGCCCAAGCCACGAAAACCATCCCGCCGCGCCCCACAGCAGAGGAGGTGGTACACACCCATCAAGGTTAGTCTTCCAGATAAAAGTAATTCGTATTTTTAAGTCTATTTAAGTCTCTTTTTTTTAAATTTCAAATATATGTTTTCTTACTGGGTTCTCCAGGGCAAGCTGGACGCTCTGTGGGCTCTGTTCAGGAGAGGTTACGACCAGGTTTCTCTGATGAGGCCACACCCTGGAGACGAGGTGAGCCTACCTCTCCACTGCCTTCTTTTTTTATCTTCACCTAAAATATGACAAGAACATCAGATGAACCACAAACAGGCATCATGACTGACACAACAGTATGATTTGGTAGTGGTTATGTGTCATTTTTGGGACAACCACTAAAAAGCTTTTTATGAGCAAAACGGGTGGTACAGAAGATTTTTGTGTTCTGTGTGTGGAGCATCTGCTTTCTGTTTTTCTGTCTGTCACATTGCATAAAGACAACGTGTCAGTGAGCAGCATGTGCAGCTTCAACACAGCAGCTCACTATTTATTTTCTCCCATGCACAGCGAGTCAATGAGCCACTGACAGCAGTCTCCTCGTCAAAGCTGCCATTGTTCGATAGTACTGAATTCTTCAGAATTCCCTGTGACTCACAGAAAATGACTTGGTTTCTATCACATTTCCAAATAGCATGCTGCACACTAGCTCTCTACATTCTAGTGGTAATTCTGGCAAAAACCGCCCGTGTCAGATAGTTTTATTTGGTTTCTTGTAAACTTTTGCTGAAAATCTGTATTATTTGCTGCTCCTGGAAAAGAAATCATGAGCATCACATGCCAAGTGTGTGTGACACAAAAGAGAGCAGAATGGCCCCAGTTGTCCAACCTTGGCCCTGTGTATGGCATCCCATAACCCCAAAGACATGTTTTCATCATCATACCAGTTGTCATGGTGAAACAACTGCTCTGTTGTAAATGGTGTCATTGTCGGCCCTCGTAACTGAGGCCATATCACTGTGAAACTTATTGATTTGTTCAGTGAATGGAATGATTCATCTTTGTATTTTGATTGGTGTAACAGTATGTGTGTGTCTGCTGTATTTGGAGTCTATAAAAAGTGCTCATCATCAGGGGTTTTAATCCCTTCTTTCCATCTTGGCCTTTTTTTTCTTCTTTTTTTTTACTAAGCGGAACAATTCATCTCTGTCATCAGCACAGAAGTTTCTTGAGTCTTTGTCAGCCACTTTCTGTGGAACTGTGGTTCACAGAGCCACTCAACAATGACTCCAACAACTCCCTTCACGAGCCATTAACTGCGGAAAATACAAGGGGCTTAGATGTCATATCAGACATGAAAGACAACAACGATTTCTCATGTTTTCAAAAGCCAGGCACAGATCTAAACTCACAGCAGCGATGTCGGACATCACCGCAAACGCAAGAAACTGGAGCTGGATGACAAAAAAAACAACAACAAGGCCGCAAAAAAGCACAGCGTTAACTAGCGCAGCTCAGATTCCCCAATCCTGTTAACGAGGAGCGTCCTGCCTTCCCCCCACATTACTCCTACTTCACTGCCTCTGCAAACGGCCATCACGGGCTGCCAGTTTCTGCCACGCTCCCTGTATGCATTTGATCCCTCCCTGCTGTGCGCGCGTGCACGCATATATGTGTGTGTCACTGTAACGTGTGTGTCAGCTCTCCCGAGTGAGCGTCACACAAACAGATGGGGAGTTGAAAGGCCACGAGCCATATTGTGACAGAAGAGATTCCCTTCTTTTGTCCCCAGAGCTGATGGCACCGACGGCCTCGTCACACAGCACAGACCAGACCAGAGGGCGGCCACCATCTCTCCGTCTTCACACACAGGCGGCACAAATGAGCACAGTGGCACCTCCCCTTCTTCATCCTCATCTGTCTTCCGCCCTCTGTCACTTAACTTAAAGGATTAGTTCAGCTAAATAAAAATAAATAAAAAAAGGGGCATCTAGCTAGGGTATCTTGCTTTGTGAGATTTTTAAATGAAAACAAAATTATCAGCAAAATACACATGAAGTAACAGCTTTACTGGTACTCTGAATAATCCACGGGGACTATTTCTTCTTTAGAAGGTAGTCGTGGAAACGCTTTACAGCGAGATCTTCATTATCCAAAGCAGGGAATCCCAACCAGGCATACTGGTACCCAAGGGTGCATTATGCAGTTGACTGGTGGCATGCAGAGAGATCCTGAAGTATTTGAGAATTCTGACATTATTTATGCACATATTTGTGTTTATAGAGAAAGTAAACGCACAAACAGGATTACACATTTGCATGAGGCTCATCTTTCGTATCTTTACTGTCACGGTTAAGAAGTAGCAGCTATTTTGTGCTATCTAAAGTAAAAATAGGTCAAAAGAGCAACATTTTATTTATTGCTGAATTGAGATTCATCAAGGTATCAAAATGTAAGACGTACAATGTTTGTTTTGGGGCAAAACAACCCTTAAATGATCAATCTGCTGATTTCTGATCTGTTATCCTCACACTATTTAAGAACATAGAGCATTTTCCATTCCTGTAATGTCATGTGAGGCGACAGTCAGATCTGTCAGGTCAGATGTGTGTCTCAACTCTCCTCTTTCTCCTGTTTTTGTTAGTATACTGGTGACAGATGTGTGTGTGTGTGTGTGTGTCAGCTCCACTGTAAGTGTATCTGCTCTGTGGAAGGGCAAAGTCTCGTGGCTTAAAGGAGAAACTAAGGCCAGACAGAGGAGGGATGCTGGAGGTGTTTTATGGGTTTGTTTTTCTCCTAAAAAGGAATAGAGGGTTTGAAGTAAACAATTGCCAAGAGGAGAAGTAAAGCAGTGACAAACGTTACAGTCAAAGGGGACACAGGGAGATCGACCATCCCAAGAGACATATTGTTGACCTCTCACACAACTCATGGATGTACATATATCCGTTTAAAACGTGGAAAAAATCTCCTCTTTTCCCATTTTTCCATGGCTCTTTTCAAAAATCAGTCTTATGTTCCGTGGCGCTCTCTTGCAGCCGGCCCCCTAAACTTTCTCTCCCCGTTTCTGTTATTCATGAGGCCGTGGCTTCATTCAGGGCATATGTTCGGACGGAGGCATGCTTACAGTCACAAACGCACTCATATTCATGAGCTTGTGTTCTCATTGTGTCCATATGCTGTCTCTGGTGTTGTGCTGCTGCTCTCCTGCTCACAAACTGGCCCTTTCACCAAAAGCAGACCAAAGCAGTCACCCCCCCTACCGGGCATCCCCCAATCAATTACACACCCCTCATATACACCGCCACAAACACACAATGGCCCCCCTCAGTCACTAAGCTACTGCTGCTGGGGTCCTCTTATGGCCCCTGTGTGACTTTAGGGCCTCTCTGTTTAATAAGGTGTTATAATCGGACCACCAAGGGTCTGTGACACAGAGACCTACTCTCCATCCTTCACGTACTGACTGAGCAAGACAGGAGAGTGTGTGTATGTGCAGAAGGATGCAGAGCAGAGAACAGAGAGGGTGAACCATCAATGAGAACAATAAGAGAAGTGCTCCATTCTCCCGCACTTGTAAATTATGTTAAACACTAAGGAGTCTTTGCTAAGTATTGTAGAGATATTGAAATCCCCTTTGCATTCCAACAAGTCAAGCACATCAGGGACATAAACCACTTTCTGTTTTCTGTCACAGCAGTGGCGCCTACAGAAGAGAAGGGGAAATGGGGGAAGCTGCAGACTGCAGAAGCGTGCGTGTTTGTGTGTGTCTGCATGATAACTTTGTCAGTGCACGTCTTTACTGGCATCACAGCTATTGTAGTGCAGGTGTGGACAGAAGACAGAAGAGGCTCTGTGTGCCCTCTGAGGGCCTCAGACACACAGGCCTCTGTCAGCAGAGCTGGGCAAAGACTCACACAAACCACTTTGCAGAGTGGCTCTTAGAGGCTCATTGATTTTTTTGCACAAAGACGCACTGAATTTTTGTTCTGTGTTGAAAAGATGATGCGTCAAAGTGGTTTAACCTTCGTCCGTCTGTCTGTCTGTGTCCTGCAGGGTCGCTGTATTAGTTTCCAACGGGTCAAAGATGGGGAGTCCACCCTGAACAACCAGGCTCCTCCTCGTACACATCACACTCCCTCACCTCCTCCTCCTCCTCCTCCTCCACTGGTCGAACAGCAACCTCTGGTCTCGAACTCCGTCCCCCGTACAAAGCCTCCGTCAAGAGGGCCCCGCACTACACCACCCATCCGTGCACCCCCTTCTGTGGTCAAACCCCCTCCAGGTCCACCCCCAACTCGTGTACCCCCTGGGCCCCGAGGACCCCCACCATCTCGACCCCCACCCAGGCTCTGATGATGAAAAGAGGGCCTCTAATAAACAACTGAGGCATCAAGTCGTTCCATAAAAAAAGCCTCCTATGGTTCTACGAGACAGCAGAGGTCTAAAATCTTTAAAAAAAAAAAGGCAGGAGCTCGGACTTTTAAGTTCCTTGCTTTGTTGCTGGACAGCAAAAAATATTTATCTGATATCAGAATCTGCTACTGAGTTTCACACGATGTTTGTAAAAACACAAATATAGAAAAGACAAGCATGTAGTTAATTAAGCCTGTGTTTGCCGTTTTGTCGTGATGACTTTCGGGGTCAAAGTAAGTGCAATCCTTTCTGGACATTAATGAAAAAGGATTAGGAGTGTTGTAGAAAGTTAGAATGTGACAGTTTTGAGTATGAATGATGGTAAAGAGACTGGTTTACAGTGGGTTAATAGAGACTAATAATACTGAGAGGATGTGCTTAAGTATAATGAAAGATATTATGTTGGCTTCGTTGTTGGTTTTTACGATTTTAAAATGCTACAAATCAGCCAGATTCATCATTTTCATTCACTTTTTTACATCCTACTTAAAATTAGTGATGTTATTGCAACTGCAGGGCAGTTTCCCCATATTTTATTTATTGTAATAAAAGCCCTGTCTGGATCTGTTTTCTATTTTGTATCAGGTGGTTTTCTGAGTTTTCTAACCTTTGAAGGAACCGGCTTTCAAGGTGGATCTAAGGAATCAATCTGATGCATCTATGGTCTTTATAGCACCTTGAGGTGAGATTGCTCTGAAAAGTTGTACCATCAGGGTTCTCCTGTATACTGCATTTATCAACTGATCACTCACATTGCATTTCTTAATTAACTACCTTTTTGTGTCTGTCTTCCAATAAATAAAATTGTTTGTTTTTTATGTGCTCCCTGGCAGTGATTCATCCCATGGTTATTAAATGTGGTAGAAATGTGGTATTTTTAGTATGCACAGATTGTGCATCAGCTTGTAAACACATTGGGGTCTGTGCAACAGAGACCTAAGGACATATCTATTAGTTAATTGGATAATGCAGGATGCAACATTTGGTAACATTATGTGCTCTTTTGAAGGAGCATCCTGTAATTAAACTAATAACACCACTGCTGTCAGGACACTAATCAATCATTTATATAGGTAGCCTGCAAGATTAATACTAAATTTTTAAAAGATTTGTTTTAGGATTTCACATTTCTATTACATCACTGTTCTCATTATTCTTTTTTTTCTTTCTGAATTTAAAAATCCTTCGCAAGACTCAATGTGGTTCCAGCAGCTGTGGACAGGATTCAAACCGAATTTCTAAAAACATCTTTGTATGTGTAGTGAAAAAGTGAATTTTGTCCATTTTGAATAAAAAGCTTTTTTATGGGGCTTACGTTAACTCATCCCACACAATAAGAGCCTGCACCCTCTCTGTCTTCAAAAGGAGCTGCACTGAAGGCACACTGTCACACGAACCAAACACTGGCTTGAGATAAAGGAGCGTCTTATAAGTAGCCCATCTTTTTAAGTGTTACTTTTCACAATAAAAACAGCTTTAAATTTGTATTTAAATCATTTTGAAAATACATTCATGAACACCATCTGTCATGATTAAACCAGAAGTCTATAGTCTTATGTGACAAAATGTTACACAACTCTTCCCAAGCTTCCTCTTCCTCATCTGTTTACTCATCTCGACAATGTTCACACATAAATATATTTATGTTTACCAAAAGGGTGAGTTTCGGCTGATTGATACACAACAGACTGCATATTATTTTTCTTGGCAGCCAAAGGATTTTCCTTTTGGTCAGGCAATATCCATCAAGGCATCTTGATACGTGTGTGTTGTACATCCAACACGCACATACATACTTGTGGCTGGAAGTGGAAGCATGTCTAGAGCTTATGGAGAAGTTTAAGAACAAAACTGGTTTCACCCTCAGTCTGTCTGAAACACACACGTCCGATGTGTATGTCTATATTTCTGTATGTTCATAAACACAAAACCACACACATTTAAAGTCCATTGTGTATGTTAACACAAGCATGTTGTTCAGGCTTTCCCCTTTCTCTTCTGCATTTTCTTTCCAGACAGCGCCCCCTTCTGGGCTCCTCTCATCATGCCCTTGAACTGGCCCTGGAGTTTGGCACGTTTCCTGTGAGAAACACCGAAAATAAAAGGATGTCAGCATCTGACGTTCTAATTTAAATCAACCCCTTTGTCACGGAGTTTATGAAATTCCACGATGGCAAAAATGTTTAGTACCTGCGGTTGAGCTGGGCCTTCCGAAGAGGGATGTAAGCATAAGGATCGAGTTTTCCTTTTTTCTTCACATCCCCTCTTCCTTTCTGAGTTGTGGGATTAAAGAATAGAGACACTCAGATTTATAGTTTCTAACCAACAACTCCAGCAGTGTGTGTTTCTGGAGGCATTCGGACTCACTTTTGACTTGTACTCTGCCCCGGTGTCTTCCTTTCCTCCAAGAGATCTGTGGATTCCGGAGCCCCCGGCTGAGAAAAGAAAAGTGCTTCTTAGTTCACGTTCATCACGGACATGACACGCTACATGACACGCTACGTGACACGCTACATGACAGGTGCATTTGCTAACAGTTCACTGAGGATGTTTGGCACCTGTCTTACCTTTATATTTTAGCTGGGGTTCAAGATCCATGTCCTCATCAAAGTGGTCATCTTGGAACCTCCTTTTCTGCATCTTTTTCTGAAGATGATTTAAAAAAAAAATGTAGCTCATAAATGAAAAACTGCAATAACTTGGAAGCAATCGGAGAGCGCGTGCCTCCACCAACGCCATTGTCATTAAAACTCGAGCAAGCAGGAAATCATTTCCAGACCAACAGAGAGAAACACCATCATAAATTACAATACATAAAATACGATTTACTTAGGCAACACGTTTCCATACAAAATGTTGTAGTACATTTTTAAGGTAATACCATTAAAGTAAATGTTTTTAAACGTACATTTGAATGCCAAATGTGTTGGCAGAAGTAAAAATGGTTCTACAGCAACAGAAAGCGACTTGACTACTACATGTCCTCTGTCTGTGACAAGGCTGCTGAAAATCCTGAGTGCAGGCAAGGAGTCGATTCTGGCCGTTCAGAGTAACAAGTCAGTGGTCTGCTGCGGTTTAACTGCGCCTTTAAGAATCTGATCAGCGTACTAGCTACCTCAAAACAGCGGTGAAGAAAGAACAGGATGGAATGAAGTGGTTCTATGAGTAACATTCACAAATATATCCTTTCTAATGTGTAACAAATGGACTTTACTGGGATGCTTGGTGAAGATGAGTCTATAGATGTACTCACACTCTTGACTCCAGCCTCTTCCAGGATATCTTTCATCTCTCCCCCATCTGTCGGGAACGTTTACAGGTTATTCTCACATCCTGCTCAGACATTAAACATTCAATCGTACTAATAACAGGATTCCCTCTTACCTTTGTCTTTTACATCCTCCTCTTCATCCTCTCTGATGATCAGCCGGCCGTCTGATGTCACCTTGAAGCCATGCTCAACCTTGGCGCTCTTTTTCAACGTCGGGTTGGTGGCTGAGAAACAACAAAAACACTGTTAACAAATGGTAACCCTTTTTAGCTCGATTAATCAAAACGCATTCAAGCATCTGTTACCTAGCACTCTCTGGGAAACCTTGGGGTCCAGGAAGTTAAGAGGGTCATCTTCCTCTCCTTCTTTGAGCCAGGCCCGTCCTTTCTGTGACACTTTCTTCTTCTGAGCATTACCAGGCTTTCCTTCGTCCTCTGACAAATCACTGTCTGACTCTGCAAGGATGTCCTCGATACTAAAAAGGGAGAGAAGAGTGTCTTTAAGGAGGAAATGATAAATGCCTGAGGGAACACAAATCTTTGTGTTTGAGAAAATTAATCTACCTTTTGTTCTTAACTTTAGGTGCCTCTTCTTCACTCTCAGAGTCTTCCTGCTCCTCTGCAGCCAGTTTCCTCCTCTTGGTACGAGCCTCAGCCTTGCGGATGTTCGCGAGCACCTTGTGGTGTTCTGCAGGCAGCGTGCTCTTCACCAGCTCAAAACTGGAAATACAGCACAAATTCAGACACAAAAATAAACACAGTACATAACACTATCATGGTACAGTGAGCGGGTTTTTTTTTCAGGTCTTACGAGACGTTTGTCCATAACAAATGTCCACATCGCAAGACACACTTACAAAACACCATGCAACCAACTGAACGACCCTTATCCCTTGGTGGGTGTTAAAAACAAGACAAATGCAAAATGCCCTCACTGGAACAAGTGTTTGGTTTGTTTGTTCTGGGTTACAGTAGAAACATGGTGGTCTCTGTGAAAGAGGACCTGCTGCCTCTGTAGATATTTTTTTTAAAAAGGCAGCCTGAGATCATGAAAATACACTTCTTATTTTTATTATACACTAATGAAAACAATCATATCTAGGATGGCACTAAGTTGAGCACATACATCCGCCAAGGCTGGATTCCTGGATCCGCCCCTTTATCCGGACTATTCTATCCTTTCCGATCCGGACCCAAATTTTAATCAAAATTTAATGGGTTCTTTCCCTGAACAGGCCCCATCTTTCTACCAATATCAGTGGAAATCTGCCCTGAAGGTTTTGTGTAGTCCTGCGAACAACCAAACCAACAAATGGACATTGCGGAAAAAATATATGAATAAATATTAAATGTCATTTCTGCCCCTAAATCCCACAGACTGGATCTTTAAAGAAAAACTAAACCTGAGAATAAATCAGTTGAATCTGACATTTTTGACATGCACCACCATGTTTCCCTCAGAGCCACTAGTTAGCTGAATGCAGTCCAGTTGATGCTAATAGTAGATTTTTTTTTAAAACCACTTACCCAAACTTTCTGATGAACTTAGTGAAGATGTTCTTCAGTTTTGTTCTAAAGTGCCTCCTCACATCGTCTTTAATGCTCCCAATTCCCTCCATCTGAGCATAAATCACAGTTCGGAATGTATTAAATGATGAATCCATCTTTTTATAGTGGACTTAGGTTTCTATAATGATGTTGCTTACCATGACAGTAGCATGTGACCCAAGTGTCTTGGGGTCCATGATGAAGAGGATGACTTTAATGAAGCCCAGTGAAGCTTTCACTATCTCTCTGGTACGAGACGACAGCAGCAGACAAACATTGTGCAGCAGCTGTTCCCTGGAGGTCACGTCAATGGCGTCTGGGAAAAGAGAAAGCACCGGACTGAGTGTGCCTGTCCAATATAGAAGAATCGGAAAACACAGAGGAGAGGTAACTGCTGAAGGTCAGTGGGCCCACCTTTGTACTCAAACACTAGTCGAGTGAGCGCCAACACTGTGCAGGTGATCATGGTGACGGAGCCTGTGAGTCCGGCGTACACCAACACCAAGTATTGCTCCATGGCATCTGGATCAGAGATGGATGGGTCAGTCAGGGTTTTAAATCTTCACAGTCCATTAACGAGAAACACGTCTCCACAAATACGCAGTAGAAGACAGACGAGTGTGTAACCTTTTGTGTTGCCACAGAAGCGGACAAATGCATTTCCCATCTCCACCAGCAGATTGTAGGCATTCTTGCGAGCTCCAACAGACACCTCCTTGGTACAAACGATCACCTGATAGAGAACGAAAACCTTGTGATGATGATGTATATTTCATATCGTATATATTAGCACACCCTGTGTTTGTGTATCCGCCAGCACTTATTTGTGTCTGTACCTCTGGCAGCAGAGCAGTGATGAAGTCTTTGTGTTCTTCATTGAGCCTTTTCACGATGTGGATCAGGCACTTCAGTCTCGGCTGAGAGACGGGAACATAAATAGAAAGTTAGGATCAGACGGCGTATCAAGGTATACAGTCCCAATGTCAGCTTTATCTATTTCTCTCTACACAGTCGTCTCACCCTCTTTGCTGGCGATGACGCGTTTTTCAGAGTCTCGAGCAGAACGACTTTGAGCGTTTCCAGATTGGACAGGACAAACGAGCTACACTCATCTCTCTCTCCTCCGCACATCTCTTCCAGCACACGGTACGCCTTCTTCTGCATGCCCGGCTCTTTGGTCTGAAAACATTTATAATACATTTGTCTTCAATAGCTTCAAATGAAACGCCACGTAATGCCGTTGAACACACTTGTGTGTACCCTTACCTCCAAATATGGCCTAATCAGCTCAAAGGTTTTAGTCATAGTGACCTCATCTACAGAGGGAGCCATGGCAACCACAAGGTCCATCATTGACAGCCTGAGATGTAGAAGCAGATGGAGTATACTGATGTGTAACTCTAAGGCAGACACAACTGTATAGATATATATACATATCCATGTCCTACCGTGTGAACTCAGTGATGTCTGTGCTGCTGAGTCGTTCTATGGCTTTTTGCAGGAACGTGCAGGTCATCTGAGGATGATTGTTTTGATTAATGAGACATCAGCACAAGAAATATGGCCTATCACAGGACAGCCCACCTATTAGAAATGATCGATTCTGTGTGAAAGACCAGACTTGGTTTTTTTTCTGATGCACATCTAGCACATGCACCGGCAAGATTTTCCAGAAGAATGTGAGCAAACCTCACTCACCTCTGTTTCAGTGACAGTTAAGTAGACCTTTACGGTGTCTAGTACAGCCATCCTGTAGGTGCCGGACTCTCCGGCTGCAGGCTGCTGGCTGTACACGTTGAAAAAGATGGGCAGGAAGTTCTTGGAGAAGCGGCCCACTTCTGCCTTTTCTTCCTCTGCAGACAAATAAAAGCATAATAAAAGATACAACAGGGTTATGGAAGAGCTTAATTCACAATTCTTTTTTTTTTTTTTTAAACATGTTGTCTCTCTGAACATGTGCGTCCTCCTACCGCTGGAGCAGCTCTTGTTGACGATGGTGCGTAGAGCCTGGCACACCGTGAGTCTCAGGTCTGGACATTCGTTAATAGCCATACCAAGCGTACGGGCAATGCCTCTGAAGGATACCAACAGGTCCACGGGACGTGTACAGAAACCAGGCAGCATGGTCCAAATCTGGAGGAAGGATACAAATGTGCACATCTAAATGACTCATTCACTGAAACGCTTCACTCTAAATACACCTGGATGAAGTCGATGTCGAGCTACCTGAAGCTGTAATGTCTGGTAGACTTTGGCCTCAAGTTTCTGTCCGGCTTGTTCCAACTCTTCAGCTATAAAACAAGACGTCATCAGTTAATACACGTAAAATATGGTCACCTGAGTCCTTTAAGTGGAGCGGCTCACACCTACCTCTCTGCTTCAGCGTAGAGGCCAGAGGGAGGAAATAAGAAGTGAAGAAACCGAGTTGAGCGTTCTTCACATGATCCCGTATGACCGGGATCAACCAGCTGCGTGGGAACTCCAAGTCATCCCTGACGGGGGAAAAAAAAGCAAGAATTGAGTCAATTAAACGACTACAATTACAAGAAGAACCCTCCACAATGTGTGTGTGTGTGTGTGTGTGTGTCCATGTTATGTGCACTTACTCGAAACCAGTGATGTTGAGGGGCACAGCACCCAGCACAACTTCAGGCCCCATGCTCTCCACAGCTCCTCCTACAGCCAGGTCCAACTCACCACCGAACGGAAAATGAGGAGTGGAGCGAAGATCTGCCAAACACTGCAAGGACTGTCCAGGACACACCACAAAGACTCAAACCAAACGTTTCTCTTTCTTTACTCACAGGGTGATCAACAACATTTTTGGGACTATACCTTGGTCATGATGGGGTGAGCTTGTCTCCCTGCAACTCGGTAGAAGCAGCCCAGGATCTGGAGCACAAATGGCCAGGAGGCGTGGAAGCGATAGGACAGTCCTTCTTCTACAATGCTGGAACACAAACATGCACACACAGTCAAATAATCAAGACGAGTCTCGACAAAGAAAAAGGGAAAAGACTGAGGCTGGCTAAGGGAACTTACCGAAATATTTTGCAGACATAGGAGGGATTCCCTGAGGAGGCTTTAGCAGTGACCATTCCCATACCCTCCATGTGGGGGGCAATGCATTCAGTCAACAAAGTCTGAAACAGGCAACATATAATAATAATAACCAATTATGGTCCTGCATGACTGTAAAAAATTAAAATGAGCTGACTCTCATGTAGAATTTCCTTTTCAAGTTTAGGGGATTCATTAAATTTGTAATATCTTCAGCTAAAACAGCTAAAATTCAGAAAATATCCAGAGCCTAGGCAGGACTTGACAAACAAAATTCAGTCCCTCCAGGAAGTTGTCGCTTTCGTAATAATCAATGTAAATTCAACCAGTCTTCATGCGTTCTGCACAACCTTGCAATTTGTCCGTATCACTGAAACCTATCCGCACATTTAACCTGTCATTGTAGTTTCCTCAAAGTTTCATCAAAAACTGTGAGCCTGCAACTTCCTGGGCGGACTGAAAATCATCTTCGTCAATAAGACATCGTCTTCACCTTTAATGTACTGGTGGCTGCAGAAACCACCTGTGTGTGGGGCGACAACAGGCAGGACATGGCGGCAGAGAAGAGGCGAGGGAGGTGACCCAAAGTCAGAGAACACTGCAGACTACACAAAGGCACACAGGATGCTTTTTAATCTGATCTCGTACAATTAGTATGATGACATGATTACAAGAAATGATTTGTTACGCTGTTGTGAGACAACGCCGTTTGTTACCTTGCCAAGTGAACGTGTGCTTTCTCCATGACAGTGAGCCAGGCCAGCAGGGGCTGCAGGTCGTTCTCACTGGGCAGGTAGTCATAAAGAGCCTGAGGATGAGAAATGGTCTATCAGCTTTCATGCTCTTCGTGATGACTTTCTGTGGCCCATTTGTTCTGTTGCACTCTCTCACCGTGATGATCTGTGCGTTGAGTTCCGGTGAGAGGGTCAAAGCATTCGGCTTGCCAATGAAGAGCCTATGAAAGGCCTGCATGGCGCTCGCCGTCACTAGCTACACAGCCAGAAACACGGCAGACACATTAGAAACTATATTTGTGTATCTGTGTAGATGAACAAAGGCTGCACCTATGATTTCTTTTCTTTTTTTTTTTGTTCTCACCACATGACTAAGTGTCATCACTCGCAGCAGAGTCTCACAACAGGACTTGACAGCTCCCAGAGGAAACGTCCCCATCAACTCCTTCAGGAGACCCAGCACATGAAGAGTAGTGGTGTCCTCCTTGCTGCCTGAGGGAAAAGAATGGACAAATTAACACTTCCTAGACAACCACAGAATCACATAAACTATTATCTTCAGAGGAAGAACAACTAATAGGTATGCATCAGTGCTTTGAGCATGTTGTCTTACCTCCTGCCTGCTCCATTTCCTTAATGCAGAACTTGGCAGTAGTCACTGCAGCAGGGTGATGTGCTGGTGCATCATCTTTAAACAGGAAGTCGCTACCTCTGAGGATGGAGCAAACACCTTGTTGCGCTGCTTTACGGACCTGAGAGGGGGAAAAATCCGACATAAAATTAAACAAGCAACTTAAGCATCTCATTCAGTTTTGAATTTAACATGGAATATTCTAAGTCATTCACCAGTGACTGGTGAGACAGACCTTAGGCTTGCTGTGCACGGTGAAGCTGAGAAGGCCATGGTAAGCCTGAAGAGTAGACGGGTAAGTCCAGACAGATGCATCCTGCTTCCTCAACAAAGTGGCCAAGCATGACAGGATCTATAAATGCAAAAGTGATAAAAATCCCTGCTGTAGATCTCAGTGATGAACAATGAAAAAAAACCGGCTCAGATATAAATCTACTCACCCATCTGAGAGCCGAAGCGGTCTCAGACGTGGCCTGTTTAGACATGACGTCCATCAGAGCTTTGGTGGTGTCTGAGAACTTGGACATGAGCACTGGAGCAGGAACACTAAGGAATAAAAAAAATAAACCAATCAGATGAGAAACATTTTCAGTCATATCCAATTTGTCTCGACATGCCAGGCGGTTTTGTTTTGGAGAAGAAAAAAAAAAGTCCAACCGTTTCATGACGAGGTTGAGGAGGTACGCCACTGCGGCCTGTGACTCTGCTGAATCCACGACCTCCAGAGTGGTCATCTACAAAAAGCACAGACATGCTTCATTTTCACACACCAGGGTTCACCAACAGTCAAAAATTCAGCAGGTCTGATTAAAAAAAAAAGTAGGCTACAAAAATATCAAATTATCATAGTTAATAAAAATGCGGCGAAGTGAGGATTCAGTCTCTTGATACTACAGACATAACTTGGTCTGTACTGCGTACTGACGTGCGGCGCAGTCACTCGGTTCATCTGTAAACAAACAAGCCTGCAGTTTTCTCATGCAGGCTACTTGATCAGCTGATAAAGGAATAGAACTGTAAAGTAGCACCTGATTTGGAAACACGTTTACCTCAAGGTTTTGTGTGACAAGAGTGAGCATCACATATAAAAATGGAGAGCAAACAAATCCGATTTGCAAACACTTGTGTATTACATGCATAGCCAGTATCCCAGTAAGACAGGGGGAAAGTCTAGTATCAAAACTAAGTTACAACTTTCTTTTTCAAATCAATGTGTTTAAAAAATAAAATAAAATTAGGGATGTATGAGTTTGATTTATTTTGGTTGTGAAGCACTTCTAACATCACTATTTTTACTTTTACTTTTTAAACACTTGAGGTTATCGCAATTTCTTGTTACGTGCGCTGTGATTTAAATGAAAAAAAGACATATCTGCACCTTTATTACTGTTTACAATCATTCACATAATGTGTTAAGAAGTAACAAATATTTGTGGGAACTGACAAAAAAAAGGTAAAGCTTAAAATGCATAATTGAGTGCACCTAATTTCTGTGCTGGGGAACCGAAGTGAAAAAGTTAGGCGCACCAGTGCCACCAGTGTAGAAAGCTAAGTCTTGAGCCCTGACATATTTATAAAGGTTGCACTCACCAAAGCAGCAAAGTACTCCGTTTCAGTCTCCTTCCCCCCTTGACCACGGATCACTTCAGTAACAGCTGCCAACACAGCACAGATCTGAGAGGTGAAAAGAGAGAGAGAGGGGAAAAAAAGCATCTTCAATTTACTATTTCTTATCCTTTAGATTAGTGTTAGAAGTCTCAAAATGTAATCAGCAATTTTTCAAAGGGAAGATCTGACTGCATTGGAAAAAAACATTTTCAAATATTACTAATCAGCAGTATAAAGCTCTTGATTTAACGCCTACCTCTTTGTGAGCGGCTGAGTTGGACTCCCAGTAGCGCTGCACCTTTCTGAAGGTCAGGTTGGAGCAGTCCGACAGGCCGCTGAGGAAGGTTCCTGAGGTCCTTTGTGAAAACGCCTCATCTGGCTCCTCTTCCATAAGAGCATCTTTACGGCTGCCTGCGCTGATCTCCAGGGGTCCTGCTTGCAGCTCATTGTGCAGCTTCAGAGCATCAACTGTTAGATCACTCTTTCCTATGGAGACAAAAACACCATTACGTTAGGCTGACCTCCCCATATGACACAAAAGCATGGAAGGGTTTCCTCATTCACCCATCAGTGTCAAGGATTTGGCCCTAATCAGGGATACATAAAAGACCTTATGGGACAAGGCAACCACAGTGCAGCCTTTACTTATCTAGACACAGATGCCCTTTCTTATTTGTTTGGGCTCTATATTCCATCACACTGGGATCTGATTTACAGCTTTAAGGATCTGCAAGGACAACGGAGGAATCAAACATACAGCCAATGTAAGCATGAAGTCTTTAGGTCTATAAATAAACCTTGGTGCCACTATGCTTGATTCATTCAGACAGAAGGAAATAAGTTCCCAAAATAAGGATAAATTCAAACACTGGCAAATTACAGTTTTGTACGTCCACACTTTATCTTCCGAGAATTCTTAAATTAATTTAAAATCTGTACTTTTTAATATTGTCAAGCCTAGGATGACATAACACTTATGACACAGTTAAAACATAACGAGTCCTCCGTAATTTACCAGAAGTAATAGACCAGAGGATATTAGGTGAGATATTACGCTGACAACTTTATAAGGATAGCTGACAAACATTTACAGACATAGTAATTTGAGCTGCAATTAGTTAAATGGCTGACGCTAGCTAACGTTAGCACTAGCCACAGACCCACGTGTGACGCGAGGCTTACCGGTGGGTCGGCTGAAGAAGCGACTTTTAGCAGCCTGTCGAAAGCGACTCGTCTGCGGGTTTGAGTCACTACTGTGTCCTTTCTTCCACCGTTTGAGCTTCGACCCTGTTCCAGATCGCAGTTTCCCCGATTTGACCATTTTCGGGGTAATAATAACCACGCTAACTAAACTGTCTCTGGGTCAGCCTCCGATGTCTCTGTCGCTCACCAGATGACGTCACGGCTGTACTCACGTGTCTGACCTGTCTTGATGTTATTTCGCCAGTAGGGGGAGCTATTCACCATTCATTAATTTGAATTATAGTCAAGACGTATAGATCATTTTGACCTTTGAACTAAACATTCAGTCCATTTATTGGCTCAGTTAATGGACTGAATGAGGATTTATTAAGGCAATACGTCTAGTACACTGATAAAACTCTATGACTATATGTATTTTAATGGTAAAAGCAGAAGCGATTGCAACTAGCCTAGATATACTGTGAAATTGTTAATACTATGGATCTTTGTATTGGTGATACGACAACAATGGAAAAAAATAAAGTTAATAAAATTAATAAAGTCTGCTGAGTGAAGCTGCAATGAGGTGATTGCCTATCTCAATCCTTTCTGTTTCTACATGAATCTGTTTATGGTTGTCAGTATAAGACCTGTTACAGATACTGAGTAAAAGGCTGGGTAGGTTCGTGGAAAGTTTATTTAAAGCCCTGCAAAAATGCACAGAAGTCTACAACACCCCCTAGGTAAGCCTAATCGTCATGGCAACAACCATCTGGGAGTGATGCCCCCCCCTCCATCCAGTCTTCACAGACATGGCTGTGGCATCTGCATCATGCAGGAGTGCTGGCGTCAATGCCGCATTATCACCTGACATTCAGATTTACTATTAATAAGATCATCTGCCCACAACTCTGCTTTATAGCATACAATTCAGCACAAACGTGGGCGTAGACATCCAGTGTCTAGTACAGCTTCCATATATTGTTATGTTGCATTGTTGTTCACTGAGGCTGAATTCTAATATTTCTATCTCAATTTATTCAGAATCAACCATGAATTTGCAAGATGCTCTGTCTGAGTTGGAGATGGAGTCTGTCAGGGTAAAAGCTTACATTTGGGCTGGAGGAAACCATGTTACTGCTCACGTTCATGAAATCATTCTTTACTGTATTGGTACTACTTTTACATTATGTATGACATCAGGATATTAGGCCTACTGTTGACTGTTTTTAATCATAAAATGTTAATGCTCCCCAGTATGATTACTAATTTTATCTGTGTTGTTGCATAGACATACGCATTGTTCATACGTTTGAGATGAAAGTGATTGGCAGGTGGATTGGACCAATCCTGGATAAGAATGTGAGCATTTACCCTCAGCCCTTCCCAGACATGTCCACAAATTTTAAGCTGACATTCATTCTGCAGTCTGAGTTATGACGCTTAAGCTTGTACTTGTCTTGAAGGCCAGAGCGGTAACTGGACAACTGGACTGGAGTAAGGGCCACAACACCCAGGGTGCAGAGCTCATGGCTATGGGATAAAATGGTGATGATGTAGATGCACCTAACTAGATGTTCAAGTTCTTAAAGAACAAAACTGGACTTCGATCCTTTTCATTCTACTCTGTAATCCACACTGACTACATGTCAACATCTGAACAGAGCTCAGCGCAGATTAATTTACAATGCCACCTCAACGTTCATTCAGCTGCATGAACAACATTGTTGATGCACAATATTTGGCAGCTTGTTACTTGGCTAAGCCTCAATACCTTTATATCACACATTACCACCACTTTGTGCATGTGTTATCACCAGAAGATTAGATATGACATGAATTGTGATGATGTGTGTAGGCTTTTACTGAGTTTGTGATATGCTGACTCCTGGAGAGTTCCTGCTTGTGATCACTAGGTGGCAGTGTTGGCTAAACCATTACCAACAGTGTCCAACAGCACTGTTTCTTCACATGACCCTCTTTTCACCCATCTAGAGTCCTCACAAACACAATACTTTTTTTTGTCATTTACAAAGCTAGTTATCAAAAAAAATCAACTTCAAATTAAAATGCATAAATTCTTCTTTTTTTTTTAATAGGCCTCTTCTCTTTTTAAAATGCATAATTTCAAGTACAGTTGCGTTTGAATGTCACCATATACCAATCACCATCACCAGGGAGAGACGATCTTGTTTTTGCACAGTCAGGAAGATAACATTCCCTCAGAGCACCAGTGAAATCTCCACAGCATGTGGTGAGAAAATATGACCCTGATAACATAACATTTGGATTCACAATGGCAGGCAGTGGTGCTGAAGTGAAAGCACAGTATTTTGAACATGGTGAAATCAGCTCCGTTTATTTATTTACTCTTTTTTTTTGTTATGTTCTCTCTCTTTTATATAGGAAGGTGGTCCTCTGGAATACTTTAACAGTCATAAGGTTGGGAACCCCTTCATTAAACCATCTAATGATTCTCAGATTCACCACGTGGAGCATTTGTTGCTTTAGGATAAATTTGAGCTTGAAACATTTCTACACAGTCATGTGAATCAGGACAGCAGAGACTGGTTTTACATTTACAATATTTATTGATAAGTTATTCAAGTACAGT
This sequence comes from Chaunax sp. Z400, assembly GCA_037577475.1. NCBI lineage: Eukaryota > Metazoa > Chordata > Actinopteri > Lophiiformes > Chaunacidae > Chaunax > Chaunax sp. Z400. The sequence goes on from CM075193.1 coordinate 11,430,990, forward strand.
GAGCATATTGTACTGAAGACTACAGCATCATGTTTAGGGTGACGAAATAAAAAAACAAAAAACAGATGTGATCATCACTTATCACCTTTTATGCCTTCATTACATTCAGTGTCCTTATTATGACTATGCAGTTGTGAGTTGAAAATCAAGTGTGCACATAGTTACGCAGACATAAATACATATGGAAACTGATATTTACAACACTTTTCTGCCATCCGTACACTACTTCTCAAACATGACAGAGAAACAGAAGAAGAAAAAAAAAAAAAGACAGAATGGATTTTCCTTATGCAGATCCTAGGGTCAAACTTATTCAGTTCATCAAAAGACATAAGAGACACACATGAGGAGAAGGGAGGACCCATGTAAACAATAAAGCTGTGAGTTGATGTTCACACAAATAGACAGACACACACTGGGATGTGCATATTAGGAATACTTTTAATCTAAAGTGTTTCAGTGCTTTTTCAATATTCTTAATTTATTTGGAAAAAGGAAGAAATACAAAAAGGAGCCATATAAAAGCAATAACATCTCATATAAAAATGTTCACAAAATTCCTCTGCAATACCCTCTCTGACATATCCTTCATATCTTCTTCATCCCATGCCCTTCTGTCTCACTTCTCAGTCGGCAATGACCGGAGCGTTCATATTGACAATCACTTGGACTACGAAGTCCTTTTGGATCTTGGCGTCTTGCAGTCGGGTCTTGTCAGTCAGGAGCTTCCCAGAAAAGAACCACCTCTGGCGGCTCACATCAATTTCTTCCCGTTCTTCCAGTTGCTTCTTGAGCTCAGAGATGGAGTCGGCCATGCTGGCTGTCAGACGCACATCCTTTCCTAAGAGGGCCAAAAAGCATAAATAGAGCTGCCACAGATTTCTTAACATGCTGTGAGACACGGAAAGGCTATGAATTATACATCAGCCTCCAGTCTAGATGAGACACGATGTGATGAAATGTCAAATACAAAGGGAAAGCAGCTTACATGTAGTTATTTAGATGGACATGTCACATTTTCTATGTACATTATAGCTCATACTGTGTCTCTTACCTGTTGACAGTCGCACCCGCAGCTGGAATTCTTGCCTGCAAGGAGGAGGCTGAGCTTGTTTTTGTGTGGATGCAGACACTTTGTTCTCACTGGACGTTTCACTGATGAGGTTGACAGGCGGGGCTAAAGTGTAAGCTGGGAGCTGGTAGCGGTTGCCCAGTTCATCATAGCTCTCTGTGAGAGAACCTGCGGAGCGAGGAATGAGCTACATAAACAGCAGCTCTCCAAAAACCTTTCTATCAGTAAAAGCAACTGATTTTATCCAGATGACTTTGATACAAACTCTGTCTCTATTGTCTATAAACATGGGTTTATTAATTTAAAAAAAAAGCACTAACCATGAACTCAGTGTTTCCTGTTCTGTCATTGCTTTCTGTGCATAAATCCATTCAGTGGTCACGCAGCACTGCGGCTATTATATAACTATTCAGCGGTAATCTCTGACCAGCTAATGCATGGGATTCTACAAACTGTCCTTTGACATTTTGAGGATTATTACAGTGAGTTATGTATTAGTGCTGGATGCTTCATGACCTTTACAGCACACATTTGATAGGTATCACATTTACATATCTGAGGGAGGGCCTGTGTTTGTGTTCATGTGCATTATACCATGTGGCAGAGTAATGCAGGCTCCATCCACTATAGCCTGTGCTAGCTCCAAGTCATTGCACTCTGCAGCCAGGGCTGCTGCTCTGAGTGCATCCCAGATCTCTTTCCGACCATCAAAGGCTGGAGCCGTGTCCCAAAACTCATCCCTCTTGCTCCTCAGCTGGCCCTCCGTCATCGGGTACTCACTCTTCCACTTTGGACGCTCCTTCTTGAGGGATTCATTGCGACCTGAAAGAAAGAGGAAGGCTGTATTCAATCTGATTTAAGATGATCGTAAGTGACATAATATAATATAATATAATCAAGGATATACTTTGTCAACAGTCATATAAAAAAACCTCTGGATTTTAAAAGGTGCCAAGAACTGCACTGAACTTGCAGTAATGTTTTACAGGTAACTTATCCTAATGGCATAATAGCAATAGCTAGAAGGAGTTTAAGACCAAGTATCTGGTCGTGGAGCTCTGAGAAACCTAAATAGTTGGCACAGATTACAAGTACTATAAAATTATTTAGAGCTTTGCTATGAGCAAGAAATTAGATATTAAATAGGAAAGATGATGTTTTTCATATATTTCTCGAAATCGAGCTAAAATTTCTGGCAAAAAACGGTTAAAAACTGTTCTGGCAAAACAAAAACAAAAGTTAAAGTTTTAAATGGTATCAATTTGAACTTAATATAGAGCATCGTGACTGAAAAAATATCATGACCAGAACAATTTAAATGTAATTTATGGAAGATTAGATACTAAATGTGTCAACTGTTCTCCAACGTTCTATGTACACATGGCCATGTATACACCAATGAGGACAGACAAGAAAAAGGCTCATCTTAAAGCCTCCTCATTGAAGGATGTTCAGTATTTGGCTAAATTAAAAGAAAATATGTACCGCCTCTGCATCTGTGGCATTCAACACAATTCCATTTGCTATATAGAAATAACGTAAATTTTGTTACTACTATGCATGCAACTGCTCTGATAGCACATAACCTGAGTCATTGCATACTTTCCACGCTGACATCCACTATACCAGCACACCAAGAAAGTCAATTTGATTCACAGAAGGAGCAAAATAAAAGTCATTATTTATAGTGTTGTGGATTATTGCAGTAGCTACTAACATAGATGTGCACTGGTATGCATGCACACACACACTAGCACACACCAGTGGATTATAGGCAGTAATCAGGCTCTGCACAACAGGATTTATCTGCCCCTATCCCACAGGGCATTGGTTGGAGAGATGAACACTCCTTGGCCAATGAACGCCAGCAGAAACACACAGGGATCAATGCAAATCTAAAACTATACGTGAACAGAAAAACAGCCACGAATAACATTTCCCAAATGCAGAGCCATATTCTTTTATATTATATCTGATGCTATATGTTTCATACAAAGATCAAGTATCTATCTGGTTACTAAATTGGACATGATGTGCTATAACCATCATATGATTGTCACATATTTCAATGATTTTCTATGCCATTAACAAAGCAGGCCTTCATAATAATGATAAATGTGACACCATGACCTTTAGAGATAAGGTGATGGTCTGAATTTCAGGTTTCCACTTTGTCTGCGGTGTATTTTTACATGTGTGCCTGCACACATAACATATTCATTCTGAACTACACCTTTTATCATTTAGATTTTATGCATTCGTAATAAAATTTGTGATGTGTATTTTTCTTCTGCACTATGCTTTTAGCCTTCATGTTTACTTAGGTTGAAGTGGACAGACGGTTACAACGTTGCAATTAACATGTCAGACAAACAAATGCACATATTATGGTCGTCTGGAATACTAACAAGCAATTGGAATGACAGGAAGGTGCCTGTGGTTTTCTGCTCTGTAGTGATGACAGATGAGTAACCTGAAACACAGTCAGAGATCAGGGGCGGTCAAAACCCATTCTTGGGTTTTTGATCAGAGGGTTCTCTATTCTCTGTTATTGTTTGGCTATTAAAATGCTGTGCATGATGGATACATTAATTCAGAAGCATCAGCATACAGGTTAATGAGAAATCATCTTAAAATAAGCATAAAAGAGAGCATAAATATAGTTTAAGTATATGTTTCTGTTAACATGGGGATCCAAATTAGATGCAGCGAGGTGGATGTTGTTTACATTGTCGTGTCATTTATTCATTCATTCATACACTGTTACGTACTGTACATGCAAAAGAAAAATTAAAAGCACAATGACATCATCAACAGAAAAGATAATCTTGACCTCAACAGACACAAAACTCTCAAAAATGACGACAAAACACTGAGCCACACAAACACAAGAACATTTCTTTTGACCCACACAAAGATCTATGCTTACCCTTCAGCAAAATCTTAAAAGGTGAGTTTGGAGCATGAAGGTAGTTGTATTCCCTGGAGTTTGGTACTCCCATGGCTGTTTGTTCCCTGAGGTTTGTCGTGAGTCAGTTTAAATCCTGCATTAATGAGGTACAGATGCCGAAACTGAGGCCCTGCTGTGTCCAACTAGGTTGCTGCCACACACTGCAGCAATTGACAAGATAGCCACCTGATCTAGTTTGCCGCGATGCGTAGACTGAGATTCAGAGCTCAGTGCACCTTCTTGACACTTCCCCAGTAGCTTAAAAAAACACACTCTTACACACAGTTATATCCCGTCTATCAACAAACACTTCACAACCCCCCAAATACCACAGGATCATTTCATGGAAAGACGTTCAGTTTATGGGGAGAGTAAGCTGAGTGTCCCAGCATAGATGCAACTTCTTTACACAAGACCTCTAATCCTATCAGCTCTATTTAAAGACAGGACAGAAATACCCAAAGGCAACACGCCAAACCTATTAACAGACAATAAACCTATCAGTCTGTGTGAAGAAGAAGCAACAGTACTTCTGTGAACCGCTTCCAACAGGTGTTTGTTTGTCTGCACAAAGGCTTTATTTATACGACGCATTTCCACATGGTGGTTTGTAAGAGAAGTCTTTGTGTTCGCTTCTCAGAAAAGAAGAAGTGAGTCTGTGAACATAATCTGACATTTCATGTCTGTCTTGTAGGTACATGATCTCCCCCTGCTTGTAAATATATTTTGCAGCAAGTCAACATGACGGTAAATCGTGCATCAAGTAGGTCACACCTTGATATGAAAATTCCCTGTGCTCAATACATAATGTATGATAATCCGACTGAGTGAACGGTTGCTTCTTTTAAGGTATGGATTGACCGGTTTTTATATATAACACTGTCCTGTCTGGGCAGGTCTTCATCATGACTAAGCCTTCATGCCTGAGAGGCTCTCAGACTGAGAGAGACGTCCCTGCAACAGGAGCATCCTGCCCACCGACTTGCATGCTGTCATAAAGGCATGAATTGTTCAGGCCTCATCTGTACAATGCTGTATTTGTTTGTATCCCTTTGCATTCTCCTGTGCAACACGAGAAATCTGCTGTGTTTTACGAATTCTGACAATGTGTCCTGATATAATTACGTGTCTGACATATTCTCATATTCACACCATCATTCATCTCACTTGTAACAGCACTCAGCATGCAAAAATATAGGTATGGAAACTGCCTTATTCCCTATATCATCTCTGATTTTTATAGTATTTCTGTTTGTGTAGCAGTATTTCTAATGCATTTACAAAAAATCCAGTCCAGTATGTATACTGTGTAAAATATATAAAATGTATTAGGTTCTTACCTCCACGTTTTTTGCTCCTTGTCGAGTTTCGGCCACTCCCTTGTCCATCCATCCTACTCCTCCCCACACAGCCTCCCATCACCGTCCCTACAATCCACACAGGAACAAAAATCATTAGTCTGTCATAATTGGCTCATGTTAAAGTACAAATGCTTTAAAACGCAAACGTGAACATGTCCGATGATGCTAAATTAAATGCCTTTTTAAAAGCATCGTCAGGGAATAATGACAGCTCAGCACTCCTTGTTCCAGGGAGGTCAGACAAGCTGCGATGTTTACGTCACGTGTACTGCCAGCTGACGGGGACACGCGCCTAAACCTCACGCCATCGTTGCTCTGATTTTACAATTCACGTAAATACATATAAATAAATTTGTTAAAAATTGTATCCATATGTGTGATCCTTTTGCAGTCTCACTGGTCAGAGACCAGTCAGTATTTTTAAATAGCAGCTATGATTCTTAGCTTACCTGAAATCCAGTCTGCTAAATTATGCATTCGTCTGCAGTTTGCTTGCCACATACGATCTTGCACCAAAGTAAAGTTATTACTAGATCCTGAGGCGATGATCAGCAGCAGATACGAGTCAGCAGGATGACAGACAGACTGTGTCGGTGCAGGGCTGGAGGGCTGGTGACCAGTCTGGTCTTGCACAACCTCCAGGAAGTCACACCAGCTTCTCCCCCAAAACGCAAAACGTAATTAATATCCGTATTCCACTTGAATCATATTGGATGGAGGTGCAGCCAGCCGTTTGTAGTGATTCAGAAATAAATCCCTACCAGTTTGCAAACATGCGCAGTTTAGATTAATCGTCTATCCTGCGCCAAGCTTTTCAAAATAAGAGCGGGAATTGCTAGATGACAACTACAGAATGATAGTGACGAGTGGGAATAATTGACTATTCTGTTTGCAAACAATAAATATTTTTAAAATGGTACATAGAGTCATTACGATAAACTAGGAAAAACAAAATTCCGCTTGTTTATTATAACTGGATTAATGTACAGGGACATGTTTGTGAGTATTGACAAGGGTTTTAATCTGAAATGCAAGGCGGAAGATATTATTTATTATTATACTGTCATTGTCAACAGTAAATGTATCCTTTTTTATCTCCTATTTACAGACAAGATGCATTGTGAAAAGCCCTAGTTTATGCTAAGCCTATAGACCATTAAGTATTTATGCCAAGCATTCAGCATGGCACTTCGAATGCCTTCCCATGCAATCACAATTAGCTGTAACAGAAATCAAACTGTTGGCTCAAGAACCAACTGGAAATGGTCATAATAAATTAATACTTTTAATACTATTTAAATTATGTTGTGTCCTATTTATTAGAATTGGTGATGACCCCTGTTATAAAGTGAAGAGACATGAAATGTATTCAAAATCTGCAGCATTCTTCTGTTTTTCTTCCTTAATTGTTATTATCAATTATTCTTATCCTCCAACATACTGCACAGCTTCTGACCAAACCCTGACATGTTGAGTGCTGACATCTGCTGGAAAGTTAGATATTATACTGTGGGTGCGAGTGTCGAAGTGTGTGTGTGTGTGTGTGTGTGTGTGGCCTGCTGAAGCAGTGGCAAGGTGAAAGAGGGCAGGCTGAAATCTGTTATCATCCTTTAATCTCTTCTGTCTGTGTAGGACAACCTCTTTCTCTTGCACTGACTATGACAACTCCTAAGATCAACATCAATTTTTATTTTTTTTAACTGTGATAGAGAGTTTCAGGTATTCAACACCCTTATTAAAACCTTGACTTCAGGTCACATTTCCAGTTGACCCACCCAGCACTATTGTGGGTTGTTAGGTTCATTGAAGACACAAGTGGTTTGTTTACCTACTGGATCATCGTGTGAGTCGTTGTCACGTGTCACGTGATTCGAAGTGTGAATGATGGTGAAACTGTCTAAGGGGAGATCCTAAGACTGCGTTGTACACTATATGATAGCTAATAGGTGGTGGTATAGACTCCCAATCCCTGTTAAGAGATGACCATTCCAGTTTGACATGAGTATCGTTGCTTCCAACTGTATTTAGGGATAGGTAAAATCAGCAGAGTGAGTATTTATACCTTTCAAAAAGAGTTTAATGGACAAAAAAAACAAAACAACACACACTATGACCATTTTTTTTAGAAACAAAGTCATTTATAAAGATTTATGAACTTACCAGTTAGAAAATTCAGATAAATAACATTACAGTGATACTGGTTTTCTTTGAAAGTTCATTTCAAATGATTATATCGACCGGAATATGCACATGGAATAGAGAGGTGGAGATGCCGGGAGGAACAATTATATACAAAACCTTTGTTTTTTTTTTGTCTGTGTCGAACAAGAAGAGATAGTTTACTTTAAAAAAAAAAATCATTATTCTAACGGTACTGCAGTCCAGTAATATCAGTCAGTACATTTGGCTTATAATGATATTGAATCCATAATTAGCCGAGTCAAATAAAACCTCAGAATAGAATCCTGCAAAAACGTAGACAACCAAACCATGAGAATTACCACTGCACGCTTTCAAGGTATTGCAGGTTGAAAGACCCCATTTCTACAACTGTATGGAGCCACCAGGCATGGATCCAGACCAAATGACAAGAGCAGGTTGGACACAGCAAAGACTGCTAAAATTAGGTTGCACGTATGCCTAAGTCGAGTCTGTCATACAGGTATTAAGTCCTTTTTAAGTGGTAAGATGTGCCATGTCACACCATCACCATGTGGGGGGTGTACAGACGGGAGGAGAACTCGTGTCACCCAATGACTAGACAAAAAAAGACAAAGCAAAACAGGGATTACAGGAAGAACATGGCCGCACTGGAAATGCATGATATACGGGAATCTTATCTGAAAATCATTTGAAACATCAGAGACACACCTTCTCTTCTCCACACCGAAGAAGAATTTCCAGTTATTCAGTCTGCCGTAGTCATGAGGGTTTCTGAATACCTGCCAGAGTGATTGCACGAGAAAAGGAAGAAATTTAAAAAAACTGTCATTTCCATTTTGGTCACGACTTAATTTAACATTTGAGATATTTAACATGCTGACCTTCCCTTGTTTTGCCATTCGTTTTTTTTCTTTGCTGTAAATGTGTCTTTCTATGCTGGTCTCTCCTCTGGATATGAGGACTGCATGCCAAAGAGTCAGAGCTCCCAGAACAAATCCAACTGTGCTAAAAGGGCAAAACACATTTCATTTAATCCACTGGCAAGATAATAAAAGCCCACTGCGTCCCACACAGGGATGGGCGGATCAATAATGCTGGACTTCAATAATAACAGCAAGCTAATCGATTCTTTTAAAAAAAAGTATTTATAATATAAATATATTCAAAACATGGGTGGTCATCATTTGCAAACGTTTTTCCATTCATGTTGCCACAACAGCCCTGACATATTTGGCCGATCGGGAAATCTATGAGAAGCAAAAACCAAGCGTGCAGTCGCACAGTCGTACACTTTCTCATCAAATTTGTGCTGTGAGAGAATAGAGAATGGTAGAAAGGAAACATGGAGAGATGAAGAGCTTTCCACCTGCTGAGAAAACTGCAGAAAGTAAGTGCCACTCAAAAGCAAGATGGCTAACCTCTTCAGTTAAAAAACAACACACCCTGAAAATTATACGCTGAACAAAAACATAATGACCAAACATCCAAGTCTCTTACGTCAGCCAACATGAAACTTCCCCAGCTGATTACTGCAGGACTGGGATAATTATTTTTGGTATAAAACTTATTAAAATGTTACGAATGAAATATGTAAATGAGGTATAACAGAGGCAGACAGATGTCTCTCAATCAGAATGACAATTGTGCTGAACATAAAGGAAGCTCAAAGGTTTACTAAACATTTCAAACTCTTATTTATCCACACCATCACGAAACGCACTCCCTGAAGTAATGTAATGTAATTTTTTGTAAAAAAAAAAAGAAGCAGTTTCTGAGAGAATGGATTTGAAGGACATATCCAGGATGTCAAACTGGCTCGGTAGCAGAGACAGGTTGAAAAGATAAGCTCAACCCTACAGATCACAGTGTAAACGTAAAACACCACATCACCTGGCAACGCAGACAGAATATTATGAAATTAAAAATAATAACAACCATCTTTGTTATTCTTTCCCACAGTCAAGTCACCAACTCTGGTTTGGTTGGAATAAACGGGATCATGGGAGTTGCTGTCTTAATTGTTAAATAATCACCGTTGCATATAAACATTTATCTGGCATGCCTCAGGCAGAAATGCTTACAGGCAAGGTAATATTTTATTTAAAGTTTGTTCCTGTTATGCTTCGTCACTTGGCTCACTCACCCTCTGAGTGACGGGCGTCAAATTGAAAAGCCCCATTTCACTGGGTTTGAACATTGCTGGAATCATTTAGGACAATGTATCTACACAACTCACCGAAATATATAAAAAGGTCTGGTCCTTTTTTTTAGACATTTTAATGTTTAGTTGTTGTGTAGTTGTGACAACATTCTGGGTCTACATGTCATTCCCCGCCCCCCCGCTGCTTCTCTGATGTCCTTCTTACTTCTTTCCTGATATTTTCACATCTTTTCACGTGAATTCAGGATTTATTTTGACAAAACCAAAGTTAGTCTTTACAGTGGAAAGAGGAGCCATCGTGATGAGTTATATTGGTGAATTTTATTTGATTTCTGTCTGGATTGGATGATCATTAACCTGTGTTTAAATGGCACAGTAACATCCCTTTTTTTTCTTTTTTCTTTTTTTTTTTTACAAAAGAAAAGGGCCTGGTAGAGTTGTGACAACCCTCTTGTCTCCCTATTTGGGCTGCCCTTCCTGTTAGGAGGGAAACAGGAAGGGAATTGATTTCACCTGTACCTGCTGCTCCCCAGCTATATAAGCTGGTGGTTTCAGCAGGTTTTTCTCTCTCTCTATGGGCACATGGACATCGGGTTTTTTTGGTAGATTTCTTTTGTGTTCACATGCTTTGTCCATTCTATATCACTGATCTACACACATTTATATTGTCTTTGGTTAATTATCTTCTGTTAAATAAATTATTAGTTAAAAGGCATGTGTTGTCCTCTCCTCTTTGTCCTTTCCCTGGAGCCAGGCTGTGACAAAGTTGGGGGCTCGCCCAAAGGTTGTGATTTGGTATTTTGTAAGTTGCTAAAGAACAGTTTGTCGCTAAGTAGGCTGACTTTAGCAAAAATAAGTTGTTGGAGAGTGTCACACATGATGTTAGGATTATAGAGAGCTTTGGTCTAGTTCCTTTGTTGGTCTACTGGGTTTGTAGGGCAATTGTTTGTTTGGTAGGTGCTAACCTAACTGTAGGTGGCTTTGTTTTATTGGAGTTTCTCCTGGTAGGCTTAGCAATAAGTTCTATTAGAGAGCTTGTTGCAACTTTACTGCTTTAGTGTGGTGGTGAAAGTGAGTAGAGCTATATGCTCGGGATCACGTCCGTGGGTTCCTGGGAGTGGCTGCATAGCAGGTGCTTTCCAGCCCCGCTGGTTTACAGTGAGTAAATACCCCTCACCGGTAACTGCACGAAGACTAGGGTTGAGTGTACTTAATCAGTTAGATAGGTACATTAGTTAGTTTAGGGGGGAGAGACTCCAGTGTATTTTGCCACCTGTGATTAGGTTGGTTATAGGTAAAGTCATTTTTTGTTTGCTATGGATATTGACAGTTGGAACAACTCCTAACTAAGTATGGCATCTGTTGTGGATTGTTTCATTCAGTCTCCTTCTGAAACATTGCTTGAACAGTGTACTAAAGAGCAGTTATTGAAGATTGCTGAACACTCTAACATTGAAATTGGGACAAATCGTCTGAAGGAAACTGTAAAGAGCATTCTGAAAGCTAATTTAATGGAAGATGGAATTTTGGTAAGTGAAAAACCTAAGCAGGTTACTAAGGTCTCTGTCTTCCATGCCAAATTTAACATTTGAGCAACAAAGGGAGTTAATGATTATTCAGATGGAACATGAAAAATTTATGCAGTAAAGTTCAGTTGGTCTCCTGATTGTCGGGAAGCATTTGACAAGGCTAAGACAATGTTGTGCTCAGCACCAGTACTTGCTGCTCCTCGATTAGGACAGCCATTTCAGCTTCAAGTTGACGCCAGCAATGTTGGGGCTGGTGCGGTTTTGATGCAAGGCAATGCAGATGGGGTAATGAGACCTGTAAGCTACTTTTCCAAAATGTTTAAGTCTTATCAGTTGCACTACTCTGTGATAGAGAAAGAGGCTCTTGCACTTGTTTGGGCCCTCCAACATTTTGATGTGTATGTTGGGTCGGGCGCTCCCCTTGTTGTGTTTACAGATCACAATCCGTTGACGTTTCTGCGGTCACTGCAAAACCCAAATCAACGGTTGATGAGATGGGCTTTATTCTTGCAGCCTCATGAGCTGGATATACAACATATTAGGGGCACTGCCAATCTTGTTGCTGATGCCTTATCTCGTGCCGCTTTGCCTTAAGGTCTCCTGACCTCACAACCTCTATTTTCTCAAGTATTACCATTTTGGAAAAAGAGGTGGTGGTAAACCTATTGGTTGTTTTGAAATGAAATGCATTTCTTACCTGGTAAGCACCCACATGTAGATGATGCACTTATGCATCATCTTATCCTTAAAGGTGTACGGAGGCCCAGGTGTCTCATAGTTGGTCTGAAAATAGTACATTTTACATTAATAACAGATAATAAACACACATGGGCTTAATCATGTTATTGTGTGTGTGCATCTTAGAAAGTACCTGGCCCGGGGGCAAAATCCCTATAAGAACTCCCATCCCTGTTACCGGTACCCCTGGCTTGTCCATGTCCAGATGCTTAAAGCGCTAATGGAACAGCCCGCAAACACAAACCCAAGTGTTGAAAACAGAAACAACGCAGTATCAGTCTGGAACTGTTAAGGCGATAGAGGGAAAAACACTAGGCATGGAGGAAAAGTAAGAAACAGAGCCTAACAAGCCTTCAAAGGACAAAACACCACCAGGCAGGCAACACAAAAGTGTGGTGTGGTTCCTAGCTGCTCACCTCAAGTGCGTTGTATGCATCTATGAACATGTTTCTGGCACTGATGCTAGTGTAGACACAGCCCAAGGTCATGGAAAGGCAGAAAGAGAAGAAGTAACGGTGGTTAAAGTGACCCACACAGTTATTTAACCAGGCTGAGACGCTGACATTAAGGAGAAGTACCATCTCGTCATAATCACATTGTAACATTTCTGATAGTACAGTTTACTGTATATGTGTTTAATTCATACATATTTGAAACAATGTTTGCACAAAGGATACGGCAATGGTGGTCCATTTTCAGAATGCACCTGCAGAGGAGAAACAAAATATTCAGTCAGACAACTTGGCTTTCCTCACTTAACATGACAATGTGGTACCAAACCCAAAATAAAGATGGTCCAAATTATACAGGCAGTGAAGTGCCTAATACTACAAACGAGTCACTGGTTAAGGAAATTCAGAACAGAATAAAAACGACACTGACTCACCTGTTACAGATACCACAGTGGTGTGTTCTTGCTGGTTTGGGCATGATACACTTTTTGCAGACTGCCACAAATGAACTGTCATTTTTTTCCTGATTGACAGAGGGTTATGCATTTTTAGTGCATTACTAATTGTACGTTTATTTCTTTCACAGACTCTATTTCTGTTCTGCAGAAAAGTGCAGTTGATATCTTACTGAAGGCAGGTATCCAGGGGGAGTATAGGCAGCCTTGTAAAAATGGAAGGAAATCGTGATGATGATCCAGTGTCCACAACAAATGTGCCAAACCATCCATGGAGGGGAGTAAGAGTTGAGGGCAATAGGTAGTAGAACAGTATAGGCTATCACCATGATGGAGCCAGTAAGTATCACCACCAGGAAAACAAACACCTGCCAGATAAAAAACAGGGGACACCAATGAAGCGCTTTCTACAGAAAAGGAACTTTAAAAAAGCATACAAAATAAAACCCTACACTTACCTTGCCAAACCAGCGAGTGACATAATCCACGGTAAATAATACCGGTTCAAAGATTGAGTCGAAAACCACATCCGAGTCCGTGAGGCTGTTAAAGTACAGTGATTTCACCAGCACCCTCATGTAAGCCCACATTTCCCTCATCCACAAAGGCAGTCTGCTCTTTCCCCTCCTGGCACATGTCCGTAAAAGCACAGAGCGCAGCAGGTGGAGCACGGAGTTGATACACCACCGCATCCTGCATCTGTAATCAGCATACACCTTTGAAGAAAATACAGAAACAGTAAATAAGATAAATAAGTAAATAAATGCATAAAGTGTATAAACGTCTGTTTTATAGTACCTTGTGTTCACTTTGCCCTCTTTTGATTCTCTACTTCATTCTGTACCTCTAATTTGCAAATTAGCATTCACTATAAGCACTGCGATACTCGCACTGGACATCTTTATCTGTGTATACTGTATCTGTCCCTATCAAATCAACCATAAATAAATGAATAAGACCTTCACAGCTTTATGCAAAGTAAAAGTTAAAAAAACATTGATCATCATTTTGATCAGTTGTAACACTAATCGTATGCATATATGGTTCTACAACATACATATGCAGTCATTTCAACAGTCCAGGTTAAGGCCACAATTAATTATTTTCAATTTCACATTATCTACTCAGATTTTGTTGCCTAATCAAAACAAGTAGCTGATTCTCAGAATAACTGATCATTTTCACTGCTTCAGCTGTAATCCAGTGTATTATATCAAATTTACCCAAACCGAGAAAACATCATGAGCTAGTCAACTTGGATTGTTTGGCAGAAATTTGTTTATATAACTGGCCAAACGATACTGTGTCCATACTTAACACCAAACACACTTAATATGGCAAATTTACGACTAAAATGTGTAGACTAGCAAGACAAAGCACCTTGCTTTGTAGCATTCCATTAAGGGTGGAGTCTAAACGGGGGTTTTCGTATTACCTGGGGTGGGAGGGTCACTAGTCTGGCGTGAAACTCACTTTTATGTCAGACTCGGCAGCATTCAGCTTCACTCCACCGGGCAATATCTGTACATTCAAAGACAAAGATAACGCCTCACAAAAGCCATACCATTTGATTATTTTGTCCACTATAGCGTCCACGAATCTTCTTAGTTCCCCTTTGTGTACCATACAATGTTTTCCTATTCAAAAATCCATCGCTGTGTGCTGCGTCCTGATATTTGATAAGATTTCCTATAGATTTTTAAGAATACTCACTGTTCTATGAGGGCAGGAAAACCGCGGAAATCACCTTTGACGTCGACATTTTCAAAAAGAAGGCAAAAACAGGATTATTGTCAAATAGTAGCGGTGAGGCGCAGGATCAGGGACCATCTGTGACAGTTCACAGCTCTAAATCCTGATTCCGCACCTCCTGCGCACGCGCCATCATAGCGGCGAAAAGCATCATGGTAGTATGAGTCAGGAACCAACGACAACGTTTCAGATGTGTCTTGTTTGTCCAAAGATGCATATTTCATTGGCAAATTTTCCAATATTGTATCCCTTCGAACTAAATCTCACCTTGCTTGTAACAGTTTTTTTTTACTTTATTGATAAAAATGGATGGTCCTCAGCATCTGTGGTTTGTAGTTCATAGACGCAGTGGCACTGCTAAACTACGTAAGCACGCAAGTCTGCTCGCCATGTGGTTCCTGTAGTTAATGGGGATACTTTCCAAAGTCAAGCTAGCTGTGTTGGTGTTGTCTGCCACAATGTCATTTTGTTTTAATTTCGACGTGCCAGCACAAACAACAAACCCAGGCAGCGTGGATGAGAATGAATTACAAATCAGAAAGAAAGGCAATGCTGCTAAATCTGTGAGTAACCTTAGCTAACAATGCGTGCTAGGAACGGGACCCTAGGTAAAACGCTAGGTTTAGTCCTGCATTTTTAAATGATTTTTTAAGTAACTATACCTTTATACCATCAATGCATTCATATCCAACCTATAGCAGCGCAGAAGACGAAAGCAAAGAAAGAACTAAACTATGACGTTTGTTGTTTGCAATTGCTTGTGAAAGTTCACAACATGACATTCAAGAGGTTAATAGAAAGGTCAATTTAACAGATTACCTCAGAAAAGTACAATAAAGAAACTGAGATGTGGGGGAAACTGTCTGATTAAACTCTGGTATGAAGAAACCGTGACGTTACATGATTTGATGACAATTTCTGGATTGGCATGTGTGCAGGTGAAAACTCCCCCAAGGGAGATAAATAATTGATAGAATTGTCATTTTTTCCACTTAATCTGAATTAATGTGATGCTCACCCATCACAATAGCAAACAATGTATCTTTCAAAATGTTTAATTTTACAGGATAATTCAAAGGATAGAGCAGAGATTTATTCAACTAGGATGACAGCTCTATCTTTTCTTTGAATAGATACAGAGAACATAAAAAAAAAGGTTGTTGCACTTTGAATGAAATACAGAATTATTAAATGAGCGATTCCGTTACAGTTTTCAACATTCATTCTTCTGTTGTGCATTTACGTAGGTTGTTAATCTCCTTGCCCACTAGCCTTGACGTCACAGGGTGGAGGCATGTCAACAAAAACACATAGGGGAAATAATATTAGTTCCTTCTAACCATGGGCCGTAGGAGTTGTTATTGCCAGACACCGAGGTCCTGAGGCATGAAAAAACTTGCCGGGTACTTTTATCTACAATTTTGTGTTCTGACATGTGTGACTACATGAACCATTCGACCTATCAGTCTATACATATTTGCAAACAGTGTTTCATTCATACAGTGAATCACATGGCTGATCATTAACAGTGTTTGAGCCTCGTTCGCCAGTCCTTGTTGGTAGAGCCCAATTTATAGATGCTCTGTAGCATCATGTTAAACCAAAATAACGTTCAGTCAAACACCGAACTGTTTAGTTCTGTTTGAACCCATGACATGTTCAGTGTTTTAACCTCCTGAAGGATCCTATTATCATTCATTTTCCCAAGCATGTCATGTGAGCCACGTTGAGTAAAACTTAGTTTTTAATGTTATCAAAGCCTCAGAAAACTATTTCAACATCGCCACTTTAATTAAAACTATGTTAGAAAGATGTTCTTCTATGTTCAGTGAATCAACAGTGTTCATTTTTTCCCACCAAAACACTTACAGCACACATTTGACATCCACAATTTGTAGGAAATTCCTTTGAGGACCCATAACCACTTTCATCATTCAAAGCGAAAAAGAAATCCATGCTCAAAGTAATTACACAATCTCACTGTCTTTGTAGACAGACAATATGTCAGTACTTAAAAGTGTGCCTCAAGTCACGATGAGGTCAACTTATAACACGTGTTACTTCCTTGTCGTCATATGAGACTCAGATCTAACTGAGGGAATACATTTGTTCCATTACCACGCATGCTTTTTATTTTTCAGATGGAGGGTGACACCAAACCAGCAGAGCCAGTAAAAGAGGCCAAAGAGCACCTTCCACTGTCTGACCCACAGATCCTCCTCATGGATGCCGTCGCTGAAACGCTTACTATAGGAAGTCTTCCTCCTCTTCACTTTCTCAATGAGACAGTTTTTGAGAAGACTGCCTCAGAGAGAGAGGACGGGGAGAAAATTCACTCTCGGACTGCTGAGCAGAGGTCTGATCTCATCTCTGGCGTGTACGAGGGAGGGCTGAAGGTGTGGGAGTGCACTCACGACCTTCTGGAGCTGATTGAGAAAGACGGAGAGACCTTTCGGGGGAAGGCGGTTTTGGATTTGGGCTGTGGTGCGGGCCTGTTGGGGATTTTGGCTCTGAAGAGAGGCTCCAGGCATGTCCACTTCCAAGATTATAACAGTACAGTTATTGAACAGCTCACAGTGCCGAATGTGATGCTAAACTGCCAAGAGGATGAAGAAGTAGACAGTGATGACGACAAAGGAGGGAAGGCAAAGGGTGGTGGTAAAATGAAGGCAAACGAGAAACAAGAGGTAAAAGATGGCAACCCACCGCCCAAGAAGAGAGCGATGGACCCATCTCAACAGCTATTACTCGCCAAATGTCGTTTTTTCTCTGGTGACTGGAGCACATTTCTTGCTTTGGTTAAGAAGGAGCACCCACAAACCAAATATGACATTATATTCACCTCAGAAACTATCTACAACACTGCATACTACCAAGCTTTACATGAGACCCTCCACATGTTGCTGGCACCGGATGGACTCGTCTACCTCGCCACCAAATCCCACTACTTTGGTGTGGGTGGTGGACTGCACCTGTTTGAGACATTTGTGGAGCAGAGGGGTGTTTTCACTTTGGACCACTTGTGGGATGGGGAAGAAGGTCTTCAAAGACATGTAGTAGCACTACGTTTTAAAACAGCGAAAAATGCTTAAACAAATTGTCAGGGACTTTTGTGCTCATTTATTTTTCATATTTATGAAATAATTGTGATGACCACACAGTTAAATGCAAATGAAAATATCAGAATTTCCTTTGACTTCAGAAGCTTGAAAGTTGAGCGACAATGGCACAGTAATGAAGAGCTGTAATAAAAGATGCTGTCACATTACCCAGGTGCTTTTTTGTTACCTACACCTTCTTTTACTTCCTATATAGGAATCTGAATATGTCTGCCAGGAAGTGAAGTGCAGTTTAAAGGGTCTGTAAGAGGTCTTTAGATTCATGGGGAGGAAAGAAAGGAAATGGGCTCAGTGACCTTTGCGAGTGATTTCCCCAGTGTTCAAACAGCAGCATGAAAGCCATGCTTGTTTCTGAAGTCCGACACAAAATGTCAATTGCAACTTATCCCACCAGCCCAAGGATGTAGTTTGAAAGTGGAGTCTGGAGTCACTGCACATCAATGGTGGGATTCTATGGGGTCTCTGTACCTCTTTTTCTAGTAATGGGTCCTCGTGATTGTGGTTTTTTTTTTTTATACCTTCACTTAAGTATTTTGGGTGTGCTCCATTGTGAAATCAGGAAGTCATGACACATCATAATGAGAATGTGTGTCCAGTACAAGGAGGAAAATGTAATTTTTCCAAGCATGTGTGGATTCCCCTTTTTGTCCAGATCAAGGAAATAAATGAAATTAATCTGACAGGGCTTTTTCTGCATGGTTTCCAGCCTAGTTCCTCGTATATGAGGTGACTAAAGAGAAAGAGCACATCAGAGGGATTTTACGGAGGCGCTGAACAATGAAACTGTATATTACAGTCCCCTGGCTTGTTAAACTGTTATAACCTGCTGACCCACTCCAGTCACATTCATCTGATTGAACACAGTATCGTGTTCGTTAATGACTAGAGAGCAAACAAAACTACTTTATGAAAGCTGCTTTATTGAATCCACCCGCGTCGGTCCTCGCTTGAATAACTGAATTTAGTTACACAAATATTCACATGAATTGATCTCGTACTAGCACGCCTTTGACGCAAGTAGTATACACTGTCCTGCTGATAGTATTTAGTGAAGATAAAAGCTGTTTTCTAGGAAACCTGGTGTCACCAGCTTAAACACGATAAACATGACTGCATTTCAACATCCACCGTGTGTGGACAGAATTTCCATTCACCTATTATGTAAACAAATTGTATTAAATACTATTTCAGTCTTGTGCACATACAAAACGCCAAACACGGTTTCTGTTTGCATGTGCTCGGCCAGCAAACTTCCAGTGTGTCGCCTTCGTCATCCTCTCTCATCTCAACAGCTGGTCACAGTCTGCAGGGGGAATTCCTGGTTCCTCCAGTAGACACAGCCTTTCCCCTGCTTACTGTATGGTAACAGGGGCAGGGCTAGTCATATGGTTTTCCTCAGAAACTATTATGTGTTGATTCACTGTGAGGGGGCGTGCTCTTCACTCCCACTGTTTCCTTCTTACTGGGAAGTGACAGTCGGGCTTACCGTAGAGAGGGAGTGTATGAGAAACAGAGGAGGGAGAGGGACTGATGTGATGTGAAAGGTGGTGGTATTTAAGGTTCTTTGCTCCGAATGTCAAGACACTTAGCTTCATCTTTCCTTGGGACGTGGAGGATATAGGAGAGAGCAGATCATGCAGGTGAACTAGGGAGTCATGGTTCCACTGCATTTTCATTCAGTTCGGAAAGACTGATTCAACACTTTCGTTTTGTTGAGATGGGACAGTTGAAGTGTCTTTAAAATCCTGGAGGACCTTCACAAGGAGATATACTGTACTTCTGATTTCCCCAAGCTCTGGAACATAAACATTCTCTGTGAATGTCTGGGGTAAGTATATACAAGTAGAAAACCAGTCGATTTATAGTCAAATTTAGAAAACACTGGACACTGTAAATTTAAAGCTGTCCAAGTAGAGTGAAGTTTTTACAAAGAAGTACAAACTTCCAGATGCAGTATTCTGAGCAGCAGCAGAAAAGATGTGTCATGTTAATCAATCTGACCTTTTGAGTTGTTTGACAGTGCAGGTTTTAAGACTGGTTTAATGCCCTAATAAGTATTTCTTGTCTAGTAATAGGCTGTAGAACCGGTTGTTTCCCAGTCAAACTGCCGGAAAGATAGCAGTTTCCTGAACTTGTTCAGGTGTGGCCTTCCTCAGAGAGTTCATTGTACTGTATTGCATGTATCCTAAAAGAATGTGCACTATAAATGAATAAACCACAGTGACTGAGATAACATTGAGGAACTATTTCACCATGTTGTCACGGTCAATATTGAATTCAGGCCTTTAATTAGGTAGGGGTTTTTTTTTTTTTAGATGAAGGAAGAGATCCTGAAATACAACGCAGGTCAGTTAATGGCAAACTTACTTTGGAGGGTTCAAAGATACATCTACTTACTGTATGTGAGTAATCACATTGTCCCAAAGTTCTTTTCCTAGGAGTGTACGGCCATAACTGATTAGTCATCTCATTCCTTGACCAGCACACTATCGCCATGATCTGATTCAGTGCTTGCATCAGCCTGGTAGACAGACTTCAATTTCAGTGGTTGTGAAGCATTTCCAGTAATCCTTAGCGGAAAGGATGGTTTCCTCAGATGACCCTGAAACTCCCCATAGGCTGTCCAACCACAAAGTTGGATCCATTCAATCATAACTTCATTTTGGAGGTTTGTTTTTCCACTTTTGGTTTTATTTCACTTAAATGAAATTCCTCTCAGTCTCTTAGTGAATGATCAAAAAGGTCGTTTGAAATGTCACTACTGTTAAATGCAAATGAAAACTATGATACAAGAGCAACTTTAATTGCCATTGTTAAGACCTTTTGCTCAATCTTCTAATGAAAGAAGGTTTGATGCAACAACCACATCGTCATAGTGCTTCTCTTGAGAAATAGGGATGGTCATGAGTGACTCCATCTCAACATGTTGCTCAATATGTTATATATCATATGTCATCTGTTATTGTTAATTTCATATGTTTTTTTGTTTCATCGGTTATAAATTGTTCTAAGTTGCTTTTATTTATTTGTGAAACTGAGTTGAAAAGAGTATTAATAATGAAGCATGAGTTATATCAAATAATTAAGCCATTCAAGGACCAAGAGGCTCTTGAGGATGAAAACTGAAGAGTGCTCTACTATGAGAACTGAATTCCATAGATGGGGGCATCTTCAGGTGTCATCTATGGGCTCAGTTCTTTTGGCATGGTACTAGTTTACCTCCCTGCACAGCACCGAGTGGAAATCTTGACCACCAGAATGCATTAATAGTTATGTAGATTACATTTTTTCCAGCATGTCTTAGATTTACCCTGCATTTAAATGTTGTTTGTATTTTTTTTTTACCTTGTTAAAATAATGAAGGGGTTGTTAATGACCATATAAAAATACTGTGAGTAAAATAAACATTTCTATATTACTGATTTCAGTTGTTCAAAGCTGATGTTAAGCAAATTGTATATTGTTAATAAAGTCAATCAAAGTAAATGATTTTCCTCATTCTTAAAGTTCCTAACTCTCATAATATTTTGTTTAGTTTTATAATATTGCAACATTTGCATAAATTTCACAATAACGAGGGAGAACATTCAAGGACTATGATTTTCTGAAATAAAATGGCTAACACGCTATGTAACCCACACATATGGACCTCTGTTCTCAGATCAGCTCTAGCTTCATTGAACTGCCATGGTGATGGTATTTAACTCGATTAGCTACAAACAAGTCAATTAGATAAAACAACCAAAATCCTTTTTAATACAGTATCATGGGAATTTAACATAGTTTTCAGTTGACTATTGACATATGAAATATAAAACGGCATGGGCATTTTGAAGAGGGAGAATCAATGTTAGATAATTGTAGTACATCAGTATTGGTTTAAATCAGTTCTTTTTAAGGTTATAAAGTCATTCTGGGACCCTCCTGACAACCTATATTAGCTCCATTACAGGACAATAAACTCTCTCCAATCTCTTCCATGGAAGGACCCACCCTGTGGTGAAGGCCAAGGTACAAACCTTGTTCTGGCACTGCAGTCACCATCAGTCATGGCTGCTGAATTTGCACACACATGCCTCACATGAATTTCATAGTATTACAAGATTACCATAATAGTGATTGTATTCTCCACCAGGTATATTCAGGTAAATACCATGTGATTATAATAAGAAGAAAAGAATGGCTACTTCTTGTGTAGAGTGAAATATATACGGGAAACATCACTCTCTTGTACCATGTAACAATGTAACATGGATGAAAGAAGTTATAAAGAAGCGTTGTGTGAAGAATGGCTGAAACCCTGATACCTCGCTTATCTTTGTATAGCAGGAAACAAGACAATAAAACACTATGTTTATCATTGGTCTACTTACACATTCATTTAAGAAAACCCCTCATGTTCTTCTCCTTATCATGTTGGGATTTATTCTTATTTAACTGACTCCTGATACCTATATTTTTCTTAAACAGTATATGATACAAGGATTGTTAATCCAATGTCTGCACAGTCATGGAACTGTAAGACCCTCAGTCGTACCATATCTCTTTCAAAAATTATGATGGCGTCAGTGTGAATTCTTTGCTACATTTTGAAAGTGAAAGTGTATTTTGACTGAGCTCTTTACAAGAAATGGTAATAAAATTCACTTTCGGACTTCGAGTGAAGCTCTCCATGCTTTAATAAAGTGTTTATTGCCAACTAACAGTACAAACAATCTTGCTTTCTGGGACAAGAGTTTATGAAGACATATTAAGAAAATAAACCAAGTCAAGACAATCTATGAGTAGAGGAGTAAAAATGTTTTTTAACTACTTATAACTAGTTGTTAGTTAAACTTTTCTTTAAGGACATTCGGCCCGTACGGCCAAATGTGGTCCTACTATTTGGTTGACAGTGTGTCAGCCAATTATAATGAAATATAAATCCAAACAAACCTAAAATCCAACTACCCATTGGCCAGTAATAGCCGTCAGTCAGTTGCGTCACAGTCTGCCTACATCCAATGGATAGATATTTTTTGTTGAGGATGAGCAACAGGCTGTACCCCTGCTGAGGGTAACACAACGACCCGGGTTGAATCTTTACTTCGTTGGTCATCATTACCGGTTTGAAACATTTATGATTTAGATTAGTCTTGTTTTCAATAAACTGGGTCTAGATAGCTGAAATACGTACATATTAGTTGTTTTTGTAGCGTAACCACATTTGTTCGAGGCCTTGACATGGATGAGGTACGGCCTACCAGTGGTGCTCAAGCCCACGGGCTGGTGCCGCTGTTTCCTCCTGGACTACAGGCTATCTACGGGGAATGCAGGCGACTTTACCCCGAGCAGGCTAACCCACTTCAAGTTACGGCTATTGTAAAATATTGGTAGGTATCCCGTCCTGGTGCTGCTGGACTGACATGTCTTTTAGTTTGGGAGTGAGTGTGGAACAAGTTCATGCTGAGATGCATAGTGATGGCTAGCCAATAGTTAGCTTAGCGGCTAAGCTAAGTATTCAGCTAACTATGTTTAGGAGTAACTTGGGTACCGCTAATGTTTAATGGAATTCCCTATGCTAAACTATTCGACCTCAATTAAAACACCTAATTTAAATGTTAGTTATCAAACTACTTACAAGCATGTTATGGCCTCCCATCTATGTTGTTTTTTTCATGGGTTTACTGAAGAATAAACAGTTCAGTGATAACAGAGACAATGTTTTATAAGGACGATGGTTTTCGTTTTTTGTTTCTCACAGGTTAGGGGGACCAGATCCTTTAGATTACATCAGTATGTACAGGAGTACGGGGTGTCCTGCTCAGGACATCCAGGAGCATTGGCACTATGTCAGCTTTGGACTAAGTGACCTGTATGGAGATAATAGGGTTCATGAGTAAGTACACAAATAATACAGCTAGACCTGTAGTTTACTGGGGATTTTTTTTTAAATCAACACATTTGATGATGAGCTTTGAGCTCTATCTGTTTCTTTTTCATTTTGTTCGTTTCACATTGTGGAAAAACATGGAATAATAACTATCATGGCATGTAATGATCTACTACAGTATGCCACCTACAAGCATTGTGATTTTCACAATCCTCATGTATGTACAAAGGGACAAACGTACAGCTTCTGAAGTTTTATTGACACAGTTTCTTACTCTCTTTCTCCGGGTGTGTTAGATTCACAGGGGCAGATGGACCAAGCGGGTTTGGCTTTGAACTCACATTCAGACTTAAAAGAGAGGTGGGAGAAACGGCACCACCAACCTGGCCAGCTGAACTCATGCAAGGCTTGGCTCGCTATGTCTTCCAATCGGGTAAGAGCACAAAACATTGTACTCCTCATGTTTTGCGTCAAGTAGTTTACATACTAAAACACCTCAAGGCCAAAATCATTTAATGTCATTACTGTATTGTCAAACAGCTTAAAAGTATACTCCAACTCAACTAACAGCCTAGGTGTACAAAATGCATTCCACAATAGCCTGGTAAATGATTTGTTTGTAAATGTTTTGATAGTACAGCTTCATTTTGGCTGCAGTTGCCATGCTTCCTCCTCATGTATGTGTGAAAGTGAAGAATGCAATCTTTCTGAAGATTGCTTTTAATACCAGTGATACATTTGAAGAAAATAGTATTAAAAAGTCTGCTGCAGGCCGCAGTCCTAGGTTTAGTGCACATCATTTGTGTTTTTTTGGAATTCTGGGTATTGACAGGAAGTCTAATTTTCCATCTCTTTCCCTTTGTCATTTCTGAAAACAGTCCCATTAAACCGTTAAACAAGAACGTTGTAGTATGTGAATTTATACCGTGTGTAATGGGTATATACTATATTCTAAGTTCTTTAAATCCTTCTGCCACATATATATATTTTATTTAAACATATATATTATATATTTGGCTATAAACATGGCAAGAAAATGTGGTTGAGAGAGGAGTGGGCATTTAAAAGCCATGCAAAAAAGAATAAGGCTATTATCTCCTAGCTCTCATCTCCTCACCACCCAGCCCTTCTCTGTTATCCAGCTGGGGTCAATTTGTGCTTGGGTGGGCTGGGCTCGTGAGCTAAATGAATGCCGACTCCTGGCCATCTTCCCCCTCGCTTTTCTCCTGTAGTGAATCTGTACTGGGTGCATTTTACCTCCCAAGCAGACACATTCCTCAGATGGAAATGTGCTTTTCTTGCCACATTTGGGACTTTTGATCTCTTTCTCTCTTTCTCTCTCTCTTACATATTCTCCTGCTCATCTGGGAACGCTCTTTTCCTGTTACTTTCCCTCAGCAGTTCTGTACCGTCAAATAATGAAAAGTAGTAAAGCAGGACTGCTCCCCACTGGTGGTTGAAGGCACATGCCCGGCAGACTGTCACTTAAAGAACAATGGTGCAGACTAGACAACTCAAAACAGTACCTTTTATACTGCTTTGGAAATTAACATCTCCTGTTATTCTCACTTCTACAGAAAACACATTTTGTAGTGGTGACCATGTGTCGTGGCACAGTCCACTTGACAACAGTGAATCTCGTATTCAGCATATGTTGCTTACAGAGGACCCGCAGATGCAATCAATTCAAACCCCATTTGGCACAGTGAGCTTTCTGCAGGTGAGTTCCAATATGTGATATTGTCATTGTGTAAGTAATTTCACAGTAATAACTTTGAGGATCTTTTTACCTACTAAATTAAAGCAGACAAGATGCTGTTATAGATTCAGATTAAGTGAATAAAACATGAGCCACTGTTAGAAGAGATGAAAATGACAGTAGTCCTACAGTTCAATATGCAAGAAACAATTATCGTAAAATTTGGCACTAAAATAGTCAAAGTTAACATATTAAAAGAAAATCTGTTGCATATACCAAGTTTTTTTTTTAAAGGTTTATTGTCCAGTAAGTGATAGATCTTTGGTACCAAGGAATGTAAGCTAAAAGATGTAAGATAATTAAACTGAAGCGGTGGTAAGAGGCACTTGAAAAGTAAGAAGATTGTAGACCACACCCTTTGATGCTCAGCTCTGTCTCCTATAGATTGTAGGTGTATGTACAGAGGAGCTGCAGGCTGCGCAGCAGTGGAACGGCCAAGGCATCCTTGAGCTGATGCGTGGAGTCAGAGTGTGAGTACAACAGTGCATCAACACATAGTTTGGCTAGAAGCCATGTTTAGATTTTAAAATTATACTTTACATATTGGGTTGAGTCATTCATTATTCACAGATTTTATTTTGTCAGTTAAATGAACTGAAAACACTATTAGATCAATGTCAATCCAGTGTAGAGTGTATGGACTGCAGTTTGACAAATATAGCATAGTTATTTGTTCATTGATTAACTCTTGTGCGTTTTCTGTGTTTAACTTGAGGTTAATGTTGCCTGGCACTAATGTTGATGATTGTCCTGTGTACAGAGCTGGTGGTCCTTGGCTAATCACAGACATGAGGAGAGGGGAGACCATTTTTGACATTGATCCACTCCTACAAGTAAGGTTTTAAGTTTTGCACACTCAGATAAGTGCAAAATACTGTATTTGTATGTGTTAAAAGGGGCAGGCTTATGTTCTCCAGCTGCTAATTTCTAGTTTATTATTATGATTTTTAGCTATGCATGTCCTCCTTTGGTTTTTTGTTTTCAGGGGCATGACTACAGCTCCATTTATATTGAAATCATGCTATATTTATTTTTATTTACGTGTGTAAACACCATTGCAATATACTGTTATATTATGCAAATGGTTTATTGTGATTGCCTGTCATTGGATAGAT
This sequence comes from Chaunax sp. Z400, assembly GCA_037577475.1. NCBI lineage: Eukaryota > Metazoa > Chordata > Actinopteri > Lophiiformes > Chaunacidae > Chaunax > Chaunax sp. Z400. The sequence goes on from CM075193.1 coordinate 11,457,488, forward strand.
GATCAATAAAGGAAATTGGGTAAAAAAAAAGTGAAGCTAAATTGTAAAGATTTAGTTGTGAAGTGATCCAAAGGAAACTCATTGTGCATACAACTGAAGTGTGTTTGTCCTCGATCGGCGGCAATGAAAGGGGATCATTCTAGAAAATAGTGTTATTTTCCAATAAAGTGTATACTTGAGACAGTACTGACCCATAATCTGTTGTGCAGGGTCTTCTCATTTCTGAAACCTTTAATCATATATGAGCTAGTGTTAATGATTGCGTATATTTCTTGCTCATCTAAGCAGGAGAGAGTGGACCAGGGTATCGAGACAGAAGGCTCTAACCTGAGTGGGGTTAGCGCCAAGTGTGTATGGGATGATCTGAGTCGACCGCCAGAGGACGAGGAGGACAGCCGATCCATCTGCATTGGATCACAGCCACGGAGGCTCTCCGATAAAGGCATGCCAAGTCCCAAAAGATTGAAAATAAGTCTATCTTCTAATTAAGATCAGGAATACTTAACCAATCTGTACTAAGGAGTTCTGCTTTCATTCTGTCAGCGATGCATAATGGGATAATTCCATGCTGATCTTTGTCTGTGTGTTGACAGACACAGAGCAGATCAGGGAGACTCTGAGGAAAGGACTGGAGTTTAACAGCAAAGCAGCACTACCACCCATCAGCAGCCAGAGACAAAGCCATGAGAGACCTCAGTGAGTGTTCCTCCCACACACAAACAAGGAAAACTCCCTCCGCTGTCCAATGACTCACAGCACAGCTGACATTTGAACTCTTATCACATTGTTTCTCAGTTACCAGCATAATATGGCGGTTTGTCAGTACCTTGTTTGCTATTTTTCTGCTGAGGTTATTTAGGCATTCGCAAAGTCAGGTGAGAGGAGATTTGAATTCTACGCCTTCACACTCCCATATGACGGGCAAGGAGCTGTTTTTCATTCTGTCATTGCTGATTGCACCATATCAGACCACCTCACTTGTACTTATACTCGTTCTTTTCTCTTCGTTGTTTCTCAGGAGTCGGAAAGACAGCTTAGAAAGTGAGAGTTCAGCTGCCATTGTTCCTCATGAGTTGGTCCGGACACGACAGCTGGAGAGCGTCCATCTGAAATTCAACCAAGAGTCAGGCACCCTGCTGCCCCTCTGCCTGCGGTATGATCATTCTCCATCTATTTACCCCTTTAAATTGCTCCTAAGATAAGACTGATACAAATAATCCACACATGTGCTTTGGGGAGGTGTGATAGAAGAACTAATAAAACACCAGACAGAGCAGATGACATTAGTGTCACAGAAATGTTTAAGGGGGCTTTCTGCATGTCAGCCCAAAACTCCCCAAAAACTTTCCTCCACCCATTTTCACTTAAATGTCACATCAGTATTTCCACTTAAATGTCACATCACAGTGTGATCAAAACAGACACGTAGCCAGTTTTTTTAGTCATTTTTGCCTTTATTGGGGGATAGAGACAGTCGAAGAGAAGACAGGGAACGAGGTAGAGAGCAAGGGGAAGACATGTGGCAAAGGTCTACGGGTGGAATCGAGCCCACGCCAGCCGGTAGAGGACTGAAGCACATGGGGCGCACTCTCTACCAACTGAGCTTACCACGCCCCTGCTATTTTATCTTTAAGTGAACATAAATGTGACCTCTGGCATGAATGAAGTGCGTGGGTTCATGGGTCTCTTCAGTATTTGTCTGGCATATTTTGTGTAAAATATGTTTGCTATATTTTACCTCTTTTCTGAAACTGGACTTACTAGTGTTGTCAGTAAAAAATTATTTCTGTACATTGACACCACGACTGAGTCGCTGAAGTCAACAGAGCACATGTGGAGTGACTCTCTTTTACTGTCTACGTAACCAGAAGTGTTTCAGGCGGCAGGAAGTACCTTTAAACAGACAACTGTTATGATTCACTGAGTTAAAACTGGGATTGTTGGTGAGCATAAATTCGATAACACAGTTGTCTCACTATGTCAGCCAACTTGCATTTAAGTTTCATGGCACAGAAGGACAATAAAATAATAAGAAAATATGTTTTTATGAAAACAGAAATAACAGTAACATAACAACAGATGCAATAAAAGACAGTTAAGATGTACCAGACATTTTTTTTATTTTCTCCTTGTCATGTGGAATTTGTGCACCTGAGGCTGATAACGATCTGGGTTTAGTTTTTGCCTTGATTTGGAAACCATGACCCCTTTTTTTTGCGTGTGTGTGTTTTTTCAGACACAGTTCTATCTAAGCAACTGGTGTCCAGTTGGAAGTGTGGTGTTTTTATAGATGCCTTCCCCCACAGACAGGAGAGGAGCATAAACCTACTTCAGAATTTGTCGACAAAGAGACCTTTTTTGTGAGAGAGGGAAAGATGTGCCGGCAGTAAAGAATGAGAACACTGTGTGAAGAGCCTAATTTTGTGATTCCAGCATGTGGCTTTATTACATCAAATGTGGCCTAAATTATGTTACTATTGATAAGTGAAAAGGTTCTAAAAAAATAGGCCAGCATTTCACACCAAGGTAAGATGCTTCTGTCATATTAGAGGTAGGATGTATTTAGTTTATCACTAATCGATTATCTTTTGGTAATTTAGGTTGATATCACTGTTTGATTTTTATTGCAAAGCCACTTGTATGTAGTAAAGATTATAAATTACACAAAACAGGTTAATTACAATTTTTTTCTTTTCTTTTTCTTTTTTACAGAGGCCGGTTGCTCCATGGGAGACACTTCACTTACAAAAGTATCAATGGAGACACAGCCATTACATTTGTTTCTACAGGAGTTGAAGGAGCTTTTGCTACTGAGGAGCATCCGTATGCAGCCCATGGCCCCTGGCTTCAGGTATATCCACACACACATACAGTCAACATTTCCATGTGGTTCTTTCAAATTTCATACATTTCATTTGACCTTTTGTTCTCCCTGTATAGATACTGTTGACCGAAGAGTTTGTGGAGCAGATGCTTGGGGATCTACAGGAACTGAACACTCGTGAGGAGGTGAGTAAAAGCCCTGTTTGTTTGTTTTTTTTTGGTTTGCGTTCGTTTCAAATGCCCACCTGTTTCAGCTTGTATGTCCTTTCTCTTTGGACAGACAAAGTTGCCAAAGGAGTACAGCTGGCCAGAGAAGAAGCTGAAGATCTCTGTACTACCAGACTCTGTGTTTGATAATCCACTGCAATGAGACTGAGACGCTTAATCACTAGAGAATATCAACAAAAACACCCACAGACACTCACTTACCGAGTGGACCATCATGAACAGGAGACCTGGGACGTGCAGCGAGCCAGAGCTGTTGGGGCTCACAGATATGTCCTTCCCACAGTGGACAGCCATAGACTTGCACTCCTGAAGATTATCTGAGGGATGGTCTGAACACTTTATTCTGATACTGCATTTTCTGACTAGGCCGACTGTTTACAACATTTCTATGTGGCTTGAACAATTTTGAGTGTCAAATCAGCCTGAAACCAGCCTGTCTAGATGTTTGACCCGCCAAAAGAAAACAAAATATACGTCAGTAAGGTGAGCACGCGTTCTGTGGTGGCAAGTGTGATAGTGTCTCCAATAATAACTGGGCGGCTGTTCTTAACAGTTCTATTTATTCCATTGGCCTTTGAAAGATGTTGAACCTTTAAATCTGAGTTTTTTTTGAGTTAATATGTATTGTCTTTTTAAAATGCTGGACATTTCTTTTATGTGTTTGTGGTCATACCAAAGTTATTTCTAGTGGCAACCCACTGCCAATGCTGTCTCTTTCTCAGTAAAAATAGGCAGACTGGAAAAATGATAAAAACTATTATTCACTGCTTATTTGTCCTGAATAATCACACAAAGAGTCTGAGCTGTTTTCAGAGGTAGCTGGCAAATGCTGCAGGTTCAATCATCGTTTCTCTCCCATGCCGGAAACACGACTCCTGTATTCATTAATAGTTTTTGAAGGTGCCTTTTTTCACGCATGATGATGCGTGCAACGTTGTCTCCAGTGTTTATATAACTATGACCTGCTTAAAATGAGTCAGGAAAAAAAAAAAGAAAACCTCAGTGCCTTGAGTTGAAAAGGACCACCTACCTAGTCTCTGTTGACTCCTAATGCTGCCTACAGCACCATGATTGTTAAAAGACAAAACTCTTTATCAAGGTTGCTGCATTCTTATTGTTATTTTCTGATGATGTCATTGCATTCCAAATCTAACACTAAAACAGAGAGAACATACTTTCACTACCGTGTCTTCTTAAAAAATATGCTGTTATACAACATGTGATGCATCTTGTTTTTTTTATTCAGAGTGACAGATGTAAAGTTTAGGTATTGTTCATTTGGTATTTTTTATTATTTTATGGACTGTAATGGCCGATCATAATCCCAAGTGCATTAAAGAGTGTAGATATTTACACAAATAAAGCTGCAAAACTAATAAAGAGTTACAGAGATAAAAAATATTTTGTGTGTAAATGATAAATGGCTGCGTTTATTATAGGGATTTCATCCAAAACACAACAATTTTCTTCTCGTTCACTCATTCACTTTAGACAGGTACTAGTCCAACCATGCAGATCATTTGGGGGTTTGACGTCTTGACCAAGGTCACTTGTGGACTCGAGGAGCTGCCCTACCTGCTGAGCCCTCTTTGCTCCGTTGTGTACACTATATGAGTATTGTATAGTATGTTGAGACAAACTGGATCATCTTTTTTTATGCCTCTATTAAAGCTTATAATGGAGCACCTTGGTATATTATTATATTATAGTACACTGGTTTGGATTCTAACCTTCGTCCTCTGTCACATGTCATACCCCTCTCCTCCAGTTTCCTGTCTGTCTCTTCACTCTCAGGCTTTCCAATTAAGATTAAATATGTCCCCAAAAATCTTAATGCTTATTTTTTTTATGAGGATTAATGTCACAGAAGCTACTGATAAGAGTAAGTTTTGATTGTCAGGTTGTGGAAGAGCTGGTTGATCCGGGACGAGGTCATCAGGAGGTGCCCAACCTTCACAGAGTGTTTCTGCCTTTATCCTCAACACTCTCTGGTTGGCAGGCCGGCAGCGGTCACTGCCCCTCTTATCCGGGTCTGCAGGCTGTACCGGCCGCTATCATTATTACAAACATCTTCCAATGTGGTCACATGGTGTATATTCCATTAAATGAAATAAACTAACACGTAGTGTTTGTGTACAGCATAGGAGTGAGTTTACACTTCACTTTGTATACATTGCTGCAGAGGGAAGCAGATATGGGCGGGGGTGCATTGTCGGGGGAGGCAAACCAGGTAAATGTTTGGGGCCTCACAAAAAAATCTGGGAAAGGAGGGCCCCAAAAAGCCACTCATATTGGCACATTTCTCAATGACAGCTCTAAATCCTCTTAAACCTCTGATGAATACACTATAAAGTACACCACCAGCACCCCAACATCCCCCATTACATATTTACATGTTTGGTCTGCTGTTTGATATAACATATTTACTTGTTGCTACTACTTTTTCATGTAACATATCTACAAGTTGCGCCTCCTTTGTTCTGTAATCAGCTTTGTGTGTGCAGTGTTATCTGTTTTTTTTTTTTTTGAATAAGTAATAACATTTGATTGATGGGTTTCTTTGCCTGAGGCCCCCTCAGAGTCGAGGATAGCCACTGGGAAGGCATGCAAGTCTTTTTTTCTGCAGGCCCCTCTAACAGGTCTGGGTAGTAATTTAAAGCTCAGTAAAAAAAAAGACAAAAGAAATTCCACGCTGAGGGAGAATAAATTTACCAGACACCGGTAAATTTTCCACAACCTGACATTACAAAAGTTGCCCTTATTGGCTTATGACTGAGGAATAATTACTTAACTGTGAAGCTTTCACAAAGCTACTGCTTATAAACCTGTTATAGAGGGTGCGTTATCAGAAATATATGCCTTTTTATTTCTATTAAATAAATGCAAAGCGTAGACGACAGCTCAAATTGATGTTTCTCCATGATATTCAGTGTTTCTCCTCATGCACCAGCCCTTTAATGGCCCTCTGTTGGCCTCTATCCCAGTCAGAGAGGGCTCCTCTTTGCAGGAGCCAGTGGGGCATAGGAAGACAGGTCACACAAACGTCTCCTGGTCATTCACTATCTCTCCAGTAGAGATTGCTGTGGCAGTTCATCCGACTAATGCCTCACTCCTCTCGGCTCCTCCCCGTCTATTTATCCACTGTGTGACGGGTCACGTTATCGGAGGGGGCCAGTTGGTGTGAAAGCACCGAGTCTGACCTCCCTACCGACTCGTCACAATCTGCCTGCACTTACACTTAAATGTTAATCCAAGAGTTGGCGAGAAAGCGACAGCAGTACAATAGAGGAGGTGAATCATATGCGAGCGCGGTGTTGAGCGGCTGGTTTGTCGGGTAGACGGCTGTAATCTAACCGGAGGAGCTGGATCTCATCGCGGGCTGGATGCGAAGCTCTACGGCATTATAGGCGCACTGGAGTCTGCCGACGACATGGATAATAAATAGTTGGTAACGTTATTTTTCTTCCACAACAACACATCTAATATGTTTAATTTGACTACGATAATGCTGTATTGACAGCAGTCATGAGTGACTTCGCATTTAATAAAATGTCAGTGTAACCATAGTCTGTGGCAAGTTGTCACTTGCTCTGTGACGCCAGAGCCTGTATTGTCCTGTTGTGAATTCCCAAACGCAAACTCAGAAACAAGATATTATATTGTCATCTTATGTAATATGAAATGTTTTGTTGTTGTTGTTGGGTTTTTTTTTTTATCACAAAAGTTTCTGGTGTGTTCTCCAAGTTTTACACTGTTTGTGCTTGGTTTCAGTTCTTACTTCTTTTTTTTCTTTTTTTTTTTTACGTCAAATCTTACGTCAGTCAGTCCAAGTCATTCAGCTAATTGTTGTGTTATTGTTGTTAAATCTTCCTACCCCTAGTCTCCACCTTTAAAGTAGAAACAAACATGAAATACTCAGGATCCCCTGTCACAGACGTGCTTTTCATTGAAAAAAGAAAGAAGTTATTTAAGTGGTGCTTGTTAACACAATTTTTGTTAATTGCATATATGGGAAAGAAGTTAAAATTTCAAAACAATATAATGCTTAAAATTCACAAAATAGCAAAAGGCATTACTTCTTGTTGTCATCAATGTGTCTAAAGATTCATGAAAAAATATGAAACCGTTTTTTGAGTTATTCTTTGGAGAAAAACAGCCAGTTTTTCACCAGAGGACTTTAAATGCTCTATTTGGAAAGAATTAATGAATCTAAAACCTGTTGGGTGTTTGACACTTTTAGATTAAGAGGACTGCCAGTCACATCTGACAAATGATAATGCTAAAATAAAGATAAAATACGTAGATCAAACTATAATTATTGAAATTAAAGTAAGTGATGTTATGTCAGACAGACTTTTTAGTAGATCAGCCATGGAAAATGAGAACCACGAGAGGTTTCCTTTTGTATCGAGTTGCAAAAAAAAGTTGCAGCATGATGTGTTTGAGTTATTTTGCCTTTGGCTGACATTACATTGCACGTCCTGTGATGCATGTCGATGCTGAAACAATATCTTGTGCAGCCCTAATTCCTTTGTGAATTTTAAAAAAAAAAGGCTAGCAATCCACATTTAAAAGAAAGAAATAGAAAATAATTGTCAGTTTTGCTCCTTTTAGTCACACGACATTTTGGAATCCACCTGAAGTCATGGAAGCAAGTTGGAAAAACTGCTTCGAAGAGGAGCTTCTGTGTCCCATTTGCCTGAATGTTTTTGAGGAACCCATCCAGCTGCCATGCAAGCACAACTTCTGCAAGGGTTGCATCTCTGAGGCTTGGGCCAAAGACAACGCTGCGGTCCGCTGTCCCGAGTGCAACCATGACTACGAGCAGAAACCCACACTGGAGAAGAACTTTAAGCTTGCCAACATAGTGAAGCGGTTTAATGCCTTGAACACTGAAAAGGTCCCTGCTGTGCTGCACTGTGTCCTGTGCAGGCGAGGCCCCCCGCTGCCTGTACGGAAGGTCTGCCTGCGCTGTAAGGAGCCCTGCTGCCAAGCTCATATCCAGACGCACCTACAGCAGCCATGTGCAGCTCCGGGACACCTGTTAGTTGACACTGAGGAGCTGAGTGCCTGGACCTGTCCTAGTCATGAGGAGTACAGGCTGCTCCATTGTGAGGAAGAGCAGGTGGCTCTATGTCCGTTCTGCTGCATCTCTCATTGCACTAACCAAAGACACACAGTCTGTGATGTGGATACTCAACGCATACAAATGCAGGTATATAAATCTTTTCAGCCATTCACTTAAATTATCAGCCGGCAGGCAGTTGGATGTCAAAAGATTTGATCGATGCTCTTTCTTGTATGGATTTTTTTTTTTTTATGTCAAGGAAGTAAACATTTCTTTCAGTTCATCCATCTATAAAGGCCTTGTCTCTTTGCTTTTCCCTATTATCCTAAATGATGTGAAAGTACTGGACAGGCCAAAGCTACCTTTCAGAGTAAGCATGCACACACATACAGACATACACCACATGCTGCTTTTAACCTTGATCAAACCACCCGTTCAACACCACCTCCATGTTAGTCGCCCAGTGTCCTCCAGTTAGTGCTGTGATGCAAACTGCATCCACCGGATATTATTTTCCCTGTGTAGTGGGGGCAGATCCATTCATTGTGTGTTTATGTTAGCCACCATGATCGGTTTCAGGATTCGTTAATGAGGAAATGCACTTGGCTCGGCTTTAGGGGCGGACAAATGCACTGAATACCGTATATGAGAAGGAAATGTGGTGGAAGAAGGGAGGTAAATGGATTCTACAGAATGTATGTTAATCAAACTGACAACAAGGGACTAATGATTTGTCTTGGCAGGGTTGACCTCAGGATGCATGGATGAATGTGTCCCCTATGAGGCTAACGTGTCACGGTGGCATCTACTGATGTATCTTCCTCAGTTCTGGACTGTTTTTCAGTTCGCTCTCTTTTCACATGTCTAATTCAAGTGGCAAGGTGTGAAAACAATCACCCACACTGCCTATAGTGTTTTCGTTTTTTTTCTTCCCCATCTGTGAAAGGACAGGGATGAGAATCAGATTGTTTTTTGCATCTGCCGTGTTGCGGTCTTGTTGATGTGTGGGCGATCATATTGTTCCACTTGGGAAACTTACATTTCTTCTCAGTGTGAAGATCAGAAAGTTCAAAATCTTCGATCCAAACTGTTGCTCTGGTTCGGCGCTATTATTGGGACAAAAGATGTCTGTTGAGCCCTTTCAACTGCTCCCCACACACACATGCACACGCCAACCCATTTTTCTTTTCTCTCCTCCCTGTATGTTCATAGGGTAAATGGAGTTATCCAGGGAATCAGAGGTCCTGGCTCCTCTCAAATTCACACTTTCCATGCTTGGGCCTGCAGTCACACTGAAGGGAACGCTAACGTTAATAAATGTGGCAAAATTGAGGCCTCTTGTTTACTGGGACATTTCTTGAAGTAATTTGAGGCCACAGTGGGGTCTCCTCAGTACTTGCTGAAAGGTTGTTCTCCCTGACAGAGCTGTGGGCTATTTGGGATAAAGGATTTTAAATTCCCCTGGCAGCACTCCTGTTGCTTTTAGGATAAACAAAGATGGAAAAAAAAAAAGCGTTCACATCTTTAGTTATCTTTGACTCTCATAGAAGGATTTTACAGTAACTTTTTGCAGGCATGCTGGTGATTTCAAGGTGAGAAAGGAAGAATAATGTAATAGTAATGTCGTACCTTGGACAGGCGGAGGAGGAACCCTCCCACACAACCTCACCTTGGTTCTCTCAGGCACCTCAGCAGGAAATCGGTGTTCATGAAAGCTCTGCCTTTTGCAACTTCTTGTATCTGGGCTGGAGTGAGTCAGTTCCCTAGAATGCTGAGGGCTGTCCATTGACATCAGACGTGGGGAAGAGTTGTCAGTTGATTGTGAAAGAGGCTCTGTTCATTGAGCCTCAGGCTCCTCATTTAAACATGAGCTTCCTGGCAACCCGCATGTGTCTGGATGTCTAAATAGGACAGTGGAGAAAGTGATCATTGGCGGGTGTAATCTTGATAAAGGTAGGCTTTCAGGCTGCTACAGTGAGATCAGAAACTACACAGTTCCCTCCTGTCCCCTCATGCTATTTCTAACACACAGCAAGACAAGAAGGAGATTGGAGGAAACTTGGCAAAATGAGGAAGAAACAGTTGTTGAGCAGAAGCATTTGAGCACAGAAAAGCTGTTGCCATCATGTGAAGCCAAGTCTCATAAAGAAGTGCATGCGCCATTTACGAAAGCAATAACCGAAGTGTTCTTTCCTGTTTTTGTAAATACAGTCACACAGAAGGTATGAGGTCCCATTGAACCTTCATGCACTGTGTTAAGACAGTGTCTGAAAAGTTTTGTACACACATTACATGCAAGCTCTTTGAAACAAGAAATGCAACCAAAATTGCAACATGGCCAAGTACAATATCAAATTGCAGGTGCTGCAAATTCATTTTCACTTTTTCAGTGAAAATGAAATGCAAAAATGACCGTTCCTAAAAATGACTCATATGATAATGACAGTCAAAGATAATGGCAATATACTGCATATAATTCAGCCTTATAATTGCTACTGAGTTGAGCGTTCAGGGTAGAGTCCGTCATTATGGGTGAAGAGGACTGTTAGGCTGAAAGAGATGTAGCTCAGGTGTGGCATGTGTTTTCAGTGCGTGACAAGGAGGCCCACACAAATATGCATTTAGTATATATTTAGCATACTCTCAGTCTTTAAGTGCATGTAACACTAGCTGCTAAGGGTTGGTAGTCAGCAAAGTTAAAGCGTGTCTACTTGTGTCTATTTTGTGTATCCTGACAAACATTGCCTGTGACAACATTTGGCCTTTTCTCACAGTCCTCTCCTCTTTCAATGATGAATTGCTGCAATTTCCCTCAGATGAATTTCACCTCTGCGCTTGCGGTGGGGATGTGCGCGCTCATCAATGATGTATTAAGTAGAATTGGATATGCTATGACGAAACGGCCAACCCCTCATCCAGCATATATCTGGCTCCCTCAACACAGCTGTCTTAATAAATCCACAATCCTCATGTCAATGCAAGAAGAGCATGTGATACAAACAGCACAAGCATCGCTCTACAGCCATTGGTGGTTTAAAGATCAGACTCGAATAATGCACCACCAAAGTTCAAAACGTCAACAAGTTTGGATCCGCTTTCAGGTCATTTAATACACAAACCAGTAATAATCAGTAATACAGTAATAATTCTCTATGTCATTTTTTATTTTATATTACTGCAATTATGTAATTATGATCAGCCTTCAGCCAACACCCAGTTCCTGATTTTCTTTTTTCAACACAAACATTTAAGTTCACAGTAATATTTTTATTTATATGCTCCAACAAATAGAGAATTAGGAAGGCTGGATGTTTGGTGTTTAGCTTGGAGAGGCTACAGGAAAACTATCTGAGTGCTTTTTATTTTTAGCTGCAATACAAACCAGCCTTCATGTGGTTTTTTTTCTTTCACTTTTCTTTATCTTATCCCATTCCAATATTGAACTTTATGTAATAAAGCAAATGGATCAAATTTAAGCTCTGTCAGAGCTTTCAGGACATTTTTATTTGAAGTAGCCACATTTACAAGATAAGCCTACCCATACCCACTTGGTTACCGCAATATCTGACTAAGATTTAGGCCTTTGCTCTGCATCACAAATCGTTTAGTAAAATCACAGCTCAATTTCTCTAATTTAACACAGCAATAAGGATGCAGCAATTACTGAAACACAATGTCCTCTTCGAAGCAATTAAAACCGCACAATCAATATTTTTTATGAGCAATAGATCAACTGATGGTGTGTAATGTGAGAGGGGTTGGTCAAACTCACAGAGCATTATCATCCTTCTCTGAAGTTCCCCATAGCTTTATGGAGCTTTTGGTTTTATGGCCTTTATGACAACTTTACTGATTTGGCTCACCATTATCACACTCACCAGCCACGACAGGCTGCTAGACAAATAGATTTACTTGTACACCACCTGCCCAGCACCAGATATCATCAACATTAGCCCAGCTAACGTTGAAGTTTGCTTTTATAAGTTGTGTCTGAAATCAGTCACTCACTCACTCACCAGTATAATGGACCCTCAATAGTTTTTACAATCATAATTAGTCATTTTATTTCATTTTGCATCATCACTAACAGGTCCAGATTCACACCTCTGTAAAATATGTAACATTGCATTGTGGGATTGTTAGTAGAACGTAGGGGTACAAACCACAACTAATACTTTTTTTTCATATTGTGTAACTTTTTGGGGCACAAAAAAAAAAAAGTGGATAAATTCACACACCCAGACAGTAGACACGCAAATAAAATGTCAGGCAGTAAATGCAGCTAATTACAAAGTGATTTGCAAATAAGTTTAAGCATTTAGCTGTAAAGAAGCCAGATAGGAGTCGGTGGAGACCAAATTAGAGCTAAAAGTAGAATGACGATTGAAAATGACTCAAAATGATTTTTAATATTGATCCTAATGTACTGGATATGTAATTGAGGGACTGTTTGTTAATACTTTCCACAACTTGATATGGTGATAATATCTTATTTGTGTAATTAAAGGGTTTTCTGTTGTCCCTGAGAAGACCAAAAAAAACTATTTATGTTGTTTTAATAGATTGAATACTTCAATTTATTATGTCATTTTTTTCCTTGTTCCTTGTTCCCTTGTTGTCTAAGAGCTTCCGTTGCCAACAGTCCAAAGTCTATGTCATAATGTAAGTTATCCAAAGTTGTGAAACATGAATTGGAGAAGGCGGAAACATTTTATTGAGACAAACGTCCACGTTCTTCCGCTAAAAAGGAAAGCTTCAAAGAATATGCAAACCAGCAAAAGAGGGTGTTGTAATATGCATGGGTTTGTTTTTGTTTTGGTAGTCCATTGATAGTTATAGTGACCAGCCAATTGTTGTACGTAAGACTCCATGAGTGTTATAAGAGGCCTGTTGCTGTGATACCATGTAGCCACCCTGAAACTCTCACTAGAGACCGCAAAAATGTCCTCATTCTCCCTATCTGTCTTTTTTTGCTTCAAACTTTCTCTCTTTTGCTTTCACTCTCTTTTTGTATGTCTTTTTTCCGTTCTTGGCATTAGCAAGCGGAGCCCCACAGCACTTTCTGCCGTTCCCTTTCTCCCATGCACACCCATGTGGAGGGAGAGAGAGCACAGCCCGGCGTTATGCACACACACATGACAATCTGTCACTGACACAGAGGCCAATGCAAACAATAGGAGCGATGCATGTGGCAAAATGAGAAAGCAGAGAGGGGTAGTGAGACACCCCCGCTTTTTGCTCCCTCACATACACATTAGCTTCCACATACAAATACATACACAAGGCTTAGTTGCCATGACAGCGGTTTTCCACTTATTTGGGCATGGTGCCTTTCCCATGCAGAAAGAGTTCATTAAAAAGCGTACCTGCCCTCCCCTGTTCCTAGTTAGCTGTCAGCCTGTGACTCTAGTTTGATTTGTACGTCCTGCACTAAATGGAGAAGGATTATGTTTACCCGCTCTTATACCAGGTTTTTACACTCTTATTCAGCCCACAGAGGATGTAGGCCGGTCCCAACAATGGACTTCCCTTGATGTTGCACGGCCCCTGTTAAACTTAGAAGAAACAGAGATGTATTTGTGCAGTTGTGTTTGCATTTGCTTATGCACCCCTAATGGATAAACACATGGCATCTGTTGTTTCCTCCACCTCATCGCGTCTGTGGAGGAGGTTGTCTTAGTAACTAATGAATAGCTCCCAAGTTTGCCGAGGTCACAACAGAGGGTTGAGATTCAAGACTTATTTAAGATTTGTTATGTATTTTATTATTCTTTTCCTGTCGTGGTTCATCTGCCAAATCCATCTCTTGTATGTCATCTCTCCACAGGCCATGCTAATGAGGCAGCAAGACAGACTGGAGGGTCGTGTTCAGAACATCGATGAGCAGCTCACCAAGCTGAAGTCAGACAAGACATTGATGAAGGTACAGGATGGCGCACACACAGAGACACAATTCTGAACATTACCAGTTAGTCAGTGTTTGCCAGATATTGATAGTGCAACTGTGGCGGGGACCATGCACAAGTGGGCTTACATTAGAGGTCTCACCACAGTCAGTGGATTTACAGAAGGGGCATCATGCCAGAGAGCATCTCTCTGTTTCTTTGCAGAGCATGAGTGGTTGTCAGTAGACGGAGGGGTAGAGCCATGGAATTGTCCCCTTGTCAACTGCTCACTGATGGCGTTGTTCTCTCAGACGTTTAAATATGTAGCAGGCATTGTTGATATAGTAAATAAATGTATGGGAATCCATGACTATTGTCTACACTGTGCCGTGATGAAATGACTCTGCCTTTGTTCGCTGTTGGAAAATAAGAAAATGTAAATGTATCTCTAGCTTAGAATAGGTAGTGCATTAGGGTAGAAAATGCATTTTAAGAAATTACTGTCCTACGTCAGTCATGAACAAAGAAGCACAGACTCTTCAAAATGACATGTTTTAATATGCAGTAACTGAGGACATAAATTCATCATCTATACGATCATATTTTGTTCTTTTTAAATCTTTACTTGCTGAATGGTGTTAATGATCGTATTTTTTTTTATGATGAATAGATCTTTATGCTAACAAATTGCAGAAAAGGCTACTTTTTCATTTAAATTGCACCCTTGCAATTTAATATTGCACTTTCAAGGGATTCTTAAGGCATCGATTAAACACAAAGTGGGCAAATTTGATGAAATCGAAAGTGAATACCCTTTTTTAAAAATCAGAGTTAGCAAATGCTCCTCCAGAGCCACTAAAGATATCATACAACTATTTTCACAGGATTGCCAGTAAATCCATTTGACGGGTAAAATTAGTGGTCGTAAGTGCAAAAATTTATTTTTTTAAATCTTACTGTCTCCACAGGGCGCAGTGTCCGAACTGAAGGAGCGCGTGAGAGCCCAGTATCAGAGGATGCATGCGCTGCTCGAAGCGAACCAAGTTGAAACGGTGCAGATGCTGGAGAACACTTTCACCATGTACGTGAGGAAAAACTCCCAGCAGGTCCTGCAGCTCAACGAGAAGCGGCAGGAAACGGAAAAGCTCCTGAGCTCAGTGCAAATGTTCTTCCAAAGATCCGACAGCATGAACTTCATGAAGGTGAAAACCTGCGCGTCTCTCCCCGTCTGTCCAACATGCATTTATGTCAGGACAGCTACGCAAACGCACGTAAAACACACATCAGCTGGGAACGTCTCACAGTATTCACATTCACAGAATCAAATGTTGGATTTTCAGCCACACACATGAAGCAGCAACACTCACAGTTCTCTTTTGTTCTCCTCATAGTAGCTGTTAGTGAGGCCTTTAACAGCAGGTGAATGCTCAATAACTTGTTGGTCTGGTTTGGGTTTTTTTCAGAACACAAAACCTTACCGTCTGCTAATGGACAGGTAAACCTTTATATTTTCCTTACTCATATTTAATTCTATTTCACTTTACTGGTACCTGATTGTATTTCGTTTTTATCAGCAAGCGGTAGAACATTGAATGATCGAATATTCTCTTCAGTTGTATTTCTTATACCCATGCAATTACTGCAAAAGTAACCATTGTAATTGGGAGAAGCCTATTGATCGGGATGAATTCGCAATCAACCGCACTTCTCACATCTCTCCCCATTATTGATGTAACCTTATTCAAACTGTGCATGTATGAAAGAGAGCTCTATAGTTCACTGTTGCATTTAAGGTACAAGAAAAGTATGGAAAAACCCCCGTGCACCTTTAGTTGAGATGCAATGTGCACAGGCCCTCAGTATTTGATGTGTGTGTGTCTTTTTCAGGTCAAACTCACACCTGACTAATGGCATTCCACCACTCAGAGTGGGCCAGCTCAACTCTCATCATTTTCTGTCCGAGCTCTCAACGAGAGAAAAGAACCTGCGGAAATTGATTGAGGGTAAGAGACGATCGCAATCACTAACCAAAGATCAGCAAAATAAGTATTTTAAGATATGACAATTCCTGAGATACAGTATGATTAGAATGAACTTTCTCCTCTCTTCGCTGCTATTTGCATTCTCAGAACCGCTCAATGAGGCGCCCATTCTTGAGATAGTCCAATTTCACAGCAGCTCTGCTGGCTCAAACATGGGGAACAGTGCAGGGCTGCAGAAGAGGAAATATGGCATGGCTTTCCTGGAAAGTAACAAAGCACATTCCACCTCCCAGGATCCTCCACCGTTGCCCTACAGCAGCAAGAAACCCTGTCTAGCTGACCAGAGCCATCGTGCTTCATCCATGTATTCCTCTCAAGGGCTCTCCCAGAATCCTCATGTTGGCCCCGGCCATAGCAGACTCCTTGACACTTCAGCCCATCACATGGTGGGTATAGGGTCCACCTCTAGCCACCACTCAGGGACTATTTTCCCCACCTCCCACTTCCCCAGTGGAGATGCCTCGCAACAAGCCATGTACGAAGGGAGGAAAGTACTGATGTGCACTCTGAATAACTGCTGCTGCTCCCGGGCCCCCGCTGCTCGTGCCCGGCCCCTGTACCCAGCATCGGACTCCTTTACCTCTATGACCTCTCAGGAGTTTCCCCCACATGCCCCGCTGCCCGCAAGCCAGCCATTGCAGCATTTTCCTATGAGGGGACTGATGGAAGCCTCACAGACAAGCAGGCACCCTGACTTCTATGGGCTGTATGGCCAGTCTTCAACCAAGCATTATGGGACCAAATAATAAACCAGAACCAGCTTTTATTCTGCTCTAAGAAATCAGACATCAGAGATTTGTTGTCAGGTTGTGTCTCCACCTTTGGGAAACCATTCCCTGTGAACTGTGGTAGCCCTGTATACTTCTAGAATCACAATGACAGTAGGAATAATTTGACAACATGTGTTTTTACCCTTATTTATTTTCTGCTTCAGTGTGACTGGATGTGCTAACGTGAATACTGTAGTCTTAAATCCATTCAATCTGTAAACTACAGAAACAACATATCCTTTATTATGAGTCTGGAGACTTCAGTGCCTATAAAGACTGTTAAAATGCTCTTATTGTACTTGTAAGTTCCTAGCTCTCGATTATAGCCTGTTTGCCGTTGAAAGCATGCAGGGAGCCTCTCCATGCACTCCAAAGTCCATGTGGCTTTAGAAACACATTGGACTACAAAGGCCTGTCAGGTTTTTCATGAATTGTTTTATATGATTATGAATAAACCAAAATCGGTGGAAAATATTGAATAAACACACAATAATCGACCCTTTTTGTTGTATTTGAAGCATTTAAGGGTTTCAGATTTTAATGTAACCTTATAGGCGTTTTTATCCGTGTTTACAGTGTATACTTAAACCCAGTGACACATTTCTTATTTTAACATCATGCTCGATTATAGTTTGAGGTGTTTGCACTGAGAAGCACATTGTTGGATTTGTTTAGGTCAAGAGGTTCTACAGTTTCACAGGGTTACAGTTGAACATTTTGAACGTCCTGTTAAAGAAAAAGAAAAGCCATCATTGCAGTGCATCCCACCCTGCAGCTCACCCACAGTCTATTCATAGAATGCATGTAAAAGGCAAAAAGAGACTCTGGACGACCACATGTTTGAGATCTACTGTATTCAGAGGAACATAGGGGAGGAGGTTTGGACTCTGACTCGGCCACAACAGGCCCATTATCTGCCAATTTAGGACAGCTCACTTCCTTGTCAACATCCTGGTCTTGGCCGAAATCACTGTCTCATCCCTCTTTGTCTCATTATTGGAGCTTGTTGTCAAGTTGGGTCAGAGAACAGGAATAACTGATGAGCAGCACCCCCTCCCCACGCCTCTCTCTCTCCCTCTTCCTCTCCCGGGGTATCATTTGCCAAGGCTGGATGCAGAGGAGGATGAGGATGAGGGTGAGGGAGGCGGATGATATAAGCACAGAGTTTTAATGAGGGCTGGGACAGCATAGTCAGCTACTTATCTGTCACTCAGACTTCTTTCATCACCCCCCCCCCCAAGTGAGACAGTGGCCGAGTGGAGGGTTGAGATGAAAAAAGGGAGGAATGGTTAGAGAGGAGGGTGGATACAGAGCAAGTGAGGCGCATCACTTATTTATGGGTTATAAAATGTTCTGCCCTCTGCCCTGTTTTTTTTCTTCTTCATCCAAATTCAAGAGTGAATCCTGAAATTTCTGATGCCATTTCCACAGGACTGGGCCGTCTTTACCAGCGAATACATGAGGCATAAGAGTAGGAGGAGATGAGGTTTAGCTACGGTGTGGAAATCTGGCATTTACTCTGTGTGCGTTTGTGTGCGTGTGTGTGTGTGTGTGTGAGAGAGAGAGAGCCTATTAGCATTCCCCTTTCAGCACTGCTCATTCTGTGTGTGTTATTAATAAAACATACAAGAGATATTCTGGATTAAGCCATAACATGACTTTAACCCGTATAAATAATTTCATTCATAGCTGCATATTTATATCAACCATATTTCAAACTGCAAAAAACATAAAAAAAACTGGATAATTTAAATGTTAAAAAAAAGACCAAATCCTTATTTTAACCTCAGTTTTCAAATATTCAAACATATTTCTTATATTCATACAAGATTTCTGAAGCAAATTAGTTTTTTTGTGTGTCATTGCACAGCCTAAAAGCAATGTCATTTATCAGTTGGCGCAAACAAAGCTTGAATAAAGGTGCGTAGCTTTGTGTGTGTGTTTGGTTGGTAGTTCCTTGAGTGCAGGCTTGGTGCAAGTCAAATCCTGTTGTGCGAGTGAATGTGTGCTCAGGTTTCAGCACACAATCAGCCACTCATTGTGCGTTTCTTCATATACGTGTAGAAGTAGGCTCTGTCTGTGTGTGTGTGTGTGTGTGTGTGTGTGTGTGTGTTTGGCTCAGTGGGGTTACATGTAGGGCAAAGGGTGATGCACTTGACAGCTGTACTCTGTTGTGGCAGGTGTGTCGGAGCTGTATATGTATGAGTACAACACACCCCTGCCCGCGGCAGGACATAAGCCCGTAGTGTGTGTGTGTGTGTGTGTGTGTGTCTGCATGTGTTTTCAGTGCTCGGGGAACTGTCAACTGTTGTGCAGCTGTTGTTTGTGTGCTGAAACCAGTGGCCAGAGTTACTATGGGAGTTAAAGTGGACGCTATCTTTTTCTGTTTCTCTCACACACATTTTCTTGCCCAGCATTGATCCTATTATTTATCTCAAGAGTACAGAATAGTTGCGTTTGATGAAATGTTGATACAGTCAGCTATTATGTCTAAATTCTATGTCGTGTATTGCTGCCATGCCTGGAAAAGAAAAACGGATCAGCATAAAGTCATAATGTGAAAACTTAATTATTATAACATGATATTTTTCACATTGTTACCAGATATTTTACGGCTCACGTTCTAACAAGAAACTTTTATTGTTTAAACAATGTGTTTGTTATCTTGTATTAATGCGAAACCTTTCCTGCTATAACGTGATAACTGATCGCAGGGGTTCCTAAAGTGGGGGTTGTGACCTCCCAGGGGGTCAGGAAATGATTTCCAGAGATCAAATCAAATTTTAAAATGATCAGAAACAGTATTTTAGCCACAATTCTTACAAAAGGTAAATAGTGGTTGAGTTTTGCTTTAACCATGTCGGAGTATTGTCGTGGTTGTGAGTCTCTGGCACGGTTATTTTGGGGGCTGAAAATTTTGGGAACCCCTGACTTAATATTTCACATTGAGAAACATTTCACATCATAATGACATAACTTAGTCTCTGGAGTAAGTGGGATCCTCATGATATGTAGCTACTGCAGTTGTAAACTATATATATATTTCATCCACTGTTCTCAATAACCACCTCAGAGTTTATTGCCAGTTCCTTAGAATGAAAAAACAAAATGGGTTTGTAGATTCACCACTTTGCACCAAGATTAATCAAATACCCTCCATGGGGTGAGTATAGCATAGGTATCAAAACTAAAGTCTCCAACTCACACAGATACATTGGATGTATGATAACGCTTCATCACAGACGAACCCCAGGAATGAGCTGAACATCACACGCCGGTGATATACAGCCGCTGAGGGTGGAGCATCCGTCTCTCACTCAGGCCTTTGATGAATATTATTGACATAGTCCCAATACATTTGCACAGCTTGCAGCCATTCGCTCAGTTCAGCTGTAGCTATGAGAGGTTGCTGACAAGGCAGCATTATTGTGTGTGGATTAAATGAGTGGTTATTAGAGCTATTTAGTGTATTTTACATGATCTGGACACGCACTCGGCCTCAGCAGACCTTCCATTAAACTGACAGGAACATGGACGTAGACAGAATGATGCACGCAGGGCAGCTATTCATCACACATGGAGAATGCTTACCTTCATCTGATCGTACCTTTGAGATCTGTGCCAAAACTCCAATCCAGGATACACACACACACGCACACACACACACACACACACACACACACACACACACACACACACACACACACACACACACACACACACACACACACACACACACACACACAGACATCAAAGACCAATGTTTATTGATCTTCAAGTCTATTTTTGCACGTGAAAATCATTGTAACATAAACCAGCCCTCTGCCGAGCTTCAGCTGAAGGGAAACAGGCAACTTTAAAACAATTTAAGTAAAATAAATCAGGAAGGGTGTGTGCAGGTGAGCTGTACCAGAGGATATGTATGTATGAACATGGCAGTATTAGAGGGTGCTTCATGAGCCCTCTGTGGAGAACAGCCAGTGTTCTGTCGATATTTGAAAACCTATCAAGATTGAGTGTGAATAGATAGTGGCATTCCTCAGCTGCTGCCCCAGTAGGTCTGACGTTGGACCACACAGGAGCGACACATTAAAGTGTGAGAGGTGGAAACAATTTAGATAGAAATTTGAGTTTATGGCGATTTGCTTCATTATTTCCATTTTCACAGTTTCATTATAAAACGTTTGCTTAACTTCACGTCCTACTGTATCTCTAAAGCTTGCAGGAGAAATGATAATGAAATGACATGTACATTTCTTAACTGATCATAATGTATGTAGGAACGGTGGCGTTGCATAACGAAAGAAAGAAAAGAGAGATCGCTGTACTCTCTGCTTTTGATGACATCATGGTGATGACATAACAAACAGGAGGCTGTTTACCAAAGGAATGCCTATATTATGCAGATAAGTTTTTCCTATTAATATATAGGTTGAGGTGGCACTTCTTAAGAGTCATACAGACATATCTGGGTGACAGTTAGTTAGAAAACTACTTCTGTTGCAGTTTTCTTCCTCGTCTATCAGCTTCTGCATCACACTGACCAGATAAAACCGACAGAAACTGAACCGAAAGAATGAATTAAGTCCAACCGGGTCTGAATACAGTCACAGAAAGTTTGTGTAGTGGCTGATCTTGGGCAAAGGAATAGGTGATTCAAGTTTGAGGTAGATTCAGGTGTGGATGCAGATTCTGGATCAGTTTTTCACTTTACTCAACATTGGGTTTTTTTTAGTGTTTTTTTTAACATTTTGACAATAGCATGAAAAATAATAACACACCAATCACATAAAAAAAGATTTTCAATTAACCAGTG
The DNA here is from genome assembly GCA_037577475.1 of Chaunax sp. Z400. Taxonomy (NCBI): domain Eukaryota; kingdom Metazoa; phylum Chordata; class Actinopteri; order Lophiiformes; family Chaunacidae; genus Chaunax; species Chaunax sp. Z400. The sequence continues at coordinate 11,479,120 of CM075193.1, forward strand.
TGTTATAATGTGTACTTTGAATAGGCCTATTCATATGATTCTGTCTTAGGTCTGCATGTCTTAGTAAAGAGATGCAAAATGATATTCATGTAAGCCTATGTAGATACTAAAAGTACAAGAATATTTACCTACTGCAGTTATTACCTCCACTAAGAGGTTATGTTTTCACCCAGTGTCCTTCAATCTCCTTCATTGCGCGCCCTTGTGTGAACAACGGGGTTAAGCCTGGACTTACTATAGGCACTTATCTCATAATGTATGGAAGCAAAGAAATCTAATATTTTTTTACCCTTTCGATTTTTACATACAACAATTTAATGCCTTGAATACAGTTTGTTTTTTCCTCTGCCGGGGAGGTAATGTTTTCATCCCAAGTCCGTTTGTTGGTCAAAGGAATTAAGTAAAAGCTACTGAACAGATTTCCAAGAAACTTGGTGGGAGGTTGGGTCTTGGTTTGGAGAAGATGGCATCATTCTTTAACACTGTGAAAGAGGGCATTTTTTTTTTTTTTTACATTTTCTGTCATTTCTTAGGAAATACTGAATAGATCTTGATGAAAAAAAAGGCATACAGTATTTATGAGTGTGTGCAACTTGATGCAGATGCAAATAAAAATCCAGATTTACCAGATTTAAATGTTTGGCTGTGACAAATTCAGTAACCTAAATTGTGTTAACAGGGATTAACAGAGTTTGACTTTGGATTAGGCGTGACAGAATTAAAGAGGACTGTAGGGCCTTGGCAGAGGCGTGTGCTCTCCTGAGTGGCATTTCACGTAGGCCTACAGTATGTGGTACATTTTCAGAGTTACAACGCACTCAGCTCTTAACACGTGATATTTATGTTTTTAATAATTCTGTTCTTCAATGCAGCACATTTCAGGTGCCGAACCAGTCCTAAACGCTTTGGTCAACTACACCATCCGCAATGCTGCAACACTTTATTTCTCATCACGTGCCAGCACCTCATGTTATTTAATGAGCTATAAGATGCTGAGTCAGCATCAGCCATATTTATGACAAGCCAAGCTCTGACAACGATGACGTTGGATTCTTTTGCGGTTACTTGATCACTCTCACTGTACTTCATGGTACTTTCCAATATGCATTAAAACCCTTCTCAAAATTAAAAATTAGTCATCCATGAATTTTATGTTTATCTATAATACTTCTACAGATCAGCAATTCGAAGCCCTCTCTTCACGTACTGAAATCAATGAGGCCATCTTTACCTTACATTAAAATGTTTTATTTATCTGCACCCTCAGATGTTGTTGCAAAAAACTACAACCATAGTGAGGAAATTATACAAATGAGGTAAACATCAGATTCACACACGGTTGACGGATAGATGTTTCACAAGCTGCTTGGAGAACTGTAAAAAGGCTGCTGTTATATATAGACAAATGAAAAGTTTAACTGCACAACGACGTATACGATATGTGACAGAGGGACACAATTCAAACACTACACAAAACATCATGAGTTTATGGCGCGTGTATACAAAACAGGACTCCGATTTTTGCAAGACAAAATTATGTGCAAAGCAGTTTCAGGCAAAGAAAGCCGATACAACCCTGAGCTGGAAATGTCGGTCTGCAGTGGCTTGTCCAGACTTTTTTTGAATGGGGGGAGCTGACTCACACAGGAAAACATTAATTTACCTGTTCTTTTTAAAAAAAACTTAAAACATGATGAAGTACCCTTCTCTGTGGTCCAGTGTACAAGACGACAAGATGAAGGGCCCTCTGCGTCAAACCTCAATTACACTAATATGATGTAGTGCCATATAAGCTGCCCTACATGCCAGAAAATGGTGTGTGTTGTTGCTGTTGGCATTTTCTTCAAACAGCCTGAGTCTTCTACTGCTTCTATTTATTCCAGGATTTTGACGGGCTTGGTGCGTCTTCAGAGGACTGCAGTCTCTCCTGTTAAAACTGAATTGCACCTATAACCAAAAGCCTGGTTTACTCGTCAAACGAAGTTGTAGTTGGTTTATCATAGGCCCCAACCTGGGAGTCTAGCATGAAGGGAAAGAAGACAGAATAAAGCTGATGTAGGGTGAACTCTTCTCGTTCTGCAGTACCACAAACATTTCTTATAACATGCATCTTCTTGTTGACTAAGAAATAGTTCTTTGCCAATGCTGTGGACACAAGTACTGCTGTGGAGACTAACCTCTATACGAAGCTGAGGACACAACCATAAACCACTTATAGACAATAAAAGTCATGTAAAGGCTCACAAACCTGCCTCCCAGTATACACCAGTTGGATGTGGTTTATGAGTCAGAAAATAAGCAGCAGCAGCACCTGGTCTGAGTCAAGGTGACATTAACTAGTTGGAGGATCGTTAGACAGTGATTTTGCAGTCTGTGTTGCGGTGTTGTGTAATTCAATGTGATGGGATAACCTCCAAAATCTAAAGTAATGTGACGTCACGCGAGGTTGTTTATTAATGTCTTGAGATGACATCATAGTCACAATAATAGCAGTGATTCAAGGGTAGGAGCTTTAATATAACACTGTGATAATAGACAATCGTTCATTTAAAGCATCCACCCTCCTTGTGTTCAGCCTCCCGTCTCCTTGCAAACACAAAGGTGGTCACATTCTCCCGTTACCGTTGCAGCATCTGGCAGGATTTACTTGTTGGGACTACATTTGTGGTGGTGACACCCTCTCATGGACATGCGATGCTCAGCGGTGTTGCTTATGTAGTATTCCCTCTCTCCTGTCCCACCGGGCTTTAGCCACGCTGCCTGTCATCATGCAGAGAGGGGAGTGCTATGATTTCATGCAGGTGAGCTGTGAGTGTAGAGAGCTGAGAAGATTTTTAAAAAAAATTGTTTTGTCGGATAATAAGGGAGTCGTTTTGCACATTTTCTGTTTCAGAGGTTCACATTCCTCCAAGTCATGATGGTAGCTGTCTGTGATTCAGGAGCTCTGGTCCAGTATGACGACACAGTGCAGTATCTAGACTTCAACAAGAGAGACTGGGATCTGACCATCTGCACATGAACCAGTTATACAATCTGCTACAGGGGCTCCTGGCAGCAGATCGTGTTTATGTGTTTGTACAGTGCAGATGGGATAATGTGTATTTATTTGTAGATGACACAGACTGTAACCTGAACCAACCACATTTGCCTTCATTCAGCTTCTTTTTTTTTGTTGCTTTTAATTGATTTTTCTAGTTGTATAAACAACATAACAATACTTGACATTTTAAGCACAAGTGCAAAAAACAAAAACAAAATATGGGCCCTTTAAATAGCATAAAAATTGTCCTTTAAAGATGATAAACTGTTGCTGCTTTTGTTGACTTTGGTCCTTCAGTTTTCCTTTTGTCAAGTTCAGTTTATAAGAAAGCTTTTAGTGATTTCACCCCATCTACTGTCACCCTTCAGCCTAGGATTTATTATTTTAAACAGTAACAGTTCACTTTAGTTTGTGATGCATTCTGGACTTGACTCGCCCTTGAATTTTTTTTTAGCTTTTCTATTGCTTGTAATTCTTTGTTTGGCTTCTTACCTCCATAATCAGCAATGGACAGAGGTGATACCATCACCCTTAGACATCGGTGTACAAGATCAAAATGTTAATGAGGGTTTTGATGAGATTTTGTGGGGGAATGGACCTAGGGCCCTTTTTTTAAAAATAGATCTGATAAGATTGTGGAATATTAAATCTTGGCATTTTGTGAATTTCTTATTAAATAAATCAGCTATAGGTGGCAATAAAAAACTCAAGCCAATTTAGGCAACTAATATTTTGTTATATATATGTTTCAGAGGTGCATTTTTATATTTGCTAATTAATGTAAAATTTTAATAGGTTTAAATTGAATGGCTGGTTTGATATAATTATACTATTACTTTTATGTATGGATAATAAGTAATTCTATTTTATGTGAATAAATGTTTTGATAGTATTGTGTTCTCTGACGAACATTTAATGTAAGCTTTTGTTGTTTCATCTAGAAACCATTTCCTGATCTGTTTGCTTGAGCTTTAATGACAATAGCATTGGTGCAGCTTTCTCGTTTGTTGAAACTTTATTGAAAACCTCAGTTGTTTCTTTCAAATTCCAGACCACTGTTGATCAAATCTGATGAAGGCACACAGTCAAAATCTGAGCATGAATCTTCTTCTGTTTTCTCCAATGTAATTTGATTGTTTCTGACGAATAGCTAAACTAACACACATTGAAATTGACTAGTTAAAATGGACTTGAACCCCAAAGTGTCAACAATAAAAACTACTTGCTGAGGTGTTTGTCTCTCAAATGTTTGTCTCATTTAATAGAGTAAAATGAAGGATTTCAAAATGGATATCAATGAAAACAAATGTTTTCTTGATGATCCCACTGTAAATACAAGATATTCATTTATGATTGACATGGCACATAGAAAAGCAGTATTTTGGTACAACAAACAACTGGGAATGGAGATAAATCTTGTGCGTCAAGAACATTTAATGAACCGTGTGCGAAATCATCTGATTACACCATTCAGTTGGGATCAACTCATCTGGAAAGCCCTCTTTACTGTCTAACAACACACACACACACACACACATGCGCACACACACACCCATCATTTTTACTTTTATCAGAAAAGACAATGGTGTTAAAAGGAGTCATTTTCCACCTGTGGTGAAATATGCATGTCAGTGGTGAGTCATACAGTATAAAACACTGGGTAGCATTGAAATGCAAAGACAGTTCTCCTATGTGTGAGGGTCTCCACCAAAGTTGAATACACTGTTGACAGTGAGAACATCAGAGTCCATCATGGGTTTCCTTCCTCCTGCAGCTTGTTGAGCTGCCGCCACACTAAATATTCACACTGCCGTGTGGAGGGGGAGCTACATTTATCAAATTTGTTCATCTGGTACAAAAAGATGTTATTTCTTAAAACTTATCAGCAGATGAGCGAGGGCCATTACAAAATCCTGTCCGTGACCTCCTTCACCTCCTGCTTCTGTTTCTTCTTTGCTGGTTTAATGGGGGTCATCTCCTCCTCCTCCTCATCCTCCTCCTCATCATCTTCAACATCCTCATCAGACAAGTCTGACTCTTCGACCTGTGAAGCTGCACAAGAAAAGAAGACATTGTTCAATTGCTGCCTTAAACTGAATCCCTGTATTGCTGTATATTTAATCAGAAAGGCCAGAAAGGTGGCGCTATTTAATCTGCCCTCTGAGTTGACCTCATGCACAGTTAATAATATTCAGCTGCACACTCATTACAACCAGCGGTAAGAGCAAACGAAGGTCTAATCCTGATCAGGAAGCTTTACCTGCAGCATTGATCATGAGTTACACCCCACTTTTAAAACTTTGAATTATAAAAAGTGCCAAAGGTCTTGGATCATATTTAGAAAACATTTGACATTTTATTGCCCAATTGTACTTTTAACTTTTCAGGTAGTTTGGTCACATTCAAGAGAAACTATTCCAGAAGACTTGGGAACCACAATGTTCTCTGACTGTAGCCCAGCTAGTCCTAATTTTTTTTTTTACATCAATAAATAAGCTGACTATTTCCCCAGTTAAGAATTTGTTTGATAAATGGACAGCCCTAATCGACATATTCAGATAGTTTGTCTTGTCCAACCATTAGCGGTCACATGATTGAAGTGGGAGAATTGAATCAATCTATCCATGTACGAAGAGATTCTTATCATTTAATTTTGTTTTTCTATGTGCTGCACTTCTGTCTTGTACAAACAAGTCTTGCTATGTTTGTTTTTGAAATAGATTAAAAAATTTTTTTTTTTTTTTTTAAATTGACTGAATAGACTGATGAATAATTTGCTGAGTGTTTTTCGGTTGATTACAGCTTTTAGTCATCTTAGAGAACGTCTCTGAACTATTCCATGACTCATACACTGACGAGGTTAAAAAGGGTTTCGTTCAGTGGAGAAGTAGAAGAGTTACCTATAAGGTGTAACCCGCTGACAGTAACTGGTCCTGTCCCAGCCTTCAGCCTGATGGTTACTGGGGCTTTCAACTCAAACTCCCCAAGACTCACCTGAAGAGAAGAAAGTAACATGTGAGACACACCTCGACCATGAGAGGTACTTGAACTTGCGGGAAGAGAGAAACTGCTGAAATCACTATACCATGGGCAGACAGCTGATATGGAGATTGGCGATGGGCACTGAAATTGTCTTTCCTTGATAGTTCATGGCAGTTACCTCCACCACATTACTCTCCTCCTTAGCACCCTCTCCCAGACAAACCTGCAGGAAGAACAAACATGTATTCACTTGATATCTACAGTTGGAAAAAAACGTTATTCAATCCTCATTGTATTTACCAGCTGTTTGCTAATCACATAAGAAGTTTAGATAACAACAGAATGTATTTATTTATTACATTCAGCAGGATAGTGACGACTGCAGTCTCAAATTATTCAACCCCCTGAATAGCGTCCCTCATAAGAGCACACATTGGCAAATCAGATGCTGTTAAAACAGTGCCAACCTTCATAGACTTACTTTAGCAGTAGAGTCCCACAGGTTGTTTTTTTCTGTTAAGGTCTAAATTTACATCAGCCGTTCAGAAGACGTTCACCACTGCTGACCCAGGAACACAAGAAAAGTCAACTCCAGTAGCTCAAAACCATCTAGTGGTTCCATCTAAAGTGATGGAAAAAACCAACTAACTTTTTTGAACCTATGGATCAGCTTTATAAAGAGAGGAAGAATGAAGCATATGCAAAAAGACCACCCTCCTTACAGTGAGGCATGGCGGTGGCCCGGTGATGCTCTGGGGCTGCTTCGCTTCTTGGGACAGTGGAAACCTGCAGCTTGTGGAGGGTAAGATGGATTCCTTCAAGTATCAGGAAATCCCAGAAGAAAACATTTAACCATCTGTGAGAAAGCTGAAGCTTGGGCGTCATTGGACATTCCAGCAGTACAATGATCGCAAGCAGACCTCAAAGTCCACCAAGGCTTGGTTTCAAACGAAGTTCTGGATTTTTCTAGATTGACCATCACAGTCGTCAGACTTGAATCCAATAGAAAATCTCTGGCTGGGATTTGAAGAAGGTGGTTGCAGCATATAAACACAGGAATATTACAGATGTGGTGGTCTTTGCCCCTGAGGAATGGGCTAAGATTCCTTAGGAAGGCTGCCAGAAGCTGGAGTCTGGTTATGCATCAGATTTGCAGCAGGTCATAGCAGCAGAAGGGTCTCTACAAAGACACACTTGTCATTAAGGGTTGAATAATTTTGAGACTGCAGTAGTCAGCAAAAAGTAGCATTATGTGTTATATTTGGGAAAAACATTTGCAATATCTGCTGTATTTAGCTCAATAAACTGCTCTAGTGTGATTTGGTTAATGCAAACAGCTGATAAATAGTATATTTCTTCTAGTGGCAGCCAGATAAAAGTTTTGATTTGACATGTGGATTCTATTTTCTCCATAAATATGTCAAAACAAAACTATGATAAAACAATCATATATACTAAATGAATGCAGACTTTCCTGCGAGGCCTGCATTAAAGTGGTGGGGCGAGGACTTTGACAAGACAGCTCCTCTACTCTCAATGGTACATACTGTTCTTAGTTCGAGGAAATGCTCCAGTTCCTCCTCTTCATCTTCTTGGAAAGTGTAGAAAGGTACTTTGGATGAAAGTTCGCAGGCTGGAACATAAAGGGAATTATTTGTTAGAATCTCTGGATTCTTTGTTAATAACAGTAATTGCTGAGGATTTTAGAAATATTAACGCGGGTTCTTCATTGACGAAACATCAATTAAGAGACCCACGTGTGCTGGAGCAGAGCCGACAAAGTGTTTAATTATCCTTACTGAACAGGAAGCTCTCCAACTTGGTTTGACCAGTTAATCCCATCTCTGACGAGTCATCGTCCTGGAAAGACATTCTGTCTAAGCTCTAAACTTAGCTTTGGCGTAAACACTTTATAGCCAAATGAACGGTTCACGAAAAGATACCAAGCACGTCGCAGACTATGAGCGTGAGTGACGTGTCATCACTATGCGCGCTGGTTTAGTGTTTTCCGCCAGACCAATCACGGATGTATTCAAATAAAATTTAACAAATTAAAACAGCAACGTCAAAACAAATAATAAATGAATTAAAACGTAATAACCCAAATGATTAAGAAGTGGAATAAAAATATGTATGGTACCTTCTTAATTCTTCCTATTTATCTTGTGGGAACAAAGTCTAGTCGGAAGTGTCGCTTCTGTACTGGGATCTTCTGTAGTGACATCACTGTCGACGTCATTGAAACCAAAGAATTTCAGTGTCGCTTCACATAAGGCTTTCGTCTTCATAGCTTTTGAATTTGTGCAGAAATTCAGAGTGTGAAGGTAGTGCTTCAGGTAAGACAAGAAGACTGTAAAGTTGGTTTTTTGTTTAAGATATTTGTGGAATGTGGAATTTAGCTAGTAAAGAGACAAGGTTGATAATATACATTTCTTTGCAGGCATTTTGTCTAAACTTTGACCAAATAAAATACATTCAATTTTGAATTTGAATTGGGCATAGAGATAGTTTGATGAATGATAGGTCTACATGAAGATGACATCAAAAATTTAACCCCTGATGGAATCGCATCAAACACCATAGAGTAATCTCTAGGTAGTATAGGAATATTATATTCTGATAGGAATTCGTTATAAGTAAACATCAGACCTGCCTTATTAAACAGCTGACCGACAAGAATAATGCCATTATCAACCCATTTCCTTAAAAACAAAGATTTATGCTTGAAGCATATATTCTGGGTATTCCAGATGTAGTATTTGTGAGGGGAGAAATTGTTTTGAAGATGTATGTGAAGAATCTGATTTACAATGTATTTCATTTTAATTTTATTTGTTTTTTTGTTGATGTTATTTTTTGTTTATGTACATTGACTCGAGCCTCGATTGTTTGTGATATTTCCTGAGCTGTTGTACACAAATCTTTGTTAATAAAGTTTGATTAAAAAAGAAAAGAATTTCATTGTCACCTTCAAGCAAACATGTGGATGCCACCTCATGTCCCATTCAGGTTTAAGATCAGATTTAAGTGTGATTCTACACAGTTCAGTTTGGATGATGGATATTGTATGGACCTCATATTGATAAGATAAGATAAGATAAGATATCCCTTTATTAGTCCCACAGTGGGGAAATTTACAGTATTGCAGCAGCACAGTGTACAAAAAACACAGCAGGAGGAGGGGAAATAATATTTTTTTTTTAAAATACAATACAATAAAGGAGGGGGGTAAAGTGTCTCAAAAATATTTCACAATACTATTACAAAATCAGTATGTGTGCATGTTTTCACCAAGATGTTGTTCAGGTGTCAACAATGTAATGATGCCCATCATGTTGGGTTCCTGTTCTTTTTTAGATGAATGAGTAAATGTCAACTTTGGAATGATTGCTTTTTATCATGAAGCATAACATTTGAATTTATGAAGAAAATATTTCAGATTGAGGCCTTGTACATCTTTATTTCTAAAGATTTTGATGTGAAGAGGTGTCAAAAAGTAGTGGCCATAGTCATTTTAATTGCAGCGGCCTACACTGTAGTGTACAAGATACCTTGTAGGCACAAGATTAACAAAAAAAAAAAACCCCGGTATGGGGCCATTATGGGCTCCATAAATTATAAAAATATTAGCTTTTTTTGGGCAACTTTTTTAATTAGCTGTGGCTGTCGAGTGAACCCAACAAATGTATTTTAACGCAAACAAATTGAATTCATCCACAAAGAAACAACACAAAGAAGCAAAAGAAATGTATCATGGTTTATTAGTTTATCATAATATGTATCTTACATACAAATTTTACATGATAAATTGTCACTGTTATGACCACCCTGACCCTAAACTCAGATCATCAAAATAGACCATTTGAACACTCTCTCCCAGTCAGAGCCCAATTTCTGTCAAACACGGCTGGCAGAGGAGAAAGCTCGAGCATCGACGAATTGCAAAGTGAACCATTTCAAACAAATGGGAAAATTCTGAAGTCCTTTCTTGAAATGAACAGCAGATCTGTTGGCAAGTTTCACACCTCGTTGAAATGCAGCCACTGAAGTTGGGTGTATTGGAATTCTATGTCCAGAATTGTATTTCCTTAAAGGAAATAAGGAGAGCTAGCTGCAGTTTCAGTAAAGATATACAAAATGATAACAGTGACATGCCATCCATCAACTACACTTTTGTGCTCATAGAGGTGAATGGCATGCTTCTCCCTCTATGTAGCATGACATGAGGTCATTAATCCAATACACCTCATGCACATTATGAATGTACACAGTATCAAAACATCTGGCAGGCAGCTACTGAAGAGCAACTGATGATCCTTGTGTAACCAACAGATCTCTCCTATTTATACTCCAAGTGCTTTTTTTTTTAAAGTAACTATAAACATGTACAAAAACAAAGAGGAATTGTGTCTGAATATAAAACATTCAATGGAGAGATAGGAAAAGGTCTTGGAATTTCTTCACCAAGCCCCTTCACAACTACAATTCTGGGAGTGCGAGAGTCACTTTGGTGACAGGATTTAACACCTTCTGCGATACTAACAGCGGTCACCAAGGCTCAACTGAGAACACATTAATTTGGGAGTATGCAACATTGCAACGATGGAGGGAGGGATGCAAGGTGACAGATGTGAACAGCTTTTTCCTCTATTAAAAATGAAAAGCAAAGGATAACTTTTTAGCACAGCATCTCTTGAATGTAACCCAAATTACCAGGTCAGGTTAGGAATTAGTGGTTAAGAACAAAACTAAGCAGCCTTATGATAGTGGGAGGGTTGATTCTTCTACATCTTTAGGATTCTTATTCATTTTAATGAATGTATTCCATAGTACATTGGTGATGTATCATTTTGAATAACTCAACAAGACTGACTGGACTTTCTCTGACAGAAAAATCCCTGTGAGTCATCGTACGTTCACTCAGGGGTATCTGTACCGGAGTCTGAGATCTGGTAGCGCAAATACAACATGTGGACTGTAACTGTCTGGCTACATGTCTGGAATTGGAGCCACAACAAGGCCAATGCGCAAAATGACCAATGCCTAGCTGTCACTGATGGACACGTTGTTAGAAAGCATTTACACAAAAGACACTGACGTCTGCAAAACCTTAAATCTGAAGGCAGTGAATCAAAAGGCAATAGCTTAAAGGGGAAATAAGCAATACGTTGCTGACTTATGAAACAAGAAAAAATGGCTACAAGTGAAGCGCTGAAAAGAAAATGGCAGAGAACTGTTTGTAAACTAAGCTTTTCTATCACTTCCCAAATGTCTGATACAACGTCAACCTAAATTTAGAAGCACACCTGCTTGAGCAATCTCAACAAATACTTTTCCTTTACAGGTCTGTGATGACCTTTTATAAAGGGTTTCATTACCCCCAAAAGACCCAGTGTCAAACCCACATTTCACATGTACAGACACAACATTTTCAAATCCCTTCTTGTTAGAAACACGTCACTTAAAAGGCCTCTT